>CM066032.1:868968155-870168155 GCA_033557465.1 Ichthyophis bannanicus | reverse complement strand
TGAAAAGGTGAAGAAAATGAAGAATTGCTGAACAAATATTTTTGTTCTGGGTTCACAGATGAAAGGCCTGGAGCAGAACCTCAGAAAACACCCACAAATAGGAACAGAAGTGAAGGGGTTCTTGAACGATTTTCCCAAAATTGTGTTAATAAGGAACTAGCTAACCTAAAAGTAGACAAAATATTTATGTGGATACAAGCAGGGGCTATGCAGGCACACTTCAGGTGCTGTCCGTTGGCAGTGCCTGTGCCTGGCTCTCCCCTTTGGACTTCTCTGAACATGCCAGTTCCTCAAGACCTTCAGGAACTTCTTGTGTCTGTCTGGAGCATGCCGGCATCAGGACACACCATGGCATGTCATCTGAACCTTAAATACAAGGTGCTCCCTACACTGGGATTCCAACATCACATCACTGGGATTCCAACATCTATGAACTATCATTAAAATCATCTGTTATACCTGAAGATTGGAGGATGGTCAATGTAATGCTAATTTTTAAAAAGGGTTCCAGGAGTGATCCGGGAAACGACAGACCAATGAACCTGACATCAGTACTGGGAAAAATAGTAGAAGCCATTATAAAGAACAAAATGACTGAACATGCAGATAGTCATGGCTTAATGGGAGTCAGCCAACATGTCTTTAGCCAAGGAAGGTCTTGTTTTACTAATCTGTTATGCTTTTTGAAGGTGTGAATAAACAGGTAGACAAAAGTGAGTCGGCTGATATAGCGTATCTGAATTTTCCTCTTTGCCCCATCCTTGATCCCCAGGAACTCAACCTGTTTATCAAGAAGGAAAAATTCAAGATGAAGTCCCTAGCTACCATACTACCTCTCTTACGTATGACTGACTGTCTCACCTCTCTAGATCTCAAAGATGCCTACATCCATATTCCCATTTACCCTCATCACTGGAAATTCCTGAGGTTCCGTTTCAAGATGGAACACAACCAGTACAGAGTTCTATCCTCAGGCTCTCTTCAGTTCCAAAAGTCTTCACGAAGTGCCTGGCAGTCGCTGCTGCACACTTACACAGACAAGGTCTCTGTGTTTACCCCTAGCTGGACGATTGGCTCATTTCAGATTGAGAGAAGGTCAGACAAGCATCAATCCACACAACAGCCTTGCTCCTCCAGCAACTCGGCTTCATCATCAACTTCCAAAGGTCTGAGTTCAAACCTGGTCAGATTCTGGAATTCATAGGAATTCACTGAGATATAACTGTAGCATGAGCTTACCTACCTTCCAGCAGAATAACCATCCTGTAACAGCTCACTACCCAGTTCCTGGCTTCTCCATGGATTTCAGCACACACTATCTTCTGCCTGTTGGGACACATGGCAGCCTTAGTGCACATATTTCTGTTCACATGCCTTTTCATGTGCCCTCTCCAGTGGCACCTCAAGCTCAATTGGAATCAGTATACTCAATCCCTTCGATGCTTGGTTCCTTGGTCCAGACCCAAGTGTCAATTACACCAGTTCCTTTAGTGGTGGACACTTCCGTCCAGTCTCACAGTGGGACGTCCTTTTCTGCAGCAGCTGCATCAACTTATTCTAACCACAGATGCCTCCCATATGGGCTGGGTGCTCATCTCCTACATCTCACCACTCAAGGTCATTGGTCCACCAAAGAGTCTTCTCTACACATTAACCTGTTGGAGCTGCGTGCAGTCTACTATTCCCTTCAGGCCTTCCATCTTTGGGTCCACAACAAATCGCTCCTTGTGCAAACTGACAATCAAATCACTATGTTCTACATTAACAAGCAGGGCTGCTCTGGTTCCCCCCGGTTTTGCCGCAAAGCCTTCTGCTTATGGCTGCAATATGTCTTCCCAGAATCCAAAACCAGTTAGCGGACTCCCTCAGTCGGAGCCTCGATACTCACAAATGGTCTCTGGACCCCTCAGCCCTCTTCCCCATCTTTCAGGTCTGGAGGATGCCGAAGTTTATCTCTTTGCATCAGATGACAGCACCAAGTGTCCGCTCTACTGTTCCCTTCATCCCAGCTCAGACAAATGGGTGGTGGATGCCTTCCTCAACTCTTGGGCGGATGCTTTTCCGCCATTCCCACTCATTCCTCAGACACTACTTAAAGTTCATGCAGATGAAAGGACTGTAATCCTCATTGCCCCCCAATGGCCCAGACAGATGTTTTACCCGCATGTCCTCGCCATGGCACAACGCAATCCCTGGCCTCTTCCACTCCATCCATTCTTCCTAATGGAGCAGGAAGGTCATCTCCTCCATCCCAACCTCCAATCGCTCACCCTAGCTGCTTGGAAGTTGACCAGAAAACTGATCCTCTCTATTCAATGCCAGCTGAAGCCCAAGCTATACTCCAGGCATCTCAACACCCTTCAGCGCAGCACTCCTATAATTCTAAATGGATTCATTTCTCGACCTGGGCTTCCTCACGGGGTTTGGAACCCATCTCCTGTCCTCTCAGTCATATTCTCATCTATCTCCTTCATCTTTCTGACTCTGGACATGGTGGAAGAAGGACAACCAGTGGAATACTGTGATACCTGGGTATAAACTATATCATAATGATAGAGCTGATCAAATTGGTGGAGGGGTTGGGCTCTATGTTAGAGAGGGCATTGAGTCACAAAGGATTAAAGTTTTCCAGGAACAAAATTTACTGTAGAATCTCTATGGATTGAAATTCCATGTAAAAAGAGGAAGGCGATGACAGTGGGGGTGTACTATCGATCGCCTGGCCAGAATGAACAAATGGATGATGAAATGCTCAAAGAAATCATGGAAGCTAATAAAAGTAATAATAATGGGTGATTTCAATTACCCCAGTATTGACTGGGTCAGTGTCACGGCCAGGACATGCTAGGGGAGATAAAGTTTCTAGATGAAATAAATGACTGCTTCTTAGAGCAGCTGGTTCATGAACCAACCAGAGTGGAAGCCATTTTGGACCTAGTCCTTAGTGGAACACCAGATCTGGTGCAAGAGATAAGGGTGTTGGGGCCACTTGGCAATAGTGATCATAGCATGATCGCATTTGATTTAATTAATGGAGGAGGGATGCTAAGGAAATCCACAGTACTACCTTTTAACTTTTGAAAGGGAGACTATGATAAAATGAGGAAAATAGTAAAGAAAAAACTAAAAGGAGCAGTTTTAAAGGTTAAAGACTTACACCAAGCTTGGGTATTGTTTAAAAACACTATCTTTGAAGTCCAGACAACCTGTATTCCACACTTGAAGAAAAGTGGAAGGAAGTCCGAAAAACTGCCAGCATGGTTTAAAGGTGAGGTCAGAGAGGCTGTTGTTGCCAAAAAAACATCTTTCAGGAAATGGAAAAAAAGATCCAAATGACAAAAACTGGAAACAGCACAAGCACTGGCAAGTTCAATACAAGACATTGATAAGGCAGGCAAAGAGAGAATTTTTAGAAGAAGCTTGCTGTGGAAGCAAAAATGCATAATAAAGACTTTTTAAAGTACATTCATAGCAAAAAACCTGTGAGAGAGTCAGTTGGACTATTAGATGATAGAGGGGTAAAAGGGGCACTAAGAGGGGACAAGGCCATAGCGGAGAGACTGAATGAATTCTTTGCTTCAGTCTTTACTGAGGAAGATGTAGGGATGTTACCCATGACTGAAGTGGTATTTAAAGGTTATACTGCGGAAGACTTGAAAATCGATACACCAGGAAGATGTATTACAACTATTTGATAAACTGAAAAATAGCAAATCACCTGGACTGGATGGTATACATCCAAGGGTGTTGAAAGAACTGAAACATGAGATTGCAGACCTGCTATTAGTAATCTGTGAAATATCATTAAAATCATCTGTAATACCTGAAGATTGGAGGATGGCCAAAATAACACCAATTTTTAAAAAGGGTTCCAGGAGTGATCCGGGAATCTACAGACTGGTGAGCCTGACGTCAGTACCAGGAAAAATGGTAGAAATCATAATAAAGAACAAAGTTACTGAACATGTAGATAGTCATGGCTGTGCTGGGTCCGCTGCTTTTTAACATATTCATAAATGAGCTGGAAATGGGAATAACGAGCGAGGTTAGCAAATTTGCAGATGACACAAAACTATTTAAAGTTGTTAAAACCTATGAGGATTGTGGAAAATTGCAAGAGGATCTTGATAAATTGGAAGACTGGGCATCCAAATGGCAGATGAAATTTAATGTGGACAAGTACAAAGTTATGCACCTAGGAAAGAACAACCCAAACTATGGTTACATGATGCAAGGTTCCACATTAGGAACCACCACTCAGGAAAAAGATTTAGGTGTCATCATGAATAACATGTTAAAACCCTCCGCCCAGTGTGCATTTGCTGCCAAGAGAGCAAATAGAATGCTAGGTATCCTAAGGAAAAGAATGGAAAATAAAACAAAGGATATTATAATGCCTCTGTATCGTGCCATGGTGGGACCACACCTTGAATATTGTGCGCAATGCTGGTCGCTGTAACATAAAAAGGATATAGCATTATTTGAAAAGGTACAGAGAAGAGCCACCAAAATGGTAAAGGGGATGGAAGAATACCCCTAAGAAGAGAGGCTAAAAAGGCTATGGCTCTTCAACCTGGAAAAGAGACAGATGAGGGGAGATATGATAGAGGTCTATAAATTAATGAATGGAGTGGAACGGGTAAACGTAGATCAATTGTTTATGTCATTAGAATATAGAAAGACTAGGGGATATGCAATGAAGCTACAGGGTAACCTATTTTTTTTTTTTAATTCTTTATTTTCGTTTTATAACAACAAAGGAAAGGAAGACATACAGCTAAAAGACAGATACATAAAATGTAATACATACACCAAAGTAAACCCCTGCCACCCCTCTCCCCCCTGCTTCTTCTCTAGAAAACTAATCATTCCCGAAGCGGGTGTATACGTACATTATTGTGTTACAAAACCTAACGGTGATCTGAAACATGATGAGTGCACATTATACAGGCATGTTGGAACAATGAGCAGATTGTACATAATCATTAAGTATCAGCCATTCAGACAAGCGAGAGTGAGTTGGGGCTTGGGGAATAGCTCTCCGAGGTATCTGCTCATATTTACTATATAAGCAGACGAGGTTCCACCATTCATTGACAGTAAGTCGAGAGCTATCCTTCCAATTCCTCGTGATTAAGCATATGGCTATACCCAGCATGAAATCAAGGAGAAAGCGACCCTTCTTAGGAAGAGAGGGGACCTCCGCCACAGAGCGGAGTCCCACGATCTTCCAAGAGAGAGGTTCGTGAAGGTGTAAGAGAAATTGAATACAACCCCAGACCCGCCCCCAATAAACCTGTAGTTGAGGACATTCATAAATAACATGAGCGAAGGTTCCCACAGCAGTATGGCAAGACCAACACTGGTCCCTAGCATTTGTGTTCCATTTGGCTACTTTACTGGGGTATAAAAGCAGCTGTGTGCAAAAAAGAAGAGAGTTTGGGTAATAGAGGCAGACCGGGAAACCCGCACTACTTTGCTCCAGAAAAACGCTCCATTGCACAGGGGTGAAAGTGGTTTGCAGTTCGCGCTCACCAGGCTTGTTGGGCTCTAAAAGTGGCCGTGTCTGTACCCTGACATAATATTTTATAAAAATTAGAGGCTACCCCATGTGTACTACTAATAGAGTGAACTATCTCTAATAGCCCGTCCTCAGTAGGGGCAGAGGGCGGCATGGTTCGAGCACTTTTGAGGCAGTGTTGAAGCTGCATCAATTGAAAGTAGTGTTTCGCTGGTAACGCAAATTCCTTTTGTAAATCAGAAAAGGCTTTCCAACGAGCTGCAGAGAAAAGCTGTTGGGGTGTCCAGATCCCCCTTGAGTAAAGAAGTCTATGCGAGACTGGGATTTATGAGGGGAAGAGAAGAAGGTGAAGTCAAGCTCATTGGGGTGTAGTAACCTCCATAGATCAACTAAAGCAAGATCTTTGATCAGGGAGGTAAGCGTGGTGTGACTCTTGGGGGGACCACTTGTCCTAGGCGGCAATCAGGGGATCAAGGACTAGATTGAAATCCCCCCCAATTATCGCTGAAGTATTAGCAGAGGCCTGCGCAACCTGAGCAATGGTAGCAAAAAAAAAAAAAGGCAGGGTCATCCACATTAGGAGCGTAAAGGCATATACATGTAACTTCAAGGCTACCTATCCTGAGGTGAACTCTGGACCATCTACCTCCTGTATCTGAGCTAGTCGCAACAATAGTAGCATGCAAAGATTTCCTAACCAGTATGGCAACCCCACATTTCTTAGAAACGGCTGGGGAATAGGCAGCCACCATGTAAGGTTTAATATTGAGTTTAAGAGTTTCCTTCGAGTTTAAATGCGTTTCTAGGAGAAAAATCAGATCCGCAGCTTCCTGACTTAGGTAGCTTAGGATTTTCTTCCGCTTTATCGGATTATTGATTCCTTTTACGTTCAATGAGAAAATCTTACATGATGCCATCAATCAGTAATAGACATTTTAGGTAAGGGCGCTTGAAAACATACAACATAATCAGAATCTGTGCAACAATGACATAATCACCGAGTATTCTGGCTAATACACCCCATATTGAGAAGTATGTACCAAAGAATCTTAGAGAAGAAGCAAACCCCCAAAGAATATGGCGACCATATGTCTGCGGGAGGAGGCCCTAGAGAGGAAATAGAAAGACATGAAAAAAAAAAACGAAAAGTAACACCAGAGTCCATAATTAACACTGTCTCTGATACTCATCGAGGCTACAGTGGGTAGATGGAGTCGGGTCACAGATATCATCAAAAGTAAGGCAACAAACTGCCCTCGCCAGACTCTTTGCTGGGCTGCGGCAGATCCAATATGGCAGGTACAGCGGATATGAGAATACTTGCAGGAATATTCTGGAAGTCAGCGCATCAAGTCGGCTTCTTTGGAATCCAAAAACTCCGCTAGTAGATCAGGGTCCTCAAATGTTCTTGTCTGATTGTGAAGCGTGACTCGGAGCTTGGCCGGGTACATCAGGCCATAGCGTGCTTGTAGTTGTTGAAGCCTCGGCCGGAATTCCAGAAAGCGCTTTCGGCGGTCGACCGTGGGTTTAGCTAAGTCGGGATAGAAGGAGATCTTGTGGCTCTCAAACTCCATATGGCCCTTTGCCCGAGAGGCTCTTAGAATTTGCTCCACGTGTTGATATCTCAAAAGTCGAAAAATGATAGGCCGCGGGGTCTTCCTGTTGAGCGTTATACTTGTGAGTACACGATGAGCGCGATCGATCTCCAAATCTTTGGTAAAGACGATTTGGAGCAGGGAAGGGAGGATTTTGCATAAAAACTCTTTCATGTCTCCCGATTCCGCTCCCTCCGGTATACCCACGAGTCGTATGCTGTTGCGGCGCGCTCTATTATTGCCATCTTCCACTTCTTTCTGTAAGGCCCGCACCTGACGTTCAACTTTGTCGAGTTTGGACAACCGGGCCGCATGGGAGTCCAATACGCTCTCCATTTTGTCCTGACGCGAAGAAAGCCCTTCTAGCTTGCTTTGCAGCACACCAAAATCTTCCCGCAGCGCACGGAGTGCTTCACCGTTTGATTGCACGAGGTTTTTGACCCCTCTAATCTCTGCGAGGATTTCCTGCTGCATTTCGGGGCCCTCGCGCGAGGCCAGCCCCTTCTGCGGGGACGGAGGTTCAGTTTTGGAACGTTTGCCGTGAGAAGCCGCTGGAGATCCAAATTCCAGACACGTGGGTTTGGTCCCCGCCATCTCACCAATGTGCCCCGGCAAGATCAGAGTAGAAGTTCCAAGTATGGACGGTGTTAATTCAGGATTCTGAGTAGGCCTCTCGGGAGCCTCAGCGTTATGCGACCATCCCGCTGGACATCAGGCTCCGCCCCCCCAGGGTAACCTATTTAAGACTAATAAGAGAAAATATTTTTTCACTCAATGTGTAATCAAATTCTGGAATTTGTTACCAGAGGATGTAGTAAAAGCTGTTAGTGTAGCTGGGTTTAAAAAAAGGTTTAGATAAGTTCCTGAAGGAAAGGTCTATAAACCATTATTAAAAGGGACCCCGGATATCACTGCTTGACCCAATACAAGCATTGTGGAACCTTTGTCTTTTGGGAAAACTGCTAGGTACTTATGACCTAGATTGGCCACTGTTGGAAACAGGATACTGGTCTTGATGGACCTTGGTCTGACCCTGTTATGGCATATCTTATGTTCTTATGGACTATAGACTTCGTCAGTTCATTATCATCTCTCCGGCATTGCTGCGACCCATCATCATGAAAATGGAAAGCCTATCTCGATTCATCCCTTAGTCTCTCACTTAATGAAGGGTCTAATGAACACTAATCCTCCTGCTCCAGTCTGGGATCTGAATGTAGTTCTCTCAGTACTCATGCAGTCCCCTTTTGAGCCCCTGGGGTCTGCTTCATTAAAATATCTCACTAGGAAAGTTACTTTTCTTATTGCTGTCACCTCTGCAAGATGTGTCATCGAACTCCAGGCTCTCGTTCATTATGTCGTTTAGTTTCTCCCATGTGGTCCTTATGGTTCAAGACACTAATAGAAAGTGATTTGCTTTAGTGGATTAGCATCTCATTTAATACTTTGCAGTCAAGCTTCGAAGCTATATTATGCACATGGGAGGTTGCTTGCTCTTTGAGAGCCACCCACATCGCGTGCAATCATTCCGGGATGAGCACACCTTCCACCAAGGTCAGATCAGCATCATTATAAATAAGAATAAGAAAAGCATAGAGTATAGGTCAGATTTGTGGACACAGGGTTTTACTTAAGGTGTCTGTATGACTGATGATATGGGTGTAATAAATGGGCAGGCCACAAGTGTCCTGATGATTATTGTTAATAACAATTTTAAGACAGTACATGCCATTGGCTTTTATTGAAGTTTTGCTATGGAAAGAGAACATTGTGAACTGTATATTCTACTAATAAAATGGGGCTTAATAGAATGCATTTGGGTTTTGTGATTGCTTGAGGCTGATAGTTGGGTTTACATGGATAGGATCTTATTCCTTAATAAAGAATCTACCCATTAATACTGGAAATTAAATCATTTTACCCCTTTTGCACATTATAGGTATACAGGCTGTATCCAATCAGGAGAGTGAACAATTAGGTTCCTATCCTGTGGTAAGTTTAGGTTCACAGCATGCTCTGCTTGGTGACAATCCTCGTCTCTCTATTATTGTTGACATGCTTATTTTGTATGTATATCCAGCACAATCTGAGTTATTTTCCAAACTGTGAGATTATAAGATGAGTCTCCTATATATCATTCTAATAACATATGTTTTTATGCATGTTATCTATCTATGGTGTTTGTCCTTTTATATATTCTTTATAAGGGATTTAAATGTTTACGTATGTACTTTCAAATGTCTTTAGATGTTTTTATGAGTTCTCCATTGCTTCATGATACATAATTCCATATTTATTATTTATTATTCATAGAATATGTGATCATGTATTGGAAGTGGTTTTCCACTTATTTGACAGTTCGTGTTTCTATTACATAAAATTTGTGGCTAATATTATGATTCTACTCTCTTTTCTGTGCAAGTTTTACATGTTTTATTTCAATAAATATTATATTTATATTTTTATATTTTTAGAGGTCATCAAATCCTGAAGAAGGCTTTTGCCGACACATACGTAGGGTGACCTTCTTAGGTAACAATAAAGCTCTCTGTCCTCCAAGCCGTGGTGTTACCTGCTCTTTTTTGCTTTTGTCCATTATCCTCCATTATCCTCCATATACTCAGTTTCTTCATGTTAAGGTTCTTTTATGTACCCATCCTAAGTTTCTTCCAAAGATTGTCTCCAGTTTTTACCTCAATTAATCTATAGTGCTTCCTGCCTTCTTTTCAGTGGCACAGTCGGATTCACCTGAACAAGCACTACATACTTTGGATTGCAGACGAGCTTTACTGTACTATCTGCAATCTACAAAACAGCTTCATCAGTCTTATCAACTTTTTGTCATCTTTAATCCTAACAAACCAGGGAGACCAGCGTCTAAATAGACTATCTCTTCCTGGATCACATACTGTATTTCTTGCCTTCAGATTGGTCAAAACCCACCCGGACAAGTGGAATCCCATCGTCTTCCTGCCACAGCAGCTACGGTTGCTAATCTGGGTGTCGGGGACTTTCAATTTTATTTATTTATTTATTTATTACAGTTTTTTATATACCGCGCTATTTACAATCAGCGCGGTTCACAGATAAACAAAGACCAGAACAACAGGCTGCTCGGTTTTACATAAAACAGGACGATAAACTTGGATTCGATAAACTTGAATAATATGGGGGTAAAACTATATACATAGAAAGTTGGTCTGTTAATTTTGATAACATGAAAGGGATTTATGAGATGTTGCTTGTGGGGAAGCTTTATGTAGGGTAGTATTTGATGAATAAGTTATGCTTGAGGGCCTTTCTGAATTGGCATATGTTAGTTATGGCACGAATTTCGGGTGGTAGGGAGTTCCAGTGTTTTGGGGCACAGAACATGAAGGCTCTGTTCGCTGTTGATCGGCTACACGTTGTTATGGCCTTCGGTGTTATTAGGGTGTTTATTGCTATATGTCTTCTGGATCTTGTTGGTGGTAGAGTTTGTGTGAGATCAATTATTGCGTTTGCAGATACACCGTGGATGGCCTTGTATGTTAGGACTAGGGTTTTGAATTCGAGTCTGCCTTGTATCGGGAGCCAGTGAAGCTGTTTGAGGATTGGTGTTACATGATCACTCCTGGCAGCTCCTTGTAGAATCCTTGCAGCAGTATTCATGGCAAGTTGAAGAGAGCTTAGGGTGGATTGTGGGAGACCTTGTAGAATTGAGTTGGCGAAATCAAAATGCGGCAAAATGAGTGCTTGGAAGATGGTTCTAAAATCATCTGGGTCAAGTAATGAGCGAAGATGCCTGAGTGTGCGTATTTTGAAGTATACAGCTTTTGTAATATTGTTTACATGTGTTTTCAAATTGAGACGTTGGTCCAGCGTGACTCCAAGGTATCTTATTGTTTCTTTTGTGGCTAGATCCGCTCCTTTCACACTTATATGTGATGGTGGAATGAAGTTGGGGTCTCGCGTAACAAAGAGAACCTCAGTTTTCTTGTGTTGGATGCGGAGGTTCTGTGAGAGAAGCCATTCCGATACTGCATTAAAGCAGTTTATTATGGGCAGTAGGTCTAATTGCCTTGTAGAAAATGGCATATAAAGTAGGATATCATCTGCGTAAATCATACATTTCACGTTGAATGATCTGATGATATTGCAGATAGGCTGCATGTAGATGTTAAACATGAGAGATGAGAGAGATGACCCTTGTGGTACCCCTTGTTTTTGATGGAAGAGATTTGATTCTCCCGTTGCAGATTTTACATATTGCATTCTGGTGTCTAGGTATGATTTACACCATTCCAGAGCTGAACTACCAATGCCTTTTTCCTTCAAACGTGTAATGAGTATCTCGTGATTTACCGAGTCAAAGGCTGCTGCTATATCTAAGAAGATTAGCACAACGCCTTGGCGGATGTTGTCTATGCTGGTGAGTAAGTTGTTGAGGAGAGTGGTGAGGAGTGTTTCAACTCCATGATGTTCCCTGAATCCATGTTGACAGTAGTCGAGAGGGGCTGTTGCGTCAATGTGGTCTTGAATTTGGCGTTGCACCTCTTTTCAAAGATTTTTGCTAGGAGGGGAATGCTAGCAATAGGCCTGTATGAGTCCGCTCTTTTAGGGTCTAGTTTGGGGTTTTTTAAAAGTGGTCTGATGGATGTGAGCTTTAGTACAGATGGGAAAGATCCAGTTGTGAAAGAGAGGTTCATGATTCTTGCAATGAATGGACTGAAGACACTTCTAAGGTCCTTGATCCAGAAGGCTGGGCAAGGATCGGTTTGAGCGGTGGAGGTATTGAGTGAGGAGATTGTGTCTTCAACTTGTTTAGCTGAAGGTGCGGACAGAGATGTCAAGGTGATCTGGCAAGTTGATTCTTGGATATCTACTTTTTGTAGCTCATCCGTCTGTAGAAGTTTAGATTGCAAATAGTCAGCAAATTCTTGTGGTTGAATATCTTGTTTTTGTTCTGATGATGGTTCATTTGATAGCGATTTTACTAGGCTGAAAAGATCACGGGGTTTATTTATTGATCTTTTGAGCATCTCAGTGTGATACTGCTTCCTCTTGGTTGTGATTGCTTCACGGTGAGTCTCTAAATAGAGATTGTAAGCTGTGTGATCATCAGCAGCAAGTGATCGGCGCCAGCGTTTTTCGAGTCTTCTCAGGTGCTTAAGAGAGTCTCGCAGATCAGGAGAGAACCAAGGGGCAGAGGTTCTTTTCTTTGAGGTGTTATTTTTGTGTGGTTGGATAGAAATGGCATTGAGTCTGCTATTCCAGTCTTCAATTGCTTCTTCCAGGTTGAGTGTTGTATTGTAGAGGAGTGATTGGGTATTTGTCATTATAAAATCCTTATTGAAGGGCCGAAAGCCTTTTGATGGGGCTCTTGGTGTGTTGTCAAGATTTCTGTTGTTTTGGTGATGAGTGTTGTCCAAGGGAATTTGTAGGATTATGAGTTTGTGGTCTGACCATGGTACATTAGTGATAGATTTTATCACATTGCTGTTTTGTGTAGCAACCGATTGTGGGGCGAAAACCATGTCAATGATGAAGATGTAGGGAAAATCCCAAGGACTTCCTTGAAAGACTCCCTGATGAACTTCCAACTGATACATATCTTCTTTCTTAGTTATTACAAGGTGTTGGGAGACAGCAGAATCTGAGCAGTGTAGCTAGCCCATTGGTTCTGTCCTATCTGCAGGATCATGCTCCAAACGTCCAGCAGGTATGAAGATGTGGGCTCTCCTGTCTGACAGCTTCACTCAGAATCAGGATTGGAAAGAGTAGAGGGGCCACCAGATAACAGTGGTATGCATATATTGACTAGAGTTCCTTCCAAGCTCTGCTGCAACTGAAAGTTAGTCTTTGTAAATAGTAGTGCCTTCAGCAGGAATTGCATTAGACAAAGCAAGCCCTTGCAAAGGTTTGCATCCAAGTATCTTTCAACTAATTGACTATTGCCCTAAGACATTGTTATAATCATTTCTAAAGGCATAAAGATACTGCATTCCAAGCCATGGATGTAAACCTCACTATTGACCACAACCACCTCCCAGAGTTCACCACCTAGCAGAGCAGCCAGGATCAAAGATATGAAACACTGCTCAGTCAGTGTGCACCAGTTCTGTAAGGGAACGGGTCATTCCAATGCCCTGGGTGAGCCACCAGTACCTGGATGTTGAGACCTTCAAGACTGTCTTCCTTGCTATGCAAGATCAGCCTTGGATTTGAAAATAAGGGTATTGGTCACGATGGGGACCCAGGATTTATTGTAAGCTTTATTATATTGCCATTCATGTGTGTATCGTTGCAGTTTACAGAATCAACAATTTTAAAATATAAAGTAATAAAAAACAAAAAGGAAAAGACAGAGCCTTGCCACCATCACAGCCAATCACTAGCGATAGCTCGCAGCCATCAATCCCTAATTGACTGAGAGAAGAAATAAACTTTGAAACCAGATTTCGATTTAGATGCATACCCAGTACATAGGTAACTGGGAATAGCATTCCATAATAATGGTTCCAATACATAGAATGTAGAGTTTTGGGATGACTCGAAGCATGCAAATGAAGGAAGGGGAAGCATTAAAAGTTTATTATTAAGAGATCTCTAAAGTCAGGGAGGGGCATGAGGAATAAGAACATTGAAGAATAAAGTTAATTGACTAGTCTGCAGTGCTTTCAGTGTCAAAATCAAAAACTTAAATTTGACTCTATAAGAGAGTGGCAAACCTTGGTGATGAAGTAATAAAGAGGTAAAATGGTCATTCCATTTAGCCTAATGGATAAACTTAGGGGTATGTTTACTAAACTGTCCTAATGTTCCCTGCGCTAGTTGCAGTGATAACGTGAGGAATGCCATATAAGGTGGTGGGCATTCTGGCGTAAAGGAAGCAATGGCAGGGTATTGTGCAATAGAGGGCGCCCTGGCCAATATCGCGCGATAGACACGCCGTGGCACCTCATCATGCAGTAACCCTAATTTCGCATGCTGAGCTGTGATCAAAGGAGTAGCACACTGGTTAATACAATGACTGCTGATACAGCAGTCATGAGTTTGATTCCACAGTGGTGATATGTGATTAGGCTGTCTGAGCCAATCCTTTTTCCCGCATGAACAGTCAGACACATCTCAACAATCTGCAGTGTCCCCCAAAAAAACGCTCATCCCTGTGCCCTAACCTAAAGCACCTTTTAGGGCGCACCATAAGGCACATCATTAAGTGCCACGGCAACCAAGGCAGGTCGGAATGTGGCCCAGAGGGTGGCACGAACGGGTGGTAACTTCCAAGGCATCACATAAGGCGCCCCAGAAGCTGTCCGAACCCAAGGTGTTGCAAAAGAAGCCCAAGGATGTTAAGGTGACCAAAGAAACATTGGCCAAGGGCAATAAGGTGCACCAACCTCACAAGCATGAAATGTATGGGTCAAACACAGATGTAAACCTAACACTGCATAGAGCAGTAATGAAAGCCAATGAAGAAGTGATGTAAGGAAGAAGATGTCTGAGATGATAGACCTGCCATATCTGCGAGCAGCCCATGTGGCAGCTGGTAAAGTGGACAAATATATCAGGGGCAGCTGTACCGATGCACAGGGTGATGGTACTGTAAAGTGCAACAATGACAGTGTGTGGCAGAGGACGGGAATACGTGTCCAGCAGAGGGGCCAGAGGTAGCAGGAGAAGTGCAATGACAGGAGGACAGAGGAGTAGCAGTGCCATGCAGAGCAGACACAGGAGAGGCAAGAATGAAGAGCCGCGATGCAGAAAAGGGTGCCAGTGCAGGACATGGGGTAGCAGCCTGCAGAGAAGGGCAGGATGCCACAGAGCTTGCAGACACAGATAGACTGACAGAAGGATGTTTGGCAATAGTGATGAGGGTATAATGTGCCAGCAGCACAGATCGTCACAGATAGGACTGTAACAGGAATGCAAAGTACGTGTGGACGAGAGGCATAAAATAATTAGAACAGAAAGGAGTCAAACCCATAACCAGTAGCACAAATGGCAATGCATAAACCGGTAGGCCACAAGACCAACATAAGTCTCACAGCAAAGGCTGCATACAAGAACACTAGAGGGCACCACACCAAAACACAGCTGGCTGCCAGGATAGGGCAACCCCAACAGTAATGAAGATGCAATGCACATGCAGAACCGTTGTGTACAGCTCATATCACAGTCAGTAATTTGGACGACAGCCACATATAAACACATACACACACACAATGAAATGTTATGCAGTGGACACAGCATGCAAAAGAGCAAAAAACCTAAACTCAATGGGCGGCAGGGGATGCTCTGTGGAGCAGGGCAAAATGGAGGACAGAACGGAAAAGGAGCATGTGAGACATGAACTTACAAACAGACATGAACCAGATCAGATCAACAACAGCAATGCCAATCCCCCAAGCCGACATGGACAGTACAAAGAAAGAGCCATATGTAACAGCTAATATGCGATGGATAGGCTGCATCGAGGGCATACTGTGGTATAAAGCAAGGAGAGATAATGTGCCATAGCTGCATGGTGTTCACTATGCAGTATCCCCCCACCCCCACATGTTGCTGCCCGTCCCAGATGCCCTAGTCGCATGTAGACACTAGGCAGTGCATGATGAGGGACCAACACACATCAGTCATGAATTGTCCCCAAAAACATATCCGTCTGTCAAGACAGGTGGCAAAAGCCTGAAAAAGCATAAGTAGCAACATGTAAGCAAGTGTACACACAGATATAGATATATATGTCACAGCTGCCCCAGAATGCATGATATAGTAATGAAAGTGTCACCAATGTAACCCAAAACAAAGGCCAAATGCAAAATGAGGATAAGGTAACAGGTACAAGAGACACATGATCCCAGAGAAGACCAAAAAAAGGAACCTCACAGACATGCAGAGGTATCACCATACAGCAGGTCCCCTGCAATGGGTCTTGTGGATACATGAACCGTACACATAGATCACGGTACATGGGATGCACAAATGGAGGACAAAAACGGACAATCACACTGCTACACTGCAAATGTCATGGGCGAAGGTGAGTGGCGGAACTTCAGGGGATAAAGAGGACTGCGCGGACATGCAATGCTATGTTTGTAAATCAATGTACAGCAGCACATCTGTACAGTAGCCAAACACAATGACCTGTAGATGGAGTGTGAAAGAAAGGTCAAACATGGGCCAGTACCCCGCACAGAAACCACACTGCCACATGCTCTTGTATACCAACAAACTCAGTCACATGCACCGTGAATGGTGAACCATGACACAGTGATGCCCCACATGCACTGTAACTCCCTTGGTGAGGGTAAATATCAATCTAAAATGTTGGCGGTCATTAAACTGGTGTGGTGGTAACAACTGTGTCATGTCCAAGTGCAGGGTAGGTCAACATATACCAGAGTACGTATACAATGTTGCCCCTGTGCCACACGCATGGCTGTATGCCCCCATGACCTCAACAGATGAGGATATCATGCGGTGCATGTTACACACATGGCCAACACACACTAACAAAATGTCAGATGGATGTAGAACATACAATGACTATTCCAGTCCGTGATGCACACATACGGACCAGTACACAGTGTCCACATTACAAAGGGCTTCTGCAACCCCACATGTCCCGTTAAGACTGTCCATGATTCACTGACCATGCATAGTCAAGTGTGATATCTCAATGTGCCACAGTACCCGAACGGTAATATGTGTCTCGCGCAATCAACAGGACACCCAGTCAGCCCACCGTAGCAACGGTGTGTTGGTCAGGCCTGTTATACGGAAAGTAGAAGTCCAACAGTAATGTTCATCATAGGCATGTGTCCCACTCGCAGAGGTCAAACATCCTTTGGTACCATCTCCCAGGGATAGTTGAAAGGTGTTGTTGTGTCCTCCAACAGGTGAGTGATGCACGTAAGTAGATGTGCTGTGTGTGTCCGCTGCCCTGTGTCAGAATAAGGACAAACACTGTGTTGGTATGCTGGACACAACAGCAAGGCACATTGCAGGGAGTCAAACATCAGTACCGACATAATTAAATGTCACACAGGCAAACATAACATGATCACAACACAGAACAATGTGCATGTTGTGGACATTTGGAAATGCAACCGCAAACAAGCGTGTCCTATGGATATGGTCATGTCCATGCCCAAGTTACACAGGCGTATCACAGCTGCACCCCATGTCCATCAGCGTTGGTGCACAGAGACCCAACAAGAAAGGTCCTTGAAACAAACAGCAAAACACAAACATATAAAGGCTTATGTCACACCCAAACAATCCAAGGTGCTACCTACTCTGTGTCTTCAGCAAATGTCTTCTTGGGATCCTCACAGGCAGGCAAAGTCCACAGCATGTCTCAGTAAAGGCAGAAGATGTCATCAAAATGTGTCGAATAACCATGTCACGACACCTCACAGGCTCCAGGCGAGGTCGATGCAACTGCTGATCTATACATGCAGTCACACTGTGGTTGCCCTGTACCATGACTCGCATAACAATACTACTACTACTGAGCATTTAAATAGTGCTAAAACCTGTATGCATCGCCATACCGAAACATGTAACATACAGTCATAAGAACATAAGATATGCCATACTGGGTCAGACCAAGGTCCATTAAGCCCAGTATCCTGTTTCCAACAGTGGCCAATCTAGGTCATACGTACCTGCTTGTACTGGGTCAAGCATTGATATCCTGAGTCCCTTCTTAATAATGGTTTATGGACCTTTCCTCCAGGAACTTGTCCAAACCTTTTTTAAATCCAGCTGCACTAACAGCCTTTACTACATCCTCTGGCAACAAATTCCAGAGTTTGATTACACGTTGAGTGAAAAAATATTTTCTTTTATTAGTCTTAAATAGTTTACCCTGTAGCTTCATTGCATGTTTCCTAGGTTTTTCCAGTTAAAGAGCCCTAACTCAGTCCCTGCTCATCAGAGCATACAATCCAATCAATCCCCTCATATCCCCCAAATGTCATCCCCACACGTCAAGCCAACTGGTCCTATCTATGGGCCGCTCCCCCACTGTTAACGTGGGACCACACACCTGTCACCTTGCAGCATCCAATGCCTGGAACTAACTACCTGTGGCTGCAGGGCAGTCACCCTCACAAACCATTTAAAAACCCTGTGTGACAGCCTACCACATCGCCTAAGCCTAATAATCCTGACTATATTAATCACCTCCACCTGCTGTTGTCCCCTGCCCACACCTTCTGTGTTAGCGGTTGGACTACATTGTAAGCTCAGATGGCCAGGCATTGTGTCAGCAATGTCAGTACAGTGCTGCGTATGACTGGTAATGTGATACCAATGCTCAGTAGTAGTAGTAGTAGTAGTACATATATCTATCCAAATGTTATTCCCAAAACATCCAGTACTCACATGAAAATAGCTCCTCAATCAGCTGCCGCCTGAGTGCTGTGCCCTCACGTGTGTCACCACGGGCATGTACAGGAGGGCACGTTGGATCGTCTTCCAGATCCTCATTAATTTTGACATCGATATCGTGCCTGAGAGCAATGTTGTGCAGGATGCAACAGGCAATAATGATCTCTGCCACTGTCACGGGTTAGTATTGTAAGGCCCTGCCGGTCCTATCCAGACACCTGAAGCAACTTTTAAAAATGTCAAAGGTGCGCTCGATGATGGAGCGACTGGAGACATGGGCCTCATTGTACCTCATCTCTGCACGTGTCCGTGGTAGACACACAGGGGTTAGCAACCAGGGCCGACACCCATATCCTGCATCACCTGCAGAAAGAATTATTGAACGTTAAACCAGGAGCTGATGTCCACACACATGCACACATGAATGTACGTACAAACCCACAGAACCTACAGGTCAGACAGAAACATAGGGGAACACATGATGGGACACAACAACTAAGTGCCACTGTCCGGAGGTGTGAGATACAGAGCACGGGAGAGGTAGAAGGAGTGCAAACAACATTATCCAGAACCACAGCAGACACATGGGCAGACATCAGAGGCCGAAAGGTAGTAGCGCCAGCCCTGAACACATCAGAGACACACATGCAATGCACCCTGGACAAGGGCAGAGATGCACACACGTGCAAGCATGTGATGGTCATACTATTGTCCCATCACAGATGGTGTGACAGAAACAGGTACCCCACCGTGGCAGGCAGGATGGCATAGACAACACCACACTGCTGATAAACAGGAAGCATACATGTGTGCCGTACCGTGCCAACCTAAACACACAATGTCAAATGGCGTGTAACGTCAAATGTCAGTTTGCCACCAACACACAGCACCGCAGCACAGAAGACCTGGAGTCTTCCCCCCCCCACCGCGTCAGCTCCCACACACACAGATGACACACACACACAACTCTGGACACACGTCACAGACAGACATGTGTGCAGACGGCTAGCAGGGGTATACGATGTGCATGTCAGAGATGACAGATACCCACCCAGCAGTATACAGTCCTCAAATTGACCGGCTTCAAATTGTCTGTACAGTGCCGAGTGATGCAGGATATAGGAGTCATGGGTGGACCCTGCAAACTGCAGGACCTCATTCAGAATACACATACCTGTATCACATACAACCTGAACATTCAGGGAGTGGTTGTGTTTGCGGTTGCGGAACACTGCCTCCCTGTCTCTGAGCGGGACCAGGGCAATATGTGTGCAATCAATAGCTCCCATCATGTGTGGTAACCCGGAAAATGCCTCAAAAGCCTGGGTCAGGGTCCCCCACTGTTGCCTAGTGTTGGGAAATGCAATGTAATTCCCAACCCGGCTGACCATGGCACGCAGTACTTGGTGGAGACAGCGTGAGAAGGTGGGGCAGCTCATGCCACCCACTGTGGCCACAGATGACTGGAAACAGCCAGAGGCAAAGAAATGTAGGGCACCAAGGAGCTTGACCAAACCTGGTATGGCATGTGACCGACCAGTCAGGGGCTCGAGGTCAGGTTTCAGATCCTCATAGAGCTCCCTAATAGCCCCTGTGCTCAGGCGGTAGAGGGAGATGGCCTGCTCCTCACGCATGTCCTGGAGCCGGGCCCTGGGCCTGTAGAGGAGAGGCTGGCGAGCCTGCAACTCAGCACACCGCCTGCACCGTGCCGGTACGGCCCCTGCCTGGCCTGCCCCCACAGCTGCAGATCGGTGTTGTAGGGCCTGCACCCTCACCCTGTGTCCCAGCCCCATGGACACCATCTCCTATCTCAGGCAACCGCAAGCCATGCACATCCCCCAGTGTACATAAAGCAACCACAAAAGCCGCCATAGTGGACACTAGTAACCCAATCCCCTCACCTCACCACCTCACACTAACCCTGCTACTCACCTCCCTCACCACACACCAACCCCACCGCACACCTCCCCCACCACTCACCAACCCAGCCACACACCACGCCCACCACCGACCAACCTTGCTACACACCACCCACCACACACCAACCGTGCCACCCACCTCCCCCACCAAACACCAACCCTGCCACCTACCTCACCCACCATCCACCAACCGTGTCACCTACCTCCCCCACCACTCACCAACCCAGCCACGCACCTCCCCCAGCACTCACCAAGCTCACCGCTCACCTCTCCCACCAGTCACCAACCAAGCCACCTACCTCCCCACCGCTCACCAACCCTGCCACTCTCCATGCTTAACCTGCCTCTGACCCTCCATTTGCTTCACCGCCAATAACGTTCGCCTTCAAACTCACTCGCCTGCACTAACCCCTCAGCGTGTACCAGGTGTGCACATTCATATATGGTATGTTTGGACATCTGTGTGTGTGTATGTGTGCATTGCGCATGCGCAGAGGCGATGTGTAGAGTGTGTACGTGGAACCATGTGCTGCAGATGCGCAAGACATGTACATGTCTGTGCATGTGCTGCACCTGGATACATGCAAGCCGTAACGAACGGTATGGTGTGAGCTGCTGCCGCATATGCATATGCCCCCAATGCAAATACGTTGCCTGCATGTGCATGTGTGTCGCCTGGTTCCACGGCCATCCCACAGGTGACAGGGGTCAGCGGAACCGTGCACTGCACATGCGCAGACACATACATGTCTTGCGCATGTGCGGCACACGGTTCCATGTATGCACTCTACGCATCGCCTCTGTACATGTGCAACATGCGCACACACGCGCAGACGTCCAAACATACCATAAATGAACTTGCACACCTGGTACATGATGAGGGGTTAGTGCTGGTGAGCGAGGTGGAAGGTGTGCATTATTGGTGGTGAAGCAAATGGAGGGTCAGAGGCAGGTTAGGCGTGGGGAGTGGCAGGTTTGGTGAGTGGTGGGGGAGGTAGGTGGCTTGGTTGGTGAGTGGTGGGAGAGGTGAGCGGTGTGCTTGGTGAGTGCTGGGGGAAGTGGGTGGCTGGGTTGGTGAGTGGTGGGAGAGGTGAGTGGCAAGGGTAGTCAGTGGTGGTGGTGAGTGGCTGGGTTGGTGTGCGGTGGGGGTGACAGGAGGCAGGGCTGGTGAGTGACTATGGTGGTGAGGGCTGGTGAAGGTTACGGGGAAGGGGACAAGGACCACAGGAGGTCAGACAGGTCCGGGATGCAGAGGGAGGATAGAGAGAGCAGGGACATGTTGCGGATGCACATGATAGGTGGAGTGTCCGGGGAAATGCCAGGGCCACAGTCCCCAGGGACGGGAGGGATGGGTCATCCTGAGTCCAAGGTTTTGGGCCCATCAGGTATGTCTGACCCCACCCAGGAGCAGCCTGAGGGGCATAACACAGGCAAGCGTAGGCGGACGCCTGTGCCGGGTGGGGAGAGGAAGAGGGCCATATGATTCAGCCAGCAGGAAAACCACAACCTGCTGGCAAGTTTCCTCAAACACTATGAGGAGCTGTATGGGCACATGAGCTCACGCACAACTGTTAGCATAAGGACCCAGGTGTGGGAGGAGGTGCAGGGGGACGTGGCACAGGCTGGGGGCCACCAAGGTTCCTTGACAGCCTCCGTAAGAGGTTCAACAATATCAGGCGGGTGGTCCGTGCACACATGACTGCAGAATGCTGACATGCTAGTGGCACTGGTGGGGGCGGCCCCTTCATCCCAAGCCTCACACCCCTGGAGCAGCAGCTTGCTGAGCGCCTAGGCCCGATCTACATACATGGCCTCTCTCCGGCGCTGGACACGGCTAACTCACAAGCAGGTATGTTTGAGACATGCTGCACACATACCGCTATCTACCACGCACATGCAGGGCATGCCACAGGCTGTTGCGGGCACATGTCCTGGGAGCAGGTGTAGCCGAATCTAGAAAAACAGAATCCTGAGTCCGCATTCCCCGTTAGTGTTTTTTCGTGGAACATATATGGGCTAAAATCTAACCTCCTTCTCAACACCTTCTAGATATCTGTCTGACAACATGAGATATTTCCTACTACCTATTCATGCCCTGGGCAAATGTAGGCTGGAATACAGCTCAGGAAGTCCTGGGCATATCTGAAATCTGGTGAGGACATCCAAGTTCTGGGTGCACCCTACACATGCTCACTCCACGCTCCCAGTCAGACATGGATGTCCTCACCCCAGATGTAGGTTACAAAATGGGACAATCTCCTCAAATGGGTTAGTTTTGTGCATTTATCAAAATAGCCGTGTAAGAGCTAAACTAAAACTAAACAATGTCAGCTCTTAAATAAACAATCTCTACTCATAAAATAATCAATATAAGATTGGTTTGAAGATAAGTAAACGTGGATTACACAGTGTTGTTAATTATATTGGTTATTTTATCTACTATTTTATCTGCTGGTCTGACAGAACTCCGTGTAGTTCTGTGACGTTGGAAGGACGCTTGTCTGTATGTGTTTGCAAGTGGCTTATGGTTGGTGTATGTTTGGTTGAGATGTTGTGGTGATAAAATGATTGATTGTTTTTCCCAAAGGTAATGAGGTGGTGTTTATTGTTTTGAGTGGGTTATGGTATTGGTTGAGGCTTTTTGACCGGTGATGTGAGCGTCTGCCACTCCCTATAGTGATTTTTCACTAAATGTAGGGTATGAGCTATTCTGAAGTCATTCTGCCTGTGGTGATATGTGTGGATGGATTATTGGTTAAGTAATAATGTGAGTAGAGATTGTTTATTTAAGAGCTGACATTCTTTAGCTTTAGTTTTGTGCATACCATGTGTGGTGGAGAGGGACTGGGGGTATAGAAGGGGCAAGCAGCAGAGTTCCTGTCCCTAGGGCTGACCAAGTAAGAGAGACAGAGGAAAGCAAGGCGTACATAAACAAATATGTGTCCACGTTACAATGTGCTCTCCGTCTGTCGTCTGTGTCTGTGACAACCCCATATCTACTGTGTACCTTACTCCACCCCCCTCCCCCCGGTAACATCCAGGCCATTGAGGTGGCCGAGGAGGACAATGGTGGGGAGCCCAAGCCAGCAGAGGTCAAGGAGGCACCACATGCAGAGGCTGCCATCAGTGATGCCCCAGACACCCCATGGGCTGATGTGCTGCCTGAGGAGGTAGCCACCCAAGAGAACGAACAGTCACCCCAGTGGAGCGGGTACACAGGCACCACAGTGTCTGGCGAGGGGCCCGAGGATGTGGGGGTGAGCCCCACACTACCACTGCCAGCGCCATCGACTGCAACAATGGGCGCAATGCAAATCGTCCTCCAAGAGCTGCGGGCACATATGGCATCGGCACACAGGGATGCTGCAGGTAGGCAACTGGCAGGATGGTTGCATGTGCTAGTGTGGCACACCAACCCCCAGACACAGTGGTGGGGCCACACACATGCATGATAACAGTGGGGCCACACACATGCACGATAACAGTGGGCCTCCACACCCTGGCCATGTCTGTGGTGTTTGGTGTGGCTCAGTGGGGAATGGGCAGGTCATACACATTGGGGTCTTGGCAACAGGTCACCCTGTTCCCCTCCCACAGGCACTCTCCAGGCGCTGATTGCTATACGGGTGGAGATGCGTGTCCAGCAGCAGGTACAGCGTGCCCAATGCCAGGCGGTGTGGGCCCTCATGCGGGCGGTGTGTGGGCTCCGCAGGGACATCAGAGAGCACAGCCAAGAGACACGGCAGCTGTGAGGGACTGCCGTGGATATTGCAGCTGGAATAGGCTGGGTGGCAGATGCCCTCGAGGCCGTGGTGGGACGTATCCTGTGGCCTGAGGCAGCACCAGGGGCAGCAGCAGCATAAATGGGTATGGGGGCCATGGAAGGGGGCAGAGGTCTGGGCATGAGTGGTCACGCAGGCCATAGGTCTGTGACTGTACGTTGGACTGTCCACCATGTTGATTAAAGCATTACCTTTGGTCACCGATGTGCACGTGTCCATTTCTGTGTAAGGGGTTCCCTGAGTGGGCTGTCCCAATTGGGGTTACCATGGTTACATGTGCCCTACCATATCACAGGCTGGTGGGGTGTATGCACCAGCAGCAGTCATGACAGAGCGGTCCACAGATGCCCTGTGTTCCATGCACCGTGCCATGTGTTAACAGCCATACATATGCTTGGGGTTACATCCTCCCTCCCCCTGCTACCTGCTGTATATATCTGCTTGTTCACCAACATTGTGGGGTATATCTCCCCTCTGTCCCCACATATCATCCACATCAGGCTATCTACATGGGTGACCCGTCTGTCAGACATACACCAAGGTCACCGTGGCATACTAACCATACATGCTTGGCGGACAGACATGACGTACAGATAGACCTAGCTGCTGTCAGGTGTTTACCCCCCTACAGCACTCATAGTGAGTCGCTGCCCCTTCACCCCACCAGACCCCATCTTGGTGAGACGCACAGACTGATGCCCTGTCAGACACGTGGATCCCCACATACATCACATCTAGGCTGCATCATGGGTACCACATACGCACCTCCTCACCATCCTATCATGTGCTGCATCCATGCTACAGACTGACTATCCGTGACAACGTGCATGTGTCCATGTCTGTTGGACGGTGCAGCACATGGTTACATCACGATGTCATCAGGGGATACATCCCGCATCGCACATGGCACTCCACACAGCCTGTTGTGGGGCAGGGGCAATGTCTGTGGCACAAATACACACTGGGACATGCACACAGGTGTCACACTCACCGCTACAGCGTGTATGTACAAAGGACACATGACCATTGCAAGATGTGGCTGCCTACAGAATGTTTTAATACAAATATGTGTTGGTAGGTGCCATACAAACCTTAGAACGTAGAATGGAAAAACACCCTCCAACAGGTGGGTTAACATTAAAACTGGTTCACATTTGGCATTAGCCCAGCATGTACATCTGTCGCACACGTTAGTGGGAATACATTTTGGCTATAAGGGTTGCCACCTTTGCCATCTGTGCATCCCCTTAACTACCTTGCAGACACTGGGAGATGGCCACAGATATATATGTTGATCACACACCCGGGGGCCCGCCGTGGGGCTATGGCTGGGGATGCGCCGTGAACATGCCATGGTAATTCTTGTGGCGCATCACCTCAGCCATACCCTCAACAGCAGCTGTCAGCTGCCTGATGGCGTGGCCATGGTCGCTCAGGGTCCGCATAACGGTGTCCATCGCCACACACAGGAGACCCACACATTTGCCACCACATCCACACCAAGTGGCTGTGGTCTGGGTGGTAGCATCTGCGTTGGCCCTTTGTGTGGCAATGTGTGGAGGTCCCACACCCAGCCTGACACCTTGGCTATGCACATGGGGCAGGTGGCAGGGTCCCCCAGTGCCCTGTGGTGACCTGCATCCACCCTCAGGCACAGGCCCCCCCCTCCACACCCTCCACGGCCCCCCACTATGGCCGTTCCCCTCACTCTCCCCACCACCCTCCCCCTCAATCTCCTCACCCTTCAACTTCACCTCCCCAACACCCTCTTCCCACCCCTGTCCACCCTCCATGTATTCCTCCCCACATCCATGGCATCCACTGCCGCTGCAGGTACATCCTCCGCATCAGTACCTCCAGTCATCGCAGAAAGGCTGCCATCAGGTGGTGTGGGCACAGAGGTCCCCTCCCCAGCATCTGCAGCCTCTGTGGAGAAAGCAGGTATGAACAGGGCTTCATGCGTTTGTTACGGCACAGACACATTGCATGTGGCATCACAGGCTGCCATGCCACTGGGACATGGTGTGGTACAATGTATAAGCTGGGACACTCACCGTCACCCCCAGCCATTGCCTCCCGCTGCATGTGATGGAGGCATCCAGGGCAGTGTAGCCTCATTTCTCTGCCCTTCTTCCATAGGTCCTCTACCTGGGGGGATAAGCAATGTTTGCAACCATTAGGGCCCTGTCTCCCTGCCCATGGTGAACCACATGGCACACATTTCTGCGTGCAATGGGGGCTGCCCCTGCTATGAGCAGGAGGTCCCATACTAGCTGTTGGCAGATTGGCCTGCATGTGTTGGCGTGTGACTGAGCATGTGTGGTGTGACACCTACGTGCCCTGTGCGCTGCCTCACACCCACCCCATGCCATGTCCCTGCCATCTCATGGCATGACATGACAGCAACATGGCATGTGGGGCGTTCCAATTCTGAGCTACATGGGGTGTGACTCCATACCCTCAGTGCAGTCCAGCACACACCTCAATGTTGGACAGCCCATCCCACATCAACAGGAGCCATCACCATGCTGCCTGGACACTGCTCCAGCCTCTGTGGTTTGGGCTCGGACCCCTGGGGGTGTGGGGGAGCTGGGTACCTGCACCAACATCAGCTACCATTACACCGGGATGCTTGGTGGACTACTGGAATCTGGTGTGCAGCCTCCTGGGGATGTGGCGGAGCTGGGAGCCTGCAACAGCAGCAGCAGCCATAACACCAGGGTGACTGATAGGCCTCTGTGTTGTGTGCTGGGGCCCCCTGGGGGTGTGCCAGAGCTGTGAGACAGCAACTGCAGCAACCACCATGACCCTAGGATGTGTACTGCGCCCCTGTCATCAGGTCTGGGGGCCTCCCAGGGATAGGGTGATGTTCCACGCATACACAGAAGCAACCACCATAACACCAGGATGGAGAATAGACCTGTGTAGTCTGGTCTGATGCCTCCTGGGGATAAGGCAGAGCTGGGAACCTGCAACAACAGCAACCACCATAACACCAGGATGGATGATAGACCTGTGTCAGCTGGCCTAATGCCTCCTGCGGATAAGGCAGAGCTGGGAACCTAGAACAACAGCAACCACCATAACACCAGGATGGGGAATAGACCTGTGTAGTCTGGTCTGATGCCTCCTGGGGTTGGGGCAGAGCTGGGAACCTGCAACAACAGCATCCACCATAACACCAGGATGGTGAATAGACCTGTGTAGTCTGGTCTGATGCCTCTTGGGGCAGAGCTGGGAACCTGCAACAACACCTGTGTCAGCTGGTCTGATGCCTCCTGGGGATAAGGCAGAGCTGGGAACCTGCAACAACAGCAACCACCATAATACCAGGATGGAGAATAGACCTGTGTAGTCTGGTCTGGGGCCTCCTGGGGTTGGGGCAGAGCTGGGAACCTGCAACAACAGCAACCACCATAACACCAGGATGTAGAATAGACCTGTGTAGTCTGGTCTGATGCCTCCTGGGGTTGGGGCAGAGCTGGGAACCTGCAACAACAGCAACCACCTTAACACCAGGATAGAGAATAGACCTGTGTCAGCTGGTCTGATGCCTCCTGGGGATAAGGCAGAGCTGGTAATCTGCAAAACAGCCACTACCATAACACCAGGATGGAGAATAGACCTGTGTCAGCTGGTCTGGGGCCTCCTGGGGTTGGAGCAACCACCCTGACACCAGGATGTTTGATACACCTCTGTGCATAGGTCTGGGAGCCTTCGGGGCCAAGGGTGATGTTCCACACATAAACAGCAGCAACTACCACACCACCAGGATAACTGCTGGACCTCTGTCATCAGATCTTATGCCTCCTGGGAATGGGGCAGGGCTGTGGTACTCCAACTGCAGCAGCTACCAGTGCACCATGGTGACTACTTGACCTCTGTGATCAGATCCGATGTCTCCTGGGGATTGGCCAGAGCTGATAACTGAAGGGCTGCTCTTCACCCCCCCCCCCCCCTCACCAGCAACACTGCAGGGCTCTTGGAGTCACAGAAAACCACACTCAAAGCAATGAGAAGGAAATCTAAGAGACAGCAATAAAATACCACACACTTCTATATAGATACACCAAAGCTTTGCGGAGAGAAACAAATAGAAACAAGTTCTCTTTGTTTACTCTAACTATTAGCTATGGTTTACTTTATTTATAAGGCTCTTTTGGAGGATACAGCATAATTTCACTTTATTGTTCTACGTCAGGTATTACATATTCATCACATCATAGGTCACTTTCTAATCAGCATAGGTCAGTATGAGGAGACATACATGTATTCCAAGACATAACTGTTTACTGCTGACTGCTTGATATCTAGTAACCCTGAGACTGAAAGGCTGGAGGACAAGCTGACCCCTTTCTTATTTACAGGACTTGTACCTCTTCACCTACTTAGTAAGCAAATATATGAAGTTTATTTCTAAGCAAAGTTCTGAACAAATTTAACTCTTTCTCAGGTTTTCTTAGACAGTCTGTGTACACCGCCCTGTACAGACAAGCTTACATTCAGTCCCTCCTCTGATTCTGTAAAGAATCATTCCCAAAGTAAGGAAACTCAGACATTGCCATTAAAGTGGAATTAAAACTAGTTTCCGGGTCAATCTGTAACATCATTGTAGGGGTCAGTGATTCCACTGATTTCTTACAGCAAGCTGATAGTACAGAGAATTAATGCTCCTAAAATGAGAGTCCCCAAAATGCCAAGCAATGATGCTAATAAGCCTTGCAAAGGCCTGGATAATGAATTCCAAAATGAAGAAACAGAATGAAATAGAGCTGAAAAAGAACTTACATAACTATCACTTGAAACAAAAGTACGGTTTCTAACTTTATCCAATAGGCCTTTTACTATTTTTCCATTATTATCAAGCATACTACAACAAAAACCAACTATTACTCCACACACACCATTTTCCTTTGCTAGGAGATAGTCTAAAGCCATTCGGTTCTGGGCTGCATAAGCTGACACTTTGTTCACTGCACCTTGCAAGACACTAATTGCCTAAGAACATAAGAACATAAGACATGCCATACTGGGTCAGACCGAGGTCCATCAAGCCCAGTATCCTGTTTCCAACAGTGGCCAATCTAGGTCATACGTACCTAGCAATATCCCCAAAAGACACAGGTTCCACAATGCTAGTACTGGGTCAAGCATTGATATCCTGGGTCCCTTTTTAATAGTGGTTTATGAACCTTTCCTCCAGGAACTTGTCCAAACCTTTTTTAAACCCAGCTATACTAACAGCCCTTACTACCTCCTCCGGTAACAGATTCCAGAGTTTGATTACACGTTGAGTGAAAAAATATTTTCTCTTATTTGTCTTAAATAGTTTACCCTGTAGCTTCATTACATGTCCCCTAGTCTTCCTATATTCTGATAGCGTAAACAATTGATCCACGTTTATCCGTTCCACTCTATTCATTAATTTATAGACCTCTATCATATCTCCCCTCAGCCGTCTCTTTTCCAGGTTAAAGAGCCCTAACCTTTTTAGCCTCTCTTCATAGGAGTAGCCTTCCATCCCCTTCACCAATTTGGTTGCTCTTCTCTGTACTTTTTCTAATAACGCTATGTCCTTTTTAAGATACGGTGACCAGAATTGCACACAATATTCAAGGTGCGGTCGTACCATGGAGCGATACAGAGGCATTATAATATCCTTTGTTTTATTCTCCATCCCTTTCCTTATGATACCTAGCATTCTATTTGCTTTCTTGGCCGCCGCTGCACACTGGGCGGAGGGTTTTAACATGTTATCCACGATGACTCCTAAATCTTTTTCCTGGGTGGTGGTTTCTAATGTGGAGCCTTGCATCGTGTAACTATAGTGTGGGTTGTTCTTTCCTAGGCGCATAACTTTGCACTTGTCCACATTAAATTTCATCTGCCATTTGGATGCCCAGTCTTCCAATTTATCCAGATCCTCCTGCAGTTTTCCACAATCCACTTGGGTTTTAACAACTTTAAACAGTTTTGTGTCATCTGCAAATTTGATAACCTCACTAGTTATTCCCTCTTCCAGGTCATTTATGAATATGTCAAAAAGTAGCGGACCCAGTACAGATCCCTGGGGTACTCCACTATTCACCTTTTTTCATTGGGAATATTGGCCATTTAGCCCTACCCTCTGCTTTCTATCTTTTAGAAAGCAGAGGGTAGGGCTAAATGAGGTCTAGGGCTGTAAGTTCAACAACTGCCTGTAGTCGCATAATCTGGGTACCATATTCTCTAGTGGGTGCTATAGCTCCAAGGGTTGAAAGCCACACAATACCTGTGAATGCATCTATTTGAGATTTAGTTAAAGGTTTTGTAGTGTCTACCAGTTGTTGAGCAGCCTCTATGGCCTTATCCTGTGAAGAAACATCCCTTTTTCTTCTAACAGAATTGTTCAGGGTTGATAATAAAGTAATGTTCTGGTAAGATACAAATCGCCACGGGGTATCTAATTGGGCTATATAACAAGTACCTGACCAACCTCTGGGAAGCTCTGTATACGCAAACGTACCACACACAAAATAATCTCCTTTTAAAGCCACTAAGCCATCTTCCCAGATTGTCAAATTCTGAGGACAAGATATATTCTGGATACAATTATTCAAAGCCCACTGAGTCATGGCCATTTCATTAAGCCCTCCAGACAAATTACGTTTCCAGGGATGATAATACCCTAGTAAAGGGAAATTCCAGTTAGGTATGCCTAGGTCTGAACTAGAGACATTCAAAGGGTAGCCAGAACTATTATATTGTAGTAATTCATAATCATGCACCTGGTTCCCTTGAACTGACATTAATTGTACCACTGAAATATAAGAGTTTCCTATAAGGGATTTCTTATACCAGATAGAAGAATTATGCATCATTACTATTCTACAAACATTCCATGGAGTATCCTCTACCTTTCTTCCCTTACCCTGAACCATAAAACATATTGGAGGATGTTGCAGAGGCATAGAACTAACTATTCTAGGTTCTGGGCCTGTATGAGACCATTGTACAGAAGTTAGATTAAAGGCTATGTCACAAAACTCCTCAAAGGTCTTAGACCTAACCCTAGGTAGAAATCCATGCTGAGTAGCTGTCACAGATGGAAGACACACTGCACAATCTGATAAATTGAAATGCTTTGTCACTGAGTGTACCTGTGACTCGAAAATATTTGAATATTCATCATAACATTCCCAAGGTTCTAACTGCAGCACTGCTTTACTACTACTAATATGCCTCAGTATAACTAAGACTAGATATAAAAACATTCTTAGCAAAACTTTTAAATATCTAAAACTATAATTACTTAAAAATATACTAAATCAAAACTGAAAATATACCTACTCTTCTTAATACTCTCCTTTATATAATGAAGATATATACTATAGCTATGATTAGCCTCTAAGGCTCAATAAATTTATGAAGTAGAGGTTAAGTACCTAAAGGTCATTACATATATATCAGGAAAAATACTAATCTAAAATGACCTCAGCCCTCTAAGCAATACTATAAATGCCGAACAAGAGCATTTTGCATGAATGGTCCATTCAGAATTTACTTAATACAATAATCTTTTTCTGTGATGTCACCATTCTTTTCACTGAAAGTACTTTAAATCATAAAAAGTCTTTTCTGCAATATCACTGTTGTCCGAGAAGTCTGCGTTGTATTTCTTGAATCATGGATGCAGGGAATCTTCTGAATCTTGTGAGGGAGCCTTCTTACACTGCGTAAGATGTATCCAACGAGAATGTCCTTCCACTTTACAGGCCGAATATCCCACCAGAAGTACACGAAATGGACCTATGAATTTTGGAGCCAGAAGCGTCTTTGGATGCAAATTCTTAATCAGGACCCAATCCCCTGGTTTCATGTCCAGATGTGATGATTCTGGAGGAGCATCTTGTTGAGGATTCACCTTCAATAAAGGGGAAACAGACAGAGCTGAGTGCAATCGTGCACAATAAGTTAAGATATCGCTGCGCAGCAACTGGGGGTCTGGGATAACTGCCAAGGCATGTGGAGAAGTAGCTGGACATCCAGTAACTATTTCATATGGTGTCAGACCTCCTCGAGCGCGCTGGGGGGAGTTATGCACCGCCATAAGGGCAAAAGGAAGGGCTTCTGTCCAATCTGTAGCCCAATCCTGTGTCATAGTGCGCAAGAAACCTTTGAGAGTCCTATTCATCCACTCCACTTGGCCAGAGCTTTGTGGGTGATAGGGTGTATGTAACTGTCTTTTTACACCAAACCAATTTTCAATATCCTCCCTGACACGTGCAATGAAGGCCGGACCCTGATCAGAAGAAAGAACAAAAGGTACACCCCAGACAGGAATAAACTGAGTGAGCAACAATTTTATGGCAACCCCAGCTGTCATACTGGTAGTGGGATAAGCCTCCACCCAACCAGAGAAAAGACAAGTGATCACCAACAAATACCGCCTCCCTCCTCTGGCACAGGGCAAATCTGTAAAATCAAGCTGCAAAATCAGAAATGGGCCAGAGGGCTTGGGAAGAGCAGCAGCAATCTTCAGAAGGGGCCCCACCCTGCCAGCCTGCAAGCAATCCAAGCAAGCAGCATACACAGCCTGTGCCACAGAAACAAACTTCGGGTGATACCACAAAACCGCAAAGGCATGAGTCATGGCTGCAGCGGATAAGTGAAGTTTATGATGCAGGAACAGAGCAAGTGGAAACAAAAGAGAGTCAGGGCAAATGAGTAGGTGCTTCTTCTTCCAGTAGCCCTGAGTATCACAGGATGCACCCCATGAAGTCCATAGAGTTTTGGTTTCAAGGGAAGTGTCTTTATACTGCTGTAAAAGAGAGGACAGGGAGAACAAAGTCATGTTAGAAGGCTTTAAATACAGCAGTGTTGGTGACATTAATGCCTGAAAAGCAGCCTTCCATGCTTCTTGGTCTGCAAAACGATTGCCCTTAGAAACTAAATCACCAGCAGAGGAATGTCCTTTACATTTCAAAACTGCAACCTGTGCTGGCAAAAGAACAGCTTGTAACAAGCGGTGAATGTGTTCAGCATGTTTAATTGGTTTATTAGCAGAAGTTAAAATCCTCGTTGCAACCAAATATTACCAAAATCCCATAGCGCACTCATTGCATAGGAGCTATCTGAATATATATTTGCTAGAAGATATCTAGAGAGTTCAAGAGCACGTGTCAATGCAAAACCTTCTGCTAACTGGGCACTAGAAAATGGCAGGGAAGCTGATTCAACCACGTCATCAATTGTGGTTACTGCATAGCCCACACAAAGTTTTCCCATTCCATCTCTGAAGGCTGAACCATCCACAAATAAGGTTACATCCGGGGCTGGCAGGGGTACAGGTGAGAGATCAGGTCTAGCACGGGAAGAAGTTAAAATACTTTGAAAACAATCATGGGACCCATCCTCCTCCACCAGATCTGCCAAAGGAGCCAGGAGCGTAGATGGATTGCATATGGATGTAGTATATATTTTTACATGAGACTGAGAAACTATCAATTCAAGAGTCAATAAACGTGTGGAAGATAAAGGTTGTGTTTTAGTTAAATGGAGCAACCTAGAAATGGAATGTGCCACATATACCTCAAGAGGGTGCTGTAGCACTAAAAAATCTGTAATTTCAATTGCAAATGCCACTGATATTAAACTGCGCAAGCAGGGCGGAAGTCCCAAAGTTACTGAATCAAACTGCTTTGAAAAATATCCTATCGGCTTGCGACCAGTTGGAAATGTTTGCAAAAGCACACAGGTGGCAGATATGGCTGAACTAGCCACATACAATTTGAATGTTAAAGAATAGTCTGGAAAAGACAAGCATGGGGCAGTGCTTAGTGCAGTCTTTAAATTTACAAAAGCTTCCCACTGTGATAACGTAGGTACAATGAGACCCTGTGGACCCTCTTTCCCAATCAACGCATAAAGCGGAGCTGTAAGGTCTGAAAAATTAGCTATCCACTGTTTACAGAAAATCAACAATCCCAGAAATCTACGTAACAATGCTGGTGTTGCTGGAAAAGACAATGATAAAATAGGTTCCAATCTGGCAGAAGTAATTGCACGGCCAGCTGGAGTTAGAACAACACCCAGAAAAGTAACATTTTGAGATACAAATTGCAATTTAGACAAATTGACTTTCAGTCCTAATTTGGCAATATGAGCTAATAAAGATAATGAATCTGCTAAACAGATCTCATAACTTGGTGAACATAAAAGCAAATCATCCACATATTGAATTAAAGAGGATTGGTCAAGCTTCACATCTAATAACGCAGTTCTTAGAGCCTGCGAAAAGTACGCAGGACTGTCTGTGTAGCCCTGGCATAGTCTAGTCCATGTGTACTGCTGATTGTCAAAATGAAAAGCAAATAAAAATTGGTTTTCTTTGCCAATTTGCACTGAAAAATAAGCAGAACTCAAATCTACAACAGAAAACCACATAGATTTTGGAGGTACCTGTGTCCAGATATCATGTGGATTAGGTACCAAGGGAAAGATTGGCAGAATTACCTTGTTAACAGCTCGCAGATCTTGCACAAATCGATAAGTCTTGCCGTCAGCTTTCAGTACAGGAAGAATCGGAGTATTACATGGCGATGCAGTAGGATAGATGACACCTTGCATCTGTAAATCTTCAATTACCGGTCGAATTCCATCTATAGCAGCTGCTGATAGTGGATACTGTTTGAGTCTAGGAAGTTGTACACCAGGTTTTACAGTAATCTTCACAGGAGGAATTGAGAGACATCCGACATTTGATCCTGGGACTGCCCACAGAGTAGATGGAAGTCTTCCCAGATCAGGGTGAATAGCTTTGACATCTGCAGGGGGCTGCACTTCAGAGAGAGAATACAACTGAAAATGTAACTTTCCACTCATCCAGGATAAAGTTGCATGATGTGAAGCCAGGAAATCACGACCCAAAAGATTCACTGGTAATGTGTCTCCTACCAGAAAGTTAGTAGGGTATACAGTCTCTCCAATCTGCAAAGGCAAAGCTTCAAGTTTATGGTGAGGAATTATCTTACCTTCAATGCCTTCACAATGCACTGTTGGAGCATGTGCTAGAAGAGTTTGATAAACTTCAGGCAGATCTTGTAGACGCAGTGCAGATGTAGTAGCTCCCGAATCAATGATGAATTTCACAGTAGAGCCTCCCAGTTTAGCTTCTAACTCACCCTGAGAAGTTACATTCAGATTCAATAGTAGTCATGCATCCCAAGAATCACAGTCTTCTGGGTTAGAAAAACATTGATATACAGGAGTGAACTCAGCAGGTGGGGGAGGAAGGCACGCAGCTCTCTGGCCATCCAAATTCTGATTCTGTGGACAGTCTCGCTGTAAATGGCCACACTCACCACATGTATAACAAGCACGCATTCCTCTAGCTTGTCCACGCCCTCGCTGAGAATTGCCTCGCTGAGAATTCCCATAGTTTCCTCTGAACCTGCCTCTCCCCCGTCCCCTTCCCAGGGCTGGATGCATAGAAGCAATTTGTAAATTAAGCAGTTTAGTCTTCTTTACATCAAATCTGGCTTGTTGCTCCTGCAATTCCTTGAGATATTTCAATTCACTGTACCGTGCACCCTCCAAAATTGCATCAGTTGATCTAGCAGGCCAGTCTATTATTGAAGTTTCCAAAATCTCTTTTATTCTTGGAATCAAACCATTTACAAAAATATTAGTAAATCCTGAAGGTGTATCTTCTGTCTCGCCAGAATAATCCTTAAACGCTAGCATACACCTAGGGCTATGTTTACTAAATCGCGTTAGTGCAGTTCGCGGTAGGAGCCGCGGTAGTGAAAGAAACCCCAAATAAGGACATGGGCGGTACATCGTTACCACTACCGCGCGTTAGCAAAATTAACGAGCGCTACCGGGCGCCGTGCCACGTTACTGCGCGTTAAGCATAAGAAGACGTACAGACACAAAGCACTGAAACAGAGCTGTAGCACAATGGTTACGGTACTGACCGCTGTTACAGGCAGCATGGGTTCAAGCCCCCAGTGTGCCTAACACAGAAGGCTATCTCAGGCATCACCCTGTACATTACAGAAGGAAAGAGGAGGCATGCTTTTCGTTACGCTGAGTATTGGTGTCAGAAAAACACCCTCGGAATGTGCCTAGCCACGTACGTTGGTACGTGCGTAGCGACGCGCGTACATTCGTGCGTGGGTACTTGTTTGCTTACGTGCGTGGGTACGTGTGTTTTTACCAGTGTGGGCATCTTATATTACAGACTTTGTAGGGCGTCCTGCACCTATGCATTATGCTAACAGATGTACGTGTGATGGCCTATGGCTTATCAGAGCCTGTGAGCAGGTGCTGGTGTTTCACAGGGTTGGATTGGGCCAGTCACACCCATGATGCACTGCACATGCAAAGCAGCTGTCCACAGATACACACCATGGGGAATGCACCCCCACAGCACCTCGGCCTGGTAGGGGGTACCGACTGTGTGTTGTACTGGCACAGAGCAGCTACACACCGTCACATTGTGCGGGTACTGTGCTCACCCTGAGGGTGCAGTGAGGCGCCCAGCACTAGGTCCACAGCACCGGCCATGGCACAGGTCCAAAGCAGTGTTACTGTGTGAGATAGGTAGTTTCTGCAGGAACACCTTGGATATCTCTGTCTGTTTCAGTCAGGTACAGCCCCCATGCACCACCACCACACCCCTCCCCCAGGGCTGAGGGAGGCAAACAGGGTCTCCTATCAAAAGATCCACAGTCTACCGTGCTGCAACGGTGGCAGTAGAGGGGAACATGAACCCCAGTCCTGCTGGGGAACAGACACCCCACAGGGCAGTCAATGCAGCTCTGTACACAGCCATAACACAATAGCAGACAGACATTAGGCCTGGATATGGTATGCTGCACCCCACCACTATCTGATATTACCCTGGTGCAAGCCATCAGCCACTGCACCCTGCAAGCCACTCCATCACAACACCTACCAGCTGCAAACAGTCTGCTAGTGCCCAGTGGAGATGCCTGCACCCAGAACTGGGATGTCAGCATACACAGCAGGCAGATACATCAGTGACTGGGCCCCAGAAGGAAACCCATATGTATCACATGAGAGAAATACTAGATAGCACTATGGGAGTGCCTAGCCATGCTGTGGTCACTGCACAGTCAGGGTGAGAGTGATCTCTTAGCAGGATATACTGAGGTCACCCTGTCTGTGTAGTTGGTGGCCAGGCACTACAATGTGCCTGTCACTGCCCTATGCCCTGTGCAGATGCACCCTGGCCAGGCCACCCTGTCCGGCCTATACCCATGGTACCTTGCTCCTCATTATGCACATTGGCAGCCCAATACTGGCAACAGTGCTGGCAGTGTGGGCTGTTGAAGGTGTTTGCAGCCACCACACACTGGATAGACAGACAGCCACCCCCACACCTATGCCAGCATTGTGCTACTATAGAGGTGGTCAGCAGCCATACCACCACACCAGTCCTGGGCATAGTACAGGCATGGATATGGTACACAAGACTGTTGGGGGGTCACTCCCCAGGGTTGTGAACACTGTCAGAGACCAGACCTGCAGCACACACCGCAGACATCAGAATGATTGTTATGGTGGAGCTCAATGAGCAAAATGTGCTTAACGTAGGAATTGATATCTGCCAGTTATCAGAGGAAACGTTTGATAGCTGTGTACCATATACCCAGGTGTAGGGTGGCATTGCTAAGGTATGCAACTGCTAGTATTGGGAGATACAGGCAGGGCCCAATGTCTTGCCTCTCCAGCTGGCATTGGCCAATGGGGCCTGTGGGTGGGTGTGTGGCCCTGTTGGCTGCTGCTTTACGGCAGAGTTCCCCAACTCCAGTCCTGGTGTTCCACACACTGTTCGGGTTTTCATGCTGTCTCTCATAAATATGCATGAGCTACATCTGCATACCATGGGGGTGGTGCATAGCTATGCAGCACAGGCATCTTTATTAGAGGCAGCATGACACCGGAATGTTGTGGGGCCCTCCAGGACTGCATTTGCGGGACTCTGCTATAGGTAATGTGCCTGTTTCTGGTGTCTGTGTTTGGTGTGGTAAAATATAGGCCATGCGTATGTTCACTGCACTACAGGAGTGTCTTTACTATCACTGTTTAGTGGTGGGTAGAACTATGGGGACTGGGTTGGCAGGAGCCCCAACTGGGATTTGAACCTGTGACCCTCTGGTCTTACAGGCACTGGCTGTGTCTGTTGCACCACACTGTGGCCACAGAGACCGTGCAGTCCCTGGAGTTAGTTAAACCGGCCTGACGAGTCAGAAACCCTGCTCTGCAACAGGTTTACTGTGGCCTCATTTACCTTGTATGCAGACAAAGGTGCACATAAACCACAGAAATGACCTCACAAAAGGGGCACACACCCATAACCAAGCTGGGCAACAATGATATCATTGGGAAACATTACACCACACACCCAGGACAGCTCCTTTACAATGTAATGCTCTTTGCAAGGGTCTGCGGAGCGTAGACCCTTCCACACATCATTTCCTTTTATTTTGGTGCTTTCCAGGGAGTGTTGTTCCTTGTTGCCCATTGCTATCACTGTTGCCCAGCTGAATTCTGCTTTTTAAAATGTTTCTTGTGGTCATTTTTAACGTTTTATGTGATATTTTGTTCTGTGCACATGTATCACACTGCTCACGTTTTGTGGGTTTCCCCGGTTTTCTGTACATTGCTGACGTAAATGGTTTCTCTTCCCTTTAAATGCCTTTAACGACAGGTTTTCATTTGCGTTGGAGGTGAGCTCTGACACTCCGCGCGTTAGTATGAGGGGAGCCTCTCTCCGCCCACTCTCCGCCCATTGACCCCTTCTCTCCGCCCACTCTCCACCTTCTGCGCTGTTTTAACGCGCCGCGGAGCTTTACGATCGTTAACTACGGTTACCGCGCGTAGTATGACGTTAACGGTCGTTAGCGCGTCGGTACGCGCGTTATACGGCACTTACGGTCGTTAACGTCATACTACGCGCGTTATTCACGTTTAGTAAACATAGCCCCTAGTGTGGAAAGCTGTTACTTTCTCACCCCTTTCCTGTGTTAAAGAAGTAAGCTTTGACCAATCCCTCACAGGCTTACATGCTACTTTAAGAGATTCTAACAATTTCTCTCTACACAGAACAAAACTATCTCTTTGTGTCTGTTCTTGAAAATCTGTTACAGGTTCTGTCTGTGGCCATACCCAATTATCATCTCTAATAGGATGAGTTACCTTATGAAAATCAGCTGGATTAATAAAAACAGCTCTAAGCAGATTATCTAGATCTGCCCAAGTAGGATTATAACTATTAATTATTTGAGACCATAAAGACACAAATCTACCTGAATTTTCCTTGTAATCAGGAAAGGTTTTAGCCAAATCAAATACTTCCTTAGGACTCCAATTTGCAGGCACAGCCATTGCACCTGTAGGTCCTGTTGGATATATACGAAAAGGATATGCAGGTACTATATCTTCTTCTACAGATTGTGCAGCTACAGAACGTGGACTATTATGTTGGCATAAAACAGTCTGAAGAAACGTTATAGCATCATGTAATTGAGCACATTTCTCTTTATAAGTTATAAAAGGCTTATCCAGATCTTTTTCAATAGCATCAATAAGTTTACTAGAAATTCCCAATTCCTTTGTAGCAGAAATATTATTCCTTACTATTTCCTTTAAGGTTTCTATCATATGTACAATACTTTCTATTTCACGGCTAAGAAGGACATTCACTTCATTAAGCTGAGAAATATTGCAAATACTGAAATCATCAAACTTCACAACTCCCAATATCTTCTGTTTATTCCTTATCTCTTCTCTTAGTTCAGCTGCACGAGTGATCCTCCCCCTTCCAGAAGCTACATGACTCTTAGAAGAAACAGGGGGAGATGATGGGGATGCACTTGGGACTATTCCAGCTCCAATTACCAATGCAGCCACATCTGCATCATATTCTGGAGAAAGAATGGCTGGGAATTTCCCTGCCCATTCATTATCATTCTCCTGTGGTTCACTCGCTTTACCAGCATTGTTTAACACAAACAAACCATTTTTCATATCATGTGCCATTCGTTGCCACCAACTAAACACTAGCCCTTCACGGGCATCACGTAATTTATGTTTAGCCTGCAAAGCACATTTCAGATAACGAAGTTTATCTATAGAAAAAGTTCCCTCCAAAGGAAACTGTAAAAGCACATTATCGTTAGTCACTGCATACCAGTGTACAATATAATTAGTAGCCATATCCCCATACTTCTCACGCATACAATAAGAAGGGCTACCTTCCTGAACAGCTAAAACCTTATCTTTGTCATGCCACTCACGCAACTGAGATAAATCCCGTCTACCCAACAGATTACCCATTGCTGTCACCATACAATACTCATAAACACCTTCTGCCCTTGCCAGGAGTGGAGAAATCTGTAGACCGAGTCACGGCACTAACTGAAGGGCTGCTCTTCGCCCCCCCCCCCCCCCCCTCACCAGCAACACTGCAGGGCTCTTGGAGTCACAGAAAACCACACTCAAAGCAATGAGAAGGAAATCTAAGAGACAGCAATAAAATACCACACACTTCTATATAGATACACCAAAGCTTTGCAGAGAGAAACAAATAGAAACAAGTTCTCTTTGTTTAACTATTAGCTATGGTTTACTTTATTTATAAGGCTCTTTTGGAGGATACAGCATAATTTCACTTTATTGTTCTACGTCAGGTATTACAAATTCATCACATCATAGGTCACTTTCTAATCAGCATAGGTCAGTATGAGGAGACATACATGTATTCCAAGACATAACTGTTTACTGCTGACTGCTTGATATCTAGTAACCCTGAGACTGAAAGGCTGGAGGACAAGCTGCCCCTTTTCTTATTTACAGGACTTGTACCTCTTCACCTACTTAGTAAGCAAATATATGACGTTTATTTCTAAGCAAAGTTCTGAACAAATTTAACTCTTTCTCAGGTTTTCTTAGACAGTCTGTTTGTGTACACCGCCCTGTACAGACAAGCTTACATTCAATAATGTGTCGTAGCAGCAGCCATCATGGCACAGGGATGCCTAATAGAGCTCTGTCATGGGGGCTGCAACTCCTGGGGGTTGGGCAGAGGTGTGCACTGCAACAGGGGCAGCTTACATCACACCGTGCTAACCTCTGCACCTCTGCTTTCATGTCTGTGGCTCCTGGGGATTGGCATACGTGCGCACAGCAACATAAGGAGATAGCTTTATCACAGGGTTGCCCACATACATGTCTCTCGCACATGTGGTGCATGTCTTATGTATTTTTATTGCTAGATATTGTGTTGCACACCTTCCATTTAGTGACCTGTCCCCATACACTTACCTCACGTGGGTAGTCTGCTACATGGTTGAAGTACCTTGTTATGTGTACCCATGCCCTCCTGACAAATTCCAGATCTTGGCGTTTTGAGGCGCCTGGGAAGAGGCGCTGCTGCCTGGTGCAGATTAAGGCTGCCAGCTGTCGTAGGTCATGGCAGCTAAATGCTGGCCTGCGGGATCACGTCGCCATTTTGGGGGATGCCCATGTGTTGATGATGCACGCACATACGCCGCGCATGCACTATATCGTGCCGTGCCCGTGTCATGGACACCACATGGAAAACAATCTCTGGGGCCGCATGTATACACGTTGGATATGGAGATTGGTGGACACGGTGGCTGGCTTTAGTTTATAACATCGCATGACTTATGCCATTTGGCCTGGACCGCATCTGGTGTGCCTTAGCTTTAGGCGCCTTATGATGCACTTTCGCCAATGCAATGCCACACCTCTCTTTAGAGGCACAGGACAAAGGTTATAATGTATTAGGCTTGCATCACTGATTGTAGAGATGTGTCTGACTGTTACTAACACTCATCTTGCTGTTGGTGCAGTGGGGATTCAAACCCATAAGCAGTGACTCTGAGGGCATTGTATTAACCAGTATGCTATGCCTTTTTTCATAGCATGGGCTGACTACACAGCAACTGCAGGTTAACCCAGTAAATGTCAGCTGTGCTTACCGGGATCGGGTATACCCACAGATAAGGCACTTTACAGGGTACCTTAGGTTTTCCAGCTGAGGTGATGCTTTATTTTTGGTGGACACACTGATATTTGCTATGGGGTCTGTGTACTACACCACCCTCATGTTACCGGCGAAACTCCCAGCGATAATGTGAGCAATGCCATATAGGGGGGTGGGCGTGCCGGCGTCCATGTAGCATGCACTGTGTATCGCCCAATAGGAGGCACGTTGGCTGTTTACGCGCGGTAACCTTAACTTCATGGAAGCGCTGTGAGAGGGTGTATAGAGCTGTAGCCCACTGGTTAATATGATGACCAACAAGCCAGAGGTCATGAGTTTGATCACTCAGGGGTCTCATCTGATATGGCTATCTGAGGCAATCTCTTTTGCTGCATGTAACAGTCTGACACATCTCTACAATCTGTGCTGCCAGCAGAAACACCCTCACCTTATTGCCATCACCTACTGCGCCCTATAGGGCAGGAGGGGTGTCTGGACCCACATGCGGATTAGGGGGCAACGCCTATTGACCCACCCTCTTGGGGCCAGGGTGGGGGGGACAGGATCTGCCACCAACAGACCCACACTCTACATCTTTGCAATAGCAGCAGTGGAGGAACATGACGTAGGGCTGTGGGACCAGCTACCCCAGTCCTGCAAGGAAAGGGGCACCCTCCAAGGTAGTCAATGCAGATCTGTTTGTATCACACAGGGCACTGGCAGTAGGCCTGTAAACACTCAGATGCCCCCCACCACCATCTGACATTCACCAGCAGAGAGCACTGCCAGTCTTCACCCTGCAAGGTGCTCCAGCCATACACACACTAGCTGCAGACAGTCTGCTAGCTAGCACATAGTGCATGTTCCTGGTGAAACTGTGTGCACCCAGAGGTGTTATGTCAGTGATTGGGCCCCAACCAGGGAAACTCCCAGATATCACTTGAGAGAAGCATTATATGGTACTATGTGGGGACCTAGCCATGCCACGGTCACTGCTCAGTCAGGGTGAGAGTGACCCCCCCCCCCCAGCATGACATGCTGTGGTCACCTTGTCCCAGCATGACATGCTGTGGTCCCTTGTCCCAGCCATTGCCCTATGCCCTGTGCAGATGCATCCTGTCCAGGCTGCCCTGTCCGGCCCATACCAACATTACCTTGCTCCTCATTATGCACATTGGTAGGCTAACACTGGAAACAGTGCAAGCATTGTGGGCTCCTCAAGGTGTGGCCAGCCACAAAACACTGGATAGACATACACACACTCCCACACCTACTTCAGCATTGTGCAAATATATAAGGTGGTTGGCAGCCCTGGCCGCCACACCAGTCCTGGGCACAGTGCAGGCATTGCTATGGTACTCAATACTGTTGGGGTCACTCTCTGGGGTGGTAAACAATGTCAGAGACATAAAACGAGACGCACTCCACAGATATCAGACAGGTTGCTCTGATGGATCTCTGTTAACATATTGTGTTTCATTTTGGACTTATCTGACATTAATCATAGCAACCGCTTGATATATGTGGAACGTGTTTCAAGGTTTATGACGGCATTGCTAAGGTATGTGGGTTCTAGTATTGGTAGATGCTGCTCCATGCAGGGCCCAACAGCCTGGCCCTCCATGAGGCTTTGGATAGTGGAGCTGGCCGATGCTCTGGGGCAGAGGTTCCCAACTCCGGTCCTGGTGGGTCCAACACAATTCAGGTTTTCATGCTGTCCCTAATGTATATGCAGGGGATACATTTGCATACAATGGGGGCGGTACATACAAATGCATCTCAAGCATATTTCTTAGGGACAGCATGAAACCTGAATGGTGTTTGGCCCTCTGGGACTGCAGTTGGGAACCTCTGCTCTAGGGACTGCACATGTCTATGGTGAATGTGCTCTGTAGGGTAGAATATAGGCGTTTATGGCGTGTTTATTTTATCTGCAAAAAGGTTCCTTCTATATTACCACAGTTTAGGACTGGGTAATATATAGGGACATGGTATGCAGGAGCCACATTTGGGGCTTGAACCTGTGACCTTCTGCCCCTGAATGCACTGGCTAGGTGTACTGCACCAAACTGTTGCCACAGAGGCAGGTTATTCCCTGGGTATGCCATTACTGTTCATCAGACAGACCTTGTCTTTTGCAGTGCACGGCACCCACCTAGACAGGGCTTGGCCTTGGTTTGCTGTGGGCAGATGCCACTGCCCCCACCACCACGGGCACCCCACCGCCACCATGCTGACATGCCCTTATACCGGTGGTGCTGGTGGTGCGCAGTTCCAGGCCATCCAGTGTCCCGGTAGGCAGCTGCCTATGGTGTGTAATATGGGGTAGGGGTGCCTGCATGGACATCCATGCTTCCCCCCGGCACCACCTGCCAATGTTCTGTGCCGTTTGGGGTATTTGCTAGGTATTGTCCCCTGGGACACTGTGGAACACAGACACTCATGGGCATGTTTGACCTTGATCAGTTGCTGATATTGCGTTTCTGTTTTTTTATGTGTCAACTAGGCATCTGCCTAGCCTGCCCTATGCCCCAGCTGCCCCACTGAATTTCATGCCTGCAGCCCCTTGTATCCCATGTGCAGCCACACCATAGTGCCCTTTTGTACTTGGGCACTATCTGGTGGTGCAGCACATGTATCACTACTATCACTGTTCTTGGTCTCCCTGCCTTTGCTGTACATTGCTGACTGAAATGGTTTCTCTCTCCTTCACTTTTGCCTCTAACGCCAGGTTTTCACTCGCGCTATTTTTCGGACCTTCATTTCACGGCACTAGTGTGCCTGGAGCCTCTCCCCACCCATCCCCGCCCATTGATCCCTTCTCCCTGCCCTCTGGGGAGCCTTACTCCACCTTTTATGTGCTTTAGCGCCGCCAGGGACGTTGTCGGGTGATACGGCATGTTATCGAGTGATGATGTTCATTTATCGCACGATAACGTCACGTATCGCACGATAACGTTACGTATCGCACGGTGATTGCGCCGCTGCTACATTATTGCCATTTAGTAAACATACCCCTTAGCTGCAATGTTTTGACTGTGCTTTCTCCACCAGATTTGCTGTCTCAATATGCTGTAAGGAATTGTTCATTTCAACTGGGCACCTTCTTGGAACTGCTGGCTTTAAAGGAGTGCACTGATGACTGGCATCTCCGGGTGTGCTGTGAATCTGCTAGTTATGTGCAACTGTGCAAGCTTCCATGAAATTGTTGCCTGTAGGTCCATTGTGAGTTTTATTGCATTCCCATGAAAATAAGGACAGCTATGGGTTGGTCTTCTCAGATTTTGCTGGTCGTTATTCTTTTATATGCCGCTTTCCATAAAGTGTCTCCAGGGAGTTACTATCTGGTCAATGTTCAAAAGCACTTATCACATAAGTGCTTTTTAAAACCATTTTAGGCCACTTTGGCCATTTAAATCACTAAGGGTATTTTTCTAACAGGTCGCCTAGTTGAATGGTGGCTATTTTAAGGCTATTTCTTTATAAAATACCTGCACAAAACTTACTCAAATTATGGTTAGATTGAGGCCATGCACATTTATTCTAGCTTGGGAGCTGGTGTAAATGACATAACTGGAATATGAGCGTACTGTAGGTGGGTATTTTATAACCTACATGCGTACTCCATGACTCCACTCATGCTTCAGCCAAACCTCTCCCCCAAACAGGCCAATACCTGGGTCACAAAGAAGAATTCACCTACTTGCCATAGTGTCTACTAGTGTTCATGGGGTAATTTTATAACATACACTTGAAGTGGCATTTTAAGAAGAATGTCCAAGTCAAATCCAGGACATCTAGGGTGGAACAAGCAGAAAAACATCAGGGATGTCTATGGGGTATGTTTACTAAACAATGGTAAAGCACATCCAAAAAGCCACCTTAGCCCACTTTAGCAACATACCCCTATGTCTCCAGCCGATTTTAGTAGCATGGACATCCCTGACATGGGTCTCCATGCCAGTGGCCAGACATCCCTCTTAGAAAAGCATGGGATGGAGATATCCATCTCTTGCAAACTAGGAAAAGGGGATATCCAGCAGTGGAGCAAAAGGAAAACATGAGCCCCACTTCTCATCAGTGCTCATTGTAAAATATAGGGGGTATTAGTGAAACTCCTTCTCTACACCTTCTAGACATTTGCCTAACAAAATGATCAATTTTCAGATGTCTGTTCATGCCTGGAGCAGGTATAACATTAGACATGACTCTGGACATCTAGGACATTTCTAAGATCAGGCAGGGACTTTGAAGTATGTGGGAATGCCCCACCCACACCTCCACCGTGCTCCTGTTCTAACTTGGATATTCTCACACTGGGCTTCTAAAATGGCTCTGGAGATGTCTCCGTGCTTTGGATGTCTCTGTGCCCATTTTCAGACATCCAAAGCATGAATAGGGCTTCTAAAATAACCCCCAATATGTGCAAATATAGCTTTTAAGGGATAAATTATCTATGAATTGTCAGCACTGCCACTTGGATGGATAGTTCTGCTGAAAAGCTATATAATTTTAAATGGAAAACGATGATTACTTGACTGAATATTATTTTCTTCGGTCTGACTGTGACAACATTGTGCTGTTTCTGACAAGAATTGCTGCCTCACTAAAAGATTTTGTCTGTGGAGTCTAGGTCTTCTTTTCCTACTGTTGCCTTTCAAAGGTCATGCTACTGAGTCTGGATGAAAAAATGCTGTTACCTGCTAAACCAGATTGGTGTTTTAAGTATCTTGGCTGGTTGACTTGAATGTAAAGGTATTGGATGGATGGGCCACAGTAACAATCCATTTGATTGGATTGGATTGGTCATTTGTTCTAAGAAGGTGGTCTATAAGTCTAGTATAACATAACAATTTTGCTGAAGAGTGCCTTTCTTTTGTGCACAATAGTAAAGACAAAAAAAAAGCCATGATCAAAAGAATTTGTGCTCCTAACTTTGAGAGTTAGTGCTCCTAAATTGGCCTTTTTGAAAATTTACTAAAGCAGGATGCCTAAATTTATGCTCAAAATTTCACTAAAATGTTTGGATTTAGGTGCCTAAAAAGTTGGTAGCAACAAATTTAAGCTAGGGAAAACAGGTTAGGAGCTTGTTATGTTCTAATTTTCAACAGTTGGAACCTAAATTAGGTTCATGAATCTAGAAAGATGAATGGCAGGTGCAAATTTAGGGGCATATTTTTTAAGCTCCTAAATTTAAATTTTAGCAGAAAATGTAGGCTCCTGCATTTAGGAGCCTAAGGAGCATGTTTACTAGGCCCTACACTAGATGCAGGAAGATGGAGACAGCTCGCAGTTAATACTGCTGTGGGGAGCAACTACCACCACCCGTTGTGCTGGTAGTAGTTGTTCCCCACCAAGCAATGGCAGCACTAGCTTCCAAGGCCCACACTAGCAGTGCCACGATGGAAATGCCCATGCATTAAACAACTCTCTCTTCATCCCCTTCATATCCCCCTCACACATTTCCCCCACATCTCACTCATGCTCCCCCCTTCCCTCTAACACTCATCCCTCTTATTCACACCTTGATTGTCCCTAGTATTGGTCTTCATGAATTGCTACCACAATTGTTTACATGACATCCATTCACATTTCTACGCCAGTTTATGGTTCTGCAATTCAAACACTATCTCATGCATCCAATATGTCCAGAATTGAACAGGACATTCTTTGTCTCCTAACCAAAATTTCAGAATAAACTTTTCCATTATCGGTAAGGCAACTTGTATAAACGTTCACTTTGCCTTTGGTATTTTCATATCTAGTAACAATTCTTCATCTCCCTGAAGCTGTAAGCTGTAATGACACTCTCCAGGAGTCTGTAGTAGTTTCTTTATCGAAACAAGGGGTGGGGTCTATAACTTTGTCACTCCCCTTCATTCCAAGAAGGAGTACATGTATCAAGATACCCTTACCCACTTTGCATTTTACATATTGCTCTCTCTCCCACAATTTTGTCTGGGCTCCTCTAGGCTCTGTGGAATAATTTGAGCAACATTTGTGTAATGAAGCATCTATTGTAACTGAGCAGATTATGTAAAAATGTTTCAATCCTTTGTGATGTGATTTCTTTATCTACTTCCTTAGCCCATATCCCAACCAATTGCTCAAGAGGGGCACCTTTCATGGCCTCTCTACTCACCCTGTATAAAACTAAATTTGAAGTCACTTTCCTGAAATTTGTGTCCAATTTGTTATGTTCTAAGCTACTTTTGTATCTTCCCCAGTGATCTCCATAATAGTGCCTCACCTGAAGACATGCAAATAAAGTAAGTGTGAGTTGGAGACCCCCCCCCCCTTTTTCTTTTTTTTGCCTCTTAATGTGCATTAAAGGCAGGTCTGGTGCTTGTCTAGGGTAGCAGCATTGAAGAGGTGGCAAAGAGCAAGGCATTTAAACCTAAACAATAAATTCTGACTGCCCGGGGCGGGGGGCAGCATAAGGCTTAAGATTTGCCTAGGGCGCCAACATCTTGAACCAACTCTGCGGCCAACCCTGGCTAAAGAGCAAAATCATATTCATTTTACCATAATGCACATTATCTTACCTCCACCATTGTTCTATAATAATGAGATGCAAAGCAAGCAAATGTATGCAAAACATGTCATTGTTATGTAAATCGAATAGCACAGCTTGTGTTGCAACTCACAAGCTGTCTTATTTCAGAGAAAATAATCCCAGCTCATACAGGAGCTGGTGTTATTTTTCCTGGCTGGGAGCATCATACCTCTAAAACACAGCCAGATGTTCCCTGCTATCATCTTAAAGGGACTGGTGCCAGGTTAAATTCTGAGAAACCTCTCTGGCCTCCAATCAAGGCCAGTCACATCTCAGAAGACTCTCCCCATACCCCTAGTGCAGACTCCCATCCCCCAAACTTACCCAACACAGTCCTTTCCTCCCCAAACCCTGCCGCTCAATCTCAATCCCTGTCTGAGGAAGACCACACCATAGGTCCTCCCTGGCCTACATGACAAAATCTTTGGTGGTCTAGGGTTCAGGAAGAGCAATCCCCAGTAGTTCCTGTCCCCTTCAGCACTCAGTTCAAAATGAACCCTAGTAGTAATCTTAAAGTACTATCAGTACGGTTCAAGCTTCCATATAAGGAATTTTTGCCCTTATATGGCAGCTGAAACCCTAGTAGTACTGTGAGTTTACCACTAGGGTTTAATTATGCCATTTTGAACCTGGCACCAAAGAGGACTACAGATTGCTTTTGCCTCTAAACCATAGACCACCAACAATTTAATCAGGTAACCCCAGAGGGGTCTAGGAGGTGGGGGATCTTCCTCAAGGGGGAGGAAGTGGAGGGTCTACAGTTGGAGTATGGAAGGAGTCCTCTTGAGGAGTGGGGGTTTCAATTAGGGGCAGGATGATTCCATGGAATTGAATCTGGTACTGGCCCCTTTAACATGGTAATTATTAGCATCAGCCGCATGTTAGAGGCCCAATGTTCCCAGCCTGGAATTACAGAGCTTATGAACTTCAACATAAACTGCATTATTTCTTTACCTTGGGAGTTACTAAGCTGCAGTAATGAGCTATTGCAAATTAATGATTCCCACAGTAAATTAAACTGTAGTAAAATCTGAGATTTCATCACAGTTTAGTAACTTTCCTCTTAGACAACCTTTGCAAACTTGGGCTTTAGATATCTTGAATAGGATGAAATAGTGGCAGTATTTGTTTGACTGTAAATCATGTCTTAAGAAAACAGCAGTTTATCAGATTTGGCTAAATATGTTTATAGTAGTAGTAACATTTCTTCTGTACTGCTTTTCATGGAGTCAAATCGGTTTACAGTAAACATTCGATTTACAATTTCAGTGAGCATTAGGATAGGGAAAACATGAACTTTTAGAACTTATATTAAATATTTGATGAACATAACTTTAACAATAGTGTGTGTCCATATTCCATTTGTGGCCTAGGTGGAGGGTTGTTTGCTGCTCATTATTGGGGTGGGAGTTGGGGTTGTGGAAGGGGGAAGAGAAGGTGTTTGTATTGGCTTGGAGGGGGAGGGGGACAATTTGATGGGGAGGGGGTTAATTGGAAGTGGGTTTGTAGTAATATAGCATATTTATAAAACCACAAATAGCAAGTCCATTTCTTCCCATTCACTCTTTAATGCATTCCCTAAAGATGTGCTCAGAGCAGAAAATTTGGGTACTGGGTTGTTGCTCTACCACTAGGATACTCCTCTACTTTCTAAGGGACAATTTTACTAAAGTCCATTAGCCAATTAACATGCTTTTTAATGCACAGCGACTGGCAGTCAGGAACACTAACATGCGAGAGTGACTGCCGCTGCATGCTAAAACACACATTAATCAGCAATCGAAGGATGAGGCAGGGAAATGGCGAGGAAGGCCATGAAGAGCACTTTACTGCTAGCACCAGGGCAATTGCCACGTGCTCATAGATAATGCTGCTCTTGATTTGGATTCACTTAACTACTGAAGTTGAAGTCACGAAAAAGAATTCAGTTTGTTTCGTTCTGGAATGACAGAAAAGTCCTTGTCAAACTTTCATCTTGCTTTCATCATCCGTGTCACGGCAGTGCATATGCATCAATAACAGTGGAGTATTATGTTTCCACAAGACTAAAATTCAGAGTCTTGAGGCTCTCTGACCCTAAATGGGGACCTTAGTCCATCAGTTTATGATCCTGCTCTTGATGGCAAAACCAATGGCATTTTTGTAACCCTTCTAGAAGAAGATAAAACTTTCTTTGTCTCTTAAGCTGCTCTTTCCCTGCTCCCTAGGTCTTATTTATTTCAATGCTTATATCCCGTGGATTTTGAACATATGCAATCATAATTTCCCACCTAAAATAACACAGACAAATAACAGCAAAGTTAGTGCTGTAAGGTCTGGGTTTTTGAACCATGCTTCTAGTATGGCACTACCAACGTTTTCTATTAGGGTCATGCATAAGGGTACTAATGTTCCAAGTTCTGACAAGGACTGTGTAGCTGTCAGGGTCAACTCAAGCCTATCTGCTGCCCTAAGCAGACTTTTAGTATGCACCACTAACCTCCCTCCCCCCCCCCCCCCCGGGTAGCTGAAGGTTTTGTCGCTCCCTCTCCTCCTGTTGTTTCTCATCGCTCTTCCTTCCCTCCCCAGAAGTTCCACAGCATCTCTCTCTCTCCTTCCTCTACCTTAGTCTGCTCCTTCAAACCTTCAGGGGTACAGTTCCTTATTTTATGATAGCACTTAAAAAGAAAATGAAGCCATCACGCTTGCACTGAAGCATGCTGGAAGCCCTTGCTGGTCCCTCCCCAATGGTAGCAAGAAATGTGCATCAGAAGAGGTGGGTCTGACAGGGGCTTCCAGCATGAAGATCCATGATGGCTTCATTTTCTTTTTCAGAGCTGATTTGTCATAAGGCAAAGAGCAAAGGAACTGCACTCCCGAAGGTTTGAAGGGGCAGACAACTGGGTGTGGGGGGGGGGGGGGGAAGGGTGGAGGAAGCATTCATCCTGCAGTGCTTTGGGAGTGGCAACTGAGTTGGCTGCCTCCTGCTGCCACTACTTCGTTACTGCTACCCCAAGAATTTTGCTGCTGTATAGGTTTGCCTAGCTTGCCCAATGTAAAGATCTAGTGTGCAGTGTAAATATCTGCTATAATAAAGGTGAGGACGCAGTACACACTCAGGAAAAGGAGAGATCATCTATGCTTAGGGAGAAGAGAGCTCCTGCAATTACAGTTACCAAAGCACACTTTTACTTCAGCTACAGTAAGCATTTGATGGCCTACTTGTCATTACAGTTTTCATGCCATTTTATGACTAGGTATTTCCACACCTCGCAATTCTGTTGGGCTCACCAAAAGACTTACTGAACACAATGGGAAAACAGTGTTTTCATGAACGGCACCTGTGCTTAACTTATTGTTCATATGCTATTGACAGATAGGGACCTTGATCTAAGGACAAGGACATCAAGGCAACTGGAAATCTTGCTCCATTGTAGCCAGACATCATCTGTCTCCTCTGCTGTTGAGACTTGTAGTAAAATGGCTGGGGCTGTGCAAGTTTATTAGACGGGTGACCTGCACTTAACATGTTAGAAAACTGTCAAAGAATATCTATGGTTTTTCAGAAGGGAATGTATTTCCACCTGTTATTCCCATTGTAACTGCTTTATCTGAAACTGCCTTATCATCAGGGTGACCTGTGCTTATTTCTGCAAAGGTTATTCCACTATCTGGGCATCGGTACAACTCTTCACCCAGAGTACTAAGAATGCTCCCCTGACTAAATTGGAAAGACAAATATGCATCTAGAGAAAAATGCAAATCAGAATACTAAAGCTACCCGCTGTACAAATATTTCTACTCTGTGCATTTTTCCTAGCAAGAAAAAGTGCCGATACTCATATGCAGGGTTTTTCTATTGATACATAAGGACTATGGATGAATTTTAGCAGGCAATGAAAAAGGCGCCAGTACTCCATACCATTGTATGCAATGCAATGCAATGTGTGCCTTTGAGTCAGTCCTGACTCCTGGCGACCCAGAAGCTCCTGGGTTTTCTTGGCAGTGTCACCGGAAGTAGATTGCCAGGCCTTTCTTCCAAGGCAATGGAGGGTTAAGTGACTTGCCCAAGGCCACAAGGAGTGCTAGCGGGACTTGAACCCTGGTTGCTTGGTTATCAAGCCAGTGCTCTAACCACTAGGCTACTCCTCCACTCCCATTGTATAAACCCCCTCAAAAAAAACCCCATTTCTACTTATTCTCTCAGGGGTCAATATTCAGCTATGGCGGAACAGAGTTTATTTTTTAAATACTGGTGGCCGCAGCTAAATTAAAATCAGAATTTTAGCACCAGCATCCAGATAGTGGGCAGTGATGAACATCCAGATTCAGCCATGACAGGTGCCAACATCCCGATAGTGGCGATATTGAGCCCCTTATCAGGATATTAAACAGTGTAAAGTTAGAGATGCCTTCTTTCTAGCCTAGCTTCATGCAAACTAAAGACTGCCAATAACTGAATAACCTTGAGCTCCATACCAGCTCTACCTATGGATTACCCGGCATTATCCAGATAGCACCAAGACAATTAACGAGCTATCCAGTTAACCCACTCAGGGGGGTAGGCTTCAAGCTGCAGTAAAATAACGACAGCTCAAAGCCACAAATTTAAAGGAGCCACGATGTTGCAAGAAGACTAGCAGTCCGAGGTCTCCTTCCCCCAGCACTACCAATGAGTGTAGGCCCCCCAAATAATCCCCATCCCTCTAAATCCCTGTAGAAGACCCTCAACCCTACCTGATCCTAACTGTAGATTTCCCTCACCCCTAAAGTCTAACACCCCCCCCCCCCCTCCTAAAAGTCTATGGGGCCTACCTTTAGAAGTCCCTGGTGATCTAGGAATAGGCCATCAGGAGTAATTCCCTTTCCCTCCCATCGGCACCTTCCCTTAGCAGTTAATAGTTTTCTGTACATAGATGTTTTCAGCTTTTTTTCTGTGGGTAGAAAGAACTACCATAAGAACTCATGATCTGTGAAATTCATTCTTAATGTATTCAGTGTGGACACATAATATTACAATAAGCTTTTTGGTCAGCTTTGTATTACTGCATCTATAACATTTGGTTTTTATAACACCAGGGGGGCCCAAAACAATGTAACAGACTGGATACATTTCTGAATTCAAAGATTTATGCTCTGCTTTGACCTTCCTACAAAAGAAATGCTCCAGTACAATCAGTTAACATTGTCTTTAATGTGCATGTGGGTCTCAGAGGAAGGTTTTAAAAATGCTAGTACAGTATGTTTCTTTTGTTTTACAGTGGTTTATGTATTAAAACTGAATATACTTTTGTTTCTGTGAACACTGTCAAAAGATTATTATTTCCTTACTTCATGAAACTAAATCTAAACAATGGCTCTAAAGCACTGGTAAACAACTTTTAAAACCTATTACTTCTGCAGCGGAAATAATTTTTTTATGCATTGGTATTGTTTCTTAGGAATAGCATCAAAATGTGACTGCACTTAAAAAACACATGACATTGATGGAACTGTGGATGATTAGCTGTGACAACAAAGTTAAAAAAAACTTGGTTGATAGGTTCAAACCAGGTTCCCAAGCTAAAATAGTAAATTAAGCCTGAATTGAATCTGATCTAGTCACAAATCCTTCTTACAATCACAGAATTAGGTGGCCCACCTTCTTCCAGGCAAGATCAACCGTGTGCACCCCTGAGTCATTCCAGTCATTTCTCTAATTGCTCTCTGAACTTTCTAAACTTTGGTTTAAAGAATTCATCTGAGAATCGACTGGCTGGTATCGTTCAATTGAACAAGCTGGCATTTGAAATAAGCCAAGAATAGTGTAGCCGCCAGTACATTTTGACAATAGGTGACTGTCGGCACCAGCACTAGTATTTTTGTGAATCAGTTGCAGCTCAATTTGTTCAATAGAGCAACAAGTGTGGCAAGGTACAGATTAAGGAATACAGAGCCATAAGCCCCTGATGAAGGCATAAGCGAAACACGGCCTGTGTCGGGCCTGGCTTTAAGAGTGAGAGTGTCCTAATAAAGAATTCCTTCCTTGCTATCCACGGTTTCTGACTGGTTTCTTAAAAAACACATGACATTGATGGAACTGTGGATGATTAGCTGTGACAACGAAGTTAAAAAAAACTTGGTTGATAGGTTCAAACCAGGTTCCCAAGCTAAAATAGTAAATTAAGCCTGAATTGAATCTGATCTAGTCACAAATCCTTCTTACAATCACAGAATTAGGTGGCCCACCTTCTTCCAGGAAAGATCAACCGTGTGCACCCCTGAGTCATTCCAGTCATTTCTCTAATTGCTCTCTGAACTTTCAGTAGAGTTTTCGCCTTGCATGTTTTTTGTTGGTGCTTAACTACTTTTATAGTTCAAAGATTATTTCTATTATCTAACACAGTGGTTCTCAACCAAGTCCTCTAGGACCCCCAGGCCAGTCAGGTTTTCAGGATATCCAAAGTGAATATGCATGAGATAGATCTGCATGCACTGCTTCCATTGTATGCAGATCTATCTCATGCATATTCATTGTGGATATCCTGAAAACCTGACTGGTCTAGGGGTCCCAGAGGACTGGGTTGAGAACCAGTGACTTCTAACATATATTTCCAGACACGTGGAGAGTAATTTTAAAACACTCTGCCCCTTTAAGAACACAGACTACACAAAATTATATATTAGTAAGACCATACATAAGTCAAGGTATGAATCATTAAACATTACATAGAAACATAGGGGTATGTTTACTAAACCGTCTTAACGTGCGCCCGGCGATAATGTGCAGGCTGCCATAAAAGGAGTGAGCGTTTCAGTCTTAAAGTAGCAAAACGGGATTAGCGTGCGATAACGCGTGCTGCTGCGCACATTATTGGGCGAAGCGCCGCTAAGCACGTTAACGCGCGGTAATCTTAAGTAGGCGCCCAGACATGCAAACATAGAAACAGAGGTGTAGCACAATGGTTAATATGCTGACTGCTGGTACATGGATCATGGGTTTGATGCCCCAGTATGCATAAGGCTGGCTGAGGCGTCACCCTTTACTTTTAGGTAGTGATTTTTGAGGCATTTTACTTTTATTTTAATTAGTGCTGCCAGCAAACACACCCTTACGGTGGCGTAACCTAAGGTGCCGCATAAGGCACCCCATAACGCACTCCATAGGGCACATTATAAGTGCACTTTCCGTGAAGGCACCCTATAATGTCTCCTATAGGACACCTTATAAGGCACCTTATAAGGCGCTTGATAGGGCGCCTTATAGGGCGACCTATAAGGTGCCTTATGGGGCGCCTTATGAGGCACCTTAAGGTTACAGTACTCTGAGGGTGTTTTTGCTAGCAGCAGTAATGTACATTAAAAATAGACAATGCCTCGGCTCAGACAGCCCTATCAAATAACCCCAAAATGGGTTTGAACCCATGACCTCTGGCTGCTAACAAACCCCTGCCTGGCTGCAGAAGGACTGCACGTCACCACACAAACTGTCTGCTGTGGTTACCAGGATAGGGTTAACCCACCCGTACCCATGATGCACTGCACAGGCAAATCAGCAGTCGACAGATGGGCACAAGATGGGGTATGCACCCCCACAGCACCTCGGCCTGGTAGGGGGAACTGACCATGTGTGGTACTGGCACAGAGTAGCCACAGACCGTCACATTGTGCGGGTGCTGTGCTCACCCTGAGGGTGAGGTGGGGCACCCAGCACCAGGTCCACAGCACCTTTCATGGCTGAAATATGTCATGCTGCAGGTCCCCATCAGTGCTACTGTGTGTGATAGGTAGTTCCTGCAGCCACACCTAGATTAATCTGTGTCCTTTTGTATTTCTCAGTCATGTCTAGCCCTTATGGGCTATGATGCACCCAGAAGAGTGCATATCCTGTGTTGGTGCCATGATGTAGGTGAAAGTGGGGGGTGGGTGGTGTTTGGACCCATAGGCGGATTATGTACCACCACACAACCCACCCTCTGGGGCTCAGGGTGGGAAACAGGATCACCCACCAATAGATCTACATTCTACCTCCCTGCAATGGTAGCAGTAGAGGGGACCATCAACCCCAGTCCTGCTGGGGAACAGACACCCTTCAGGGTAGGCAATGCAGAGCTGTACACATCCATAAAGCTGCCTACTCCATCTCCTGCCCGGCCGCAGCTCTCCCAGGAGGGATCGAGCACGCGGCGAAGTGAAGGACGCCCTCCGGTCTTCCCTTGCCCAATCCGGGCGGCCCAGCTGCTTTAAAAAGGAGCGCCATCGGGCGCACCCGCGCCTGGCGGGCCCGCGCCTGAGGGCCTCGCAAGAGGGCCCTTTGGCGTGGCCCTTAGGCGGGGACCTCCAAGGAAGCAACAGCCTATTGAATGGTCCTCTTTATTGTGAACCCCTGCACCCCCGCTTTATTCACCGCTGCCCTCCCGCACCCTGGCTCAGCAACAGCTCAGCAACAGCTCTCCCGGCCGGGATTGAGCTGCCGGGGATACAGGGCCTGCCTCCAGCTGAAGTTGCCCAATCGGGGCAATCAGCAATCTGCAAGTTAAAGAAAGCGCCTGCAGCTGGCCCAGATACCGCAACGGACACGTCATACAGAACCAACGCAAGACTTCCCGGCAATTTGAACTCGCTTATGGACTGCTCACGCTGCCTTCCGCAAGTATAACCTCATTAATAGAGCCACTGCATATCAGATCCATGTTATTTAGCTACCATACTGTTGTCAGCAAACGGTAATAGTTAGTCACCACTGTACCATTGGTAGTATCCAAAGCACTGTTGTAAGTAATACTCCCTTGCAAATCAACCGCTTTACTGTTGTCAGTAGCCAGTCTCTATACTGTTGTCAGTAGCCAGTAATATTCCATTGCCAGTAACATTCCATTGCAAATCAGCCACTATACTGTTGTCAGTAGCCAGTCTCTATACTGTGGTCAGTAGCCAGTAATATTCCATTGCCAGTAACATTCCATTGCAAATCAGCCACTATACTGTTGTCAGTAGCCAGTCTCTATACTGTGGTCAGTAGCCAGTAATATTCCATTGCCCGTTACATCCCATTGCAAATCAAACTCTATACTGTTGTCAGTAGCCTTATTAACTCCAGTCACCATCGTAGTGCTAACAATAACCTACTATTGTCAACAATCTACTTTACTGTTATCAGTAGTCTCACCAGTTCCAGTCATCAAGTTATTGTACTAGTTAGCTAACTAACCATTGCCTGCGATCATAGTGTCTGCTGTCACACAGTATACTACACTAAGTACCAAGAGTTTGTCAATAACTACACTAAGTACCAAGAGTTTGTCAATAACTTCCTGTTAGTCTAACCAGATTGACCCGCTCCCATTCACATAGTGCTCTGACAAGATGGGTTCCCTCATTACCACCATAATAGGATGCTATTTCGTCCTTTCAGGCTGGTTCTCCAACTCTCTAGCCTCAACCACAGCACCCAACCAGATTCCAATATTACTGAGCCATGGGAGAAGGTGGTCTAGTGCTTCCCATAACAACATAACTTGGGACTCTCGCTCACACCACCCCCATCTGTTACACATTGCTCTTCAACACAATATGAAATCTAAACAAATTCAAAACTCCTACCCTCACAGCCTAAAATGTGCCCTCATCAATGCCCGTTCTATCCGGAAGAAGTGGCCAGCCGTCACTGACCTAATTGCCAGCCACGGCCTTGATATACTCATGGTCACTGAGACGTGGTTATCTGCTGAAGACAACGTAATACTCAACCAGCTCCTCCCTCAGAATTTCACCATACATTCAAGTCATAGGCAAGAAAAAAGAGGAGGTGGCGTGCTCATCCTCACCAGGACAGACCTCCAGTTTCGAACAGTGCACACCACCAATACAAACTACCTTGAGACCGTCACCATCTCCAACAAACGCTGCATAATCAACCTGCTTTACAGAGCACCTTCAGCTTCCCCAGATGATCTTGCGGCTATCATTGATCTGGCATCCAACACTCATAACCCAGGCCTCCAAAATTGGATCCTAGGCGACTTCAACCTGCCTACATTGCAAGATCATCAAGCAACAGCCTTCTTGGACGCCCTGGAAAATCTTGGCTTCAAGCAACTAGTTAATGATTCTACCCATATTAAGGGAAATATCTTGGACCTTGTATTCGCCCCGCAAACCTCTCTTAACCCAGCCCAGGATCCCATAACCTCCATAACTTCTGTTCCTTGGTCAGATCACAAACTGATCATCATTCAGATTCCCTCTTACAAAGCCTACACAAAAACCAACAAAATCCAAAGCAACACCGCAAGACCGCCCTCTCGATCTTTCAAGCCTTTCAACAGAGATCTTATCCTTGCTGAAACGCAGCAGCAACTCATCTCTGAATCCACCCAGAACCTTGACGACCTAATTTCTCAATGGAACAATTGCCTCAGCTCAATTGCCCTACGTACAACATTCAACAAGCCTTCAGGTAAAAGAGTAAGTGCCCCATGGTACTCAGCTGATCTTAAAGCATCACTTAGCCACTTACGGAAACTGGAGAAACGCTGGCGCCGATCTCACTCTTTAAATGACCTGTCAGCATACAACTGTCATCTGGCTGCACATCGCAACACAATCACCAACACGATGAAGCAGTACTACTCTGACACCTTAATGAGATCACTTAATAAACCACATGACCTCTTCGACCTGGTCAAGACTTTATCCAAGGAACCATCCTCTGGACCTCCATTTGAGCTACACCCACAAGATTTTGCAACCTATTTACAATCCAAGATATGTCAGACCAACAAAACCTCTACTATAGCCTCTACCACAGAGCAAAACTGCCAAACAATCCTAACCATGTTTTCTACCCCCTCCAAGAGAGGAATTGAAGACACTATTGCAGCCCTTAACACCAGTACTGCTCAGACCGATCCATGCCCAGCCTTCTGGATCAAGGAGCTTCGCAGTCACTTCAGCTCAGTACTGGCCAAAATAATGAATCTCTCCTTCTCAACTGGCTCCTTCCCTTCAGCCCTTAAGTACACCTCTATCAGACCTCTGCTAAAAAACTGCAAGCTTGACTCCCAACAGGTGGAATCCTATAGACCCATATCTAGTATTCCACTACTCGCGAAGATCATCGAAAAGGAGGCCCAAAAGCAACTGCAGGATCACATTGACTCCGCTGCACCATTAGACCCCTGCCAACATGGTTTTAGGGAATTCCATGGAGTGGAAACCCTCCTTACCACCCTCTTCTGCAAAATAATCACTGGCATTGACGACATTCGTCAAGGATTTGCACTCATCTTTCTGGACATCGCTGCAGCTTTTGACTCAGTAAATCATGAGCTTCTACTAGGACGTCTGATTGACAAAGGCATTAATGGAAAAGCGCTTGAATGGTGCAGATCCTACCTGTCCGAAAGATGGCAGCATGTTCGTTCTGGAGGGATAAAGTCTGAACCTTTCCACCAAAGCCAAGGAGTCCCTCAAGGATCCTCCCTTTCTGCGCTCCTTTTCAATATTTACATGCAGCCAATTTGTAATATCATCCGGTCTTTCAAGGTTGACTGCATGTTATATGCAGACGATGTCCTGCTTTACATTCCCTTCTCTACCGAGCATCTGGACCTCTCCCCATTGACGAGTTGCTTCAATGCAATATCTGACTGGCTCCTGTCTCAAAACCTCAGAATACAACATAAGAAAACTGAAGTACTCTTCATAACAAGGAATCCCAATTTTACCCCCCCACAATATCTTAAAGTAAAAGAAGCGGAGTTGCAATCTAAATCCTCAATACGATATTTGGGAGTCACACTAGATCAACGCCTAGACATGAAAGCCCACGTAGGAAACATAGTCAGATCAGTGTACTACAAGATCCGCTCACTTAGACACCTACGTTCCATGCTTGATCCAACCGATTTCCGGACAATCTTCCAGGCGTTGGTTATACCCCATTTCGACTATGCCAACGTCATATTACAAGGTCTTCCCCAATCTACATTAAACCCGCTTCAGCTAGCCATGAACGCGGCAGCAAGAGTCATCCATGGAGCCTCCAGGTACGACCACGTTACGCCCCTGCTGATACAGTTGCATTGGCTTCCTATTCAAGCTAGAATAGTTTTCAAGACCTTGACAATTACTTTTAAAGCTGTCAATAATCTCACATCGGCATCCTTATCCTCACTCATCCATAGCACATCTCCAGATAGAGCAAGGAGATCCATGGCTATAAACTCCCTCAAAATCCCGAAGGAACTTACTACTTGCACTAAATCGACAGCCAACAGAGCCTTCAGTCTCAGTGCCCCAATATGCTGGAATGCACTACCCCCTGATATCCGGGCTATTAGGAGCCTGACACAGTTTAGGAAAGCCCTCAAATGCCACCTCTTCAACAAATACCTTTTAGAACCCAATGGCATCACCTAGAGCCCAATAACACCCACTGATACCAGTCCCAGATAAATCTAGGGTATATCAACAATTCACCAAGTGTGATATTCATTGCTATAGTGGACTGGTTTTTCTATGTATCTTCTGTGTATATGATTCCATGTAGTATGTTTTGTAAATAGTTACCCCGGTTATCCAAGTTATTTATACCCTGTTACCTGTAAACTCATACGTGTTAAATGTACTGAGCATTTTGTTCCATGTAAACCGCGCTGATGGTGAATAGTGCGGTATATAAGAGACTGTAAATAAAATAAAATAAATAAAAATAATAAATAAAGCAATTGCAGACAGACAGTAGGCCTGGAAATGCTCAGCTGCCCCCCACCACTATCTGACAATCGCCAGCAGCAAGCCTCCAGCCGCTGTACCCTGCAAAGCATTCCAGCAAGATACATACTAGCTGCAGACAGTCTGCTAGCTAGTCCATAGTGCATGGTCCTGGAGAAGATGCATGTACCCAGAGCTGGGATGTCAGCATACACACCAAGAAGATAAGTCAGTGATTGGATCCCAAAAAGGACCCATAAATATCACATGAGGGAAACCCTATATAGCACTATGGGGGAACCTAGCCATGCCATGATCACTGCTCAGTCAGGGTGAGAGTGACCTCCCAGCAGGACATGCTGTGGCCACGCTGTCCGTGCAGGTGGTGGCTGGGCACTACAATGTCCGAGCCATTGCCCTATGCCCTGTGCAGATGTGGCCAGGCCAGGCCACACTATCCAGGCTATTCCAACAGTACCTTACTCCTCATTATGCACATTGGCAGGCCAATACTGGCAACAGTGCTAGCAGTGTGGGCTGTGGAGGGTGTTGGCAGCCACCACACACTGGATAGACAGACACACACTCCACACACCTATGCCAGCATTGTGCAACTATAGAGGTGTTTGGCAGCCCTGGCCACCACATCAGTCCTGGGCACAGTGCAGGCATGGCTATGGTACGCAATACTGTTGGGATCACTCTGTCAGACACCAGACTTGAGGCACACTCCACAGACATCAGAAAGGTTGCTATGATTCAGCTCAATCAGCCAATTGTGCTTAACATAGGAATTGCTAACTGCAAGTTATCATAGCAACCTTTTGATAGCTGTGTACAGTTTTCCCATGTTTAGGTGGCATTGCTAAGGTATGCAAGTGCTAGTATGGGGAGATGCACGCAGGGCCCAACATCCTGCCTCTCCAGGAGACTTGGGATAATAGAGCCTGTGGGTGCGGGTGTGTCTGCCCCTGTTGGCTGCTGCTCTAGGGCAGAGGTTCCCAACTCCAGTCCTGGAGGGCCAAACACTGTTCGGGTTTTCATGCTGTTCCTAATGAATATGCATGAGATACATCTGCATACCATGGGGGCGGTGCATAGCAATGCAGTACAGACACATTTATTAGAGGCAGCATGGAACCTGAATGGTGTTTCGCCCTCCAGGACTGCATTTGGGAGACTCTGCTCTAGATAATGTGCCTGTTTATGGTGTCTGTGCTCTGTAGGGTAAAATGTAGGTGTTTTGGGCATGGTTACGTCATCTGCAATAAAGGTTCGGTCTGTATTAGCACATTTTAGTAGTGGTTAAAATATGGGGACTGGGTTGGCAGGAACCACAGCTGGGACTTGAACCTGTGACCTTCCGCCTTTGAACACACTGGTTGTGTGCACTGCACCACCGTGTTGCCACAGAGACAGTGTATTCCCTGGTGATACCATGACTGTTTGTCCGGCAGGGCCTGTCTGTTGCAGTGCATGGCACCCACCTACACAGGGCTAGGCCATGGTCTGCTCCGGGCAGCTGCCACTGACCCCCTCCACCACCAGTACCCCTCTGCCACCATGCTGACATGCCCTTCTGCTGGTGATGCTGGTGGTGCTGGTGGTGCGCAGTCTCAGGCCATCCAGTGTGCAGGTAGGCGGCTGCCTATGGTGCGGGTTCTGGGGTAGGGGTGCTTGCATAGACGTCCACGCTTCCCCCCCCCCCCCCAACACCGCCTGCCAATGTTCTGTGCCCTTGGAGGTACCTGCTGGGTACTATCCCCTGTGACACTGTGATAAACACACTCGTGCCCATGTTGGGCCCTCATCAGTTGCTGTCTGGCTGCTGTACAGTTTCAGCATTCCTAAGTGCCACCTAGGCATCTGCCTAGTCCGCACTATGCCCCAGCTGCACCACAGCATGTGCCGCCTGCAGCCCTCTGTATCCCATTTTCAAGCATCTGTCCAGTTGGCCGTTCCGACATGCCCGCCCTGCTGTTGCCACACATGTGCATGCCATAGGAAACCTGTCCGATGGAGAGGAAAACCCTGCACAGCGTAATTTAACTGTGGGCTCATTCACCTTGTATGGGGACGGAGCATGGACCCTTCCAGAATTCATATCCTTTTCTTGGTGCTTTCTTGGGAGTGTTTTTTGATGTTTCCCATTGAGATCACTATTGCCCAGCTTGGTTATTTTATTTTTCCATTTTCTTCTGTTCGTTTTCACTATTTATTTGACCTTTTGTTCCATGCACATGTATCACACTTAGCACTTTTATGAAGGTTTCCCTGGTTTTGCTGTACATTGCTGAGGGAAATGGTTTCTCTTCCCTTTAAATCAGCTCTAACGCCAGGGTTTCACTGGCGTTAGTTTTCAGCCTCGGATTTCACAGCGTTAGTGTGCGGGGAGCCTCTCCCCTCCCACTCTCCACCCATTGACCCCTTCTCTCCGCCCCTGGGGAGCCTTCCTCCGCCCTCCGGGAGCCTTTCTCCGCCTTCAGCGCTCGTTTGCGCCGCTGCACTCGTTATCGCGCGCTAAGGTACCTCTGCGCCCGATAAAGCGCCATTATCGAGCGATAAGGTACCTTATCACGTGATAACGTCACAGAGCGCACATTAAGACGGTTTAGTAAACATACCCCATAGAATCATAATGACAGAAAAAGACCACATGGCCTATCTAGTCTGCCCTTCCATATCAACTACTACAGCCTCTTTTTTTCCCTTTAGAGATCTTCTATGTTTGTCCTATGCTTTCTTGAATTTATATATTTTCCTCGTCTCTACTACTTCCACTAGGAGGCTATTCCACGCACCTACCATTCTCTCCGTAAAGAAATATTTCCTCATATTACTCCTGAGCCTATCCCCTTTCACCCTCATCCTATGCTCTCTCACTGCAGAGCTTACTTTCAATTGAAAGAGGATCTCTTGTGCATTTATGCCATGGTGATATTTAAATGTCTTGATCATATCTCCTCTAACCTGCCTTTCCTCTAAAGTAACCACATACACAGAGACAGTCGAAAACTAACAATATATCATATTCAGCACTCACCTTTCAGACAATTAAAAAAAGGGACTAAACCTCACTATTTTTACCTATCCATTCCAATTCCACACAGAGAAACGGCAATCTGTTCTCTCTAGGAGAGAAAATATCTCAGCAAGATTATCAGGCCCAGATCTCTGCCTGCCTTTCTAACATTGCTATTTGGATGTCTCAACATGGTCAAAACTGAGCTTCCTCTCCCCTTCTCTCCCCTAAACTCTCCTCTCCCCTTCCTCCTTTTTCAGTCTGGGTGGATAACTCTCTACTCCCCCCTGTCTCTTCAGCTCGCAACCTTGGGATTGTCTTTGTCTCTCTCCTTCTCCACACACATCCATCTGATAGCTTAAACCTGCCGTTTCTTTCTCTGCAACAACAAAAATATCTGTCCATTCCTTTATGTACACAGTACTAAGACACTTATCCACTCCTTAAACACCTCCCATCGACTACTGTAACCTACTCCTTGCTGGCCTCCCTTTGAATCATCTCTCTCCCCTTCAATCTTATCAACACTGCTGCGCAGCTAATCTTCCACCATCCTCCTCATGCTCATATTACCCCTCTTCTCAAGTCACTTCATTGCCTCCCTATCTGTTTCCGCATCCAGTTCAAACTTCGCCTGTTGACCTATAAGTGCGCTCATTCTGCTGCTCCTCACTACCTTTTCTCTCTTATCTCTCCCTACACCCCTCCTCGGGAACTCCGCTCTTCTGGCAGATCCCTTCTATCTGTGCCCTTCTCTTCTTTTGCCAACTCCAGACTTCTCTCACCTTGGTGCTCCTTGTGCCTGGAACAAACTACCGGAGTCTGTACATCAGGCACCCTCTCTGACCCTTTTCAAATCCAGACTGAACACTCACCTCTTCGCTACCATTTCTAGATCTTGACTCACCTGATCTTCTTTGTGTATCCTTACCATTCCCTCTAGATGTATCCCGTGTCTACAGCTACTGTATTGTCCATCTTGACTAGCTTGTAAGCTCTGATGAGCAGGGAGTGTCTTTTACATGTCTGGGCAGCACTGTGTACGTCTTGTAGAGCTATAAAATGTTCAATAGTAGTAGTAGCAGCAGTTTCCCTCTATGTAGCAGAAACCTGTCAAAAGGGGGAAGACATCATTTCTCACTACCATCATTTCTCACTACTGCCAAAAACTCCCCCAGAAAATTATTTTATTTTATCTCAAATTGGTTATAATGTAATGATTTATATTTTTATCTTTGATTGATATTTTATCTATATTTTTTAAATAATAGCATAAAAGCCTTCTAGTGGTGGATAACCACCCAGAATTAAATGTCAAAAGCTCTTCAGGCCAGTTCAGTAAAGTAGCTCCTTTAAACTACTACACTGTTACTTAGCAGCAACACTAATCCTAGGATCAAAAGATTATAGGGTTTAATGGAGAAAAAATATTGAACAGCAAAAACATGCACCAAAATACTTAGGGGTATGTTTACTAAACTGTGGTAACGTAGCAGCAGCTACGTTAAAGTGCGTTAAGTAACGTTAATGTGCATTAACGTTACTTAACGCACGTTAACGTCACTGGCCACAGTAAGTCCCACCGAGGGTGGAGAAAGGGTGGAGAGAAGGGGTCAATGGGTGGGGAGTGGGCGGGGAGAGGCTCCTTTAACACTAACGTGGGGAAATGAAGGGCCGAACATTACCAGGACTGAAAACCTGTCATTAGATGCACATTTGCAGGAGAGTAAAACCATTTCAGCGCCAGCAATGTACAACATAGGCAGGGAGCCCAAGAAAAGTGATAGTAGTGCTCCATTTACAGCAACAGCATAGTGACCAAGTATGAAAGGCCACTATGGTGATGGTGCAAAAGGGGCATAGGGGGCTGCAGGCGGGATATGTATTGGGGGCAGCTGGGTCACAGGGTGGACTAGGCAGTCGCCTAGGTGGCACATAGGAACATAGAAACCGGAAATCAGCAAGACAGCAGCTGACAAAGGTCAGTCCACCTACACAACACAACACAATCCACCTACATCTACCTGGTCCACCCTAGATAACAGTTGCCAGGGCACTGACCTGACATCCCCAGCCAACCCTCCCCCCAAGCGGAAGGGACATAATTTTGGTAGGCGGTGATGGGGGGATGTGAGGATGCCCATGTATGCCTCCCCACCCCAGACCCTGCTCCCTAGGCGACCGCCTACCCACTCAGTGGACAGCCTGGGACTGCACACTACCAGCACCAATAGCATATGGTCATGTCAGCATGGAAGGGGGGGGCACGTGCTGGAAGGGGCAGTGGCACCTGCCTGCAGTGGACCTAGGCCATGCCCTGCACCAGTACATGGTGTGCAGTGCAACACAAAAGGTCTGGCTGAAGGTAGCTCCAGGGACTACAGTGCATGTGTGGTGCAGTATACAGCCAATGTGTCCAGAAGCAGAGAATCACAGGTTCAAGTCCCAGCTGTGGATCCTGCAGAGCATGTCCCTATATTTTACCCTACAATGCAGATTCAACAGCAATATGTGCAAAGCCCAAAGCAGCAGCAAACAGGGCTACAAACACCCATTCACACAGGCTTCACAATCCAAAGCTGCATGGAGAGTCAGGCTGTTGGCCACAATACAGAGCTGCAGTTATCACCAGAGCACTACTACTACCTCCTGCACAGTTAAGTAATGTCGGCACTGTGATCAGGACCAGTGTGGCAGGCATGGTTGCCAACCACCCCTTTCTTTGCACAATGCTTCAATAGGAGTGTGTGTGTGTGTGTGTGTGTGTATCTATCCATTGTTTTGTTGCTGCCTACACCTCACTGGGCCCACAATGTCCCACTGTTACCAGCGTTAGCCTGAATATGTGCATAATGAGGAGCAAGGTATTGTGGGTATGGCCCAGACAGGGCAGATTGGCCAGGATGCATCTTCACAGGGTGTGGGGCAATGGCTAGGACACTGTAGTGCCTGACCACCTCCTGCATGGACAGGGTGGCCACAGCATGTCATGCTGGGAGGACACTCTCACTCTGACCAAGCAGTGACCATGGCATGTCTAGGTTCCACATAGCACTCTAAACTGTCTGTCTCTAATGATGCCTGTGTGTTCTCAGTACTGTGTCCCAATTGCTGAGATATCTGCTTGGTGTGCATAGCTTCTCTGTGAGCATGCATTATGGATGGACTAGTAGACTGTCTGCAATTGCTCTGTGCATGGTCGGAGCACCTTGGAGGGTACCGCAGGTGCAGTCTGACTGTGCTGCCAATTGGTGAATGGCAAACCATGGTGTGAGGTAGTTGAGTTTTCTAAGATCTAACCCTAGCATTATTGTTGGTCTGCTTCTGGGTCCACCAACCTTGGTGGGCTGTCTTATACTTGTTCCTTAACTACAAAAGGGGTGGTCGTGGGAGCTTTTGGGTATATAGTGCTTACCACTTTGACCTGTAGAGGCACTACTATACAAACCTCATGCAAGTCTAGAAACCACTCTGCCCTGATAACAGGTGCCCATGTCAGCCAGACCCTAACACTGGGTACACACTAATTTGGGTGGTGTCTGGTCCCAGAGGGCAACATGCAACTGCAGAATACAGATGGACACCAAATTATCTTCATATGCACAGCAAGGAACACCTATCACACACTGGTAGTGATGGGGATGTACAGCAGGACCTATCTCTAGCACCACATGTACTGCGGACCTAGTGCTGGGCGCCCATCCTATCCCTCAGGGTGAAGACAGGGTGAGCACTGTCAGTTTGTCTTTCCAAGCTGAGGTACCGGAGAGGTGCAGAACCCATTTGGTGATCAGCTGTAGACAGCTATTCAGCATGTGCATTGCATCATGGGTACTAGTTAGGTTACCCTATCCTGGTACTCAGAGCAGACAGTTTGTGCGGTGACCTGCAGTCCTTCTATACCCAGCCATTGCTGTGAGATATACCATGGAGGTATAGCCTATTGGTTAGTACGATGCCATTTTCAGCAGTGGCTATGGGTTCAATTCCTCATTGTTTCATCCTTTCATGTCTGTCCTACTCAAATAATTTGCATGCCTGTAACAGTCATATTTTTTCAGATCTGTGCTACCAGCCCATAATACCCTCGCCACAGTTGCCAACATTCCTTCGGTCCATCTATCTGAGTCTGTCAGCTGTGTAGAGTCCTGTATGCCTGTGCAGGCTGCCACCCCATGTCCTGCACTGTTACCCTTTCCTGCATTGCACCTCTTCATACTTGTCTCGCCTGTGCCTGATCTGCATGGCACCACCACTCCTCTGTTGATCCATCATTGTAACTATCCTGCCACCTCTGCCTCCACTGGGGGACACGTATTCCCATCATCTGCCACCCACTGTCTTTCCAGTACTTTACATTGCCAACACCCTGTGCATTGGTACAGTTGCCCCCAACATGTTTGTCAACAGTACTGGCAGCCACATGAGATGCCCGCAGATATGGCAGGTCCAGCAGCTCCCAGCTCTCCCTCCTTTACTCACCTGTTCATTGCCTTTCCTCAGTGCTCTATCTAGTGTTAGGGCTACATCTGTTTCTATGCCTTACAGGTCATGTATGTCATCCTGAAGCACCTCGCAGCACTTAGGGCACACTAACCTAGGGCACTGTAACCTTGTTAGGCCACCTTAACCTATGGTTCCATAATCCAGGGTGCCTTCTAAGGTACCTTGTCCAGGGGTGCCTAATACAGTGCTTAGCCTAAGGAATCCTATAGGGCTCCTTACAAAGCGCCTTACAAGGCACCTTATAAGGTACCTTATAAGGCACCTAACAAGACACCTTATAAGGCACCTTATAGGGCACCTTACAAGGCGCCTTGTACTGTTCCTTGTAAGGTGTCTTGTAAGGTGCCTCATAAGGCGCCTTGTTATGCAATAACGATACAATGTCCATGCCTTTATATGGGCATCCGTAACACTACCGGGGAACTTAACGCGGGTAACATTACCGGAGTTTAGTAAACATACCCCTTAGTTTGATCTTTGTTTTGCCGATCTCCATTTCTTCAGGAGTGAAACTTCACATTCTATTACAAATCAACATTTACTCCCGTATACATATTTAGATCTTTAGTTATGTCCCCATATGGTTTATAATGAAGACCACTGACCATTTTCGTAACCATCCTCTGCACAGACTCCATCCTGTTTATATCCTTTTGAAGGTGTGGTCTCCAGAATTGCACATAATACTCCAAATGAGATCTCATTAAAGACTTATACAGAGGCACTATCACCTCCTTTTTTCTGCTGGCCATTCCTCTACCTATACACCCAAGCATCCTTCTGGCTTTCACTGTCACTTTTTACCACCTAAAAATCATCAGAAACAATCAGGTTCAGGTCCCGCTCTTCTTTCATGGACAGAAGTACTTCAACCCTTATACTGTACCTCTCCCTTAGATTTTTGTAGCCCAAATGCATGACCCAGCATTTTTTAGCACTAAATCTCAGCTGCCAAATTCTCAACCATTCTTTAAGCTTAGCTAGATCCCTCCTCATGTTATCTATTCCTTCGTGGGTCTCTACTCTATTGCAGTTGTTGCTATCATTTGCAAACAGGCAAACCTTACCTGACAGCCCTTCGCAATATCCCTAACAAAAATATTAAAAAGAATCAGACCAAGGACAGATCCCTGCTGCACACCACTGGTAACTTCCTTCTCCTCAGAGTGAGCTCCAAGTATCTGTACCCTTTATCTCCTCCCACTCAATCACTTTCTAACCCATTCAGTTACTTTAGGGTCCATTCTTAGGGCGTTTAATTTATTTATAAGTCGCCTATGTGGAACGGTGTCAAAGGCTTTACTGAAATCTAAGTACACCTTATCTAGGGCTCTCGCTCAGTCCAACTCTCTGGTCGCCCAGTCAAAGAAATTAATTAGATTTGTCTGACAAGACCTGCCTCTGGTGAGTCCATGCTGCCTCAGATCCTGCAATCCATTGGACTCCAGAAACCTCACTTTCCTCTGTTTTAGCAGTGTTTCTGTTAATTTACTCATCAGAGATCTCAGACTAACTGGCCTGTAGTTCTCAACCTTATCCTTACTTCCGCTTTTGTGTAAAGGGACCACATGTGCCTTTCGCCAGTCCTCTAGCATCACTCCCAACTCTGAAGCAACACTGAAAAGTTTAGACAGTGGAGCTGCAAGAAATTCCCCAAGTTCCTTCAATAGTCTTGGATGTATCCCACCTAGCCCCATCACTTTGTCTACTTTTAGTTCAGCTAGTTCCTCATGAACATAGTCTTCTGAAAATTGCTCATGATCCCCATCACTTCTGTTTCTATTTGTGGATATTTTCTGATGTCCTGCTCCAGGCCTTTCATCTGTGAACACAGAACAAAAACATTTGTTAAGCAATTCCGCTTTATCCTCATCAGCCTCTACATTTTCTTCCCCTTCACGCTTGAGTCTGACAATACCACTTTTGCTTTTCCTTCTCTTGCTAACATCTTAAAAATGTATTGCTTCCCCATTTTATTGTTTGGCTATTTCTTCTTATTTTTGTATCTGTGCTTTCCTGACTACTTTCATAGCTTCTCTTTCCAAATATTGATGCTTGTCTTCTTCTTTCTGTGATCTTTTGTATTTTATGAAGTCCACCTTCCCTTTCGTCACCTTTTTAGCTAATTCTTTTGAGAAGCTACTTTTCCTTTTACATTTATTTACCTTTCTAACTAAAAGGTTTGTTGTCCTTAAAATATCCCCTTTCTGTTTTGCCCATTGCAGTTCTACATCCCCCTGCTGTTCTCATCCCACTAACAACTTTTTGAGCTATTGTTGCATCTTGGAAAAGTTTGTTTTCCTAAAGTCTAAGATTTTGCTTTTGAATATACTTTAGCAGCCCTAATCCTAATACTGAACCACACCATGTGGTGATCATTGAATGCAACATGATCTCCCACTATAACATCAGAAACATTTTCCCCATTGGTAAGCACCAAGTCTAGTACGGCCCCTTCACATGTGGGTTCTGTAACCAGTTTCCAGAATAGTTCTCCCTGTAGAGAATCCAGGATCTCCTTACTTCTAGATGACACCATAGCAGGGATGTGCCAATCAACATCCAGCATATTGAAATCACCTATCAGTAGCACTTCTCCTTTCATGGTAATACTGTGTATATCTTCTATCAAATCTCTGTCTACTTCTTCTTCCTGTGAAGAAGATCTGTATATCACACCAATGCAAATGGATTTCCCATTCCCTCTTTCTAGTTTAACCCACAGTGCCTTCTCGCTTCCTTTTAAGCCCTGTAATTCTATAGCTTTAATATTATATTTTAATTATAGTGCCACTCCTCCCCTTTTTCCTATCCTGTCCTTCCTGAATAAAGTATAGCCAGGTATAATTACATCCTAGTCATGGTTGTCTGTGATCAGTCATATGTAATAACGTGGAATCAGAATCATTGATGACTCACTGGTGATCATATCCCTATACAATTGAAGATGATAAATATTTTGTAGTGGAAATATTTTTCTCTGTTCAGGGAAGTAATTCCCCAAAGGAGAATTACATAGAAGCCTAGTCTTGCTAGCCTGTTTAGTAAAAACTGTAACTTATCAATATTAGTTTAGTCAGGCAACCAAATTGGATTGTTTTGCTTTTCCTTGATTTTTGTGGTATCAACTAACCCTGGATGTGGGCTTATGAGATCAGTTTATTGTTTGAATTGATGTATTATCGGTTTATGTGGTTTATCTCATCACTGTATTTGTTTATCATTTTGTAATAAGTGAAATGTTGAATTTAAAAAAAAAAAAATTAAAAAAAAAATTATCTTCATGGACCAACCTGAAGGATGAGCAGTGATTGGTAACTTTAGATACAGTATTAAGAATTCTATACTAAACTTCCATAATACAGAGTTGTGGAGGATGCAAGATAGTATTTATTGTCAGCATAACTTTCCTCTTTCCATTTTTTTTGGATCAATCAAGTTTTGCTTTTCAAAGGCAGAAAATTTAAGAGATTTTTAGGTTAGATCTAGTCAGGGCCGTACCAAGCCAGAATCCCTCCCTGTGCAATTTGCACATCGGGCGCGTGGCCCCCCTCCTCTCCATACCTCTGTCCAGCCGCTGCCTGCTCCTGCCCTGCTGCTGCTGCTGCCCTCTGTTTTCTCCATGGCAGTGCTGGCAGCAGGACAAGAGCAGGCAGCGCTGGACAGAGTTATGGGGGGCGGCGCATCTGATGTGCAAGTTTCGGCAGTGGTAGCAGCAGCAGCTGATCTGATCCCTCCCTCTGACGTCGTGTCAGAGCTGGGAGGGATCAGACCTGCAGAAAGACCAGAAAAACCCGCAAAAAGGCTTAGGGGATGTATTTCAGCTGCCTGCTGTTGCCCTGCCACTACTGAGAGAACAAAAAGTGGCAACAGGAGGGCAACAGCAAGCAGCCAAAATGCACCCCCTAAGCCTTTGCACCCTATGCGGCTGCACTGCTCGCACAGGGCTAGGTACGGTACTGGATGCACTATAACATTTTCTAAACCAAGGCTCACTGTGAAATAAGTAACAACACATGCTCAAAAATATATTGGTAAGAGTCTGACGACCAGGTGCAGCAAGAATGCAAAGTATTTGATCTCCTGAAAGCTCCCCTTGTTTACTGCCTTGACCATATTCATCCTATCTATTACAAAGAAACCTTGACGCACAATGCTCTGTTAGAGCCCTTTCTGCCATCTACCATCCCTGCAACCCTTATGTCTGCTATGATATGGGTCCAAGTACTGTATGTCTGTCATCCATTACCTGGCTGTGCAGCACAGCCTACCAATACCCTCCTCCTGTTGCTCTCCCATTATAGCTTCAGCATATTCCAGCTTTGTCCATCTTCCACTACTGTGCTGCCAGGGAAAGGTAGACATGTGTAGCGTTCTGACTAATCCAAATGTCAGTGGTGAAATGTACGCCACTACCGGCCTCTGCTTTTTCCAAATCTGTCTGCAGCTGATGTAAATGATCTGCAGGTGATGTAATCTGTCTGCAGGTGATGTAAATGTTTATACAAGCTGGGGATCATCTGCCTACTAAATGTTGTCCTGCAGAGTACTTGGAAACTGGGAACTCAGAGATGCAGCAGCCTCTTAAACCCCACCTTCTCACCATCTTCAGGGGATGGTCATCCAGAGCAGTAATTTACCCAATGCACTATGTCATCACCCTCGATGCTGCCTGCAGCCTACCCCGTTACACTGCTGTTGATCACCACATCCATCTCTTCCATGATAACTTGCTTTGATGCACATCAGTCTTGCTACCACCTAACTGGTGGAAGAAGCCAGGGGCCCCGCTTCAGAAAAGGAGTTTGCTTTTCTTGCTCACCACTGCTATTTCTACTCCTGGAAGGTCTCCCAGCCCTTCCTTATTACTGAGCTGAAAAGGGTGCTGTTTTAGCAAATGATACAGTATGCCACTGTTCGTGAGATGGCCCATCAGCTTCCCTCTACTAATGTGCTTCCTACAGTAATTACATTTTGCATACCATGGATCCTCAAGCACTTTAAAATGCCTCCACACCTGTGAGGTTTTATAAGACTACCCTTTTACGTCCTTAGTGGTCTGCTGCTGTTGGTACGGATGATGGACTATGGCTGGGAGCAGAGGAGAGGATGAAAGGCCAGCAACATCCATCCCACCTTCTATTGTCCCTTTTATATATGAGGTACTCTTTGCCTTGGCACTGCCTGTATCACTTTCTTCTACCTCCTCACAAGTTAACTCACTGACAACCTCTTCAGCAGCCTCTTCAGCAAGTTAGTTTTCAATACCTTATGATTTATATGCAAATCCTGCCCCTGTGGATTCTTTGGATTATCTCTCTGTGTAGACCATCTCCACACACACATCATCAGGAAATACAATGTGCCAGCTACTAGGATTAGTTGCCTTTACCTGCTGCTTCCCTCATGTCCCTGCACCCTGTACTGTGTAAACTTCCTTTGCATCACTATAGAGTTGATACCAGATACCTGCTCTTTCACAGTTGCAGCAGAAGCTACTACTACTACTACTACTACTACTACTATTCAGCACTTATAAAGCACCATGCACGCAGCGCTGCACAGCTAACCTGCAAGAGGTAGCCAACATACAAGAGACAGTCCCTGCCTGTCAGAGTCATGCTCATCGGAGCTTACAATCTAGTAGCTCTTTCTACTTTCCTTATTGCTTCATCAGTGGACTAGAGGAACCCATAAGCATACCCCTTGTGCCAGTGCTGCTCTCACGTTGTTCTTAAGGGCATGAATCTAGGTGGCAACCCTAGCCTTTGGACTAGTCCCATGATTCCATTCTTTGAGGATTTTTAAATAGCATTAGCTAAATAAGTAAGCAACCTGTGCCCTAAATTCTGCAGCATTGCTGCGAAAACAATTACAGTATAACGCAGGATTACTAAATGCTACTGATGATGCTGGGCCCCAAATATCATTAGCACAGCATCTAATGCACTCCGGCACTCATCCAAACAGAACTTGATAAATAATTATGTCAGTATGTGTTCTGTACGTTCTGCTCCTTGTATCACTCTCTGTCTCAGCCTCCCCTTCTCAGTAATCTCAGAAGCTGCATATGCTTCTGTTAAAAAAAAAAAACAGATTTGACTCTGAAACGAGAGCCCCAGTGACACATCTGTCACCAAAGCTGAAACCTAGCTTAAGACATATTATTGATGTCACAGGACACGGTCTCTCTGCCTCTCATCTGGACAAACAAAAGTGAGAAATTGCAACATCCAACATGAAAACGTTAGCACTATAATAAACAAAACAGCAATACTCCCGCTAAGGTGGATAGTTTCTTTTGGGCAGACAGCCTTAATTGTTGCAAAAGCTTGTAGGTGCTCTGACACACTCAAGTGAATTATGCACCACACTGCTTCTGAATGGCATAGCCATTTCTGACTCCATTAATATGGAAGATTTCAGCCAAATGCTTTTAAACGATAGCTTCTCTTTTATTTGTAATTTCAGACTCTATTGATTTCCTTCTGTTCCCTTCATTATGATTTCAATTGATTACCTTGGCAACTGCAATAACAATGATTGTGCTTGACACTGCCTGAGACTCTTGAGATGGTATTTGAATAGGAATGGTATCATTTGGGGGAGGAGGGGAACGCCTGTAAGAACTGTCCATTAGCAACAGCTTTATACTTTGCCTTACTTGTCCTCCTTTTGAATGGGCCCCTGTCAGCAAGTCTACTGGAAACTGGACTCTGCTTAGCAGAAGACTTTTTTGCAGAGGATGCACAGCTGTGATTTAGGGTGAAAAGTTTACCATTTGTAAATGAAACTGATCATTTTTATAGTGCAACTGGACATATGTAGCACTGTAGAATGGTGGCAAGTATTCTCCGGGAACAAGCAGGAATCAGTACTCACATATGGGTGACGTTGGCCCCAATGGAGCCAGTGCGGTAACCTCTCCCGAGCTTTCAAAGGAAGCTTTTGGAACATGCACCACACATGCGTGGTCCCATTCACGCATAAGGTGCCATCTTGCCTCAGTCTCCTTTTTTCTGCAGAGCCCATCGGACATGTGTCTGTTCCCCCTGGAAAAAGCTGATTTTTTGCTTCCTTTCTTCTTCAGTTCTCAAATAGATTTCTTCTCCAGTTGTGTACTGGTACCCTTCTCATCTCCCAAGTTCGTTCATCTTAGCGTCACGTTTTTTTCCTGGGTTCCCTTTTTTCTTCTCTCTGTTTTTTCTTGGTGCTTGGGTTTTTGCACCCTTTCTGTCTGGGCCAAGTGAGTTTGACATCACAGGGGCCATATTTCCCGCCATGGCCTTGGTCAGTGGCTTCAAGCTTGCGACCATTGTGCACATATTTCGCACACAGGTCCACATGATAGTTGACTTCGGTGCCTCATGCTGGATCATGATGCTTTGGTGTGTGGTCTCTTCCAGTAGATAACCCCGAAGGCCCTCCAAGGCCATCAAAAGCAGCATAAGTTGATTTTTCATAAGACCGACTCAGCCCCAGAGTTGCCAATGGGACCAGCAACCTCAAGGGCCACCGCTGAGGCCTCAGCCTCGCGTGGTGACCATGCTTCCTCTAAACCTCAAGGTCACGAGGCATCAAGCTGGAGCTCCCTTGAGAAGGGATGTCCCTCGAAGAGCCGGATGTCATCGATAGCCTTGTTGGGTAATGAGTCAAGGGCATGGGAAAGTCCTATTGCCCCGGCCTTGTAGACCAGGAGAGGCCTTTGAAGCTGCCTTGGTGGGAGAAAACACCATTGATGTCTGGGAATCGGTCTCAGTCCTCTGAGGCCATCCTCATCAAGGACACCTCCTCGACGATACCGGCTCTGGGCTCCAGGTCCTCAGTGCCTGTGTGGTGACAGCGGAGCCTTCTGGCTTTGAGGCCAGGATGGTGACCTTCAAACGCAGCTTGTCTCCTCCACCTCGAACAGACGTCCCTGCTGTTTTTTCCAAGAGAGCTCCCTATGACACCCCTCCATCGGGGCCTGCTTCAGCAGAAACTTGCAGGTCTTTTGACAGACAAGGCGGTGGAACCTGTCCCCCTCCACTTCAGGGACAAGGGGTTCTACTCCCACTACTTTCTGGTACCCAAAAGGACTAGAGGGTTTTGGTCCATTCTAGACCTGTGGGATATTAACTGGTTCCTGGTGAGGAAGAAATTCAAAATACTGTTCCTTGGGACATTGCTGCCATACCTCCGGTAGGGAAACTGGCTATGCTCCTTGGATCTAAAGGATGTATATATACATATCCTCATCTATCCCCTTCACAGGCAGTCCTCCGCTTCATGGTAGGAGGCTACCACTACCACTACAGGGTTCTACCCTTCGGTTTGGCCTCTGCCCCGACAGTATTCACCAAGTGCCTAGTGGTGGTCACTGCTTTCTTGCATCTCCAAGGGGTGTTTGATTTCCCCTACTTGGACGACTTGCTCATCAAGGGCAGCACCGCCGTCAAAGTTCATCAGGCGACGGTTCACACCATCCTTATTCTCAAGCACCTGGGGTTCATCATAAACTACCCAAAGTCCATTCTCCATCTGACACAATGCCTGGCGTTCTTAGGGCACTGATGGACACCATCCATGCCAGGGCCCCCTAGACAGGGTCCAGTGCCTCAAGGCATTTGCAAGGAATGTCCAGCGTCACCCTCGGAATCTGCCCACCTCCTGCTTCGCCTGCTGTGTCATAGCATCCACAGTACATATCACTCCAGATGCCCACCTACATATGCGGCTGGCTCAGTGGGCCCTATGCTCCCAGTAGTTTCAAGTGACATGGCGTCTGCAGGATAGAGTGGTTGTGACCCGTCCTCTGGCCAATTCCTTTGACTGGTGGCAATAACTCCAGCATCTACAGGCCGGGAGGAGCTTGCAGGCCCCCACCCCCAGAGGATACTTACCACGGAGGCCGCCAAACTGGACTAGGGAGCCCATTGTGATAACCTCCATACTCAGGGCAGTTGGTCGCAGACAGACAGCTCCCAGCACATACACCTCCTGGAGCTCCGAACCATAGCAAGAGAGGGAGGAGTAGCCTAGTGGTTGGGGCACGGTACTTCAGGCCGGAAGGTCGGGAGTTCAAATCCCACTAGAGGACAGCAACCTTGGGCCAGAAGGACTGGGGTTTCTAGTCCCACAGATGCTCCTTGTGGTCTTGGGCAAGCCACTTAACCCTCCATTGCCCATGTTCCCTGTAAGTATTAGTGTATGTGTCTCATATCCCCGCGTGTTAAATGTATCCCCCAATTGTGTTGTGACCGCTTTGATTGAAGGATAAGGCGGTATACAAAACTGCCTAAATAAATAAATAAATAGCATTATCCCACCTGGTTTTTCACTACCAGCATAGCATAAAGCAGTACTGATCCAGACTGACAACCAGGTGGCAATGTTCTACATCATCAAGCAGGGAGGTACAGGATCATCTCTCTTGTGCCAGGAGGCGGTGAGCCTCTGCTCTTTCACCAGCAAGAACGGGATGCTCCTGCAGGCAGTCTATCTCCCGGGCCAAGACAATGTCCTGGCAGACTGGCTCGGCCGGGTCCTCCAACCGCACAAGTGGCAGCTGGACCCCAGATGGCCAGCTGGCTCTTCCGTCTCTGAAAGCTCCTGCAGATGGATCTCTTTGCCAGCCCAACCAATGCTCAGATGCCCCATTTCTGCTCCAGGCAACCACATGCCTCACAGGTGGCGGTGGATGTGTTCCTCATTTTATGGATGGGGGGACCTCCTCTACACCTTCCCACCCATGCTGCAAATCACCAAGACCCTGTTCAAGGTCCAGCTCAACAGTCACCTTGATACTGGTGGCCCCTCAGAGGACCAGACATTTGTGGTTCCTCCTGCTCCTCTGCCTGTCCCAGATGCCCATGGTTCCACTGGAGTGTGCCCCGGGCCTGTTCTCACAGGACAACAGCTCTCTCCTGCATCCCAATCTGGGGTCCCTGACTCTGATGGCCTGGCTACTGAAAGGGTAGCCTTGGCCCACTTCAATCTCTCAAGCGAGGTGAAGGAGTTCCTCCTGACCTCCCGCAAAACTTCCACCCGCCGGGCCTATGCCTTCAACATAAGAACATAAGAACATAAGATATGCCATACTGGGTCAGACCAAGGTCCATCAAGCCTAGTATCCTGTTTCCAACAGTGGCCAATCTAGGTCATATGTACCTAGCAGTTTCCCCAAAAGACACAGGTTCCGCAATGCTTGTACTGGGTCAAGCATTGATATCTTGGGTCCCTTCTTAATAATGGTTTATGGACCTTTCCTCCAGGAACTTGTCCAAAACATTTTTAAACCCAGCTACACTAACAGCCTTTACTACATCCTCCGGTAACAAATTCCAGAGTTTGATTACATGTTGAGTGAAAAAATATTTTCTTTTATTAGTCTTAAATAGTTTACCCTGTAGCTTCATTGCATGTCCCCTAGTCTTTCTATATTCTGATAACGTAAACAATCTACGTTTACCCGTTCCACTCCGTTCATTAATTTATAGACTTCTATCATATCTCCCCTCAGCCGTCCCTTTTCCAGGTTAAAGAACCCTAACCTTTTTAGCCTTTCTTCATAGGAGTATCCTTCCATCCCCTTTACCATTTTGGTGGCTCTTCTCTGAACCTTTTCTAATAACGCTATATCCTTTTTAAGATACAGCGACCAGAATTGCGTACAATATTCAAGGTGTGGTCTCACCATGGAACGGTATAGAGGCAGGGACGGATTTACCTTGAGTGAGGCCCTACGCCAACAAAAATTGTGGGCCCCCAGAAAAAATAAAAACGATATCAACTTACCAAAACAGAAATGGCAATAGATGTATAGAATTGCCTGACATAAAGAGGCAATAGGGACAAAATCAGCATCGGAATTCAAGAAATACATTAAAAAAGACATATTCCAGTTAATAAATTCAAAATAAAAAGTATTTTTCTACCTTTTGTTTGGGCATTTTTTTCAGTTGCAATTGCTCCAGTCACTTTCTTCTGGTTTCTTCGTGTCTTCTGCTAGCTATCCATTTGTCCTTTCTTCTCTTTTAGATGTTTTCCATTCTCTCTCTATTTCTGCTTTAACATACTGATTGTTTCCCTTTTGCTCTTTCCCCCAATTCTTTCCTTATTCCTTTATCATCCATTTAAATTTCACCCTTCCATTTTCAAGCCCCTCTTACTCTCCCAATACCCAGCCCATCAGACTTTTCTTCCACACAAAATATTTTTCCCCTCTCCATTCTCATTCCCCATCCATTCTAGTCCTCCCCAAAAATCAGTTCCCTTATAGTTCTAGACCCACCCAGCATCCACTCCCTTCTAGTCCCATTCTCCCATGCCCCACATCAGCCCATTTCCAGTCCTATTCTAGCTCTTCATCAGCCCATTTCCAGTGCTAGCCTTCACATCACAGGCCATTTCCAGTCCTAGCCCCCCCCCCCATCACAGCCTATTTCCAGTCCTAGCTCCCACCATCACATCCCATTTGCAGTCCGAGTCCCCCTGCACCATCACAGCCCATTTGCAGTCCTAGTTCCCCCCCCCCCACCATCACAGCCCATTTGCAGTCCAGGTTACACCCCCCCCCCCCCATAGCCCTTTTCTGGTCCAGGTCCCCCCCCATCACAACCCATTTCCAGTCCAAGTCCCCCCCCCCATAGCCCTTTTCTGGTCCAGGTCCCCCTCCCCATCACAACTCATTTCCAGTCCATGTCCCCCCCCCATAGCCCTTTTACAGTTCAGGTCCCCCCCCCATCACAGCCCATTTCTTTCCAGTCCAAGTCCCCCCCCCATAGCCCTTTTCCGGTCCAGGTCCTCCCCCCATCACAACCCATTTCCAGTCCATGTCCCCCCCCCCATAGCCCTTTTACAGTTCAGGTCCCCCTCCCATCACAGCCCATTTCTTTCCAGTCCAAGTCCCCCCCCCCCCATTGCCTTTTTCCGGTCCTGGTCCCCCCCCTTCACAACCCATTTCCAGTCCAAGTCCCCCCCCCCCATAGCCCTTTTACAGTTAAGGTCCCCCCCCCCATCACAGCCCATTTCTTTCCAGTCCAAGTCCCCCCTCCCCCCATAGCACTTTTCCGGTCCAGGTCCCCCCCCCCAATCACAACCCATTTCCAGTCCAAGTCCCCCCCCCATAGCCCTTTTACAGTTCAGGTTCCTCCCCCCCTATCCCAGCCCATTTCTTTCCCTTCCAAGTCCCCCCCCCCCAGCCCTTTTCCGGTCCAGGTCCCCCCCCCCCCAATCACAGCCCATGCAGTCCTTGGCCCCCCCGACCAGCACCGCGGCTGTCTGAGAGGCTTCAGAGGGAGCCGGGTAAGCTCACGCGAGGCCCCGGCTCCCTCTGTACAGCCGCCAGCGTGAAGAGCCTTTTCCTTCACGCTGGCGGCTGTATCTGTGAAGCCGCGAATGCTGGGAAAGGTTAAAGGGCATTGCCTTTAACCTTTCCCAGCAATCGCGGCTTTACATATACAGCCGCCAGCGTGAAGGAAAAGGCTCTTCACGCTGGCGTCTGTACAGAGGGAGCCGGGGCCTCACGCGAGCTTACCCTGCTCCCTCTGAAGCTCTGCGGTGTGTGGGCCGGCCCCGGGTGGGCCCTTGCCAGCTGTGGGCATGGCGTACATGGCGTATAGGTAAATCCGGCCCTGTATAGAGGCATTATAATATCTTTTGTTTTATTTTCCATTCCTTTCCTTATGATACCTAGCATTCTATTTGCTCTCTTGGCTGCCGCTGCACACTGGGCCGAGGGTTTTAACATGTTATCCACAATGATGCCTAAATCTCTTTCCTGGGTGGTGGTTCCTAATGTGGAACCTTGCATTGTGTAACCATAGTTTGGGTTGTTCTTCCCTAGGTGCATAACTTTGCACTTGTCCACATTAAATTTCATCTGCCATTTTGATGCCCAGTCTTCCAATTTATCAAGATCCTCTTGCAATTTTCCACAATCCTCTTGGGTTTTAACAACTTTAAATAGTTTTGTGTCATCTGCAAATTTGATAACCTCACTCGTTATTCCTCTTTCCAGGTCAATTATGAATATGTCAAAAAGCAGCGGACCCAGCACAGATCCCTGGGGTACACCACTATTCACCTTTCTCCATTGGGAAAATTGGCCATTTAGCCCAACCCTCTGCTTTCTATCTTTTAACCAGTTCCTGATCCACAGTAGTACACTGCCTCCTATCCCATGACTCTTTAGTTTTGCCAAAAGTCTCTGATGAGGGACCTTGTCAAAGGCTTTCTGAAAGTCTAGATACACTATATCAACTGACTCACCTTTGTCCACTTGTTTATTCACACTTTCAAAAAAACATAACAGATTAGTAAGACAAGATCTTCCTTGTCTAAAGCCATGTTGGCTGTCTCCCATTAGGCCATGACTATCTACATGCTGAGTAATTTTATTCTTTATGATGGTTTCTACCATTTTTCCCAGTACTGACGTGAGGCTCACCGGTCTGTAGTTTCCCGGATCACCCCTGGAACCCTTTTTAAAAATTGGTGTTACATTGGCGATCCTCCAATCTTCAGGTATTAGAGATGATTTTAATGATAGTTCACAGATTACTAATAGCAGGTCTGCAATCTCATATTTCAGTTCTTTCAACACCCTTGGATGTATACCATCCGGCCCAGGTGATTTGCTACTCTTTAGTTTATCTAATAGTTGTAATACATCTTCCCGATGTATCGATATTTCCTTCAATTCTTCCGCACCTTTAAATACCACTTCAGTCATGGGTAACATCCCTACATCTTCCTCAGTAAAGACCGAAGCAAAGAATTCATTCAGTATCTCCGCTATTGCCTTGTCACCTCTTAGTGCCCCTTTAACTCCTCTATCATCTAATGGACCAACTGACTCTCTCACAGGTTTTTTGCTACGAATGTACTTGAAAAAATCTTTATTTCGCGTTTTTGATTCCGCAGCAAGCTTCTTCTCAAATTCTCCCTTTGCCTGCTTTATCAATGCCTTGCATTTGACCTGCCAGTGCTTGTGCTGTTTCCAGGTTTCGTCGTTTGGCTCCTTTTTCCATTTCCATGCAGATTTGGCAGGTCCATCGGCTCCCACCTCTACTTCCTTCCATCACTTGTCCATTGCCTTTCCTTGGTGCTCTGTGCAGTGTTAGGGTTACATCAGATTTTTGGCCTTACATTTCATGCTTGTCAGCTTGGGGTACCTTACTGCCCTTGGACACCATATCCTGGATCACCTTAACATCCTTAGGGCACCTTATACGGCACCTTAACATAAGGCCTCTCATAAGACACCTTTTAGGGCGTCTAAGATTAAGACACCCTATAGGGCACCTTATAAAGCACCTTGTCAGTCTTGTAATGTTCTTTGTTTGTCTGCTTTTAACATGAATGTCCCGTTAATGTGTGATAACTGGCCAAGGCGCCCTTTAATGCGCGTTAAACGGCCATTGCTATCTTAACGCCCTCAAGTGGTGGAGATTATCTGTGTGGTACGCAGAGAAGAAAATCAACCTCTTCTCCTGTTCAGTCCAGCTGCTGCTTCACTTGTCCCAGGCAGGGCTGAATTCAAACTCTGTTAGAGTACACCTTAGTGCACTCTCGGCACACCACCATCTTGTGGAGGGCAAGCCCCTCTCCACTCAGCCCCTTGTGACTCACTTCCTGAGGGGGCCTACTACTCTCAAGACCACTCGTCTACCCCCATAGAGGTTACAGTCTAGTTAAGACAGAAAACACAACTGGGTACTGGTATACTATATATCTAGGAGAATGGTAAGGAAAGGATATATCTAGGAGAATGGTAAGGAATCATTTTGGATACTCTTTGCTGTACCACTTCTAGTTGGGTAAGTCACTTAACCCTCTGTTGCCTCAGGTACAAAACGTAGATTGTGAGTCATTCAGGGACAAAGGAAATATATAATGTACTTGAATGTACACTGCTTTGACACAGTGAAAAATGGTATATAAGCATTGCTAAATAAGTAAATAAATCTAATTTGCTGCACCATGGAATGATATTTATTTATTTATTTATTTGGTTTCATTTGTATACCGCTACTTCCAGCGATCAGAAGCGGTTTACTCTACACATCAAACATTGGTTACATATGGTAAGAATCAACAATTTACATTTTCATTGAGGTGTACTTGACTGTACATTATACATATTTACATTTTATATTGTTTTGCTTGCTTTTTTACAGATTTGAATATTGAAATTTTGTTTTCATTTATACAGTGTAAGGCATCTATATAGTATTTAAACAGTAAGGGCCATGTACAGTTTTGTTTCAGTGGTTGCAATATATACATTTTGGTTACAACAAATCGGTTCTTAATACTTTTGTTCGTTTGGGTTGCGAGGTTATGTTCATTCTGGATTGTTTATGTTAAGTTGTAATGATCCTGGAAGAGGTGGGTCTTTAGTTTTCTCCTAAAGTCCTGTAGGTCGCTGTTCGATCTTAGTTCGTTTGGTAGCTGATTCCATAATGTGGGTGCTGAGTAGGTAAATGCTCTGTTGCTTGCTGATACTGAGGCATTATATTTTTTGTTTTATTCTCTAATCCTTTCCTAAGAAATCCTAACATACTAATTGTTTTTTGGCCACAATTGCACACTGGGAAGAAAATTTTAGTGAATTATCTGCAATGTTGCCTAGATCCTTTTCCTGAGTGGTGACTCTTAATGTGGAACCCAGCCTCATGTAGCTAATTGTCTCATGATAACAACTACTGAATTAGCACATTCTGAGGGCCGCACTCCACTTTCATACTTCGGCAAGAAGGACTCTGTAAAAATATGCCTTTAACCAAACCATCCAGCTCATGTGATCTGGAAGTCCAAAGGAAGCCTGTAACAACATCACAAAGGTCACAGTTGTGCATGGTGACTTTTTTGATCAAAGGAGCATTTAAAGAACAAAATTACACAGCATGTAGATAGTCATGGCCTAATGGGAGACAGCCAACATGGCTTTAGACAAGGAAGATCTTGTCTTACTAATCTGATCTGTTTTTTTGAAGGTGTGCATAAACAGGTAGACAAAGGTGAGTCGGTTGATATAGTGTATCTGGACTTTCAGAAAGCTTTTGACAAGGTCCCCCATCAGAGACTTTTGGCAAAGCTAAAAAGTCATGGGATAGGAGGCAGTGTACTATTGTGGATCGGGAACTGGTTAAAAGATAGAAAGCAGAGGGTAGGGCTAAATGGCCAATATTCCCAATGGAAAAAGGTGAATAGCGGAGTACCCCAGGGATCTGTACTGGGTCCGCTACTTTTTGACATATTCATAAATGACCTGGAAAAGGGAATAACTAGTGAGGTTATCAAATTTGCAGATGACACAAAACTGTTTAAAGTTGTTAAAACCCAAGAGGATTGTGGAAAACTGCAGGAGGATCTGGATAAATTGGAAGACTGGGCATCCAAATGGCAGATGAAATTTAATGTGGACAAGTGCAAAGCTATGCACCTAGGAAAGAACAACCCACACTATAGTTACACGATGCAAGGCTCCACATTAGAAACCACCACCCAGGAAAAAGATTTAGGAGTCATCGTGGATAACATGTTAAAACCCTCCGCCCAGTGTGCAGCGGCGGCCAAGAAAGCAAATAGAATGCTAGGTATCATAAGGAAAGGGATGGAGAATAAAACAAAGGATATTATAATGCCTCTGTATCGCTCCATGGTACGACCGCACCTTGAATATTGTGTGCAATTCTGGTCACCGTATCTTAAAAAGGACATAGAGTTATTAGAAAAAGTACAGAGAAGGGCCACCAAATTGGTGAAGGGGATGGAAGGCTACTCCTATGAAGAGAGGCTAAAAAGGTTAGGGCTCTTTAACCTAGAAAAGAGACGGCTGAGGGGAGATATGATAGAGGTGTATAAATTAATGAATGGAGTGGAACGGATAAACGTGGATCAATTGTTTACGCTATCAGAATATAGAAGGACTAGGGGACATGTAATGAAGCTACAGGGTAAACTATTTAAGACAAATAGGAGAAAATATTTCTTCACTCAACGTGTAATCAAACTCTGGAATCTGTTACCGGAGGATGTAGTAAGGGCTGTTAGTATAGCTGGGTTTAAAAAAGGTTTGGACAAGTTCCTGGAGGAAAGGTCCATAAACCACTATTAAAAAGGGACCCAGGATATCAATGCTTGGCCTAGTACAAGCACTGCAGAACCTGTGTCTTTTGGGGAAACTGTGTCTTTTGGGGAAACTGCTAGGTACGTATGACCTAGATTGGCCACTGTTGGAAACAGGATACTGGGCTTGATGGACCTCGGTCTGACCCAGTATGGCATTTCTTATGTTCTTATGTTTCCATTGCGGCAGCTGGACCTTAATCTCTGCACCACATAATTCTGATGCTATTCATTACAAAGCTCCATTTCAACATAGCTGACCAAAGAATCAACTACCTTAGTAGCATGCTTGCTTGGAAAAAGGGGGGGAGGGGGGACACACCAATCCTCATGATTTTCAAGGTAAGTTACACAGGCAAATTAGGTTGTGCTTGGACCAAATACAAACAGATCTATGTGGATATCTTGAAAGCCAGACCAGAGTAGCTCATGCTTGACTTACAAGTTGTCTTAGAATTTCAGCATGATTTTATCACAGGATTCAATACGTGTGGGCCAGCCATGGTACAATCTGGCAACAATAATTTCCTCTCATTACACTTTAGATAATACACTGTGGGGTATGTTTACTAAGGCGCGGTAATGTAGCATTGGTAGCGTTAACACGCGGTAACGTTACTGGCAGCGGTAACTGTCCCAGAGGGTGGAGAGAAGGCGGAGAGAAGGGATCAATGGGCAGGGAGTGGGCAGGGAGAGGCTCCTGCTACACTAACGCTGAATGTTTTTTGTTCAATTGTAAACCGCACTGATTTTAATAGCACGGTATATAAGAGAAGTAAATAAATACAAATAAAATAAATAAATAAATAACATTAATGCCGGGACATTACCGCCAGTGAAAACCTGTAGGTAAATGCACATTTGCAGGAGAAAGAGACCATTTCAGTGTCAGCAATGCAGAGCACAGACAGGGAGCCCAAAAACAGTGATAGTAGTGCCCATTTGCACCAACAGCATAGTTCCCAAATATGAAAGGGCACTATGGTGATGGTGCAAATGGAGCAAAGGGGACTGAAGGCAGGACATGCAGTGCGGGCAACTGGGGCACAGGGTGGACTAGGCTGTCCCTAGGTGGCATATAGGAACACAGAAACTGGAAATCAGCAAGACAGTGTCTGATCAAGGTCAAGCATGCCCAGTACTCTGTGCTCAACAGTATCTCATCCAGGGGACACATACCCATCAGGTACCCCAAACATCACACAGGAACCACAATGCCTGTAATGGGGCAAGCAGTGCACATCTGAGGACTACTCTAACAAGGGTCTATGGACCTTCCCCAGGATAAGTCCCAAACTGTCCGTAAACCCAGCTCGATGAACACCCTTTACTACAGCCACTGGTAAGGCAGTGCAGGCTGTGACCACACATTGGCTGAAATATGTATACACCCAGTAATCCAAACTGGGTACATTGTATCCACATTGCATGCCCTAGCCCTTCCACAGTCTGCTGGCATAACACAATCTACCTATGTTTACCAGGTCTACCCTAGCCAATAGTTGCTAGATCACCAACTTGACACCCCCCAGTCATCTCTCCCCCATGTGGAAGGGACATAACATTGGCAGGCGGTGATGGGGGGAATGTGTGGATGCCCATGTATGCCTCTCCACCCCAGACCCTTCACCCTAGGCACCCGCCTATCTGCACATTGGATGGCCTAGGACTACGCACTACCAGCACCGACAGCATATGGACATGTCAGCATGGTAGGGAGTGTTGGTGGCGGAGGGGGCAGTGGCACCCACCTGCAGTGGCCCAAGACCATGCCCTATTCCAGTGTGTGGTGTGCAGTGCAATAAACATGATCTCTCTGATGAAAGCAAAGGTAGCCCCAGGGACTGCTGTGCTTCTGTGACAACAGTGTGGTGCAGTACACATAGCCAGTGTGGTATGAAAAAGAGTGTCATAGGTTCAGGTCCCAGCTGTGGATGTTGCAGAGAATGTCCCTACATTTTACCCAACATTGCAGATATATAACATCAACATGGGAGTACAAACACCCACACACAGACTCCACTATCCAAAGCTTTGTGGAGAGTCAGGCTGTTGGCTCCAGCATGGAGCAGCAGTTATCACCAGAGCACTACTACTAGCTCCTGCACACCTTAGCAATGCCTGCACTGTGATTAGGACCAGTGTGGCAGGCAGGGTTGCCATCCACCCTTATCTTTGCACACTGTTGCAATAGGAGTGTGTGTGTGTGTATGTCTATCCATTGTTTTGTGGCTACACTTCACGGGGCCCACTGTTTCCAGTATTAGTCTGTAAATGTGCATACTGAGGAGCAAGGATATTGTGGGTATGGCCCAGACAGGGCAGATTGGTCAGGATGCGTCTGCATCGGGGGTAGGGAAATGGCTGGGACATCATAGTGCCCAACCACCACGTGCATGGAGAGGGTGGCCACAGCATGTCCTACTGGGAGGACACTCGCACTCTGACCGAACAGTGACCATGGCACAGCTATGTTCCCACATAGTACTCTCTAGCATGTGCGTCTAGTGATATCTGTGTACTCCCTGTTCTGGAACCCAATCACTGAGGCACCTGTTGGGTGTTTGTGCTGTCTATCCCATTTCTGGTGGCACATAGTTCCTCTGTGAGCATGCAATATAGACTGGCTAGCAGACTGTCTGCAGTTAGTATGTGTATGGCCACAACACCTGGTGGGATGCAGCAAGTACAGTCTGACTGTACCTTCTATTGGTGAATGTCAGATCTTGGTGGGGGCAGCTCAGGTTTTCCACTGCTGCTGCCAGTGCTTGAATAGCAGGTACAGATCTGGTCTAACCCCCCCCCCCCCCCCCCTGGCCAACAACCCCTAGGCTGAGGTTGCTGGTCTCTCCACTGCCTCAATTACAAAAATATTTATTCTGGGCAAAGGACATATATTGCAAACCCAGGTGGTACATTAAGCATTGCTATATAAACCTTGTGCAAGTCTAGACACCCCTCTGCCCTGATAATAGGTGGCTGTGGCAGCCACATTGCAACAGTGGGTATGCATTATTCTGGGTGGATAGAACTGGGGCATACAGATGGACACAGTGCAACTCTAGGCTCCACTGCAGGGAACACATGCCACACACACACATATAGTAATGTGAGATCTGCAGCAGAGCCTACCTCAAGCACCACAGGTACTGCGGACCTGATGCTGTGCACCCGTCCTCACCCTCAGGCTGAGCACAGAACCTGTGCAGTGGCATGGTCTGTAGCTGCTCTTTGCCAGTATCACACACTGTCAGTTCTTCATACCAAGCTGAAGTGCTGGAGAGGTGCATTCTCCATTTGGTGATCAGCTGTAGACTGTTGTTCTGCATGTGCATTGCATCATGGGTACTGGTGGGGTAACCTATCCTGGCGCACACAGCAGACATTTTGTGCGGTGACCTGCAGTCTTTCTGTTTCCAGCCATTGCTATGCATAGAGCCAAGAAGGTATAGTCTACTGGTTAGTACAATGACTCCCTAGACAAGGGTCATGGGTTCAATTCCTCTTTGTTCTCATTGTTTTCTGCCTGTCCTACTCAAATCATTTTCATGCCTGTCACAGTCACATCTCTGCAGATCTGTGCTGCCAGCCTATAAAATCCTCACCTCAGTTGCCAACCATCCTTCAGCTCATCTATCTGCCTCTGTCAGCTGTGTAGAGTCCTGTCTTCTTGTGCAGGCTGCTACCCCATGCCCTGCACTGGTACCCTTTTCTGCATTGCGGCTCTTCATGCTTACCTCGCCTGTGCCTGATCTGCATGGCACCACTACTCCTCTGTCCTCCTATCATTGCAAATATCCTGCCACCTCTGCCTCCACTGGGGAACATGATTCCCATTCTCTGCCACCCACTGTCATTGCAGCACTTTACATTGCCAACACCCTGTGCATTGTTACAGCTGTCTCCAACATGTTTGTCCACTTTACCGGCTGCCACATAGGATGCCTGCAGATATGGCAGGTCCATCAGCTCCAATCTCTCCTTCCTTCCATCACTTGTTCATTGCCTTTCCTTGATGCTCTATCCTGTGTTAGGGTTACAGCTATTTTTATACCTTACAGTTCATGCTTGTCAACCTGAAGCACCTTACAGCCCTTAGGGCATCTTACATTAGGGCACCTTACTGCCCTTAGGGCATCTTAACTTAAGACACCTTAACATCCTTAGGACACCTTAACCTACGGTGCCTTATAAGGTGCCTTATAAAGTTCCTTAACCTAAGGTGCCTTATAAGGCGCCTTCACCCAAGGTGCCTTATAAGGCACCTTCACCTAAGGTGCCTTATAAGGCGCCTTAACCTAAGGTGCCTTATAAGGTGCCTTAACCTAAGGTGCCTTATAAGGTGCTATAACCTAAGGTGACTTATAAGGTGCCTTAATCTAAGGCACTTTAAAGCCCTTAGTGTACCTTGCAGTAAGGTGTCTTAACCCAAGGTGCCTTAGATTAAGGCACCTTAATTCAAGGCACCCTAAGGGTTTTAAGGCACACTAGGGCTTTAAGGCACCCTAACCTAAGGCACCTTAAGTTAAGGCACCTTACAGCCCTTAGGGCACCTTGAATTAAGGTGCCTTAGGTTAGGGCGCCTTAAAGCCCTTAGGGTGCCTTGTCAGCCTTAACATGCCCTGTTTCTCAGCTTAACATGCAATGTCCTGTTAACGTGCGTTAAATGGCCAAGGCGCCCTTTAACCCACGTTACACAGCCCATTACTACCTTTACGTTGGAATGCCACCTGCCTGCCCACTGCCTTATATGGTGTCGGTACATTAACACTGCACTTTTCGCCAGTGTCATTACCACCGCTTACTAAACATACCCCTGTATGTAATGTCTTATTTTCTTCAATATTTGGCAGACAGATGTGACCCCTAACAAGCTTAAGTATTTGACCAATGTAATGCCCTGTTGGTATTCTAAGTAACAAAATTTCCATCCATATAGAGAGACACAGCTTCATAGAAGTGAGTCAGCATGGGTTTATGCAAGGTGAAGAGTCTTAGCAGTTTATTAGATTTTCTTGGAGATGTAAATAAGCATGTAGATAAAGGTGAGCTAATTGACATAGGGGGCTAGTTATTAAGATGTGCTAACATTAACACAAGTCATTTTAACGCATGCTCCATATCATTCAATGGGACCTAGTTACTAATACTGTAACACGTTGTGATAAGGAAGCTTATCATAGCTCAGGAAGGGGCTATAGAAAAGGTGAAGTGTCTCTGAACAAGCAACCTGTCAGTGCTGGTAGAAATGAGAAAACAGAATTTTGCCATAAAAGACTACCAGTCCCAGAATGCACCAGGTTTCCAACAGCCATGAGAGGAGCTGAAGTGAGAAAACGTGTGTTCAATCAAAAGGGCTATGAGGTAATCCCTAAGCACTCATCTCAAAGGGCAGGGCCTGATTCAGCACAGCTGCGCTGTATTAGGGAGCAGCACTCATCTAGGCAGAATAAAAGTAGAGTTTATTCTACAGATGAGCATCTTCATGATCACCTTGGATATCCAGAGAATTATCCTCAGTTTCATCGGAAGGATCATCAGAAGCAGAAGCCAAACCGGACGGACAGAGAGGAAAAGAGACCCTCTGGAAGAAGGAAGAGAAAAGCCTTTGAGAGGTCTAGAAGAGTCCAAAGCAGTACGTATACTGGGAGGTATTCCAAGGGCCAGCATACACCATTGGACTGGGGAAAGCCAGAGGAATGGTGCTGCAGAGCTAGGAATCACCAGAGGCTACCTGTGAGGGAGACGGCTGCACGTGGAAGGGACCCTAAGACCTGTGCCAGAAGGTATGTGAAGAGAGATCCAGTGTCCAGGGATCTGGATTGGAAGGCTGGACATAAGAACTGGACTACATACTGGCCAGGCTATATAGAGAGGAACTCTAGCAGCAATGGAAGCTCAGGTATGAACACTGATCTATGCCCTAGCTATAACCTTGAAAGACAGCAGGGAAACAAGTATTCTCCTGAAAATGCTCCATTGAGAGATTCATCTGTGCCAATCCATGATATTGAACCCATGCTTGTTGAACAAGGGGGAATAATAGCAGATGAGGATCCTGTTTATATGGACTGCTATCTAAACTCCGTTGGTAACTTTCTGTTATAAAGTACAGCAACCATCACAAAGAAATACAAATTTGTTCTTTAATCTACTCAGAAAAGCTCCTGAAGCAGGATTTGACCCACACAGTAGAAAGCAAGCCAGCTAAAGGGGTTTCAGCTGTATAACTGCTAGCAATTAAGCCTTACCTAATTGCTTGTGAGCTAGGAGAGAATCACTTCTGTATCTATGTGGGAAGTAATCAGAAGTTAACCTGAAAAGAACAGTTTGTTTCTTGCTTTGTGGCTTTTCATTTGTTGTTTTCCTGATTTTGACTTTGTTTTTCCAAGTTAACACTGAAAGCAAGTAACCTAATTTATGTGCTACCAAGCATATCTGTGTTGGGAGAAATAACCCCATAAATAAATATCTTATTGGCTTTACCCAAGAGCACAATTAAATTATTGTCAGCAGCTGTGTCTGGTGTGAATGAACTACATTGTCCACAATACCTTGCAAATCATATAGAGATATGCACTTGTCAAGACTGTGAAGATTCTCACCCAGGCAGCCGTCTGACAAAGTTCAACCGTATCCTAATTGACTTTGATTTAGCTTAACGTTTGGTTGTTCAACTATACCCTATCTGATTTATTAAACACAGAATTTTAAATGGAATTCCCAAAAGATTCCCTTTTCTCCAAGATTTTGAGAATTTCCCAGCATGTAAATATAAGTGCAGATTCTTTCCTGGCAGCTCCTCTCTCAGCAGTCCTTGAAGAGCATGATAGATGCAGGTCTCAGGAGGTTGTCCTGCTTTCAGAGTGATTGTCATCACTACCTACGGAGTAGTGTGCAGGCATCAGTGAGGGACACCCACCTAAGAGGGTCTCTGTGTCTACCAAGCAGACCTAAAATCATTGATCTAGTAAGGGCCAGTGGAATCTCCAGTATCGAGAGGCCTGGAGGCAAACAAAACCATAGGAGGAGGAAGGAGGTAGGGCTTACAGCTAGATAAGAACCTGGAGGAAAACCTGCATGAAATTCCCAAGATAAATTTCTGCCACTACAAGGGAAGAACACTGAATTATCTAGCATAGATAAGAGTCTTTGGAATACCAGATAAGCGAGGTTCGTAGCACCAGAAAGAGTGGTGTGAAACGAGAGCATAAAATCTACCTTAGACCATATACTTATATTAAATCAGTTAGGGCATAGTTGAGCAAGCAGACTTTCAGTTAGTGTTTATTTCCCTGCCACCCACCCCAGGCACAGTCTTTGATATATAGGCTCTTAAACCGGTTAAGACCTCACAAATCTCCTCTGTCTGAAACCATAAGAACACATGACCAGCCTGTAAATTGTATATATTGTTATTGTATATAGTTACCCTGTTAGCCAAGTTGTTCTCCTGTTCATATGTAAACACAAAGTACTATTGGAAATGTGTATGTTCGTTGTTTATTGTAAACCGCACTGATGCTGAATAGCGCGGTATAAAAGAGACTTTAAATAAATAAATAAATAAATAAATAGGAGAGAAATTTTTCACGTTCAGGTTTAACTGGTTATCTTCATCAGCAAGTTATTAAGGCCTTAGGAATAGATGAATTCTAGGTCTTGACAGTTCCTCTTTAGGAGAACATTAAACAACGCCTTAAACCTATTAGACATATTTGTATTGGTTCAAGTATCCCTATTCCCCTAGCAACTTTAAATAACTGAACAATTTTAAATAGCTAAACAAATCATTAAACCAAGATGCAAAAAGCAGTCTAGAAGCAAGATGGTGGCTATCCAGTCTTTTTGTATAGAGTGTCACATGTATCTCCAAATTGATGAGAGGTGCAAAGATCTCAGTAAACAAGTGCGATCTCTGGAAGCTAGGGTGGCAGACTTGGATGAGCTTAAGCACACAGAGAGATATATATAGGAGACCTTCAGGAACAAAATGGAGAAGTCCCACCTCCTGTCTAGCAGCCTATCTGCTGCAATGGAGGAAAGAAGTCACTTGAAAGGAGAGCTTCACTTTGGTGTGACAGGAAGTGATCCTCTAGCTAGACTCTGTCCTCCAGGAGATGTAATATACTCTCATTCCAAGGATGTGTCTCCAGGGGTATGTGCCCATGAGGGAAGGGTTAGGATGGCCATTATAACTGGTGATTCAATTATTAGGCATGTAGATAGCTGGGTAGCTGGTAGACGTAAGGATCAACAGTAACTTGTCTGCTTGATATTGCACACAATATTCAAGGTGTGGTCGCTCCATGGAGCAATACAGAGGCATCATATTATCCTTGGTTTTATTTTCTATTCCTTTCCTTATGTTTTCTTGCATTCTATTTGCTTTCTTGGCCACAACTGCACACTGGGCACACTGGGCAGAGGGTTTCAATGTACAATCAACAATCATGCCCAGATCCTTTTTCTGAGTGGTAATCTTTCACGACACCTCAATATAGTTTTAGACATTGCTGAGGAGGAGCCTACTATCTTGGTACATGTTGAAACCTATGTCATAGAAAAGTGTGGAAGGGGGGTGTTAAAAGCCAAATTCAGGCTTTTAGGTAGAAAGCTGAAATCCAGAAATTCTAAGATGGTATTCTTAGAAAGGTGTCCATTACCACGCATAGGACCTCAGGGGCAAGCAAAGCTCCGGAGTCTCAATGTATGGATGAGACAATGGTGCAAGAAAGAGGATTTTAGAGTTGTTAGGAACTGGGTAACATTCTGGGGAAGGGGAAAAGGGCTTTTCTGAAAGGATGGACTCTACTTCAACCAGGGCGGAACCAGGTTGCTGGTATTAACCTTTAAAAAGGAGATAGATCAGCTTTTACTTGATAATGGGAGAAATCCAGTAGCCACCAAAAGCACATGGTTCAGAATGATGTATCTTTGAAAGATACTAGCAAAATAGGGATATGAGAGCATCCTGATAGAGAGGTTGCAATAAAAGTAAAAGTAACCCAGGTGCTTTTAAGTAAAGAGCAGACAGAGCTGGAATATTCCAAATCACCCCTATCAACTGAAAACCAGATTGTTGATATGAACAAAATACAAACTTTGAAATGCAATAATAGGTCTAAAAAATAAGATCAGAGAATTGGAATATATAGCACTGAATGAAGGGTTAGATACAAGTGGCATAAGAACATAAGAAATGTCATACCTGGTCAGACGAAGAGTCCATCAAGCCCAGTATCCTGTTTCCAACAGTGGCCATTCTAGGTCTCAAGTACTTGTCAGGTTCCTGAAGGTATGCATATTTCAAACTGCTTGCCCCAGGGGTAAGCAGTGGATTTTCCCAGTCCTCTTAATAAAGGTTGATGGCCTTTTTCTCCAGGAACTCATCCAAACCTGTTTTGAGCCCAACTACACTAACAGCTTTTACTACATCCCTCGGTAACAAATCCCAAAGTTTGATTATGCGTTGTGTGAAAAATATTTTCTCTTATTAGTCTTAAACAGGTTACATTGCATGTCCTCTAGTCTTTCTACTTTTTGAAGGCGTAAAAAACTGATCTACGTTTACCCATTCCACTCCATTCATTATTTTATAGACCTCTATCTTACCTCCACTAAGTCATCTCTTTTCCAAGCTTACAAGCCCTAACTTTTCAAGCGTTTCCATCTCCTTTACCATTTTGGTCACTTTTCTGTGTAGCTTTTGCAATTCTGCTATATCCTTTTTAAGATATGGCAACCAGAATTGCACACAATATTCAAGGTGTGGTCGCTCCATGGAGCAATACAAAGGCATCATATTATACTTTTATTTTCTATTCCTTTCCTTATGTTTCCTAGCATTCTATTTGCTTTCTTGGCCACAATTGCACAGTGGGCACACTGGGCAGAGGGTTTCAATGTACAATCCACAATCATGCCCATATCCTTTTTCTGAGTGGTAATTCCTAATGTGAAACCTTGCATCGTGTAACTGTAATTTGGGTTGTTCTTCCATAACTGCAAACTTTGCACTTGTCCACATTAAATTTCATCTTCCATTTGGACGCCCAAACTTCCATTCTTTCAAGGTCCTCTTGAATTCTTTCACAATCCTCTTATGTTTTAACAATTTTGAATCATTTTGTGTCACCTAAAAATGTGATCACCTTAATCATTATTCCCATTTCCAGGTATTTATAAATATGTTAAAAAGTAGCGGGCCCAGCACAGATCCTTAGAGTACTCCACTATTCACCTTTTTCCATAGAGAAAACTGGCCATTTAGCCCTACTCTTTGTTTTGTATCTTTTAAATAGTTCCTAGTCCACAATAGTACACTGCCACCTATCGCATGACCGTTTAATTTCGATAAGAGTATCAGGGATCTTGTTAAAGGCTTTCTGAAAATCCAGATACACTATATCAATTGGCTCACCTTTAAGAACATAAGAACATGCCATACTGGGTCAGACCAAGGTCCATCAAGCCCAGTATCCTGTTTCCAAGAGTGGCCAATCTAGGTCACAAGGACCTAGCAGTTTCCCAAAAGACATAGGTTCCACAATGCTTGTACTGGGGCAAGCAGTGGATATTCTGGGTTCCCTTTAATAATGGTTTATAGCCCTTTCCTCCAGTAACTTGTCCAAACCTTTTTTAAGTCCAGCAACACTAACCACGTTTACTTGGAATGCCCTCCCGATGGAAGTGGTGGGGGCAAATACAGTGACAATTCAAAATGGCATGGGACAGACACAGTGGATCCCTTGCAACAGGATAAAATCAAAATAAACTATTTATTTCTTAACAAACAGGGGTGTCCTACATGAAGCGGTGGGTTCACCCCTAAACAAAGACATGGGGAGGGGTGACCTGCACAGACTGGCAGGTGCACCTACTCTTGCCATCTTACTGGGCAGACTAGATGGACCATATCTGCCGTCACTTACTATGTTACTACTGTATGTTACTACATTCTCTGGTAATGAATTCCATAGTTTGATTACACATTGAGTGAAAAAAATATTTTCTCTAATTAGCCTTATATAGATTACCCTGTAGCTTCATTCACACCTTTGAAAAAATAAAACAGATTACACAGGTCTGTGACTAAAAAGCTGTTTGATTATTTTCATCTAATTTCCATGTATTTTGTTGTGCTGAAAACAAATAAAATATTGAAAAAACTTCTAGACGTCATGATTTGCCACAACATGCAAAATTGTCTTCAAATTTATCAAATTTTTTCAAATTACTATTAATTAATTCAAATTACTATTAATTAATTCACATAAGTGCATTTAAGATATAAAATGCCCAAAAAAACTTAAAGGGGTTGTCCGAATTATGTAAAAAAAAATATAGCACTGTAAATCTGATGGTCAGCAATATATACATAAGCTAAGCAAGTTTTAAGTCCGTGCTTCTAATGGTAGAAGGGGTTTATCTTTCCTGAAGAATCCAGTGGGAGGGAGACACAGGGCAGATAGCAGAAGCTCCGGTCAGTGCAGGGGGGCGTGGCCAGCACGGTGACGTCTCGTGTACAGTGTCACGCCCTTGCCCCTTACTTCCAGTATGGAGGGACGTGGTTATCATAGAAAGTTTCACCTTTTAGCCTTTAACTGACTGGTTCCTTTGCCATGCCCTTTGGGAAAGGTAGTTCAGTCACAATCCACTTGGCTTCAGGTAGAAAAAAACACTTGGAGTTGGCTCGAATGATAAGGCAATGACAGAATTTATTGACTCAAACGCAAGGTTCACAAATACTACCTTTGGATACTTTCTCCAGGATTCTTCACAATACACATCAGGACATAAATAAACTCAAAGTAAAACTTTCAGCTTATAGTGCTCTTCAGCTCAAAGATAAAGCCTTTTAACAGTCAATGCTACCAGCTTGGCTAGCATTGCTGTTTAAAGCAAACAAAAATAGCATTTCTCAATGGCAGTTTTCTGTTCTCATAGTCCCAAACACTTCCAGGCTGGTTTGTCTCCTTACAAACAAAGTAAAACTTTTAACAGGAACAAAAACTTCTCATAAGCAAATAATGCTCTATTCAAGGCTTTAGGAATATTCAAAAACAAAGCCAAAAACCTTACTTCCTTTCACCATTAGCTCGGCTTCTTGCCGGTGCACTGCTCTGGATATCAGGTGTTTATCAAGCACAATCAGAGAGCTTCAGCTTGCTCTTGCTTTCTCAGCAAACGTATTTCTTCTTTAACACAGGACATGCACAAAACCATCTACAGGCTTTCAAGGTTACCTGACTCTCAAGGTTTTCTCTTAAGGGTGGTTTTCTTTCAATCCCTCTGCAGTAAAGGATTGGCACAAGGAGCAATCCATGTATGAGTCTTCGTCATTCACAGCTAGGTCTGGTTCACATAGTTGCATAGGCTCTACCTCTCCTTCCACTTCACAGGGTTCAGCTGCCTGCCTTCTGTTAGAGCTGAGAGTATCCCTTGCAACTCTGTCATGATAAGCTTTCTCCTCTGTCATGATAAGCTTCCTTATCACAACAGACACAGAGCTGCTCTCTCCTGCATGCCACACTTGTGCACGAATCATCATCAGGTTCTTGGTTCTAGGCTGTTCACACTTTTTCATCGCAATTCGTGTTAGCTCGTCATTCTTCAACCGTTATGTTATGGCTCCGCGAAAGTGTATTAATTTGCCAGACAGTTTCTGTTTCATCTGTGGTGAATATACAGTGTTGAAGCAACAGCAGAATATTACAGACTTTGTGAAAAAAGTATACTTTGCATACTTTGGACTAAAAATTGGAGATCAAGATAAAGTCTGGGTGCCTCATAAAGTGTGCAAACGGTGTGTTGAGGACTTCTGAAACTGGTTCAAGGGTAAGAAAAAATCTTTCCATTATGGGATTCCTATGGTATGGCGAGAGCAAAAGAACCATAGTGACGATTGTTACTTTTGTTCATGCGATGTGAAAGGGTTTAATTCCAAATGGAAGCATTCCATTTCATACCCCAATCTTCACTCGGCAATTCGTCCCATCCCCTATGGCACAGATATACCAGTACCCAAGCCCCCTGCTACCTTGGAAGAGATACCTAGCTCCGATGAAGGTGAAGTCATACCTGAAACAGATGATGAATCAAGTTCTGACTTTGAAGATGATACAAGACCAAAATTGTTTTCTCAGGAGGAGATGAATGATTTGGTAAGAGACTTGAATCTTCCCAAAGATGCCGCTGAGTTACTCGGATCAAGGCTGAAAAGCAGGAATTTATTGTTGCCAGGAGTGTCATATTCATGGTTCAGACATTGTGAAAAGGAGTTCGTTCCTTACTTCGCCCAGGAAGACAAGTTGGTTTATTGCATCGATGTCGAAGGTCTAATGGGTCAATTTAAAATCCAATATGATTCAGAGCAATGGCGTCTTTTTATAGATTCTTCAAAAAGAAGTCTCAAAGCAGTTTTACTCCACAATGGTTTTTACACTTCCATACCTGTAGGTCATTCCGTACACTTGAAGGAAACCTACGAGAACTTGGAATTGATTCTTCGTAAACTTAAATATGAAGACCATGGTTGGCAAGTGTATGGGGACTTGAAGGTCTTGTGCATGCTGCTCGGGCAACAAGCTGGGTATACCAAATATCCTTGTTTCTGTGTCTATGGGACAGTCAAGACCAACAAAATCACTGGACCAAGAAGAGTTGGCAGCCGAGGGTGCTAACAGTCGGTGAAAAAAATGTCCTCCGAGAAACTTTGGTACCTTCCCATAAAGTTCTTTTACCACCTCGCCACATAAAATTGGGATTGATGAAGCAATTCGTAAAATCACTTCCAAGAGATGGAGAATGCTTCAAATACTTGGTCACCAAGTTTCCAGGCCTGTCGGAGGCAAAATTGAGGGAAGATGTGTTCGTCGGATCAGACATTAGAAGGCTTATAGTTGATCAAGAGTTTGTCAATACCATGACGGATCCTCAAAAAGAAGGGTAGATTGCATTTAAAGAAGTCGTACAGAAATTTTTAGGCAATAACAAAGATCCTCACTACAAAAAGATCGTCAGACGAATGCTGAAAGCATTTCAAGCTTTAGGTTGCCTGATGAGTTTGAAAGTGCATTTTCTCCAGTCCCACCTTGACTACTTTCCTGAAACTTTGGGAGCTGTGAGTGAGGAACAAGGTGAACGATTCCACCAAGACATTAAAGAGATGGAAAGGAGATGCCAGGGAAAATGGAGCATTACAATGATGGCAGACTACTGTTGGATGCTTCAGAGAGACATTCCAGATGCTACTCACAAGCGTAAATGCACCAAGAGGAGCCTCACAAGGAAAAAGAATCGAGTTTAGTGTGTGTAGGTGAGCTCATTTCAGTTTAAACGAGGATTTTCATGGAAATATTATAATAAAACTTTAATTTTATAAGTCTATTTCCATTTATTTTGAGGTATTGCCTTATTTAGAAACATAGAAACATAGAAACATGATGAGAGAAAAAGACCACATGGCCTATCTAGTCTGTCCTTCCATAACAACAACTACAACAGTCCACTTTTTACCTTTAGAGATCCTCTGTGTTGGTCCCATGCTTTTTTGAATTCAGTTACTGTCCTCATCTCTACCACCTCCATTGGGAGACTATTCCATGGATCCACTACTCTTTCTGTAAAGAAATATTTCCGCATATCACTCCTGAATCTATCTCCCTTCACCCTCATCCCATGTCCCCTCATAGCAGAACTTGCTTTCAATTGAAAGAGGCTCTCTCCCTGAACATTTATGCCACGGAGGTATTTAAACATCTCAATCATATCACCTCTATCCCGCCTTTCCTCTAAGGTGTACATATTAAGATCCTTAAGTCTGTCCTCATATGCTTTATAATGAAGCCCATTAATCATTTTAGTAGCAACCCTCTGCACCGACTCCATCCTGTTCACATCCTTTTGAAGGTGCGCTCTCCAGAATTGCATACCATACTCCAAATGAGGTCGCACCAAAGACTTATACAGAGGCATTATCACCTCCTTTTTTCTGCTAGCCATTCCTCTCCGTATGCACCCAAGCATCCTTCTAGCTTTTGCAGTCGCCTTTTCTACCTGTTTAGCTACTTTAAGATCATCAGACACAACCATGCCTAGGTCCCGCTCTTCTTTAGTGGACAAAAGTACTTCACCTCCTATACTGTATTGCTCCCTTGGATTGCTGCAGCCCAAATGCATGACCTTACATTTTTTAACATTAAATCCCAGCTGCCAAATTCTAGTTCAAGCTTAGCTAGATCCCTCCTCATGTTATCTACACCTTCCTGGGTGTCTACTCTATTGCAGATTTTGGTATCATCTGCAAAGAGGCAAACCTTACCCGACAGCCCTTCCGCTATATCACTAACAAAGATGTTAAAAAGAATCGGAACAAGGACAGATCCCTGGGGCACACCACTGGTAACATCCTTCTCCTCAGAGTGAGCTTCATTTACTTGTACTCTTTGTTGCCTCCCACCCAACCAATTTCTAACCCAAGCAGTAACTTTAGGGTCCATCCCTAGGGTGCTCAGTTTGTTTATAAGTCGCCTGTGAGGAACAGTGTCAAAGGCTTTACTGAAATCTAAATACACCACATCTAGAGCTCTCCCTCGGTCCAACTCCCTGGTCACCCAGTCAAAGAAATCAATCAGATTTGTCTGACAAGACCTGCCTCTGGTGAATCCATGCTGCCTCGAATCCTGTAATCCGCTGGACTCCAGAAACCTCACTATTTTCTCTTTCAGCAGCGTTTCCAATAATTTACTCACCACCGATGTTAAACTAACCGGCCTGTAGTTTTCAACCACATCCTTACTTTCGCTTTTGTGTAAAGGCACCACATGAGCCTCTCTCCAGTCCTTTGTCACCACTCCCGACTCCAATGAGGCATTGAAAAGGTCAGTCAGTGGAGTTGCTAGAACGTCCCCAAGTTCCCTCAGTATTCTAGGGTGTATCCCATCCGATCCCATCGCTTTGTCTACTTTAAGTTGAGCTAGTTTCTCATGAACACAGTCTTCTGAAAATTGTTCAAGATGTCCCTCGCTTCTGTTCTTAATCTTTAACATAGTTATTCTTTAACATAGTTACCTAAATTGTCAGGAAACATGATGTCCTATGACAAAATGGAGGTCATTTTCGGATTCAGCTCACCAAAAAACATAAAGATTACGTGGAATAACCAGAACAGCTCTCGAAAAAAACTTTTTTGCAGATCTATGTTATTGAGACAAGACATTCCTTGGCTAAATACATATTGGCTTCTTCCCATTAAACCATGACTATACACATGTTCAGTAAATTTGTTCTTTATGATGGTTTCTACCATTTTGCCCAGTACAGATGTCACGATCATTGGTCTGTAGTTTCCCTGATCAACCCTGGAACCCTTTGTAAAAATTAACATTACTGTAGCATCAGATACTACAGATGATTTTAATCATAATTCACAGATTACTAAAAGAAGGTCTGCAATCTCATATTTCAGTTCTTTCAGCACCCTGGGATGTATCCCATCTGGTCCAGGTAATTTGCTGCTCTTTAATTTAACAAATAGCTGTACTCTACATCTCCCCGATTTATCAAGATTTGTTTCAGTTCCTCTGATATATCACCTTTAAATATGATTTCTGGCATGGGTAAGTTTCCTACATTTTCTTCAGTAAAAACTGAAGCAAAGAATTCATTCAGTCTCTCCGCTATGGCCTTACTGTTTCTTTTACCCCTTTATCATCGGAGACCTGATGGAGGGAGAATAACCAATGGGACACTGTGATACTTGGGTACAAATTATATTGCAATGATAGGGTAGATCACATTTGTGGAAGGGTGGTGCTATATGTTAAAGAGGGCATGGAGTCAAACAGAACACTGATATTGTCGCATCGCATTAAGTTATGAAGTTTTGAATTTGATCTAGTGATTCGTCTGCCCCTGAAGCAGAAGTCAAAACCTTTTTGGCTAAGTCAAGCATGAGCTGAGAAGGTGAATGGAGCTGCCATTATGTCAGGGGCGTGAATTACTTTGCTGATTTGAAATGGAATAGCATCCATTGAAGATAAGGAGCGCAGATACATGACTTATTTCCAAGTATTTTTGTTGCGTTTTTGTGCTGCAATAAGAATGGTGTTTGATCCTATTATGGTTATTTCAGTATACACTTTTATGCTTTTTAAAGGAATGAAAAAAAAATTAAAAATATATTGGCTAATGAAGGACTTGGGTGAGGGATAACGGAACGATGATCAAGAAGGAAAGCCTTTTGAGTAACTTGGGTCTTATACATTTGACCTTTTGTAGCTTCATCAGATGGTCCCACCCTCATTTTTATAATATATTTAAATGATTGAGTGATTATAGTACTAGTAACGAATAAAAAAAATCTCTTTTTCTCCATAACCTAGGGTGAATTCTTATCAGGTATTTAGAAATGTCCCGGTGAGCCTATGACACTGGTCATGGGATACCAGAAATTTACTTGCTGGTAGTGGTGGTGCTTTCTGTTTGTGCAGGGCCTCTGGTTGTCTTAAATAAGGCTCACCATTCCATGGGAGTCAGGACCACAGCTGTTTCAGTGCTGCTATTGTCTCTCTCTCTTTCTCTATCCAGGCTCCTCACATCTCTCTATGTCACTCCAGCCCTGACTGAGTCGGCTCTGCCTCCAGCAACCCCTAATCTTGTCTGGCACATAGCACCCTAGTACAGAAGAAAGGCATACCACTGCCATCCCACTTGCCCATGATCTTGTGCTGAGTAAGCTGCTCTTCCATGCCACACCCATGCAGTATAGCACATCAGCTTCAGCAGATATTTTTTAGCTAGTGCTGCTGTATGCTGTGAACCAATGCAGGCCCTCTCCACCCACAGCTGAGAGAGAGACTGACAAAAGTTCAAATAGAAAGAGAGGAAGTGGAATAAGAGAGATTGAAAGATGCATGGGGATAAAAGGATTTATTTGGCCCAACCTTTCTTAATATAAGTTGAACTAAGGGTAATTGGTTGTTGATGCTGAGAGTAAAAGTTGAGTGGAGGAAAAAGACAGACAGCTGAGGGGCTGAGGAGAAAGATGGAGCACTGGCTGGTTACAGGTAGGACTAGTGGAGAGATGAGGCACTGGGATTTTGTTTTTGGAAGGGGACAAAGGTAGGAGTAAATGCAGAGAGAAGATCCCTGAGAACAGACGGTGGTAGGAGAGGGAGTAAGATGAGTTGGAAGAGATGGGGGAAAGGCTTCACTAAGAAGGGAGAACTAGGTGGCCAAAGCCAGAAGGATGCTGCGTTGTATTCAGTGATGAATTCCAGCAGAAAGGAGGAGGTACTAATGTCGCTGTACAAGTTGCTGGTGGGGCCGCACTTGGAATATTGTGTTCAGTTTTGGAGACCATATCTCAGAAAGGATACAAAAAGACTGGAAACGGTTCAGAGAAAGGCGACCAAAATAATTTGGAGCTTGCGCCAGAAGACATATGAGAAGAGACTTGAAGACCTAAATATGTATATGCTAGAGAAGAGGAGGGACAGTGGAGATATGATACAGACCTTTAAATACTAAAAGAGTATTAATGACCAAACAAACCTTTTTCAAAGACTGGGAAGCTGCAAAACTAGAGGATATAACATGAAGCTGCAAGGAGTAAACTGAAAGACAATGTCTTTTTTACTGAAAGACTGGTGGATGCTTGGAATGCCCTCCCGATGGAAGTGGTGGATGCAAATACAGTGACAGAATTCAAAATGGCATGAGACAGACACATATGGCTCTTTTTCGGGTGCCTCAGACATGACTCTAGTATACCTCTGTGCAATACAGATGTGATTGGAACTGGACACATCTTAACTTGGGCCATTCTAAAATTGCTCTTGGGATATAGATATGCTTGGGATGTCTGAATGGCCATGTTCAGATGTCCAAATCACAAACAGGGCTTCCACATTAGAATGATCCCACAGAGTTTACATAGCTTGCCTTTCACTTGTGCTATCTTCCTTATTATGCCTTTCTGTATTCAAGCCTGGTGTTATCAACATGTCTCATGTAACTGTGAGTTGGGAAAACATTTATTGATGCAGACTGGGAGGCTATGGATTCTTAGGGGTATGTTTACTAAACTGTGCTAACGTTGCAGAGGCTACATTAACGCGTATTATGTAACGTTAATGCGCGACAATGTTACATAACGTGCGTTAACGCTATATAACGCGCCAGAACGTTACATAACGCGCGGAAACGTCACCGGCCGCGTTATGTCCCGCAGAGGGTGGAGAGAAGGTGGAGAGAAGGGGTCAATGGGTGGGGAGTGGGCGGGGACAGGCCCCATCTACACTAACATGGGTAACTGAAGGTCTGAATCTTACCACGACTGAAAACCTGGCGTTAGCACACATTTGCAAGAGAGAGAAACCATTTCAGTGTCAGCAATGTACAGCATAGGCAGGGAGACCGAAAAAGGTGATAGTAGTGCTCCATTTACAGCAACAGCATAGTGCTCAGGTATGAAAGGGCACTATGGCGATGCTGCAAATGGGGCATAGAGGGCTGCAGGTGGGACATGTAGTGGGGGCAGCTGGGGCACAGGGCGGACTAGGCTGTCACCTAGGTGGCACATAGGAACATATAATGTGGAAATCAGCAAGACAGCAGTTGACCAAGGCCAAACACAATCTACAACTACCTTGACCACCCTAGCCAATAGTTGCCAGGGCACAGACCGGACAACCCCCAAGCCATCCCTCCCCCATGGAAGGGACATAATATTGGTAGGCGGTGATGGGGGGGATGTGTGGATGTCCATGTATGCCTCCCCACCCCAGACACCGCACCCTAGGCACCTGCCTACCTGCACAGTCGATGGCCTGGGACGGCGCACAACCAGCACCGACAGTATATGGTCATGTCAGCATGGCGGGGGGGGGGGTGTTCATGCTGGAGGGGGCAGTGGCACCTGCCTGCAGTGGACCTAGGCCATGCCCTGTACCAGTATGTGGTGTGCAGTGCAAAAGAAAAGGTCTGGCTGAGGAGAAGTAAAGGTAGCCCCAGGGACTGCTGTGCCTCTGTGGCAACACTGTGGTGCAGTACACACAGCCTGTGTGTCTCAAAGCCAAGGGTCACAGGTTCAGGTCCCAGCTGTGGACCCTGCAGAGCACATCCCAATATTTTACCCTACTATGTAGATAGAACATCAAACCGTGCAATCCCCACAGCAGCGGCCAACAGAGGTACAAACACCCACTCACACAGGCCCCACTATCCAAATCGTCATGTAGAGTCAGGCTGTTGGCCCCAGCACAGAACTGCAGGTACCACCACAGCACTACTACTACCTCCTGCACAGTTTAGCAATGTCGGCACTGTGATCAGGGAAGTGTGGCGGGCAAGGTTGCCAACCACTCCTATCATCGCACAGTGTTGCAGTAGGAGTGTGTGTGTGTCTGTGTGTGTGTGTATGTCTATCCATTGTTTTGTGGCTACCCACCCCACTCTGGCCCCACAATGTCCAACTGTTACCAGCGTTAGCCTGCAAATGTGCATAATGAGGAGCAAGGTATTGAGGGTATGGCCCGGACAGGGCAGAATGGCCAGGATGCATCTGCACAGGGAGTAGGGCAATGGCTGGATCACTGTAGTGGCCAAACACCACCTGCATGGACAGGGTGGCCACAGCATTTCATGCTGGGAGGTCAGTCTCACCCTGACTGAGCAGTGACCATGGCATGTCTAGGTTCCCCATAGTGTTCTATACTATCTGTCTTCAATGATACCTGTGTGATCCTAGTTCTGGGGCCCAATTGCTGACATACTTGCTTGGTGTCTGGGTGCATATGTTTCCTCCTTGAACATCCACTAGAGACTGGCTAGTAGACTATCTGCAGTTAGTCTGTGCATGACTGAAACACTTTGTACACTGCTACAGGTGCAGTCTGACTCTGCCATCTGATGGTGAATGATAGACTGTGGTATGTGGCAAGTGAGAATTCTCAGGCCTACCCCCACATTACTGCTGGTCTGCCCCAGTCACAGGTATGGGTCTTGCGCACCAGTCCTGAAGACCTGTCTTTTGCCATCAGGACAATGGCTGCTGGTCCTAAAGCCATTCTCCAGGGTGCAGGCACCTGTCCCTCCATTCCCTCACCTACAATATGGGTGATTGTGGGCCCTTGGGGGTACATAGTATATACCACTCTAACCAGTAGGGGCAGTGCTACATACCCCTCATGAGAGTTTAGACACCCCTCTGCCCTGCTAACAGTGCACATGACAGCCAGACCTTAATACTTGGTATGCTCTGATCTGGGTGGTGTCTGGTCCCAGAGGGCCACATGTGACTGTGGAACACAGATGGGCACAGAGGTAGAACATAAGAACATAAGATATGCCATACTGGGTCAGACCAAGGTCCATCAAGCCCAGTATCCTGTTTCCAACAGTGGCCAATCTAGGTCATACATATCTAGCAGTTTCCCCAAAAGACACAGGTTCCACAATGCTTGTACTGGGTCAAGCATTGATATCCTGAGTCCCTTCTTAATAAGGGTTTATGGACCTTTCCTCCAGGAACGTCTCCAAACCTTTTTTTAAACCCAGCTACACTAACAGCTTTTACTACATCCTCCGGTAACAAATTCCAGAGTTTGATAACACGATGAGTGAAAAAATATTTTCTTTTATTAGTCTTAAATATTTTACCCTGTAGCTTCTTGCATGTCCCCTAGTCTTTCTATATTCTGATAAAGTAAACAATTGATCTACGTTTACCCGTTCCACTCCGTTCATTAATTTATAGACTTCTATCATATCTCCCCTCAGCCGTCTCTTTTCCAGGTTAAAGAGCCCTAAACATTTTAGCCTTTCTTCATAGGAGTATCCTTCCATCCCCTTTACCATTTTGGTGGCTCTTCTCTGAACCTTTTCTAATAACGCTATATCCTTTTTAAGATACGGCGACCAGAAATGCACACAATATTCAAGGTGCGGTCTCACCATGGAACGATATAGAGGCATTATAATATCTTTTGTTTTATTTTCCATTCCTTTCCTTATGATACCTAGCATTCTATTTGCTCTCTTGGCCGCCGCTGCACACTGGGCCAATGGTTTTAACAACTTATCCACAATGACGCCTAAATCTTTTTCCTAGGTGGTGGTTCCTAATGTGGAACTTTGCATCGTGTAACCATAGTTTGGGTTGTTCCTTCCTAGGTGCATAATTTTGCACTTGTCCACATTAAATTTCATCTGCCATTTTGATGCCCAGTCTTCCAATTTATCAAGATCCTCTTGCAATTTTCCACAATCCTCTTGGGTTTTAACAACTTTAAATAGTTTTGTGTCATCTACAAATTTGATAACCTCACTCGTTATTCCCCTTTCCAGGTCATTTATGAATATGTCAAAAAGCAGTGGACCCAGCACAGATCCCTGGGGTACACCACTATTCACCTTTCTCCATTGGGAAAATTGGCCATTTAGCACTACCCTCTGCTTTCTATCTTTTAACCAGTTCCTGATCCACAATAGTACACTGCCTCCTATCCCATGACTCTTTAGTTTTGCCAAAAGACTGATGAGGGACCTTGTCAAAGGCTTTCTGAAAGTCCAGATACACTATATCAACCTTTGTCCACCTGTTTATTCACAACTTCAAAAAAACATAACAGATTAGTAAGACAAGATCTTCCTTGTCTAAAGCCATGTTGGCTGTCTCCCATTAGGCCATGACTATCTACATGCTGAGTAATTTTGTTCTTTATGATGGTTTCTACTATTTTTCCTGTTACTGACATCAAGCTCACCGGTCTGTAGTTTCCCGGATCACCCCTGGAACCCTTTTTAAAAATTGGCGTTACATTGGCGATCCTCCAATCTTCAGGTATTACAGATAATTTTAATGAAAATTCATAGATTACTAATAGCAGCTCTGCAATCTCATATTTCAGTTCTTTCAACACCCTTGGATGTATACCATCCGGCCCTGGTGATTTGCTACTCTTCAGTTTATCTAATAGTTGTAATACATCTTCCCGATATATCAATATTTCCTTCAATTCTTCTGCACCTTTAAATACCACTTCAGTCATGGGTAACATCCCTACATCTTCCTCAGTAAAGACCAAAGCAAAGAATTCATTGTCTCTCCGCTATCCCCTTATCGCCTCTTAGAGCCCCATTAACCCCTCTATCATCTAATGGACCAACTGACTCTCTCACAGTTTTTTTGCTACAAATGTACTTGAAAAAGTCTTTATTTCGCTTTTTTGCTTCCGCAGCAAGCTTCTTCTCAAATTCTCCCTTTGCCTGCCTTATCAATGCCTTGCATTTGACTTGCCAGTGCTTGTGCTGTTTCCAGGTTTTGTTGTTTGGCTCTTCTTTCCATTTCCTGAAAGATGCTTTATTGGCAACAACAGCCTCTCTGAACTCATCTTTAAACCATGCTGGCAGTTTTTTGGACTTCCTTCCACTTTTCTTAAAGTGTGGAATACAGCTGGTCTGGGCTTCCAAGATAGTATTTTTCAACAACACCCAAGCTTGATGTAAATCTTTAACCTTTGCAACTGCTCCTTTTAGTTTTTTCTTAACTATTTTCCTCATTTTATCATAGTCTCCCTTTTGAAAATTAAAAGGTAGTACTGTGGATTTCTTTACTATCCCTACTCCACTAATTAAATCAAACGCGATCATGCTATGATCACTATTGCCAAGTGGCCCCATCACCCTTATCTCTTGCACTAGATCTGGTGTTCCACTAAGGACTAGGTCTAATATGGCTTCCCCTCTGGTTGGTTCACGAACCAGCTGCTCAAAGAAGCAGTCGTTTATTTCATCTAGGATCTTTATCTCCCTAGCATGTCCTGCCGTGACACTGACCCAGTCGATACCGGGGTAATTGAAATCACCCATTATTATTACTGCGCTGTAACTTTTCTTAGCTTCCTTGATTTCTTTGAGCATTTCATCATCCATTTGTTCATTCTGGCCAGTCAGTCGATAGTACACCCCCACTGCCATCGCCTTCCCTTTTTTACATGGAATTTCAATCCCTAGAGATTCTACAGCAAATTTTGTTTCCTGCAAAACTTTAATCCTTTCTGACTCAATGCCCTCTCTAACATAGAGCGCAACCCCTCCACCAATTTGATCAGCTCTATCATTACGACATAGTTTGCACCCAGGTATCACAGTGTTCCACTGGTTGTCCTCCTTCAACCATGTTTCTGATATTCCAATCATATCTAACCTCTCATTTAGTGCTATATATTCTAACTTTCCCATCTTATTTTTTAGACTTCTAGCATTTGCATACAAGCATTTTAGAGACTGTATTTTATTCATATTAATCTGGCTATTGGTAGACGTGGGTAATTTGGGATCTTTAAGCTCTGTCTGCTCCATACTCAAGGGCATTTGGGCTACTTTACTCTTTTTTGGAACCTCTCTGCTTTTGGTAGTATCCTTCAAGGATGCATTCTTCTGAACCATGCGCTCTTGGGCGACTGTCAGCTTTCCCCTATTATCTAGTTTAAAAGCTGCTCTATCTCGTTTTTAAAGGTTAATGCCAGCAGACTGGTTCCATCCCGGTTAAGGTGAAGCCCATCCCTTCGGAAGAGCCCCTCCTTTCCCCAGAATGTTCCCCAGTTCCTAACAAATCCAAAACCCTCATCTCTGCACCATTGTCTCATCCACGCATTAAGACTCCGGAGCTTTTGGGTCCTGTGCGTGGAACAGGAAGCATTTCGGAGAACGCTACCCTGGAGGTTCTAGATTTCAACTTCCTACCTAAAAGCCTAAATTTAGCCTCCAGAACCTCCCTACCACGTTTTCCTATGTCATTGGCACTGACATATACCAAGACAGCAGACTCCTCCCCAGCACTATCTAAGACCTTATCTAGGTGGCACGTGAGGTCCGCTACTTTCGCACCAGGCAGGCATGTTACCAAGCAATACTCACATCCACCAGCCACCCAGCTATCTACATGCCTAATGATCGAATCACCAACTATAACGGCTGTCCTAACCCTTCCCTCATGGGCACATGGCCCTGGAGAAACCTCTTCAGTGCAAGAGGGTTTTACATCACCTGGAGGACAGGTCCTAGTTACAGGATCACTTCCTGCCACACCAGGGTGATGCTCTCCTGTCGCGTGACCTCTCTCCTCCATGGCAACAGGGATGCTGCCAGACTGGAGGTGTGGTATATAGAGGTCTCGTCTATATACCTCTCTGTCTTTCTTTTATTTTCCAAGTCTGCTACTCTAACTTCTAGAGAACAGACTCGTTCCCTGAGAGCAAAGAGCTCCTTGCACCTAGTGCACACGTAAGACCTCTCACCAACTGGGAGAAAATCATACATGTGACACTCAATGTAAAAGACTGGAAAGCCCCCATCTTGCTGCTGGACTGCTGTCTGCATCTTAATTTTAAGCTTGTGTTTAGATCTTTAAGTTCTTTACTTACTAAGGGTTGCTATGGATATTTATACTAATAAAACTGTACCTAATACGTTTAATGTACCTTGTTCACCTGAAGCTTAATTAATCTCAGGTCCTTAGTGTATGACTGATTTGGATAATGAGCTTCACCTGAGAGCACCTCCTTTCCTTTAAGATGTGTAAGTACCTATAAAGCTACGATTATCCCAGGGGTGGGTGGGTGTTGGGGAGGGAGGGAAATAACACTTATTAAAAGAGAGCTGTTACACAGTACCCTGTCCTGTGCTTCTGAGGTAAGCTGTGACCAACTTCCTGGGTGATTAACAGTCCTTGCTTGGATAAAAGGAGTCTTTCAAAATGGCCTTTTGACCTGCCACCTGGTGTTAACACCTAATGAAAAAGTTTCACAGGTCTCTTGCCCCCTAGGTAGAAGGCCTCTTTGTAAAGGTCTCTAGAAGACTTTATTTGTTGCTCACAGAGTACTGACCCTGTTTTGCCTTTTATGCTAAGTTATACTCTGATTTGATTTAAATTACAGCTCTTTGCTGCTGCCAGGCTCTGACTTATTATGAAATTTAAACTACAAGCTCTCTGCTGGGTTCCAAATTTAACCAGAAAGCTCTCTTCTGTGTTTTAAATTTTAACTAAAAGTGCTTTGCTGATACTAGACCCTGAGTGACTATTAAATTTAAACTACAAGCTCTCTGCTGGGTATGGGATGTAATCAGAAAGTTCTCTTCTGTGTTTTAGGTTTAGGTTTAGGTTTAGGTTTATTCATTTGATATAACCGCCTTTCTGGGGTAATCAAAGTGGTGTACAGGTAGTAAAATACATAAAAATTCATAAAATACATAAAATAGATAAATTATACAAAACATAAAAACATAATACATAAAAACTTTGGCCATGGCCAGAAAGGAAAGGAAATGTACAATTTTTTAAAAGGATAGGGACTAATATGCAGCAAGTACGGGACAGGATACAACAGGTGGGTAGGTACAGCAGGAACAGATTCATACAAAAGGAGAGGGGATATTGAATGCCAGTGAAAAGAGATGGGTTTTAAGGTTTTGTTTGAAAATTGCGAATTGTGGTTCCAGGCGGAGGGAAGGGGGGAGAGAATTCCAGTGTGCGGGACCAGCAAAGTAGAATGCAGATAGACGTGTGAATTGAAGGTGGGCACGGGAAGGGGGGGGGAGAGCGAGACGGTTAAGATGGAAAGAACGGGGAGTGTAACGTGAGGAGTGAAAAGATAGAAGGTCAGACAGATAGGATGGGGTACCAGTGTGATAGCCTTTAGAAGTAAAGTTAGCAATTTAAACTGGGAACGGAATGGGACCGGCAACCAATGAAGATGGAAAAGTAAGGGAGTGACATGATCTCGAAGAGCGGAAGAAGTGATAAGACGTGCAGCAGTATTTTGTATTCTTTGGAGCCGGGTCACCTGGTTTTTGGGGAGGCCAAGGAACAGTGCGTTAGAGAAGTCTACCCGTGACATGACTAAGGACAGTACTAGTGTGGTCAGAGCAGAAGGGGAGAGGAAAGGACGGATTGAGCAGATTTGTCGGAGAAAAAAGAAAGAGGTTTTAGTGATATGGGAGATGTGAGAGTGAAAGGAAAGATCCGAGTCAAAGTGGACACCTAAATACCGGAATGTAGAAACCAGTGGGACTGGGGAATTGGAGAAGGAAGGGGCTAGAGTGGGGGAGGGAGCACCATAAGTAAACCAGATAGCAAGAGTCTTTGTGAGGTTAAGATGGAGACAATTGGTAGTGAGCCAGTCAGCAACAGAGGAAAGGCAGGAATTCAGAGGAGTGAGATCGGGGCAGGAGGAAGAGGTGTGGTGGAGTAAGAGAATATCATCCGCGTAGAAAAAGGCTGAGATACCTGACTGCTGGATAAGGAGTGCAAGGGGAGCGAGAAAAAGGTTAAAAAGAAGGGGGGCAAGAACGGAACCCTGCGGGACCCCACAAAGAGTGTGCTGTGGATCAGAAGGGGGGAGAGCAGATGAAGAAGGAAGGACCGTGCAGGAGCGAGAAGAAAGAAAAGAATGGAACCAGTGATGAACAGTGCTACAAAGTCCAGCTTCACGAAGTCGGTGAAGAAGAAGGGAGTGATCAACTAAATCAAACGCTGCTGAGAGGTCCAGAGCAACCGCCACCGATATATCACCTCGATCGTGAGCTACAAGAAGTGCATTAGTGAAAGCCAGAAGAACAGTGTCAACACTATGCCCAGAACGGAAACCTGATTGACGGGGGTGAAGGAAATTAATAGAATCAAGGTGATGGGAAAGTTGTGCAAAGACAAATTTCTCCAAGAGTTTAGACAAAAAGTTTAGACAATTTAAATTTAAACTTAAATTGCTGCTACTAGGCCCTAACTGATTTAACAAAAAAACACTGGGTTCACAGATTAATTAGCTTTAATACAACGAAGTCCTTTTAGAAAATTCAAAGAAGTATATACTCACAATTGCAGTTTTCTCTCCAGAAGTAGCAGTCCCTTTTTCAGTCCTTCAAGACTGGTACTTTCAGTTGCACTGCTAGGAACACCTATCACACACTGGCAGTGATGGGGATGTGCAGCAAGACCTATCTCTAGCACCACATGCACTGCTGACCTAGTGTTGGGCACCCATCCTTACCCTCAGGGTGAACACATGTCCTGATATGATGCATATATATCTGTAAATAGTTACCCTGGTTATCCAAGTTGAATCCCCTGTTAATTGTAATTACGGAGTAGTTTCTGCGCCGTAAAAATTTTCTGTTCCATGTAAACCGCACTGATGCCAAATAGCGCGGTATAAAAGAAACTGTAAATAAATAAAGGTAAAAACAGGGAGCTGCATAAAATAAAGGAAAGGGACGCCATAACCACCGTAAAGGACAGGACAGCGAAGAAAGGGATCAGTAGAGATAGAAAAGGCAAAGGTACACACACTAGAAGAGAGAGGTAATATACAAAATGGACATAACAATGAACGCTGGCATGGGGAGGGTGAACGAGGGGGTGAGGTGGGGGAAGGGGGAAGAAGGGTAGGAGAGTTGTATCCTTAATGAGGAGGAGGGGATAGGGGTGAGGATGGGAAAGGGAGCTCAAGGGCGGAGCAGAATAGATGAGTCCGTAGGTTAGCTTTGAAGGAGGTAAAGGGGGATCCCAAGTGGAGTGCAGGAGGGAGTGAGTTCCAGAGTCTAGGACTGAGGACGTCGAAAGCTGAGGACGAGGTGGCTCCCAAGTGGGCCTGGGAAGAGAAGTGGAGGAATATGCGATCAATGTGAATGTATCGGAGAGAACAGTGAGGGGTGTGAAAATGAACCTGGTCAGCGAGGTAAGGAGGGGTACCCAAATGAATTGCCCTGTGAACAAATATGAGACATCTACATTGTATCCGGAAAACAATAGGAGCCTGTGCAGGCCTACTAGGAGGGGGGTGATGTGATCAAGACATGAAGCGTGAGATAGAATATGTTCAGCAGTACTTTGAACACGTTGCAGACGATGGATCTGAGACTGGGGGATACCGGCATGACAAACAGTACAATAATCAAGACAGGACAGAATAAGGGAAAGAAGCAGTGCAGCAATAGAAGAGGAAGTGAGGAAGGGATGGACAGTGCAGAATTGTATCAGGGTGAACAAAGAACGTTGGACAACTGAGGAGATGTGGTCGTTAAAGGAAAGAGACGAATCGGAAGATACACCTATATATCGTAAAGAGGAAACAGTGGGGATAGGTGACGAGGAGAGCAGAGGGAGAAGGGGAGGGAGGGGACTACCAAGGGTAAACCACATAGCAGATGTGATGGAGAGGCTAATATGGAGAATATGAGATGGTAGCCAAGAAGCAACAGAGGAAAGACAGGTATGAAAGGGAGTGATATCCGGTTGCTTTGCTGTATTCATTTTGCATTTGTTACCTGCTGTTACCTGCTGTTTGTTCCCTCTAGGTTTCCTGGTGCCTGTGCCTGAGTCTCTGTTCCCCACCGAGTCTGTGCCGAAACCGGAAGTGACGCGACCGCGTTCCCGCGGTCGCGACCTTTCCAGGTTTCCTGGTGCCTGTGCCTGAGTCTCTGTTCCCCACCGAGTCTGTGCCGAAACTGGAAGTGACGCGACCGCGCTCCCGCAGTTGCGACCTTTCCAGGTTTCCTGGTGCCTGTGCCTGAGTCTCTGTTCCCCACCGAGTCTGTGCCGAAACTGGAAGTGATGCGACTGCGCTCCCGCAGTTGCGACCTTTCCAGGTTTCCTGGTGCCTGTGCCTGAGTCTCTCTTCCCCACCGAGTCTGTGCCGAAACCGGAAGTGACACGACCGCGCTCCCGCGGTCGCGACCTTTCCAGGTACTCAGCTGCTTATTTCTACAAGCTGCCTGCGGCGGTTCAAGCTGTTGCTTTGCTGTATTCATTTTGCATTTGTTACCTGCTGTTAACTGATGTTTGTTCCCTCTAGGTTTCCTGGTGCCTGTGCCTGAGTCTCTGTTCCCCACCGAGTCTGTGCCAAAACTGGAAGTGACGCGACCGCGCTCCCGCAGTTGCGACCTTTCCAGGTTTCCTGGTGCCTGTGCCTGAGTCTCTGTTCCCCACCGAGTCTGTGCCGAAACTGGAAGTGACACGACCGCGCTCCCGCGGTCGCGACCTTTCCAGGTACTCAGCTGCTTATTTCTACAAGCTTCCTGCGGCGGTTCAAGCTGTTGCTTTGCTGTATTCATTTTGCATTTGTTACCTGCTGTTACCTGCTGTTTGTTCCCTCTAGGTTTCCTGGTGCCTGTGCCTGAGTCTCTGTTCCCCACCGAGTCTGTGCCGAAACCGGAAGTGACGTGACCGCGCTTCCGCGGTCGCGACCTTTCCAGGTACTCAGCTGCTTATTTCTACAAGCTGCCTGCGGCGGTTCACGTCCAAGGAGCGTGCCCAAGGAGCAGGTCCTGCTCCTTGGACGAGCTCCTTGGGGCGAGCGAGGGGCACTGACGGAACTGGTTTCCCCTTTAACATCTTCTCCTGATTCGGGGCTGCGCCCTCTGCTGAATCAGCTACTCACTTTTCTCAGGTCAGTTTCTCTGTCCAGGTCATATACGTTCTGGTCTTGTGCTTGGCTTCTCCTGTCCTGTTGTTTTGGATTTGCACTCTGTTCCCCTGGGGGTATGTCAGCCATCCCGGTCTTCTGGTGTCGTCGGCCTGTGTCCTCGTCCCTGGCCCCTCCTGGCCCTCTGGCGCGCTGCTCCTCTAACCTGATTTCTTGTGGTGGCACTGCCCCTCAGTTCAGACATTCTCTCTCCCCTGGGTTCTCTTCAATAGCATCTACTGTGACACTCAGCTTGGCTTTGCTAAACTGCCGGTCTTTTCGGTCAAAATCTCTGTTGGTTCAGGATCTTGTCTCCTCTCACTCACTTGACCTCTGTTTTCTCACGGAAACTTGGCTTAGGGATGGCGATAGCCCAATTCTATCTAGCTCTCTTCCCCCTGGCTTCACAGCAATTTCCACTCCCAGGTTGGGGAGAGGCGGTGGTGGAGTGGCCCTGCTCCATCGCACGTCTATTGCCATTGAGGAACTTTCCTCCTCTTCTGTTCTATTCCCTGAGTCCCTTCTTCTTCGCCTTCGCTCCTCTCCCCCCCTTTATTTTCTCCTTCTTTATCTCCCTCCTTCTCTGACTGCTGCACGCTGGGATGCGGCTCTTCAAACTATTTCTGATGTTACTGTTCAGTTTCCTAATCTTATCATTCTGGGAGACTTCAACGCTCATTATGATAATCCCAGCAGGCAAAGAGATCGTTCTTTTTTTTTAATCTTTTACATGACATTCCCCTTCAACAACATGTACTTGGCCCTACCCACATAGCCGGACACACGCTCGATTTAGTTCTTTCTCCTGCCACGCTGGTACCAGCGATCTCTTCTCCTACTGTGCTTAGTGTCCCCTGGTCTGATCATTTTTGTATCTTCTTCTCAGTCTTTTACTCTCCCGTGACATCTACTGCTCCGCCTGCACCTTCTCCCTCTCCTTTTCTTCACCGTTGCATCACCCCTGATACCCTTTCTGCCTTCCCATCTGCTCCCTATATTTTTCCACTGGATTGCGCTTCATTCTCCTCTGATAAACAGGTTTCCCTTTGGAATTCTCTTCTTACCAATGCTTTAAATGACCTTGCTCCTTTTCGTCCTGTGACCCATCATTCTGGTTCCACCCACTCCCCGTGGTATCATCCTGCTTTGCGTCTTCAGCGGATCCAACTCCGGCAGTTACAACGTCGGTGGGCTCGCCATCCCTCTTCTGAACTGCGTCTTCGTTTCAAGCAGCTTTTTTCTGACTATCGGCTAGCTGTTCAATCCACCAAACGTGCTTATCACGCAGCCGAAATCTCTGCTGCTGCGAACTCCTCCAGGCAATTCTTTATAATTTTGCGTAAGCTCTCTACTGTTGGCCCTAACCATCAGCAAGTGACCCCCGGTTCCCTACCCTCAGTCTCTAGCCACCTTCTTCTCTGACAAGATCCTCAATCTGCGTTCATCCTTTTTGCACCCTTCCCCTCCATTGCCCTTATCCCCACAATGTTCCCCCTTGTCTTCTGTCTCTCCTCCTGCTCTGCTCGATGCCCATCAGCTGTCACCGCCCCTCTCGCCACCGAATCTTGCACTAGCTCACACCTGGTCTTCTGCTGAAGTATTACAAACGCTATCTAAATCTAGTAAGACCACCTGCCAGTTGGATCCGATTCCGTCCCGCTGGCTGACTGAGCCTTCTTTAGAGCTTGTACCCATCATCACTACCATCATCAACGTCAGCCTCTCATCCGGCCATTTCCCTTCATCCTGGAAATCAGCGGTTGTCCGCCCCCTTCTGAAACAGTCTTCTCTCGATCCTTCTGTTCTATCTCACTGGTGTCCTGTCTCAAACCTTCCTTTCTTGGCCAAACTTCTGGAACGTTTTGTCTTTGATCAACTTAACTCTCACGTGGAATCCACTAATACCCTTCACCCATGGCAAGCCGGTTTTCGTCACGGGCATAATACTGAAACGGTTCTGTTGGCACTCTTGAATGACTTACATGTTGCTCATGATCACGGTGATATTACCCTTCTCGTTTCCCTTGATCTCGCCGCAGCATTCGACCTCATCGATCACCGAACTCTCCTATCTCGTTTGTCTGATGTTGGGCTTCATGGTATAGTATGGCAGTGGTTCCGCTCATTCCTCACCGCCTTCTCGTTCTCTGTTCACTCTAATGGTCAGTCCTCTGCCTCCCTCCCTCTCGTATGTGGTGTCCCGCAGGGCTCTGTCCTCTCCCCATTACTGTTCAACATCTTCCTTTCTCCTTTGCCCTTGTTGATTCAACAGTATCCTGTGTCCTTTTACATATATGCGGATGGCATTATTCTATTGTTCCATACGTCACCATTAACCCTGGATATTTCCCAACTAAACCTCTGTCTCTCCCAGATTGCTTCTTGGCTCTCACAGAACTTCTTACATTTAAATCCATCCAAGTCCACAGCTATGTGGGTCTCGTTGAGTGGTTCTTGCCCCACTCTCGCCCCCTCGATTGGTTCTACTCCTCTTCCACTTGTGTCCTCTTTCCGCTATCTCGGAGTGATTCTTGATTCCACGCTTTCCTTCCACAATCATCTCACTTCCCTTATCCGTCGTTCTTTCGCTGCCCTACGACAGATTAGGGCTGTTCGTTCTCTCCTCCCCTCGACTTCCTTGGTCACCCTTGTTTTGGCCTTGGTCATAAGCCGCTTGGATTACTGCAATGTCTTTCTTGCCAATCTCCCAAAGTTTCAACTCCTCCGTCTGCAACGTATCCAAAATGCTGCTGCCCGTCTCATTACGTTCTCCCATCACTTTGATCATATTACTCCTATTCTTCTCCATTTGCATTGGTTACCTCTCCGTTATCGCTTCCATTATAAGTTTCTTATTTTGATTCATCATGCTATTTACACTAATACCCCTTTATACCTTGCAGATCGGATCTCTCTTCATACCCCTTACCGCCAGCTCCGTTCTATTCACACCAACCGTCTGTCCTTACCCTCTCCGTCACAAGCTCACCTTGAACAAACCCGCCATGCAGCTTTTTTCTTTCTGGGTCCCATACTGTGGAATGCACTACCACCTCCCCTCCGTTTGGAATCTTCTTATCATCAATTTAAAATATTGCTTAAAACTCATCTGTTTCAACAAGCCTTCAACCTCTCCCCTGATGTTCCTCCCTGATGTTTTCGTTAGCCATGTGTGTGGGTTTATTTATCCACTGTCCTGTCCTCCCCTGTCTGGGCCTGTTACCTTGTTGTTTGAGAAGCCCTGACCTGTTTGTTTGTTTTACTTGTTTATGCTTTTTGTACTTTTGCTTTTCTATCTTATTATGGCATTCTTTTCCATGTTTTTGCGTTGCTAACCTTTTATTGTACACTGCTTTATGTTCCGACGGAAAACGGTCTATCAAATGTTAAATAAAGATAAAGATAAAGACAAATCAGTGTGGTAAAGACGGGAAATGTCATCTGTGAAGTAGTAAGCGGGAACACCATGTTGCTGGACTAGATGAGCCAGAGGAGCTAGAATGACGTGAAAATGAAAGCAAGCAATAAAAGACCCCTAGGGGACACCGCAGGAGAGGGGAGTGGAAGTGGAAGACACAGACCCAGTTAGAACCAAAAAGGAGCGACAGAAAAAGAGAGAACGAACCCAGTGAAGAACCAGACCGGTGAGGCCGGCATCCTGAAGGTGACATAGATGAGTGTGATGATCAACCAGGTCAAAAGCATCAGAGTGATCAAGGGAAACAGCAGGAGAAAGCAAACCGTGACCGTGTGCAGCATGCAGGTCTCTGAGAAGAGAAAGAAGGACAGATTCTGTGCTGTGGCCAGGACAGAAACCAGATTGCCGTGGATGGGGGGTATGGGAGGCCTCGAGGTGGGATGAGAGCTAGGAGAAAAACAGTTTACCAAATGTCTAGAAAGGAAAGGAAGATTGGAGATGGGGTGCCAGCTAGAAGGGGAGGAGGGATCCAGAGAGCCATTCATATGAATGAGGCAAACAAAGGCGTGGTTCCAGGAGGTTGGAAAGCTACCGGAGAATAAACTAAAGGTGAAACTAGAAAGATGATAGGGGAAAGGGCAAGGGAACGTCCCAACAACCAGTGTGCAGGGATAGGACCAGTAGGGCAGGTAGTCTTGCAGGTGGGAGCAGAGACGTTAGAGAGAGTAGGGTGAGAGATTGGTTCCGATGTAGACCAATGATGGGTGTGGGATAGAGGGGGGGGGAATGAGAGGGGGCAGGAAAGGGGGGAAAAAGGTGTGGGAGAGTCACCAGTGAAGGTGGGGTGAGGGGAGGAGGGCATGAAGGAAAGGAGAGGCGACGAGAAAGGACCTTGGAAACAAAGTGAGATGCTAGGGAAGCAGGAACAGGGATAGAAGGGGAGGAAGGGGGTGCAGGGGACATATGTGGAATGGTGTGAGAACAGAGAATGGAGTGTACCTTGTGAGAAGGGTTAGCAGAGGAGGAGATAAAGTCAGATAACTAGGTCTGTTCAGCAGAGTGCATAAAAGAACGGTAGTGACGTTGGGAGAGACGGAGATGAAGACGATTGGAGGGACAGGGATGTTGTTGCCAAAGATGCTCAGCTCGGCGGCGGTATCCACGGTGACAGAACAGACCAGTGTGAACCCAGGGGTGACAGGTTGGGCGGTGGGGGGAGCGGCGAGGGCGAGGAGGAGCAGGAGAGTCAAGTGTTGAGGAAAGAGTTGTGATCAAGGTACGTGCCCGGATGTCAGAAGGTAGAAGATAGACATCGGAGGGAAACAGAGTATCCGAGTTGGGGGACTGATGGAGGGTATGAGCATTGATACGCCGGGTGAAAGTAGATGGGGCAGGACCAGATTGTGAACTAAGAGAAGGAGTCAGAAGAGACGAGTGACAGGGGTAAGAGGGAGGGAGGGAGGCAGGTATGGGAGGCCCAGGGGAGGGATAAGGGGGACAGGGAGGGAGGCGGGAAGGAGGAGGTGGCATGGGAAATGAGGAGATCTAAGTAGTGCCCAGCAGAGTGAGTAGTGAATGAAACAAACTGACAGAGGGAAAGGCAAGGGGTATGTGCCCCGGGTGTCCACAGGTAGGACAGGGGAACATGGGGCTGTCAAATGAAACACTGGACACGCAGCCACAGGAAGAATCATATGATAAACCATTTATTGGTGGTGACCCCTTCCGTGCTGAGCGCAGCCCCTCCCACCCCGTGGCACGGGTGCTACTGCTGCTGCTGCTGGCTGTTCCACATGGGCCGCCATGGCCTTCCTTGTGGGCGCCATCCTGTCCATGCTGGCTGCCATGGCCTGTGCCGCCACACCCAGGCCCCGCACCTCCCGGCGGAGCCCATCCAGTGCCATCCGCTGACTTTGTGCTTCGTGCCGCTGCCGGATTTGCTCCCGCACCACCTCCCTCAAGGCCAGCTGAATGCCTTTGGGTGAGACATGGTGTGAGCCGTGAGACACATGCCACCTGTACACATGCAACAGGTGACCCGATCGGTCGGTCACTCACCCTGTGCATCTACATGTGCTGATGCGGAGTGGGTCCTCATCGCACCAATGACATCTGCAATGGCGGCATGTGCGGCCCATGGGGCGGGCCCTGTTGCTGTTGGTCCAGCCACCCCCTCGACTGTAGCAACCATGGACAGACTGCCATCGCCCGGCTCCAATCCCGGCCCACCGTCATCTGCCAGGTGTGGTGCTGGCCCCCCTCCACCACCTGTGACACAGCTGACCCTCCCGGTGCCACTACTGCAGACGCCGCCTTGGCCAGGGGCCACGGCCCGGAAACTGAGAGCTCTTCCCCCTCCTCCGCCTCCATGGCATGTATGTCACCTGCAGAGGAACAGGGTACACAGCTCAGGTGTGGTGTGGCTGGCCATCCCCGTACATATATATGTCACATCCTAAACTAACAGACTGTGTGAAACACAGGATACCTAGGTCATTATGGGAACACCCAGGCTGCATACATGTGGGCAGGGACTGTATTGCTGCAGGGATGTGTGTGGTATCATCGGATGTCCATGTCCCAGGTGCCAGCAGTGTCTCACTGGTGCCTGCATGTGCGTGCATCTGAGGACGTGCCACATCAGCAGGTATGACTGTGGGGCTGGGGTGATGGGCCACTGTTGGCTGGGACAGGTGTGCCCTGTGGTGCCAGGGATATGTGTGCATGGGTGCATGCCCTGGGGTGGTGTGGGGCCCTGGCATTGGCCAGTGGGTGGCTGTGCGGAGCGGGTGCAGGGGTTGGTTTGTGCCACATGGGTATTTGTTGGGCCTGATGTGCTCCCCAACCACACCGTCCATTGTAATTTGTCTACTCTTATGTCCAGCTTCCTAGGCCGCCGTACCCATATGCCTCCCCCTCACCTCCAGCCACCCACCCCATGGCTCCCCATCGCCTATTGCTTCCATGCACCCACCAACTACCACACACACAGGTGCGGTCAATCTCAGTCTCCCCCACATTCTACATCCTGTGGCCTTTGCTACCCTCTCCACCCCTGCACTATGACTCCACATCACATTGTCATCCTCCAATTCTATCCCCCACCTGTCTCCACCCGCACCTGCACCCTCACGCCACCCCTCCTTCACCCCCATTCACCATCGTCACATCCCCCTCTGTTCTGTCCTCTGCCCTATCAGCAGTGCCTGTGCGGCGATGCTCTCTGCCTCTGTGTCATTCCATTCCCCTCGATCTATGGCAGCCTCGCCTCGTTTCCGCTGTTCCATCCCCTCTCTGCCCCATACTCCACTACCCATGCACCATCTCTCATCTGGAGATGTCACTCCCAACCATTGCCCCCACGGACCTCTGTCACTCTCTGGGGGGGTATCGTCATGCAACGCGCCTAATCTTGTCCATAGCCCCCACTCTCCCCTTCCACACTCGCCAATTCTGGTGCCATGTGGGGTGCACGCTCTGTCCCACATGCCTTACCTACTACATATAATCTCCCCATCTTTGCTGGTCTACCCCGGCCTGCTCTGCCTGGGACCTGCCATCCATAAGAACATAAGAACATAAGATATGCCATACTGGGTCAGACCAAGGTCCATCAAGCCCAGTATTCTGTTTCCAACAGTGGCCAATCTAGGTCATATGTACCTAGCAGTTTCCCCAAGGGACACAGGTTCCACAATGCTTGTATTGGTTCAAGCATTGATATCCTGGGTCCCTTCTTAATAATGGTTTATGGACCATTCCTCCAGGAACTTGTCCAAACCTTTTTTAAACCCAGCTACACTAACAGCCTTTACTACATCCTCCGGTAACAAATTCCAGAGTTTGATTACACGTTGAGTGAAAAAATATTTTCTTTTATTAGTCTTAAATAGTTTACCCTGTAGCTTTATTGCATGTCCCCTAGCCTTTCTATATTCTGATAAGGTAAACAATCGATCTACGTTTACCGTTCCACTCCGTTCATTAATTTATAGACTTCTATCATATCTCCCCTCAGCCATCTCTTTTCCAGGTTAAAGAGCCCTAACCTTTTTAGCCTTTCTTCATAGGAATATCCTTCCATCCCCTTTACCATTTTGGTGGCTCTTCTCTGAACCTTTTCTAAAATCGCTATATCCTTTTTAAGATACGGCGACCAGAATTGCACACAATATTCAAGGTGCAGTATCACCATGGAACGATATAGAGGCATTATAATATCTTTTGTTTTATTTTCCATTCCTTTCCTTATCATACCTAGCATTCTATTTGCTCTCTTGGCCGCCGCTGCACACTGGGCCGAGGGTTTTAACATGGTATCCACAATGATGCCTAAATCTTTTTCCTGGGTGTTAGTTCCTAATGTGGAACCTTGCATCATGTAACCATAGTTTGGGTTGTTCTTCCCTAGGTGCATAACCTTGCACTTGTCCACATTAAATTTCATCTGCCATTTTGATGCCCAGTCTTCCAATTTATCAAGATCCTCTTGCAATTTTCCACAATCCTCTTGGGTTTTAACAACTTTAAATAGTTTTGTGTCATCTGCAAATTTGATCACCTCACTCGTTATTCCACTTTCCAGGTCATTTATGAATATGTCAAAAAGCAGCGGACCCAGCACAGATCCCTGGGGTACACCACTATTCACCTTTCTCCATTGGGAAAATTGGCCATTTAGCCCTACCCTCTGCTTTCTATCTTTTAACCAGTTCCTGATCCACAATATTACACTGCCTCCTACGTCTCTCATGAGGGACCTTGTCAAAGGCTTTCTGAAAGTCCAGATACACAATATCAACCGACTCACCTTTGTCCACCTGATTATTCACTCCTTCAAAAAAACATAACAGATTAGTAAAACAAGATCTTCCTTGTCTAAAGCCATGTTGGCTGTCTCCCATTAGGTCATGACTATCTACATGCTGAGTAATTTTATTCTTTATGATGGTTTCTACCATTTTTCCCGGTACTGATGTCAGGCTCACCGGTCTGTAGTTTCCCGGATCACCCCTGTAACCCTTTTTAAAAATTGGTGTTACATTGGCGATCCTCCAATCTTCAGGTATTAGAGATGATTTTAATGATAGTTCACAGATTACTAATAGCAGGTCTGCAATCTCATATTTCAGTTCTTTCAACACCCTTGGATGTATACCATCCGGCCCAGGTGATTTGCTACTCTTCAGTTTATCTAATAGTTGTAATACATCTTCCCGATGTATCGATATTTCCTTCAATTTTTCCGCACCTTTAAATACCACGTCAGTAATGGGTAACATCTCTACATCTTCCTCAGTAAAGACTGAAGCAAAGAATTCATTCAGTCTCTCCGCTATCGCCTTGTCGCCTCTTAGTGCTCCTTTAACCCCTTTATCATCTAATGGACCAACTGACTCTCTCATAGGTTTTTTGCTACGAATGTACTTGAAAAGGTCTTTACTTTGCGTTTTTGCTTCCGCAGCAAGCTTCTTCTCAAATTCTCCCTTTGCCTGCCTTATCAGTGCCTTGCATTTGACTTGCACCGATATGACAGCACCTATTTCTGCTCTCTGTCATGGGGTCCCTGTGTTCACCCACACGCCATGTCCCTCTGGCTGTGGTGGTGGTGTTGGGCTCTGACACCCCTCGCCTACCAGTACCGACCCCTCCTGCTGCCACGGTCCCACCCCTTCACCCTTTAGCTGTTCCCTCGATCCATCATCTCAATCCGCCCCCTCTCCTGCTGGCTGTCCCATGTCGGGCCAATGCCAGGTCTCCTTCTACTGTTCACACTGCCATTGACTCATGGCTCCCTGGGGCCCTCCTGGGGCCCTCCTCCCACAGCCCTACTCCCAGGGGCCCTGACATCCCTGTTGGTGGCCCCTCCATTCCGTCTGGTGTGGGGCACCTGTTCCTTACCTCTCCAGCTGGCCCCCCGCATCATTCCAACGCTTGCACTCAGCAGCATGCCCACGTGCCTGGCCTGCCATATGTCATCAGCTGCATACTCACCGGCCTGTATAGCTCACTGCCACCCGTATCTGGCCATCACCTGTTATGCCTCAGCTCTTATCGCCCGCTGTCCCACCCCCATATTATCTCACCCAGCCTATTCTGACATCCTCATGCCAGTGGCCCTTGCCCTCTCCCATCCACAATTTTGACAGCTCTGTCTCCCACCTCTTCAGCTAGGCCTGTCGATGATGCAGTGACGTCCTGTATCCCTGCCCCGACCTCTGCTCTTTGTGCTCCTGTTTCTCCCATGCCTCGTCCTGTGGGCCCCTGCACAACAGCCCTGTCTGTCATCCACTACCCGCTATCTCCATTCTTGTTCTCGCTCTGCTTAGCCGGTCTGGCTCATATCCCTCTCCCTTTTGGGACCCCCGGCATCTCAGGTACATGCGTGTCCCCTTTCCCGTCGGCCCTGGCTCATTGCAAACAGGACTACTTTGTCAATGTGACCGACTCCCTTGCAGCTGGCTCTCACCATCTCCCGCCCACCCTCGGCTCCCTCCTCGGGCCCCACTGTCTCTGGTCCCCCCCAGTGCCCCATCCCTGGCTGACCGATTCCATGGCAGTATCAACAGGATCACCCTCCAGTTCCCTACAGGGTCAGCTTCATCCCCACCTCCCCCTCTTTCCTCCCACATGTCCTCCCCTGCCTCTGCTACCCTCCCCCCCTTTGCTGTGATCTTGGGGGTTGAACCTGCTCATCCCCTTTCATGCTCCAAGCACACCACCTGCCCCTCCGATGCTGTCCCCACCCGCTGCCGAGGCCCCATCTCCCCCACTGTTGTCCCCCCCATCTCTTGTATCATCATTCCTACCCTCACCACTGCAACTATCCCTGCTGCCATCAGACATGTGTGGGTCACACCTCCCCACTGTGTGCCCTCACCATATTCCACATGTCCCGCTGGGTCTCAGACCACCTCTCCCCCACCCTTTGTATCCCGGCTACCTGAACAAGCTGTTCACTGGCGCTACACCTACGTCCTCCCCTCTCATGCCCTCCGGGATCCGGTACAGCCTGGCATATGCCCTCTACTCTCTGCTGATGCCTCTCTGTCACAGGTCCCCGATGTCCTGTCTCAGACATGCTGCATGGGCCTTTACTCTGTCCCCATCCCCCTTGGCCTCTCTGCCACTCCGGCCACTGTTGACCACATTCCACTCCTTGGTTCCTTGTCCTCGCTTGGTTCTATGGCTCTGTGCTGTCCTCAGTCACCCCCATCTCTCGCACCACTACCAGTGTGTGTTCCTGTGGCTGCACTTCCACTGCTACCCTGCTCACAGCAGGTGTACCCCATGGATCTGTCTGTGGTCTGCTCCTTTCCCTCTGTATACGCAGTCCCTTGGTGCACTACACTTGCTCATGTGTGCAGTGGCAGTCCATCCATCTCGCAGGGCTGCTGTATACACAGGGCCACACATGGCAGGTGGCCACATGCTGTCAGCATCCCTATCTGTGATACAGCAGGCTGACAGCCCTCAGAGGGGGGTACCAGGGTCTGGTTGTGGCCCAATGCAGGGTCCTGATGGGTGTGGGCAGTGGCTTGGGATGGAGCTGCACGGTGACCGGTGTTGTGACAGGGCCACATGGTATGGGGTTGGGGACATGGCATGGTGAGGTAGGGGGGTGTCAGTGTAGGCGGGATGGTGTCTCTACATTGAACATAAGAACATAAGAACATAAGAAATGCCATACTGGGTCAGACCGAGGTCCATCAAGCCCAGTATCCTGTTTCCAACAGTGGCCAATCTAGGTCATACGTACCTAGCAGTTTCCCCAAAAGACACAGGTTCTGCAGTGCTTGTACTAGGCCAAGCATTGATATCCTGGGTCCCTTTTTAATAGTGGTTTATGGACCTTTCCTCCAGGAACTTGTCCAAACCTTTTTTAAACCCAGCTATACTAACAGCCCTTACTACATCCTCCGGTAACAGATTCCAGAGTTTGATTACACGTTGAGAGAAGAAATATTTTCTCCTATTTGTCTTAAATAGTTTACCCTGTAGCTTCATTACATGCCCCCTAGTCCTTCTATATTCTGATAGCGTAAACAATTTATCCACGTTTATCCGTTCCACTCCATTCATTAATTTATACACCTCTATCATATCTCCCCTCAGCCGCCTCTTTTCTAGGTTAAAGAGCCCTAACCTTTTTAGCCTCTCTTCATAGGAGTAGCCTTCCATCCCCTTCACCAATTTGGTGGCTCTTCTCTGTACTTTTTCTAATAACTCTATGTCCTTTTTAAGATACGGTGACCAGAATTGCACACAATATTCAAGGTGCGGTCGTACCATGGAGCGATACAGAGGCATTATAATATCCTTTGTTTTATTCTCCATCCCTTTCCTTAGGATACCTAGCATTCTATTTGCTTTCTTGGCCGCCGCTGCACACTGGGCGGAGGGTTTTAACATGTTATCCACGATGACTCCTAAATCTTTTTCCTGGGTGGTGGTTTCTAATGTGGAGCCTTGCATCTTGTAACTATAGTGTGGGTTGTTCTTTCCTAGGTGCATAACTTTGCACTTGTCCACATTAAATTTCATCTGCCATTTGGATGCCCAGTCTTCCAATTTATCCAGATCCTCCTGCAGTTTTCCACAATCCTCTTGGGTTTTAACAACTTTAAACAGTTTTGTGTCATCTGCAAATTTGATTACCTCACTAGTTATTCCCTTTTCCAGGTCATTTATGAATATGTCAAAAAGTAGCGGACCCAGTACAGATCCCTGGGGTACTCCACTATTCACCTTTTTCCATTGGGAATATTGGCCATTTAGCCCTACCCTCTGCTTTCTATCTTTTAACCAGTTCCCGATCCACAATAGTACACTGCCTCCTATCCCATGACTTTTTAGCTTCGCCAAAAGTCTCTGATGGGGGACCTTGTCAAAAGCTTTCTGAAAGTCCAGATACACTATATCAACCGACTCACCTTTGTCTACCTGTTTATGCACACCTTCAAAAAAACAGATCAGATTAGTAAGACAAGATCTGCCTTGTCTAAAGCCATGTTGGCTGTCTCCCATTAGGCCATGACTATCTACATGCTGTGTAATTTTGTTCTTTATGATGGCTTCTACCATTTTCCCTGGTACTGACGTCAGGCTCACCGGTCTGTAATTTCCCGGGTCACCCCTGGAACCCTTTTTAAAAATTGGTGTTACGTTGGCGACCCTCCAATCTTCAGGTATTACAGATGATTTTAATGAAAGTTCACAGATTACCAATAACAGGTCTGCAATCTCATATTTCAGTTCTTTCAACACTCTGGGATGTATACCATCCGGTCCAGGTGATTTGCTACTATTCAGTTTATCAAATAGTTGTAATATATCTTCCCGGTGTAGCGATATTTCTCTCAATTCCTCTGCAGTATCACCTTTAAATACCACTTCAGTCTTGGGTAACACCCCTACATCTTCCTCAGTAAAGACCGAAGCAAAGAATTCATTCAGTCTCTCTGCTATAGCCTTGTCTCCTCTTACTGCCCCTTTTACCCCTCTATCATCTAATGGTCCAATTGACTCTCTCACAGGCCTTTTGCTACGAATGTACTTGAAAAAGTCTTTATTTCGTGTTTTTGCTTCCGTAGCAAGTTTCTTCTCAAATTCCCGCTTTGCCTGCCTTATCAATGCTTTGCATTTAACTTGCCAGTGCTTGTGCTGTTTCCAGTTTTCATCATTTGGCTCTTTTTTCCATTTTCTGAAGGTTGCTCTTTTGGCAGCAACAGCCTCTCTGACCTCACCTTTAAACCATGCTGGCAGTTTTTTGGACTTTCTTCCACTTTTCTTAATGCGTGGAATACAGCTGGTCTGGGCTTCGAGGATAGTATTTTTAAATAACACCCAAGCTTGCTGTAAGTCTTTAACCTTTGGAACCGCTCCTTTTAGTTTTTCCGAACTATATTCCTCATTCTATCATAGTCACCCTTTTGAAAGTTAAAAGGTAGTACTGTGGATTCCTTTACTATCTGTCCTCCACTGATTAAATCAAACATGATCATACTATGATCACTATTGCCAAGTGGTCCCAACACCCTTATTTCTTGCACCAGATCTGGCGTTCCACTAAGGACTAGGTCCAGTATGGCTTCCCCTCTGGTCGGTTCATGAACCAGCTGCTCCAAGAAGCAGTCATTTATTTCATCTAGAAACTTTATCTCTTTAGCTTGTCCTGCTGTGACACTGTCCCAGTCGATACCGGGGTAATTGAAATCACCCATTATTACTACTCTGTTGTGGCTTTTGTTAGCTTCCTTGATTTCTTTGAGCATTTCATCATCCATTTGTTCATTCTGGCCAGGTGGTCGATAGTATACTCCCACTGCCATCACCTTCCCCTTCATAAATGGAATTTCAATCCATAGAGATTCTACAGCATATTTTGTTCCCTGCAAAACTTTAATCCTTTCTGACTCAATGCCCTCTCTAACATAGAGCGCAACCCCTCCACCAATTTGTTCAGCTCTATCATTACGATATAGTTTGTATCCAGGTATCACAGTGTCCCACTGGTTATCCTCCTTCCACCATGTCTCTGAGAGTGCAATCATATCTAACCTCTCATTTAATGCTATATATTCTAATTCTCCCATCTTATTGTTTAGACTTCTAGCATTGGCATACAAGCATTTTAGAGACTGCATTTTATTAATATTAATCTGGCTATTGGTAGGCATGGGTAATTGGGAATCTTTATGCTCTGTCTGCTCCTTACTCAAGGGCATTTGGGCTACTATACTCCCTTTTGGAACCTCACTGCTTTGGTAGTATCCTTCAAGGATACCTTTGTCCGAACCGTGCGCTCCTGGGTGACTGTCGGCTTTCCCCTATTTTCTAGTTTAAAAGCTTCTCTATCTCTTTTTTAAAGGTTAATGCCAGCAGTCTGGTCCCATCCTGATTAAGGTGAAGCCCATCCCTTCGGAAGAGCCCCCCCTTTCCCCAGAATGTTCCCCAGTTCCTAACAAATCCAAAACCCTCATCCTTGCACCATTGTCTCATCCACGCATTGAGACTCCGGAGCTCTGCCTGTCTTTTGGGTCCTGCACGTGGAACAGGAAGCATTTCGGAGAACGCTATCCTGGAAGTTCTGGATTTCAACTTCCTACCTAAAAGCTTAAATTTAGCCTCCAGAACTTCCCTACCACATTTTCCTATGTCATTGGTACCAACATGTACCAAGACAGCAGACTCCCCCCCAGCACTATCTATGATCCTATCTAGGCGGTGCGTGAGATCTGCTACCTTCGCACCAGGCAGGCATGTTACCAGGCGATCCTCACGTCCACCAGCCACCCAGCTATCTACATTCCTAATGATTGAATCACCAACTATAACAGCTGTCCTGACCCTCCCCTCATGGGGACATGGCCCTGGAGAAACGTCCTCGGTGCGAGAGGGTTTTACATCACCTGGAGGACAGGTCCTAGTTACAGGATCACTTCCTGCCACACCAGGGTGATGCTCTCCTGTCACGTGACCTCTCTCCTCCATGGCAACAGGGATGCTGCCAGACTGGAGGTGGGACTTCAGGACTATATCCCTGTAGGTCTCGTCCATGTACTTCTCTGTCTTTCTTATGTCTTCCAGGTCTGCTACTCTAGCCTCTAGATTGGGCCAGGTGTTGGGCGTATGTTTGTGGGGACTGCAGGAGGCCTGTTACACTGTGCATGGCTGACAGGGGCTACAGTCTGGGGGCGGTGTTGGAATGCTGCAACAGGCTTGTCAGGTATGCCATATGTTGCGTGGGACTAGCTGGGGACATGCGGTTCTATGAGTCCCCTGACATGGCCCCCACACACCCCTGCGTCAGGCCCTGCATGTGCTTGGTTGTTAGCTTTCACTGGACCACATGTCTCCGTCTTACCTGCACATGGATGTGATGTATCCAGCACTTGGGGCAGCCCATGGATGTAGATGGTCCCCAGTCTGTCTGTGAGCCGCTGCTCCAGCACGGACAGGGCTGGCCTCTGCGATGCACCCCTGCCTGTGCTATGTGCATGGCACCTCTCTTGTGTGAGTTGGGCCCAGATCGCCCGCTTAATATCGCAGTAGCATTTGTGCAGGCTCCGCACGTCACTCCTTGGGCCCCCTGCCACCACCACTGCTGTCTGCACCTCCTCCCAGGCTCTGTTGCATGCAGCAATGGTGGTGGTGCTGCTTTGCCACCCAAATAGCATCTCAAAATGGTCGAGGATACTTGCCAGGAGGAGGTCATTCTCCTCCTGGGTGAAGCGGACTGCCCTCCTCCTGGCTTCGTCAGGCACTGGCTTCTGGTGCCGCTTGGCCCCTGGCACCCATCTAGGCTATTCGGGGAGGTGCTGGGTGACCCCGGATGGGCCTGCCTCCTCCCCCTCAGGCTCATCCATGGTGGCAACTGCGGGTGGCTGCAGGCTAGACTGGTTACCCCCAGTCATGTTGTCTCCTGCTATAGGCTGTCTCTCTTGTATATGGTACCTCCTTTCTACCATAAACCCTTGGCGTTATGAGCATGATGTGCCCATATAAGTACCTAGGGTGTGGTCCTACACATGTTCAGACTACGCAATGCGTGTTATGTATGCATTACCACTGCATGCATGTGCAACGCGCATTGCCAGGCTCATACAGGTAGAGCACAGCACCTGTTCCATGCGTCGTGCAGTTGTGCATTGTGTCTGTGCGTATTCTGCAGGTGGTAGCGTGCATTACGTGCTCCATATGTGCGCGGGGATACAACACGGGCCCTGCTGCTCCCTCACACGTAGGTACGCACCTTACGCAGGACATATCATGGTGTGCAGGGTTTGTGCAGAACGCATGTTCCTACACATGCTAAGCTGTTACACTTCCATACATTCGATCTGTCAACATCACTGCTACTGGTGGTTTATCTTGGTATGTATTTTGTGCTACATGCCCGCAATTTCCAGTAGGTATCATTGCTCTGAGTGATGTGCAGTACGTATGGCACTTTCCGACGTGCGTAGGTGGGGCACGCGGTGCATCCATGTGTATGTTTGATGGATGCCAGCACGTGGGGACACGCCACGTGCTCCTCCTATGTGCGTTCCACAGCCCCAATCATGTGGTGTGCCTATTGTGGAACGCGCGTTTCTATGTGCGCTATGGCGTTACGCTTCCGTACGTGCTGTGCATTTTGCAATACTGCTGCTGGTGTGCATTGCTGCATCTGCAGGTGTGTTATGTTTGTTCTGATTACTTGCCACTCCCCATGCCGTATTTAGCATATAACTTTGCTCTACCTGATGTCTATCATGGCTCAAATCGACCATGCGGGTTGTGTGGTGGTGGCGTTCGTGGAGCTGGGGGTGCTGCAGTTGCCTGATAAGGGAGATGTTGTCCATGGGGCTGTGGCACTGGGCATGGGTGCAGTCCCGCTGCAACACAGACCTGCAGCTGTGGAGGCTCCACAGGAAGAGGTATTTCCATCATGGCGCCGTCGGCGTGCCGAGATGTGCCCTCGCCTGACTCGTCTTTACAAGCCCAGGCCCATGCTCCAGGACGTGCATGAGGACAGGTGTTATTAGGGAGCTCTATGAGGATCTAAGACCTGACCTCGAGCCCCAGACTGCCCGGTCACATGCTATACCGGGATTGGCCAAGCTCCTGGGTGCCCTACATTTCTTTGCCTCTGGCTGTTTCCAATCCTTGGTGGCCACAGTGGGTAGGATGAGCAGGCCCACCTTCTCACGCTGTCTCCACCAGGTACTGCGGGCCATGGTCAACCGGGTTAGGAATTACATAGTGATTCCTAACAATAGGCAACAGTGGGGGGCCCTGGGCCAGGCATTCCAGCAGTTTGCAGGGATACCACACGTGATGGGAGCTATTGATTGCACACATGTTGCCCTGGTCCCACCCAGAGACAGGGAGGTGGTGTTCTGCAACCCCAAACACTACCATTCCCTGAATGTGCAGGTTGTTTGTGATGCAAATATGCATATTCTGAATGTGGTTCTCCGGTTTCCAGGGTCCGCCCATGACTCCTATATCCTGCATGACTCGGCACTATTCGGCCAATTTGAGGCCGGACAACATGAGGACTGTGTCCTGCTGGGTGGGTATTTACCATCTCTAACATGCACAGACGGTGTATGATATACGGGGTCCCATTGTCAATTATGACCTCTGCATGCCTTTCCTTGCATTGTGGTTGTGGAGCACTGACCTTGTATGGGGCTGTGTCCACCATCACGCCATATCACCCTCACCGGGGACATGGTCACGTACCTTGTGGGATTCTACACTTAACTATGTCTACCATATGTGCGTCATTGCTCTTCTGGGTGTCTCAGCACACATTTTATTTATTTTTATTTATTTATTTATTTACATTTCTTATATACCGCACTATTCGACATCAGCGCGGTTTACATTGAACAAAAAAATTCAGACAGAAAACATGTGTCTGAGTTTACAATAAAACCGGGCAACAAACTTGGATAACGAGGTAATTACAAATAACAGGACAGCAAAACTTGGATAGCAAGGATAACTATATACATCTTCGAGTTACAGAATATATGAACATGTAATTAATGGTCAAAGTACACCTTACTACGTGAGTTCTCCTGGCTCACTAGGTGATTTGGTGTCGCTATAACTATTGGAGAGGGGACGTGCTTCTGTGCTCTCTGGGAAGTATTTGAGGAATAAGTATTGTTTGATGGCCTTTCTAAACTGAGTTAGGTTAGTGATTGCTCTGATGTTTGTTGGTAAGGCGATCCAGAGTCTTGGTGCACGGAGATTGAAAGCCCTGTTTGCTGTTGTTGCAGAGCATCTTGTTAGTTCTCGGGGAATCATTAGCATATTTAATGCTGTGGATCTTCTTGATCTATTCGGGGTTATGGATTTGATGAGGTCGGTTAGTGAGGAGGAGGAGAGACTATTTACCGCTTTGAAAGTCAGTAGCATTGTCTTGAAGATGATCCTGGCCTGTATAGGAAGCCAGTGTAACTGCTTCAAAAGGGGCGTCACATGGTCTCTCCTAGATGCCCCATGGAGAACCCTCGCTGCGCTATTCATTGCGAGCTGTAAGGGGTTCAAAGTGGATTGAGGGAGACCTAGTAAAATGACATTGGCATAATCAAAGTGAGGCATGATCAGAGCCTGGTAGATGGTACGGAAATCCTCTGGTTCAAGCGAGGGGCGATGATGTCTGAGTGAACGGATCTTGTAGTATATAGCTCTTACAGTGTTAGCTATATGTGACTTCATGTCGAGGTTTTGATCGAGTGTAACACCTAGGTACCATATTGTGGGTTTTGTTTGTAGATCAGCTTCTTTCACCTTCAAGTATTGCGGAGGGCTAAAATTCAGGTTCTTCGACATAAAGAGCACCTCTGTCGTCTTATGTGGAATCCTGAGGTTTTGTGACATGAGCCATTCCGATATGGCATTGAAGCAATTGGTCAGGGGGGTGAGGTCCAATTTGTCTATGTCGAATGGCATATAGAGCAGGATGTCATCTGCATATACCATGCAACTTACATTGAAAGACCGGATGATATTACAAATGGGTTGCATGTATATATTGAACAACAAGGCAAAGAGGGAGGATCCCTGTGGAACCCCCTGACCTTGGTGAAATGGTTCTGACATTGCTCCACCGGATCAAACGTGTTGCCATCTTCTGGACAAGTATGATCTGCACCATTCAAGTGCAGTTCCACTGATGCCTTTCTCTTTTAGCCGTATTAGGAGAAGCTCATGACTTACAGAGTTGAAGGCTGCGGCAATGTCTAGGAAAATGAGTGCAATTCCCTGCCGGATGCTGTCGACACCAGAAATTATATTATTGAGGAGGGTGGTAAGGAGTGTTTCCACACCGTGTGACTCTCTGAAACCATGTTGGCAAGGATCCAGTGGAGGAGCAGCATCAATGTGGTCTTGTAACTGTCTATGTACCTCTTTTTTGATTAACTTTGCGAGAAAAGGTATACTTGAGATGGGTCTGTAGGAGTCTACCTTTTGGGGATCTAACTTACTATTTTTTAGAAGCAGTCTGATAGATGTTTGCTTGAGGGCAGAGGGGAACGTACCGGTGGTAAAAGACAGATTCATTATTCTGGTTATTATTATGCTGAATTCACTGCGCAGTTCCACATGCGGGTAACATTGGTATCTGCTACTGCTGCTCTGTTGCACAGGTCTTTTGGACGGGGACGCTCTGAGTACATATGGTGTGTTCCTTCTATGATGTGCTGCGACACTTTTTGGTTGACAACTATGGCACACGGCCTCGGACCAACCACATATGCATATGTACATGTGTCTGCCTTTGTAGTGTGTCCTTAGTAGACTCTGTATGCAACATGTGTGCATGTGCTACCGGGGGAGGGGTAGATTTGTTCCCAGAATCTTCTTCATGCTGTACTGTGTGTTGGGGGGCCATTCACTATTGTCTTTGTCTGCCACATCACATGGGTGGAGTTGTGGTGACACATTACATCACACATGTATGCTCTATGTATGTCAATGTTATTTTGTCTTTCCTGCCATCTTGACTTGATCCCTCAGGTATATGTCTGTGACAATGGCTGTGTGTGCACTGTATCATGGCCATCACATGATTGCACACACGCATATCTCTGCCCTTTTCCATTGTGCATTGCCATTTGTCCGCCTGATGCGTTCACGACTGCCACTACTGCCTTTCAGGTACAGGTGGTTGGTCATGTGTTTGGTCTGGATACAGTTGATGTGTGTTGCCCTCATTACCCTTCCCCGGGGTTCTGTGTCTCACACCTCCAGACGCTGGCACAGAGCTGTCGTGCGCATTATGTGATGTCATATGCCTGTGTCCTTGTTTATCTGTTGTCCATCCACACGTAGAAGCTTGTGTGCTTTTGTGTGTCCATCAGCTCCTGATTGACCTTTCCAAATTTCTTTTTGCAGGTGATATGGGATATGGCTGTCGCGCCTGGTTGCTGACCCCTGTGCATCTTCCACGGACACGTGCAGAGATGAGGTACAATGAGGCCCATGCCTCCAGATGCTCAGTCATTGAGCGCACCTTTGGCACCTTTGGCATTCTGAAGAGTCACTTCAGGTATCTGGATAAGACCGGCGGGGCCTTACAATAGGGGGGGCCTGTTCCATCCTGCACAACATTGCTCTCAGGCACAATGTCCCAGTCAAAATTAATGAGGATCTGGAAGAAGATCCTCTGTGCCCTCCTGTACGTGGCCGTGCTGACACACGTGAGGGGATGGCAGTCAGGCAAAATCTGATCGAGGAGCTGTTCTCCTGTAAGTCCTGCATATGTGGGGAAGTGCATATGGGTATACATGTACGTGCTGCCATATGTGTTTCACAGCACTATCATGACATATATCTTTTTCACTTGTGTTTTTCACTCCCCAGGATAGGCTTTTGACCCTGCCCAATGCTGTGGTGCAGTGGAAACTGTGTGTACATCATTCAAGCTTCAGGTGACTGGGGTTGGTAGACAAATGTAACTGTACTGTGGGGGCAGTGCAACATAGCACATGTCTGTGATTCTCTCTCTACTGCACATATGTTGTTGTACACCTCTTTGGCCTGTGCCTCCATACCCCATATGTTCCGGTAGGCACCCATATGGCCATTGGTTTGTGACCATTTCTGGGGTTTCCACACTGTATTTGAAGCACATGTGATTGAGCTGTGTATGTCTACAGGTCCAGGGTATGGTGGTGGTGGACAGCATGTACATCCTTCCCTGGCATTGTGGCATTACACAACATCAGTGTATCATTGCATGGACTGTCATGATTGTCTCCATTGGTCTCAGATTGTGCACAGACAGGCCATATGCTACTTGCGGCATGCTCACCTTGTCTCACTGTGTGTGTGTCTGTGTCTTTGGGACATGTCTATGTGACGGTACACTCTGATGCCCTTTAGCATTATCTGGTGCAGGGATGTGTCTGGACACCTGTGCGGTGGTGATCACCGTTCTATCTCTAACCTTCTGCTGTTGCCCTTGTGTACATTGTGTGCATGTGTTTACGCATGTGTTCTGTGTTTTTGCCTGACCTGTATCTTGTTTGCTGACAGACCACTACGCATCGTTTCTGTTTCACGCATCTCGCCATACCTTGGACATGTGGCAATGACGGCTGACATGAGGACATGGTGATTCAACACATTTCAATGACATCCTTTGCCTTTACTGTGACCTCTTGTGACCTTTGCCTGCCTCAGACAGTACCTATCAGACACCTAGTGCACACAGACGGTAGGTTGCACCTTTGATCTTTTTTGACTGACATCACCCTTTAAATGTTTGTTTTGGGCTGTTTGTTTCATCTTGTTTTTCTGTGGGAGCTATGTGCACCAAAACTGCTGGACATGCTGTGGACCTCTAGGATGCCTGTGTGACATGGGCATAGACATGACCATGTCGAGGTGGCAAACTGGCCTGCAATGCCATCTCCTCATGTGGTCAACATGCACTGTGCTTGGTGTTGTGATTGTGTCATGTTTGCATTCTGAGAATTCATTATGTGCATATTGTGGTTTCACTGTCTGCATTGTGACCTGATGTTATGTGCAGCATACCATGACCTTGTTTCTCCTCCTTTGGATACAGGGCACAGCCAACACACACAGCACATCTACTACACTGCATCTGCAGTCCCCATCACCCAACTGTTGGTGGACAGAACACCTCCATGCAACGATCCCTGGGAGATGATGGTGCCATTGGGTGAAGAACCTATGCATGTGGGACACACGCCTATGATGGACATTATTTTTGGGATGATACTTTGAGCAGAACAAGGTGGACCAACACACATAGAAACATTACTGTGGCACATTGTAATGTCACACTTGACTTTGCATGCCCATGGATTCAGGGACAATCGTGATGTGACATGTGAGGTTGCAGACAACATTTCCACTGTGACACTATGTACTGGTCCGTACATGTACAGCATGGACTCACATACTCGCTGTATGTTGTACATCCATCTGACATTGTGTTGATGTGTGTGGCCCATGTGTGTGAGTTGTATCGCCGTATTTCCACATATGTTTGGGTCAACAGGTGCATGCAGCCACGTGTGTAGCACAGGAGATACATTGTGTAGGTCCTGTTTATTTGTCTGGCTACCTTACACTTGGACATGACACGCTGCCACAGGACAACACTGTGATGCGTGCCACCATCTGTGATCGATGTTTGACCCTCGCAGGGGGTATTACAGTGCATCTGGGACAGCACTCTCTCATGGTTCAACATACACGGTGCATGTGCATCTGCCAGATTCTGGTTTTACACCGGTGCATGTGCCCACGTGGATTCTGTGTGGGTTAGTGCACCGTTGTGGACCTTTCATTCTACCTCCACATATATGTTCTTGTGTGTGGTTCTTGTACAGATGTGCTGCTGTACATTGATTACAAACTAATCAATGCATGTGTGCTCAGTCCTGTTTATCACATGACATTGTGCCACTCACATTGCACCAGTTACTTTGCAGTGGAGCGGTGGGTGTGTCCTTTTTCTGACTTCATTTGTGCATTCCCTATACATTGGCATATTTTTATTTATTTATTTACATTCTCTTATATACCACGCTATTCTGCATCAGTGCGGTTTACATTGAACAAACTGAAATTACATTGAACAGGGCATTATAACTTGGAGATAAGTATTTTACAGGGAACATTGGCTATGGAGGGTTAAGTGGCTTGCCCAAGACCACAAGGAGCACCTGTGGGACTAGAAATCCCAGTCCTTCCGGCCCAAGGTTGCTGTCCTCTAGTGGGATTTGAACCCCTGACCTTCCGGCCTGAAGTACCTTGCCCCCAACCACTAGGCCACTCCTCCACTCCATATATGTAATGCTCCTGTATCCACAGCACCCATTGCAGCAGGCCTTCTGCATAGTGCTACCTCTATGTCTGTGAGGTTCTGCTTTGTTTATTCTTTGGCAACATGTGCCTCTCGTACCTGTTACCATGTCCTCATTTTGCCCTGTGTAACTGTTTTTGCTCTCATTTGTGCATTAAGGGTGTTTCTTTACATGGGTACCTGACGTCTGCTGATTCTCAGCACATCACATACTGTTGTCTGGCAATCTACACTGCTGTATCTCCCAATGATACACATACATATGGTCTACACAGCTGCGGGGTAGTGGTGGGGCATTGGGACATGACAGTTTTGTCATGTTTATGCATTTGCCTGTGCACTGCAGATCTACATCACTCTATGGCAACATGGCATTACATCTATGTATCCTCCCTTCCTACCTTATCGCCTTGTGGTTGCATGGACAGCTTGGTGTACCTGCCTGGACCGTGCACCCTGTCAGTTGTGTGTTCTGGTGCTATTGCTGTGATGATGCAGACAACGTATGTTAATGCCATCTGGATCACTCACATCACTATATCCACAGTCCACCTTTCATATCATTGACCTGTGTCTGTGTTGTATCATACCCAGGATGTGTGTGGTATATCCGACGTTGTGCTGCTGCATTCCTGCCAACAGATGGTTTCATTGCTGTCCACATAGGTGTTCCATTTTAACATAGGTACATTCCTCGCGCCTATGTTCCTGGACAGTTGAATGTCGTCTCTTTCGGGGCATTGTGGCTTCTTTTGGGTGGGCATCTCTACTACTTGGGCACATGCATGCTCAGACTGGTGCCTCTACATCCCCACCTGGGAGATGTTTTGGGGACATAGCTGGCATTGCTGTTAGTTGGCACTGGTGCTGACAGTGGCAGCGGGGTGGATTGGATATGCATCTGCCTCCTTGTCTACACATCATCCAGTGCAGAGATATTAATGTCATGCTGTGGTGGGGTGGCATAATGGCTCGCACTTTGGCCTGGGGACCAGGGTTCAATTCCCACTGTGGCATTTGTCAGGTCAAATACTCTGCTTTGCTCTGACAGGATCCAGTTGATCATTGTCACTCTTTCATGTACATTACCAGGTTTATGTTACCATGTACACCACTTGGCTTGATACCATGAGGCAGTATCAGACAGCTGTTACAAATATTTGTGTGTACACTTGCAGACATTTAGCTGTGTATGCTTTTCCTGGTTTGGGTGTCCTGTATTGCCAGGCACGTATGCTTTTGTGGACATTTCATGACTGATGTGTGTTGGATTCTCATCATGCACCACCTACTTTCTACATGCATGCATATGTGACTGCGGCATTTGGTGCATGCAGCTGCATTGGGGGGTGGCCTACTGAGCAGTACACACCATGCAGCTCCTGGACATGATCTGTCTTGCCCATAATGGCTCGCACTTTGGCCTGGGGACCAGGGTTCAATTCCCACTGTGGCATTTGTCAGGTCAAATACTCTGCGTTGCTCTGACAGGATCCAGTTGATCATTGTCACTCTTTCATGTACATTACCAGTTTTATGTTACCATGTACACCACTTGGCTTGATACCATGAGGCAGTATCAGACAGCTGTTACAAATATATGTGTGTACACTTGCAGACATTTAGCTGTGTATGCTTTTCCTGGTTTGGGTGTCCTGTATTGCCGGGCACGTATGCTTTTGTGGACATTTCATGACTGATGTGTGTTGGATTCTCATCATGCACCACCTACTTTCTACATGCATGCATATGTGACTGCGGCATTTGGTGCATGCAGCTGCATTGGGGAGTGGCCTACTGAGCAGTACACACCATGCAGCTCCTGGACATGATCTGTCTTGCCCATCATCTGTGGATGGGCCAGTGACTTTTGTGTGACATGTTGGAAACACATTTGTCCGTGCTGCTGCATCACCGCACTGACTAGCGTATTTAGTGGTATAATGTTGATTTGCATGGCGCACCTGTGCTCACATCCTTGTACGGTGGCAGCTGTCTGTGTGCCAGCCATCTACTGCCTCAGGGGGTGCTACGGCTGTCTATACACACATTCCCTTTGGTGGAACATATGCTCATTGTGCTGGTAATGGTTGTTTGGGATAGTGGTTACAGACGTGTGTTGTGATACCATAGGTTGTGGGTTTGATTTCCATAGATTCCTTATCTTTTTTTTTTCTTTTGTTCTGCTATCCCTACCAAACAGTGGTTCTTGCTTCCTCACCTCTCCGCACACCCTTCTTCTTTTCACGGTACAGTGCAATGTCCCCTCCGTGCAACCTATCCGTCACATGCTAGCTGTTACATATGGTCCCTTTCTTTGGGCTTTCTGGGTGGGCAGTTGGCTTAGTGGTTTGGTATTGGTGTCAATGAGCTGTACTTGGGCTCATCAGTGTATCACACAGGGTCAGTTCTACCTAACAAGCTGAGGTGCTGGGGAGGTCCATACCCTATTTGGTGAACAGCTGTGGGCACTGATCTGCATGTGCAATGCATCATGGTTATGGGTGGGTTTACCCTGTCCTGGGGAACAGCAGACAGTTTGTGCAGTGGCCTGCAGTCTTTCTGTAGGCAGCCATTGATCTGACAAGCACCAATGAGGTGTGGGCCAATGGTTAATACATTGACCTCACAGCCATGGGTCATGGGTTCAATCCCCCATTGGTCTCACCTTAGTTGGCCTGTCTGACGCAGGTTCTTCTCATACCTGTAACAGTCAGCCACAAATTTGCAATGTGTGCACGCAACCATGACCACCCTCACCTCATTGACCTAGCCTAAGGTGCATTAGCCCAAGCCGTGTTGTATGGCGCACTCTATGGCGCCGTAAGCCAATGTGCTATAAAACACAACTCGAGCCACAGATGTGTCAAGCATGTACGGACATGCATAGGAATGCACATCACTGCGCATATGCATTTATATTGCATCATGAGTTCAGGGACAAAAAACAGCAGACAAGATGGCGGAAAGGTCACAGAGACTGCGTTTTCCACAACGTCAGATACTGTCATGTCTCATATGTCTGAGACAGAGGCACCTCTTCCCAGGCTCCTCACTATGCCTACAGCTCACCTGGGGAGGGGGGCCTGGGGGCGCCTCACCAGGCGCTATAATAGAGCAGCCTCTTACCCACATGACATAGGTGCATGGGGACACGCCACACAAACCAAGGGGTGTAACACAGTAGCCAGCAATCAACACACATATCATACAAGCACAACATGGGTAACGGACAGGTCTTTGGCTCAACTTGGAACCAATGCAGGTGCACCAGTTGATGTGTGCAGGTCTGCTCTAGCCCTAGGTGGCCTCAGGCCTCATTACAGAGGCCTGTGTTTGCCCCTGTTGCTTTGGTAGGTGCGCCAGTTGATGTGTGCAGGTCTGCTCTAGCCCTAGGTGGCCTCAGGCCTCATTACAGAGGCCTGTGTTTGCCCCTGTTGCTTTGGTAGGTGCGCCAGTTGATGTGTGCAGGTCTGCCCTAACCCCAGGTGGCCCCTGGTCTATACAGAGAGGTTTGTGATATATCCCCTGGACCTTCATAAATGAGTCCACTGCTGTATGCATTCCACAATGGCTAAGCACATGTGCAGCACTGCTGCCAAGGACTACTGTGGCACAGGCATATGCAGTCACAGCATATGATCGCCACATGTCTCAGGCACATCGTAAGGTGTGGCAGACAGGGGGATCCAGCGCATTTGTTTTGGATGTGGCGCATGACCCAACTACCCCTTGGTAACCCTTCACACAGGTAACGGCACCATACAGCACTGCTGGTATGCCGCACATGATCTGCAGCATGATGCTGCCACAAATGCCATGGGGCAACCATGTCATGCAGAGGCAGCCCATCAGGTGGCATGGGGTGCCTGGGTGGTAGCGCGCAGGACATGTGGGGGCAGTCCACACATGCGTAGCCTCACTCGCACACATGCAGGTGGCATTGACAACAGCTAGCATTGGACCAACAGTGTACAGCAGAGGCAGCCCCCAGCTGCACACAGCCATGTGTGAAGTGCATCAGCCAATGGCCAGGGATGTCTCTCCCCTAAAAGTCCATATCTATTGCTGTACCCCAGGTGGAGGAACTTTTCCGTATGGCCATGGTGCTGTGGCTGCGCCGCCTCTGCCTCCTCGGACGACTCCAGCGTGAGGTGATGGTCCAAAGGAATGGTGAGTAATGCAGTCTGTGTGTCGTACAACAGCATGATCCAGTGGCCCAGCAGCCTGTGGGGCCACCTACTATGTGTCCATGATGTGGCAATCACATGACCATGGTGGTATTGTCTGTTTTCCCCCCACAGCAGATGCAGATGCTAGCGAGGGACCATCATCATTGGGGCCACAGGTGGCCAGCCCCCCGGAGCCGGCACCCATGCACCATGAGGAGGCAGAGTTGGAGGAGGACGATGGCATGCTGGAGGATCCTGAGACTGCTGATGGGGAGGGGGCAGCCAGAGAGGGGGTGTGGGATGGGGGAGGAGGAGTGGGTGGCAGGGAGGGGAAGAGGGGTGGCTGTGTGGTGGCACAGGATAGCACCGAGCACTGGGGGCCTCAGCCACTTGCCCCAAGGGTCCAGTGATGTCACCCATCTTGGCGCAGGCACAGCATACAGTGCCACAGAGAGGACATCTGCACATGTCACCACGCAGACACCAGCCACATGATGGAGTGGAGGAGTGGCCTAGTGGTTGGGGCAAGGTACTTCAGGCCGGAAGGTCGGGGGGTTCAAATCCCACTAGAGGACAGCAACCTTGGGCTGGAAGGACTGGGGTTTCTAGTCCCACAGGTGCTCCTTGTGGTCTTGGGCAAGCCACTTAACCCTCCATAGCCCATGTTCCCTGTAAAATAGTTATCTCCAAGTTATAATGCACTGTTCAATGTAATTTCAGTTTGTTCAATGTAAACTGCACTGATGCAGAATAGCGCGGTATATAAGAGAATGTAAATAAATAAATAAATGAACATATTGCACTTGTTGTGGTTGTTTGGGATAGTGGTTACAGATGTGTGTTGGAACGCCATGGGTTGCAGGTTTGATTCCCACATTTTCCTTTTCTTTTCTTGTGTTCTTCTAACCTGACCTTGCAATGGCTGCAGCTTTGTCACCTCTCCACGCACCCTTCCATCTCTTTACTGTGCACCACACTGTGCCCTCTATGCAGCCTATCTGTCACATATCAGCTGTTACACATGGCTATTTCTTTGCACTGTCCATGTGAGCAGTCAGCTTGGGGGATTGGTATTGATGTTGTTGAGCTGGTCTGGCCCACATCAGTATGCAGGTTCAATTCTCACATGCTCCTTTTTCTTTCTGTTCCCCATTTTGCCCAGGTCCACAGACCATCCACATGGCTGTTCCCTCAGCTCGCCCCTGACACCCTTTCCATTTCAATTCCTTGCTCTTTTGCATGCTGTTTCCACTGCATGTCATTTCATAGTGTGTGTGCATGTGTTTATATGCGGCTCTCATCCCAATTACAGACAGTGATATGAGCTGTGGACGGTTATTATGCATGTGTGTTGCATCATGGGTATTGTTGGGGTTGCCCTATCCTGGCACACAGCAAGCATTTCTTGTGGTGACCTCCAGTGTTCTTGTATGCAGCCATTGCTGTGGAACTCACCATGGTGGTGGGGCCTACTGGTTTGTGCACTGACTTTCTGGCCAGTGGTCATTGGTTCAATTCCTCTTTATTCTCGTTTTTCATGCCTGTCCTATACAACTACTTGTCATTCCTGTGAAGGTCATATCTGTGCATATCTGTGATGCCAGCACATACTACCCTCTTCACAGTTGCCAACCATCCTTCTGTCCGTCTATCTGCATCTGTCAGCTGTGTAGCATCCTGTCTTCATGTGCAGGCTGTTACCCCATGTCCTGCACTGGTACCCTTTTCTGCATTGTGGCTCTTCACACTTACCTCTCCTGTGTCTGCTCTGCATGGCACTACTAGTCCTCTGTCCTCCTATCATTGCACTTATCTTGCCACCTCTATGTCCACTGGTGGACACGTATCCCCATCCTTTGCCACCCACTGTCATTGTAGCACTTTACATTGCCAACACCCTGTGCATCGGTACAGCTGTTTCCGATATGATCGTCTACCGGCTGCCACATAGGCTGCATGCAGATTTGGCGGGTCCATCAGCTCCCACCTCTCCTTCCTTCCATCACTTGTCCATTGCCTTTGCTTGGTGCTCTGTGGAGTGTTAGGGTTACATCTGGTTTTAGGCCTTACATTTCATGCTTGTCAACTTGGGGCACCTTACTGCCTTAGGACACCATATCTTGGCTCACCTTAACATCATTGTGGCACCTTAACCTGGGGCACCTTGTACAGCACCTTAGGTTAAGACACCTTATGGGGCACCTTGTAGGGTGCCTTAACCTAAGGTGCCTTGTACGGCGCTTTGTAACGCGCATTAGCCTAGGCGGCTTGTAACACGCTTTACATGACATGGCTTGCCGTAATGATGCACCGCCCACTCCTTTGTATGGCATCCGTACCATTACCACGGAACCTAACGTGGGTAACATTACTGCAGTTTAGTAAACATACCCCATAGTTTACATGCATAGACTGGCATCATCCTTAGAAGTTGTGAAAATCTATTGATATCCTTTCTTGAGCTTTCTGATCTTCCTTATTTTTACACAGTCACCACAGAAAGATGACCCTTTTATAGCTTCCCCCTGGATCCCAATGCTTAGCCCTGAAATGACCAACAAGTCTCCGCCTGGACCCATTCTCCCACTAATGACCCTTACAGAATATATACTTAGAATTCCATAGGTCCCTTTCTTCACTGTCAGGAAGGATGTGTGAGCCCTCCTACCTTGCATTATTGCTCACAACTGAATGATACTGATGATGTGTCAGTATACACATGATGCAGTGCTCATAGGTGATGCAATCAACAGTGAGCTATGATGATAGCAGGAGGGTTCTTACATCCCTCGTGCTAGTGAAGATTGAGACTATCTGGAATTGTAAGAACAGATTCTAAAGGGGTGATGGATGAGAATAAGGCATACAAGAGTGGAATTCTACTGGCCAATTTAGGGCTTTGGAGCATAATCTGGGAGGAGTTGCTGGGAAGTCACATTTTGTGGCAATCTAGTAGGAGAGAGTGATGTGTAGGTGATATTTCTGTGATGTTAGATTGGGTAAGAGGGGGATCAGGAACTTGTTTCAGTGGAGATCAGATTAGAGATAGGGGTAGTTTTGTGAAAGAGCACCTTTTGGATTTTGTTGGGTAGAGCCTGGGTCAGCAGGAGGTAAATTTTAAGTAGAAAACTCATCAAGTAATTGGCTAAGGCAATTGAGGCCTACTTTTAAGTCGCAACATTTGATGGGTTGCGGCTGAAAATGATCCTAAAACAGTCCGTTAAAAGTATCCAGATATATAAACTGTTCATTGTTTTTTGGAAAATTGCCAAAAAAACTGAAGCCTCTTTATTAGTATACTGAGTTTTTGTATGTAAAGGGACCCTCTGGGACCTCTCCTATTTCAGAATACCATTGAAATCAGGTCATTGAGGAAGCAGAGGCCATCTTTCTGCAAAATCCCCTGCGGGGATGACTGCAATGATGCAGCTGTAGAGGAGTGTGTGGTCTGTATGGTCATCCTGTGATTTTGCAGATTTCTTTTGGTTGTTATTTGGAGTGGCATTTTTTGTCCTGTGAATATCCCTAAGATTTATTTTGCTGTGTGAAGCATGAAGGTTTGGAGATCCAGAGGTTTGCCTATCACCGTGGTAGCTCCAAAAAAAGAGAAGTGAGTTGTGAAGTTTTGAAGAGTCAGCCTTGCTGCCTTAGCTTAGGGGAAAGGGCTTCAATCTGAGTTTGATCAGGAGAAAAGAAAGAAAGTCTGATCTGGACTTTTTCACTGATGAGAAAGTCAAAAGGAGCGACAAATTCTTTGGAAGGGACTTAGTACAGAGATGTCAGCTGAAGAGAATTCCAGTGTGGAAGGGGTGTCCCCTGTGAGAATATATTTAGATGCCCAGTTCTAGAGACTAAGAGGGGCATTCTGTGCTGGCCTTCTCTCCCCTGTATGGCCGTCTCACCTCTGTATGTGATCAGAATTGGGCTATACAGAGGTAGATCCAATTCTGATCATGCGGGTGGCTAGATGTGCCCATGGGATCAGAATCAGGTCTACGGCCTGGATGTGTAGGCCGTGTCCCAATTCCGATCGGCCGCATGTCCAGCCCACATAGCCTGCTAACTCAGTCAGACCCCTGAATGCAGCCACAGTGCTATGGCGTCCTGTTGCTATAGCACCGCGACTCCATGCGGGAGCTGCGATCCCCGGCCGCAGAAACAAAATATCTTTCCCTGCAGCCCGGTGCCGGATCTGGCCTCCCATGGTCAGGGCGGGCTGTGGGGATCCCCCTGCACCCCCTCAACTCTTATTGCTGCCCGGTGCTGCAGTCCCCTGTCTCCATGGCTGACCCCTGTCTCCGGGGTCACTCTCTGCCCACAGCCCACTCTTGCTCCGCCTCTGTCCTGCCCCCTCCCTCTCTCCCTCTCTCCCACAAACAGAGTTCCCCATACACATTGCTTGTTCATAAGGGGAGCTCTGTCCCCGGTAGGCTGCTTGGCCATTTAGCAGGTCTGGATGTCTGGAATGGACATCCAGACCCACTAAACGGAGTTCAGAATGACCCCATAAGGGATCTGCCTACTAAACCTCGCTAGTTGCTACTGCGAGGCCAATGAGGAAACACCACCTGGCAGTAGCAGCTAATGCAGGCAAAATACAGATATCACAGATACTTTTTTGTGATATCTACATTTCACAAGATAAATCCAGGGGGAGAAAGGATTGGGGCGGGAAGTAGGCATGCTGATTTTCTGCACCCACTGTGTGAAATTTCTTTGCATGATAGCTGCAAAAGGTTTCCAAATCACAGCTGTAGACAACACCACCTCAAGCCAATGCAGAGATCAGAAGTGATTCTCTCTGTTTCTGGCCTCTTCACTTGTTCTAACAAAAATGGTATGTTTTCGTGCTGTCGCTTCCTAGCATCAAGATGAGATAACTGCCATTTGAATAGTGATGATGCCGGGGCAGGAAAACGGAGGACTGCTCCTGCCCTCGGTATCCACTAGACCAGGGGTGTCAAACTCCAGTACCGGAGGGCCACAAACCAGTCTGGTTTTCAGGATGCCTCTAATGCATAATCATTAGATATATTTGCATACAATGGGGGCAGTGCATGCAAATATATCTGATGCATATTCATTAGGGATACCCTGATGGTTTGCGGCCCTCCAGGGCTGGAGTTTGACACCCCTGCACTAGACCACCGGGACTTTAAGGTAAGGGCTTGCGGGAGGGGTTGGGGTCCACGGGGCCTCCTTTGGCCAAATGGCTAGCTGGGCTATTAGGTTTTGAGGGGGGAGAGTGACTGACTTCCTTGCTGGGATTTTTTATGAAGATTGGGGGATGGGAGGGAGTGGCCCAACTGGCTAGCTGGCTTTTTCTCTTGTGTCGGGGAGCCACAATCCCCCCTTACAGTTCCCTATGGAGATTGGGAGCTGTCCGGGGGAGGGGGGGGCAGGTACTAAAGGGGGAGCCAATTTGGCATTCTAACATTGTCAGTGTCAGAATCGATACATTTGCGGCACCGGCAATGTTGAAAGGGGGGAGCCCAATCATGTCCTGGGCAGAACTGGTGATGATCGATGGGAAAGAGCTATTACTATCTCTGTCCTCTTCTTGCACTTGCAGTGGATCCCATGATCCCTGCATCAGCAGGTACTGTGGGATTTTCAACACTACCTGCCAATGCAGGGATCATGGGTCTCCAAGGTAAGTGCAAATGGTCCACAATATCTGCATGGATAAGGCTGGGAATGCCCCCTGCAGATACCACAGACCTTTTGCAGCAACTATGGGGCTTTTGCAGCTAATGCCCAGCTGTTGGGAAATCCCAAAATCCCATGGAAAATGGAAAGGTATGGGGGAAGGGATCATAGACACAGATACTGATTAGAGTTTTAGAAGTTGGAATGGTTGGAAGCACATGTACAGCAGAGAAGAGAATCTACCTCATGTAAACAGAATATTTGCACTAGGTTTGAGAAGTGGTTGCATATCTCCTAGGACTGGTGTGGCTTAGGGAGACTGGAAGAATTACCTATGGCTTTGAAGGATTCCCTTTTCCTGTTGAAATACCTACTGCAGATCCTGATGGAAGGGCATAAAGACAGGGGATTTGGTCTTTTATTTGTATCACCAGAACAGTGATAAATTCCTCTGGAACATGGGATTACATGTAGAATTATGCACATTGCTAAATGATAACCACTGGTCTACTACTATTACTATTGCTTATCATTTATATATTGCTACAAGGTGTATGCAGTGCTGGACTTTTTTATAGTCTCTTTGTATAAGAAAGCATACTGTACACTTATAGTTTCCAAGTTTATTAAATGGAGAAGCAGAAAATATAGCATTTACTGGTGCCTATTTTTGCTTGGTATATATGTATATATATAATCTTTGCAATCTACTCTTGTTGTTGGATGCCATTGAGTCAGTGTCGACTCATGGCGACCCTCTGGATAAATGACCTAAACTGTATTCGGTCTTCAGTCAGGCAGCTTATTGTTGATAGAGTGGCACCTATAGCTGCTGTCATTGTATCAATCCATCTCATTGCCGGCCTTCCTCTTTTACATTGACCTTCTAGTTTGCCAAGCATTATGTCTTTCGCCAAAGAGCTCTCTTCGCATAATGTGCCCAAAGTATGAAAGTCGAAGTCTTGTCATCGGAACTTCTAAAGAAAGCTTAGGTTTGATCTCCTCTAGTACTGACTGGTTTGTTCTTTGGGCAGTCCATGATATACACAGTATTCATCACCAGCACCAAAGGCATCAAATTTCTTTCTGTCTATCTTTTTCACTGTCCAACTTTCACATCCATATGACGTTACTGAAAACACCATGGCTTGAAAAAGTCAAATCTTTGTATGGAGAGAGATATCTCTTCTCTTGAGAATTTTGTGTAGTGCCTTCATAGCCATTCTGCCAAGAGCAATGTGTCGCTGGATTTCTTGACTGTTTGTCCTTTCTTTATTGATTGTTGATCCAAGTAGATTAAAGTTATCAACTATTTCAATTTCTTCTCCATCAATGATGAACTTATTGATTTTGCCAGTTGTCAGGATCTTTATCTTCTTAATGTTAAGATGGAGGCCCATTTTAAGACTATGGACATGATATTCAGTTAGGAGGTGTTATGTGCCGCCTAACCTGGATTTTCAATGCTGGGGGTCATATGAGGCAGCAAGGAATGCAACACTAACTCATTCTGAAATATCACATAAGGAGTGGTAGTGGGCCTCAAACTGTGATATCTTGCCCCCCCCCCCCTCCAAGCCATTGTCATAACCATTAATGATGAAAATGGACTTGGACATTGTGGCCATTACAAAAACATGGTTTAATGAGTCGCATGAATGTGATATAGCCATAGCTGGCTATAATCTATTTAGAAGAGATAGAGAGGGTAGAAAAGGAGGAGGAGTAGCCCTGTATGTTAAAAGCAATATTAAAGCTGCTGAAATGCAGGGGGCATGGAGAAAAGAAGAAGCGCTCTGGATAGTGTTGGAAAGAGGAGATGGCACTGTCATCCATACTGGTGTGGTCTACAGGCCTCCACCTCAAACAGAAGAAATGGATTGTGAATTGATTGTTGATATTGCAAAGATAGCCTGAAGGGGAAAGTGATCATATTGGGTGACTTTAATCTACCTGATGTGGATTGGAGTATTCCTTCTGTAAATGTGGAAAGAAGTAAAAAAATTGTGGATACCTTCCAAGATGCGTTACTTAAACAAATGGTGTTGGAACAGACCAGAGAGAGATCCGTGCTGGATTTAGTGCCCACCAACGGAGATAGCGTGTCAAATATCCAGGTGGGTGCCCATGTGATCAGCAGCAATCATCACATGCTGTGGTTTGAGATAAAAGCCAAGGTAGAATTCAATCAAAGCAAGTTCAAAGTTCTAGATTTCAAAAACACTGACTTCAGTAAAATGGCTGAGTACCTAAAGGAGGAGTTGGTAGGGTGGGATGGGATAAGGGAAGTGGAATTGCAATGGGCTAAACTAAAGGAGACAATTAAAAATGCAAGAGATGCATATGTTAGGAAAGTAAATAAAAACAAGAGGAAAAGGAAACCTATTTGGTTCTCCAAAGAAGTAGCTGCACAAATAAAGGCAAAAAAAACCACAGCTTTCACAAAATTTAGAAGTTCACAAACAGAGGAACACAGAAAAGAATATAAGATCAAACTAAAAGAGACAAAAAGGGAAATAAGGATAGCAAAATCAAAGGCAGAAGAAAAGATGACTAAAGATGTGAAGTGTGGTGACAAAACCTTTTTCAGGTATATTCGGGCGTGGAGGAAAATCAGAGATGGAACTGCAGGACTCAAAATTGCTGGGAACGGATTCATGGAAAGTAACATTGAAAAAAACGAAAATGCTAAGCAAATACTTCTGCTCTGTTTTCACTAGAGAAAATCCTGGAGTAGGACCACCTGTGATTGACAAATATACAAATGGGAATGGAGTAGATATCACACCATTCACAAAAGATGATGTGTTAGAACAGCTTGCAAAACTGAAAGTGGACAAGTTTATGGGACCAGATGGGATACATCCAAGGATACTTAAAGAGCTCAGAGAGGTTCTTGCAGGGTCTTTAAAGAATGTTTTTAATAGAACCTTGGAGGCAGGAGAAGTTCCACAGGGCTGGAGAAGGGCTGATGTGATACCTCTTTACAAAAGTGGTAAAAGGGAAGAAGTGACAAACTACCGGCCAAAAGCCTTACCTCAGTGGTGGGAAAAGTAATGGAGGTACTCCTGAAAAAGTGAATAGTGGACTTCCTCAAAACCAACAGAATGCATGATCCAAGGCAAAATAGTTTTACCAAAGGATGATCTTGCCAAACAAATCTGATTGAGTTCTTTGATTGGGTGACCAGAGAACTAGATCAACAGCATGCGATAGATGTGATCTACCTAGATTTCAGCAAAGCATAGGAGGCTTATCAATAAATTCAACACTTTGGAGATGGGTCCCAAGGTGGTGAACTGGATCAGAAATTGGTTGACTGAGAGACGACAGAAGGTGACAGTAAACGGAACTCATTCGGATGAAAGGAAGGTGATTAGTGGTGTGCCTTAGGATTCGGTCCTGGGACCAGTACTGTTCAATAAATTTGTGAGTGATATTGCCGAAGGACTGAATGGAAAAGTCTGTCTTTTTGTAGATGACACCAAAATTTGCAACAGAGTGGACTCCCCTGAGGAAGTGAAGAACATGAGGAAAGATCTACAAAAGCTGGAAGAATGGTGTAATGCTTGGCAGTTAAGATTTAATGTGAAGAAGTGCAGTGTCATGCACTTGGGAAGCAGAAATATAAGGGAATTGTATGTGATAGGGGGCGAGAAATTGGTGTGCACAGACCAGGAGAAGGACCTCAGAGTGATTGTTTCTGATGATCTCAAGGTGGCGAAACAGTGTGACAGGGCAGTGGCAAAAGCCAATCTATGCCCGATAGCCCGACACAGGCCATGTTTCGAGTCTTTCTTCATCAGGGGGAGGCACTTGTTTGAATCCGTCAGTTATATACATGTCTATCCGTTTTACAAACGGTGTATGCCTGTATCCCCCTGATGAAGAAAGACTCGAAACATGGCCTGTGTCGGGCTATCGGGCATAGATTGTGAGAAATAAAGGTTCCTTCCAATTTACCACGGTTTCCATTGGATTCTTTCTGTTCACGTGGTATTGTGCTTTTCTGGTGGACTTCTTGATCATAGTGAGTAGGCCAGGAATAACTGTTGCCCCAATCATCTAGGACTAACAATCCACCATAGCAAGCTCAGTCAGACTGTACCTGCTGCCCACCACTAAGCTGTTTCAGCCTTGCACATGCTAACTGTCTTCGGTTCACTGGTCAGCATACAATTCATGTGCACAGAACCATGGCCACCCCAGCATTGGGCTTGCCAGAGATTACACCCACATTACTGGAGCCAGGGATCATATAGCGCTATGTGGATGCATAGCCATGCCATGGTCATTGCTTGGTCAGAGTAAGAATACCCTTTCAGCATGACAGGCAGTAGCCACCCAGACCATGCACGTGGCAGACAGGCACTATAAAGTCTCAGGCATTGATCCTACTGCCAAGGCCAACACATTTTGGCCAATCCACTCTGTTTCAGGCCATAACCACAATCCTCTGCTCCTCATCATGCACATTTGCAGACTAATTCTGGGAACAGCTTAGGCAATGTGAAGTACAGTGAAATGCAGAAAGCCACAGAACAATGGAGAGGCACACACATTGCTGTGCTGTGCAAAAGTGGGAATAGTTGGCATTCCTGCCTGCCACTTTGGTCTCCATATCAGCTCAAGCATTGTTAATGTGTGCTCATTGTGCAAGTACATTAACGCCCATTGTTAGTGCCTGCTCAGTGTGCAGGAGCTATCAGCCTGCCTTTTCATCCAGCTGTGAATAGTGGAGCCTCTCTGTGTGGCTGTACCCTTTCTGGCTGATTCATTGGGGGTTGCACATGCTGGTGCTGTGCCTGCACTGTAGGCTAAAGTTTAACCACATGGACATGCAAAAAAATGATCTACAGCCAGGACTTGAACATGCAACTCTCCACTTATATACATGTGCTGAACCACAGTACTGCCATATGGATATATCAGTCCTTGGGGCTGACATGCTCCTCATCAGACAGACCTTGGCACATGTCCTCTAAGCTGACTACCTGCCCTTCTGATCCTATGCCTACCCACTTCCTTAGCTCCATTTCTTCCACTATCGTCCCCTCCATCACTCATATTCTCAACCTATCGCTCTCCACCGCTACCTTCCCTTCTGACTTCAAGCATGCTATTGTCACACCCCTACTCAAGAAACCCTCACTCGATCCCTCCTGTCCTTCTAACTAGTGTCCCATCTCTCTCCTTCCCTTTATTTCTAAATTACTTGAGCGTGCTGTCTACCACCGCTGTCTCGACTTCCTCTCCTCTCATGCCCTCCTAGATCCTTTACAATCCGGTTTCCATCCCCTACATTCTACCGAAACTGCTCTTACCAAAGTCGCCAATGATTTGTTTCTGGCTAAGTCCAAAGGCTTTTATTCTGTCCTCATTCTTCTGGATCTCTCTGCTGCCTTTGACACCATTGACCACAATCTTCTTCTTATCACCCTGTCTTCACTCGGTTTCAAAGGCTCTGTACTTTCTTGGTTCTCCTCCTATCTTTCCCACCGCTCTTTCAGTGTGTTCTTCGGTGACTCCCACTGTTCCCTCTAAGCTGTGCGCGTGTGTGCGTGCACACACCTTGCCAAGCGAGCGCACATACTTTAAAACAGAGCACACAAAAATTACGGTTCTGATTCTGATAGAAAACAACACAGACATCTTAAAATTTAAAAGTTGTTATTGTAATTACTAGAAATTTTCAGCTTCATTTAGTAATTGTCTATTTTCATTTAATTTGATTAAAATCAATGTGGTGTAGTCAAATTTTAAAGTATATAACTCTGAGTGTCGTTATGTGGCGCACAAAAATTTAACCTTCCTTCAAAAGCTGCACATCTGATATTTTATGCGCACACAGCCTACAGAAAATTAGAGGGAACATTGGTGGCTCCTCCTCCTTTTCTACCCCTTTACCTGTGGGTGTACCTCAAGGTTCTGTCTTAGGTCCACTCCTCTTCTCTTCCTATACTCAATCCCTTGGTGCCCTTATCTCTTCCCATGGCTTTCACTATCATCTCTATGCTGATGACTCTCAAATCTACCTCTCTACGCCTGTTATCTCTCCTGAAATTCAAGCTAAGATCTCGGCCTGCCTCTCTGACATTGCTTCCTGGATGTCCTACCGCCGCTTGAAGCTGAACATGGCCAAAACTGAACTCCTTGTCCTTTCCCCCTAATGCCTTCCCTCCTCCTTCCCCTTTCTCAATCTCTGTGGATAACTCTGGTATCCTTCCTGTCTCTTCGGCACGGAACCTTGGTGTTATCTTTGACTCATCTCTGTCCTTCTCTTTACATATCCAAAACATTGCTAAAACATGCCGTTTCTTTCTTTACAATATCTCCAAGATTCGCCCTTTTCTCTCTGATAACACTACTAAACTGATTGTCCACTCTTTAATCACCTCCCGCCTTGATTACTGTAACCTTCTCCTTGCTGGCCTCCCTGCTAACCACCTCTTTCCTCTCCAGTCTATTCAACATTCTGCAGCTCGTCTGATTTTCTGTCAGTCTTGTTTTTCACACATTACTCCTCTTCTCACGTTACTTCACTGGCTCCCCATCCACTTCTGTATCCAGTTCAAACTCCTCCTTCTAACCTATAAATGTATTCATTCTTCTGCCCTCATTACCTTTCATCCCTCATCTCTACCTACATCCCCTCTCGCCTACTCCGCTCATCTAATTGTCTTCGTTTAGCTATGCCTTTTACTCGTACTGCTAATTCTAGACTTTGCTCCTTTCAACTGGCTGCACCCTTTTCCTGGAATTCTCTACCTGTCTCTGTCTGCCAAGCCTCCTCCCTGGCCATCTTCAAATCCAAATTGAAATCCCATTTCTTCACTAACTGAAACCACATACCAGAGCAAATGGACCACATTCCTAAAAATCACACCAGAATATCTAGAGAACATCATCACAAGTATGAACACAACCACCTCTCCACTCGACCCCTGTCCAGTTAGCTATATCAAGGCAACCAAACAGGAACTCATTCCAACAATGCTAAAAATCATTCAACCATCACTAACTCAGGGATACGTACCACCTGAACTCAAGTCAGCCTATTATAGAGAAAGAAATGGCAGGTCTTAGCTATCAGATGGATGTGTGCAGAGAAGGAGAGAGAGGAGTCAAAGACAACCCCAAGGTTGTGAACCGAGAAAACAGGGAGGAGTAGAGAGTTATCCACAAAGACTGAGAAAGGAGGAAGAGGAGAAGAGGTTTTAGGGGGGAAAATAAGAAGCTCAATCTTGGCCATGTTCAGTTTCAAGCGGCAGTGAGACATCCACGCAGCAATGTCAGAAAGGCAGACAGAGATCCGGGTCTGGATTGCCGGAGAGATTTCAGATGTAGAGAGGTAGATCTGGGGTTATCAGCATAAAGATGGTACTGAAGCCATGGGAAGAGATGAGCTCACCAAGGGACTGGGTATACAGAGAAAAAAGGAGTGGACCCAAGACAGATCCTTGGGTACACCATCTGAGAACAGGATAGCAGCAGAGGAGGAGCCACCAGAACTAACACTGAAAGAGCGATGGGAGAGATAAGAAGAAAACCAGGATAGTACAGAGCCCTTCAAATCAAGTGAGGACAGGGTATCAAGGAGAAGGTGTGGTCAACAGTGTCAAAAGCAGCAGAGAGGTCAAGAAGAATGAGGACAGATTAAAGGCCCTTGGATTTTGCCAGGGACAAGTCACTGGAGACTTTGGCAAGAGCTGTTTCAGTAGAGTGTAAAGGACAAAGGCTAGATTGTAAAGGATCCAAAAGGACATGAGAGGAGAGGAAGTCAAGGCAGCGGTGAACTACATGTTCAAGCAATTTAGAAATGAAGGGGAGGAGGAATATGGGTCAATAATTAGAATGACAGGTAGGATCAAGTGACGGTTTCTTGAGGAGAGGTATAACTACAGCATGCTTGAAGACTGCAGAGACAGTTGCAGTGGAGAGCGATAGGTTGAGAATATGAGAGATGGAAGGGAAAACAGTGGAGGAGATGGGGCTTAGGAGATGGGTGGGGTCAGAGGAGCAGGTAATGAGTTTGAAGGAAGAAAGAAGGTGTGCAGTTCCTCTCTCAGAGATCACAGAAAACTAAGAGGGTTGCAGAGGCAGAGGGGTAAAGTTGGGAGTGAAGAGGGGGAGGAGGGGAAGGAGGAGACTTGGTGGGAATTGGATGGTGATCTTGTGTATTTTGTCATGGAAATAGTCAGCCAGGGTTTGGGCAAAAAGGGAGGGGTCAGAAGCAGAGGCTCTTTGAGGAGAGAGCTGAGAGTAGTAAAGAGACAGTGAGGGTCAGGGGCAAGAGAGTTAGTCAGATGGACATACTGTAATAGTCTTGTTTGGCAAGAGCTATGGCTGACTGGAAAGAGACAAGCATGAATTTCAAATGTAGAAAGCCTGCAAGGGAGTGGGATTTGAGCCAAGCACGCTCAGCTGAATGGGCAGAGGAACGTTGATAGAGGGTAGTGGATGAAAGCCAGGCTGGGGTGCCATACGCCTCACAGAACATGGCATGGATGGAGCAAGAGCATCCAGAGCAGAGGAGAGTGCAGCATTATAGGAAGCTATTGCCTCGTCAATAGACTTAGATGACATAGTGGAGGAAAGAGATGAAGAAACAGAGGAGGAGAGAACCAAAGGATCGTTAGCATGAAGATTTCTAAATAGGTTGGAGGAGACAGGACGAGGTTTAGGCAATGGGTGATAAAGAGTGAAGCTTAGCAAGTGATGGTCAGATAAGGGAAGAACTGAGGTATAGAAGTTTGAGGGTAAGCAACTAGAGAAAAATACCAGGTCAAGGCAGTAGCCATGCTGGTGAGTGGGGGCAGTATAGAAAAGCTGGAGGTCAAATGAAGAGGTAAGGGAAAGGAGCTTTAAAACATAAGGATCAGAAGGGTTATCAACATGAATTTTAAAATCCCCGAGAATAAGAGTGGGAGAAGAGGAATCCAGAAAGGAGAGCCATGAGTCAAAGTCAGTGAGAAAGATAGAAGTAGATTTGTCAGGAGGTTGATAAATAACAGTTACCCAGAGAGGTAGTGAAGTGAAAAGGTGGATGGAGTGGACTTCAAAAGAGGGAAAGGAGTGATACAGAGGCAGCAGGAGGGGTTGGAATTGGCAGGAGAGAGAAAATAGAAGCCAAGTACCACCACCATGGCCAGTGGGAGAGGCGTGTGGGAGAACTGATAGCCACCATGACAGAGAAGAGTGACATATGCCGTGTCTTCTGGGAGGAGCCAGGTCATAGTTAGAGCAAGAAGATGGAGAGCATTAGAGATAAAGAGATTATGAGTAAAAGCACGTTTATTAGAGATGGAGTGTGCGTTCCACAAGGCACATGAGAAAGGGAGAGTGGAAGGGGAAAGGAGAGAGATATGAATAAGATTAGAGGTGTTGCATGAAGATCTCTTCTCGGAGCATGACAAAAGTCTAGGGGGCCAAGGTTGTGGTTGATATCTCCGGATGAGAGAAGGAGAAAGAGTAGCAGAGAGGAGACAGTATGGCGGAAACGAGGGTAAAGTTGTCTTACAGAGACAGGAGATGGCTGAATGAGAGGGAGAAAGTGGTGAAGCTCAAGAGTTGATAATAAGGTAGAAGACAGAATGGAGAGGGAAGTGAGGATAGTAAAGGGGAGATAAGGAGGGGAGGAGTGAAGGTGCTGGAGGAGGAGAGACAACTAGGGAGTATGAAGAAAAGGAAGACAATGTGATGAGAAACCATAGAAGAGGGATAGAGAGGAGAACAGAGGCCAGAAGGGAAATAACTCTACAGGAACATATTCTATTTAGTGGAGAGACTGAATTAATTTGTTGATTTGGTGTTTACTGAGGAAGATGTAGGGATGTTACCCATGACTGAAGTGGTATTTAAAAGTGATACTGCGTAAGAATTGAAAGAAATATCAATACACCGGGAAGATGTATTACAACTATTTGATAAACTGAAGAGCAGCAAATCACCTGGACCTGGATTTCCTGGATACATCCAAGGATATTGAAAAAACTGAAATATGAGATTGCAGACCTGCTATTAATAATCTGTGAAATATCATTAAAATCATCTATAATACCTGAAGATTGGAAGATGGCCAATGTAACACCAATTTTTAAAAAGGGTTCCAGGGATGATCCGGGAAACTACAGACCAGTGAGGCTGATGTCAATACCAGGAAAAATGGTAGAAACCATCATAAAGAACAAAATTACTGAACATGTAGATAGTCATGGCTTAATAGGAGACAGCCAACATGGTTTTAGACAAGGAAGATCTTGTCTTTCTAATCTGTTATGGTTTTTTTGAAGATGTGAATAAACAGGTAGACAAAGGTGAGTCGGTTTATTTAGTGTATCTGGACTTTCAGAAAGCCTTTGACAAGTTCTCTCATCATAAAAAGTCATAGGATAGGAAGCAGTGTACTATTGTGGATCAGGAACTGGTTGAAAGATAGAAAGCAGAGGGTAGGTCTAAATGGCCAATTTTCCCAATGGAGAAAGGTGAATAGTGGAGTACCCCAGGGATCTGTGCTGGGTTCGCTGTTTTTTAACATATTCATAAATGACCTGGAAATGGAAATAACGAGTGAGGTTATCAAATGTGCAGATGACACAAAACTATTTAAAGTTGTTAAAACCCAAGAGGATTGTGGAAAATTGCAAGAGAATCTTGATAAATTGGAAGACTGGGCATCCAAATGGCAGATGAAATTTAATGTGGACAAGTGCAAAGTTATGCACCTAGGAAAGAACAATCCAAACTATGGTTACATGATGAAAGGTTCCACATTAGGAATGATCACCCAGGAAAAAGATTTAGGCGTCATTGTGGATTACATTAAAATTCTCTGCACAGTGTACAGCGGTGGCCAAGACAGCAAATAGAATGCTAGGTATCATAAGGAAAGGAATGGAAAATAAAAGAAAGGATATTATAATGCTTCTGTATCGCTCCAGGGTGCGACCTCACATTGAATATTGTGTGCAATTCTGGTTGCCGTATCGTAAAAAGGATATAGTGTTAGTAGAAAAGGAACAGAGAAGAGCCACCAAAATGTTAAAGGGGATGGAAAGATACCCCTATGAAGAGAGGATAAAAATGTTAAGGTTCTTCAACTTGGAAAAGAGACAGCTGAGGGAAGATAAGATAGAGGTCTATAAATTAATGAATGGAGTGAATGGGTAAAGGTAGATTGATTGTTTACATCATCAGAATATAGAAAGACTAGGGGATATGCAATGAAACTACAGGGTAACCTATTTAAGACTAATAAGAGAAAAAAAAATTTCACTCAACGTGTAATCAAACTCTGGAATTTGTTACTGGAAGATGTAGTAAAAGCTGTTAGTGTAGCTGGGCTTAAAAAAGGTTTGGACAAGTTCCTGGAGGAAAGGTCCATAAACCATTATTAAAAGGGACCAGGGATATCTCTGCTTGCCCCAATACAAGCATTGTGGAACCTGTGTCTTTTGGGGAAACTGCTAGGTACTTATGATCTAGATTGGCCACTTTTGGAAACAGGATACTGGACTTGATGGATCTTGGTCTGACCCAATATGGTATACTTATGTTCTTATATTGTTATTGACCTGGTAAACCAAACTACTGTTTATCTGTTTATTTATTCATCATGTCTCCTTGTTAAGGGACTGGTTATTTATACCCTATTTTACCTGTTATACCTGCTTAATGCATACCCAAGTTTAATTTTCCTGTTTAATGTATACCCAAGTTATTATACCTGTTTCACTGTAAGCACAAATCACGAAATTGAGATGTGCAACTCTTATGTTCATTGTAAACCGCACTGATGTCGAATAGCGCGGTATAAAAGAGACTGCAAATAAATAAATAAATAAATAAAATCTTTAAGGCTGAGCAACATGGAGTCTACTGTATCTACTCTTTGATATCCTGCCAGATTCTTCTGACCTGGATTGGCCACTGTTGGAAACAGATACTGGGTTTGATGGACCTGTACTCTGACTCAGTATGGCAATTCATATGTTCTTATATTTTATAAGAAATAGAGCTGAAGGTGATAAAGTCTGAAATGGTTCATCAGCAGAGGTGATGGGACTATCATTGTTACAGATTTTTGGCATGCTTGGGACAAATATGGAGGACAGTGGTAAGCAAAGGATTAAGTAGTCAGATAAAAGATATGAGAGAAGGAAGAGTTGGCATTAGATTGCTTATGGGAATTTATAGGTGCATCTATCCAGTGTCCACAGGTTAGACTGGATGGGCCATTTTGGTCTTTGCAGTATCTGCTATCATTAACCTTATTGCTAAGTTAAACATACACACAGAGAAGCATAGGCACTCACACACAAATATACAATCTCCTCCCTTTTCGTGGTCGAGCTCAAACTCCTCCCCTCCTCCCCCCACCTCCTGCTCTTAAAACTGAATCTGAATGAATTATAGAGATAATTAATTATTCCATCCCTGTAAAAACTATGGTGGGAACAGCTCTTATAAGAATTAAAAAAGGATTTATTTTATAACAAACATAATGTCCTTAGTATAAGAATTTTTATACCTAGTAATGTGTTTTTCTTATGAAACTTCCAATTCCTATAGAGTACATAAAAGCATTTCATATTAATATATTTATGGGCTTGAAATTTCATTCCTTTATTGTTTATTAGATTACTTCTCTTCCAGATTAAAAAGCACTTTCTGAATGCATTTCACAGGCCTAAAGATGCTTTTCAGACCAAAGTAAAATTCAACAACAATTCAATTTCAAGGATAAGCAGTGCCCTGATTTCATCAGGTCATTAACTCTAGGTACTCTGAGAGGCAGGTTTTTAATGTAGCAAGAAGTAGTAATTTGTGATGGTGTCAGATTTGAAATAGTACACCTTTGGGCTATTTTAAAATGTTTTCCCATTTTCAGAAGCATCAAAATGTTCCTGTTCATGCAGTTACATTGCATATCGAAGAGAAACAAGATAAATTTGAATTATAGACATAGAAGTGCATTAGATATAGGCTAAAGGGTATTTTCACATACTATGCTCTTCACTCTATTTGGGGGGCATATTTAGGGGCAGTGGCCAGCGCTGCTTTAAATTATGCCTGGATATTCAATGCCAGAATCATATCTAGCCTCCAGTACTGAATATGTGGGTTGCCTGGATAGCGAATTAGCTATCTGGTCTATGGTGATATTCAGTTACTTGCCACAGCTAAACCGACTAAAGTTAGGCCCTGATTTTTTTGTGGCCTAACTTTATCTGGTTAGGATTAACTGGCAGGTGGCTCAATATTGCTATCCTCACTCCACTTCTGGGACACTCCAAAATTAAGTGGTTTTAAAGGCACTAAGAAAGGATACTAAGCTGGGTAGAGGGTATGAGAATCTACTGATGCACCTCAATTATAGCGAGTCCCACAATTAATCTTTTTTCAGTTATTAAAACTTTGGGATACAGGGTTTGTTTATTTTGGTAATTAATTTTGAACGTTATCCTGTTATTTGCTTTATTGCTTTTATAAAATCGCTACATTTTACACAGTTTTAGGCACCCTGTTATAAAATTCTCATTTATGTCTTACATGTTTACAAAAGTGAGCTACCAGGTAGAGCAGGGTTTAGCATGCAGTTCAGGTACCACACAACAAAGTAGTGAGGTCCCCTATACTAAAAATCCCATGCTCCCAAAGCAGTGTGTGATTGGGCAGGGAGTGGGTGAGCCAGGGGCAGGATGGAGGTGTTGGTGGCAAGTTGTGGCTGGTTCGAGCATTATACCAACTACCTCTCACATAAAACAATACTGTAAATAACTCAAAGTTAAATGTAATCACTGTTACGTTGTGATAGTGTTATGGTGTTGTTATAGTGTTACAGTTTTTCGTGTTATACTGTTCCAGTTCCTTGTACAACAGCGTAGCTTTCGGTCCCGTTAAATTGTTGGTTCATTGTAAACTACTTTGAATAGTAGAAAGGTGGTATAAAAATATATTTAAATAAATATAATAAATAAATAAATAAATAATAGCTCGCGCTAACCATGCTTACTACCTTAAGGCCGGGTGCACTTAATGCCACTTGAAGGACTAGTCACCATGGTGCCATGTGGCTTCACTGCACTAACTGAAGGGAGGATGCCTCCCCCCTGCAATTCAAGCAGGTCTCCGCAGAAGGAACATGGCCCAACCGTGCGGTCCTAGGGCACCTGTTAATTGTGATTTGGTTAAAAGAAAGGGTAGGAATGGTCAATTTTTGCAATGAAAAGAAACAAATAGTGAAGTGCCCCACAGACATGTACTGCTAGAGTGGCCTAGTGATTCGGACAAGTTACCAACAGACAGGGGTTCAAAGCCCGCTAAAGGACAACAATCTTGGTCAGGAAGGATTGGGGTTTCTAGTCCTACAGGTGCTCCTTGGACAAGTCTCTTAGCCCTCTGTTGCCTCGGGTACAAGGATAAGGGACATATATACAGTAACTGAATGTACACTGTTTTGACATGTAGAAAAGTAGTATATAAGGCTAAATAAATACTGGGACCAGTGTTTTTTTTAATGATCTGGAAAAAGGAACAATGAATGAGGTGATCATATTTGCAGATCACACAAAATTATTTAAAGTAGATAAAATGGGCAGATTGAGAGGACTTGCAGGACACTGTGTGGCTGAGGAATTGGGTATATAAATACTAAATGAAATGTATTGTAGGAAAGTGGAGGTTCAAAGTTAAGCCTTATCACCCAGAAAAAGAACCTTGAAGACTCACTGTACAGGCTCACTGTAGACTAAGGTGCTCATTTAAGAAGTCTTATTTGTGTTTTGGGTGTCTGAAAATGTGCATGCGGACATCCAAATTGTGAAGACGTCCCTGGAGCCACTTTACAAATAGTGTCTGATGACGTTTTCAGCATGGGGATGTCCAATTAGACAGGGGTATGGTAGAGGCATGTCCAGGGGACAGATGTAGATGTCCCCAAATTATTTCAGAACCCTTGTGGATGTTTCCAACCATGTCCAGGTTTAGACCAGGCACAAATAGGCATCAGGAAATTGCTCATTTGGGCCCTAAAACATCTGGAGGGCATAGAGATGATGACACTCCTTTATCCTCAGTACTCACCACATTTGCAATGATATTTTTTGTGTAATTGGGAAATGTGTTTTGTGCTGGAACAACTGCTGAAGGTCTCTTAGATGTCCCCGGTCTAGGATATTATTCCAGGGATCTATATTGGGCACATCCACATTTGTGAAATCATGCCTGAACTTGGACATGCTTATCTTTTTTTTTTTCAGCGTTCTGGTATGAACACCCCAGATTGCACTTAGACATTATTTGCATAATGTGCTTTAATATGTCAAAATGTCCCATTAGCAGCCAAAAAAGAGAATTAAATATTAGGAGATACATAGAAAGCAGTAAGAAACAAAACTGGAAATATAAGAATGTCTTTGTGTAGATCTGTGGTGCAGTCATACTTTGGGTATTGTGTAGTTATGGTAGATACACCTCATAAAAGATACTGATGGTCTAGCAAGTACATGGAAGGGCAACAAAAATGATTATGAGAATAGATTGTCTCTCTTATGAAGAAACGTTGAACAGGGTAGGGCTCTTTTATTTAATATTTCATTTTCTTTGTTGTAAATTCTATTGTGATATCTAGTGACTGTACCCCATAGCTTTCTTAATGGTTGTCTTGTACAGTGACACCTAGAGATTGAAGCATGTAGCTCACTATTAGCTGCTATGTGTATGGCCTCTTAATGATGAAAAGGCAGAGCATTACCTGTTGCCTTGGGATGGTGGTGCTCCATGGTTGAACTGTAAAAGTCATCCTTTGAAACCTGGCAGTGATATCTAATGGTTAGATATATTATCACACTTACAACATGCTTTCCCTATTCGTTTAGTATTTTGGATATAGGTATTCAATATTTCCCCAGTACTCTGCTATAAACCCTGAATATTTTGCATGACCAGTTTTTTCCATCTGCATTAATGTGTGATGGTCATTTCTCCATTGCAGTCAAAAGAGTTCCCAATTATGTCTTAAATTGTAAATAGTTACCCTGTTATCCAAGTTGCATTACCTGTTCAACTGTAAACACAAAGTACCATCGGAAATGTGTATTTTATTGTTCATTATAAACCGCACTGATGCTGAATAGCGCGGTATAAAAGACACTCTAATAATAAATAATAAGATGGGGCTCTCCTGTTTGTTACATAGAAATATGATGACAGAAAAAGACCACATGGCCTATCTAGTCTGTCCTTTCATAACAACTACAACAGTCCCCTTTTTACCTTTAGAGATCCTCTGTGTTTGTCCCATGCTTTTTTGAATTCAGTTACTGTCCTCATCTCTACCACCTCCACTGGGAGACTATTCCACTACTCTTTCCGTAAAGAAATATTTCCGCATATCACTCCTGAATCTATCTCCCTTCACCCTCATCCCATGTCCCCTCGTAGCAGAACTTGCTTTCAATTGAAAGAGGCTCTCTCCCTGAACATTTATACCACGGAGGTATTTAAACATCTCAATCATATCACCTCTATCCCGCCTTTCCTCTAAGGTGTACATATTAAGATCCTTCAGTCTGTCCTCATATGCTTTATAATGAAGACCACTAATCATTTTAGTAGCCACCCTCTGCACCGACTCCATCCTGTTCACATCCTTTTGAAGGTGCAGTCTCCAGAATTGCACACTATACTCCAAATGAGGTCGCACCAAACACTTATACAGAGGCATTATCACCTCCTTTTTTCTGCTAGCCATTCCTCTCCGTATGCACCCAAGCATCCTTCTAGCTTTTGCCGTCGCCTTTTCTACCTGTTTAGCTACTTTAAGATCATCAGACACAACCATGCCTAGGTCCCGCTCTGCTTTAGTGGACAAATGTACTTCACCCCCTATACTATATTGCTCCCTTGGATTGCTGCAGCCCCAAGGCATGACCTTACATTTTTTAACATTAAATCCCAGCTGCCAAATTCTAGACCATTCTTCAAGCTTAGCTAGATCCCTCCTCATGTTATCTACCTCTTCCTGGGTGTCTACTCTATTGCAGATTTTGGTATCATCCACAAAGAGGCAAACCTTACCTGAAAGCCCTTCCGCTCTATCACTAACAAAGATGTTAAAAAGAATCGGACCAAGGACAGATCCCTGGGGCACACCACTGATAACATCCTTCTCCTCCATTTACTTGTACTCTTTGTCGCCTCCCACCCAACCAATTTCTAACCCAAGCAGTAACTTTAGGGTCCATCCCTAGGGTGCTCAGTTTGTTTATAAGTCGCCTGTGAGGAACAGTGTCAAAGGTTTTACTGAAATCTAAATACACCACATCTAGGGCTCTCCCTCTGTCCAACTCCCTGGTCACCCAGTCAAAGAAATCAATCATATTTGTCTGACAAGACCTACCTCTGGTGAATCCATGCTGCCTCGGATTCTGTAATCCGCTGGACTCCAGAAACCTCACTATTTTCTCTTTCAGCAGCGTTTCCAATAATTTACTCACCACCGAAGTTAAACTAACCGGCCTGTAGTTTTCAACCACATCCTTACTTCCGCTTTTGTGTAAAGGCACCACATGAGCCTCTCTCCAGTCCTTTGGCACCACTCCCAACTCCAACAAGGCATTGAAAAGGTCAGTCAGTGGAGCTGCTAGAACGTCCCCAAGTTCCCTCAGTATTCTCGGGTGTATCCCATCGCTTTGTCTACTTTAAGTTGAGATAGTTTCTCACGAACACAGTCTTTTGAAAAATGTTCAAGATGTCCTTTTCTGGAGGCGGAGCCAGCGAGACTCCAACATGGCCGCATAAGAATTATCTCCCGTGGACCCTGGCAATTTAATCCTGTGCATCTCTATCGCAGTCCCTCTCTCATAAGGGTGCGGCTGAGTTGGTCCTGCTAACTATGGCTGGGAGTAAGCAAACTCGGTTGGAGTTCGGGAATCCTCCTGTGTCCGGTTCCAAACGGTCCAAGACGGACCCACTCTCTCCGCAAAAGCAGGCCCTAACGCAGGATACACCGGGAGGCCTACAGGAGTTGTTGAAAGAGGTTCGGGCTATCCGAGCGCGTGTGGACTCAAACGGGGACACACTAGCAGAAATGCAAACGGACATGAAGGACTTGCGGGCGCAAATGCAGACCCTGACCCTCCGATTGGAAAAAGCGGAAGCGGCGGGGCGAGGTACGAGGAGGGGGTCACGCAATATGGAAAGACAACCCGAAAAGTGGAGTTCCTCGAGAGATCCATAGAGGATATGAATAACAGAGCCAGGCGCAACAATATCCGAATAGTAGGGCTTCCGGAAGGCCTAGAAGGGAGAGACCCGATCCACTATTTGGAGACCTGGTTGCCCGAATTTCTGAAAGTGGATTTCACTCAGCCCTTAGAGATTGAAAGGGCACATTGGATTCCGTCCTCTGCTAGCCTGCAAAGCAATAGGCCGCACCCGATGATCTTTTGTGTATTGCGACACCAGCATGCAGTTCAAATCTTGGCTGCAGCCAAAGGGAAATAGCTCCTTTTGCCTGAAGGGCAGAAAGTATTTTTCTTCCCGGATTACAGTAAGCCTACGGTGGAGAAGAGAAAGCTATTCCTCGCATTAAGGCCTAGGCTACAGCACCTCCAGGCCAGATATGGGCTCTTCAACCCAGCAAGGTTCAAAGTCACCCTGAATAACTCGACTAAGACTTTTGAAGATCCGATGGCTCTCAAGAGGTTTATTGAAGAGCAGGAGGCCCTAATGATGCATCAGAACTAGCTGTCTGCGCGATTGGGCTAATTACCTACTACATCGGGAGTGATGAATGGGACATCAGCAGATGAGCGTTTGTCTTTGCCCCACTGAACGTTACTCTTTTTCTGCTTTGGGGTCATCCCTAGCAAGGCTTCGTATAAAGGGTGGTCTCGGGCCCTTTCCTAAATGTGCCTGGCTGTTGTAATGGCTTTCAAGTCCTTGCCGAGGGATGATCCTAATATTGTCTATGGTGTTCTCATTATTTCTTTAAGAGATGCTAATGTACATTGTGTTGTGTAACCAGATAGCCTGGTTTCTAGGGTTTGTTGGGTCCCGGCTGCGCCATGTTTTATATGGTGTCACAGAGCAGACTCACTAGCGGACCCTATGGAGATAGATGAAATAGCAGATCAGGAAGACACTGACGTTTGGGGAGAGCACATGTTAGAAAGTTGCCATGAGCAACAAAAGCAAATAAGGTCACGAGATAGGGAGACACACCCAGCCAGCAGAGAAGCTAGGAGATTCTCACCTGATACAAATCAGCTGGGGGGAGGTGCTGCTCGGAGATACCTAGATAAGCACAGCGCACAAGCAGTTAAGAAGATGAAGATTGAGTCTAAGTCTCAGAGGCAGCCTAAGACTCAGCACAAAAGCAGAAACAGAAGGAACTGGGTGAACAGAGAGGACAAGAGAAGCTGGAGAGATAGCTGTGAAGAAAGCGTGTCTGACTACCACTTTGGAAGCCTGAACGGAAGTCTGTGTGATTCCAATGAGTGCTTGAGTGAGAGGCAAAGACAGCTTGACGCAGTGAGTGAGATTGAGTATAACAGCCCAGGTTGGAACGGAGCCAGGAGGAGAAAGGTACAAGCCGAGAAGTTTTCTCTTATCCTAAGAGGGGAAGCACAGGGCTTGGCTATAGGAAACAGTTCATTGAAGTACAAAAGCCATATGAAGCCAGCTTAAGGGAAGCAGAGAAGCTTCACTACCCCTATTATAAGCAAGAGAAAGTTAAAGGCTTTTTACCTGCAGAAGTTAATCATTCTGAGAGAAACGTAAGGAACAGAATCTCAGAAAGGCTGCCGTTCAAAGCTCCAGCTATCCACAGGGTCCTGAGCCAAGCAGAGGCTAGAGGTGAATCAATTCCTTCTAATAGGAGTGCAAGAGAATATTTTAGCTTACCTACCAGGCACCAGCAGAGGAGAGGCTCTTACCAACAGAACCCCAGTGAATGTGGTAATAGCAATCAGTTTACTCTCAGAGAAAGGAAAGTACGTCACAGCCAAGACGGACTGTTTGAAAAGCTCCCACATGAGGAAGGTAAAGATGTGTTAATCCCTGCTGAAGAATTCATGCAATGTGAACCGTCTGAAGTGGAGAATAATGTTGAGCAGATGGACTGTAGTATTTCTGTGGCTGATAACATATTCTTACTAAGGTAAAGAGAAGTAAGAAGCCTGACAGTGTGAAAGGAAGGCTTATTCCTATCTCTGCAAGTCTGTGTTTGAATACATTTTGTTTCTGGTTAAGAAGCTGAAAGGAAGCTATTTTTGGTTACAGTTTTTCCTTTTGTTATATGCCCAAGAAGGGTTATGTTTATTTTGTTTTATACATGATAAGAAGTCCTTTTGGGAAAGGGAAATAAAGCCCTTATAACCTTACCATCGATTCCACGACTAATTTTTAACTGGCAGCACAACTACAACTACCAGAAGGCCAGTTATATTAAGGCCCCAGTGCAGTACCCTGCTTAACCTACAGGTGTGCAGAGGGGGCATGGGACAATGGTCAAGCTGTCTCACCCATATTTTTGGTTGTGGGTATGGGGTATGAATGTTGGTTCTCTGGGGAAAACTACTAGAGCGTGTTATATGTACATGGGCAGTAGGTATAGGCTGGAGCTGGGTGCTGTTCTCATTCCTTTCTATGTGACCCAATGGCCACTGGTCTAAAGGTCTTGTCCCTAAATGTTAAGGGCATTAAGTCCCCTGCTAAAAGAAAGAAAGAAAATCTTGTCTTATTGTGGGAGGCAACAGGCTGATTTAGTCCTTCTACAGGAAACACACCTTACTCCTGCGGAGACGTGCAAGCTGGAGAATAAACAATTTAGGGTAATTGGCTCTTCCCCTGCGGCCCACAAGAAAAATGGGGTAGTAACCTTAATTAGGAGGGTGTTGGGGGTTACATTTGAAAGCTTAAGCAATGATGAATTGGGAAGGTGGGTTAACTCCCTAATTCAGGTCGGTGGAAGTTCGCTCCTAATTTCAAATGTTTATGGGCCCAACTGTGCCGATCCTCTCTTTTTTCGCTCTATCTTGGGTAGGTTGCAGACGGAGCAACCGGTCCCTATCATTATGGGGGGAGATTTCAATGCTGTGAGTGATTCTCTTGTGGATCGTAACCCTGGGAGAGTTGAGAAGCCTTCTAGATCCGCCTTAGCAATTAAGGCCCTGTGTGAGGCTAATGGTCTGGTTGATGTATGGAGAGTGTTACATCCGACGGGAAAAGATTTTACCTTTTTTTCTTCTTTGCACAAATCTTCCTCTCGCATTGATTTTTTCTTAGTGTCAAAATCCTTGGTGGCCTTGAGCTGTGAGGCAGGTATTGAGGGTATATGTATTTCTGATCATGCGGCGGTTACCCTGAAAATTGACCTCCCTGGGATAGAGAGACCTGCCTTGCTCTGGTCATTTAACAGGGCTTGGTTAGCTGCACCCTCCTTCCAAGCGGAAATACGGGAGGTTATACGCTCTTACTTTGATTCCAACAAGGTGGGGGATACGGCAAGTTGGGCCTGGTGGGAGGCTTTTAAAGCTACCCTCCGGGCTGCAATCACCAGCTATTCGATCTGGGAGCATAAATAGAATAAAGCCCAATTAGCAGTCCTGGAAAGTCAGATTAAAGCTGGTGAAAGACTATGGGCCAAATAGCCAGATCCTAGCATATTAGTCAGACTTCAATGATTAAGGTACCAGTATAATGAATTAGTCTCTTCAGAGGTGGAACAAATACTTCTAAAACAATCTGCCAGATTCCATGTAGAACAGAATAGGGCCAGAAAATCTTTGGCCGCTGCTTTGAGAGGGAAACAGGAAAAGAAGAGAATTGTCTCTCTTTTGGATGATAATTCAGTTCCACAAACCAATAGTGAATGAATATTAGGCGAGTTTTCTAAATATTGTGCCCAGTTATATTCCTCGGATATTAACCCGGATCCGGGTGCTTTCACAAATTTTGTGAGGGATCTGCTTCACCCTACTGCGACGGTGCAACAGGTTAAGAGCTTGGGCAACCCATTCTCAAGTAAAGAAATACGGGCAGCCATAGGTGCTATGTCCGGGGGCAAAGCCACTGGCCCAGACGGCATCCCAGCTGAGTTTTACAAGGTGTTCTCCAAGGACTTGCTCCCACACCTCTTGGTGTATTACGCAGAGCTGGTAAAGGGACAGGGGGGTACAGGTCACTTTTCAGAAGCCACAATAGTGGTCCTGGAGAAGCCAGGCAAAAGCCCCGAATATGTGACGAATTATAGGCCGATTTCCCTACTAAACTCTGATTATAAGATCTATGCGAGCATCTTAGCGCAAAGACTCACTAAGGTCATTCAAGATCTCGTTCACCCGGACCAATGTGGCTTTGTTCCCGGGAGATCTACCTCGGATAATGCACGGCTGTTATGTAACTTATTGGAGAGGGCTGCAATTAGCCCCTTACCCTATATTGGTCTCTCACTCGATGCGGAGAAGGCATTTGATAGGCTGGAGTGGCCCTTCCTCTTCATGGTGTTGCAATGGTTTGGCCTTGGGGATGAGTTTATCAGCATGGTAAAAGTTCTATATGCGAACACCAGCGCTTGCATATTCGCCAATGGTATCCTCTCTCGCTCCTTCTCGCTTCATAGAGGAACGCGACAAGGCTGTCCTCTCTCCCCCCTCCTGTTTAATTTAGCTTTGGAACCATTGGCTATTGCTATCAGACAGAAGAAGGAGATTACAGGATTTAAGGGTTGCTACTAAAATGATTAATGGGCTTCATTATAAAGCATATGAGGACAGACTTAAGGATCTTAATATGTACACCTTAGAGGAAAGGCGGGATAGAGGTGATATGATTGAGATGTTTAAATACCTCCGTGGCATAAATGTTCAGGGAGAGAGCCTCTTTCAATTGAAACCAAGTTCTGCTACGAGGGGACATGGGATGAGAGTGAAGGGAGATAGATTCAGGAGTGATATGCGGAAATATTTCTTTACAGAAAGAGTAGTGGATCCGTGGAATAGTCTCCCAGTGGAGGTGGTAGAGATGAGGACAGTAACTGAATTCAAAAAAGCATGGGACCAACACAGAGGATCTCTAAAGGTAAAAAGTGGACTGTTGTAGTTGTTATGGAAGGACAGACTAGATGGGCCTTGTGGTCTTTTTCTGTCATCATGTTTCTATGTTTCTATGTTTCTAAGCTGGGAGACTTACAGGTGAAGTTATCAGCCTACGCTGATGATCTTCTCTTATTCACCCTACCAGAGGAAATATCGTCAATTTTAACTTCAATTGACTGCTACTCCTCTATTTCCGGATATAAAATTAACTGGGCCAAATCAGTAGCATTTCCAATGAATAATGTCTCCAATTCGCGCCTTTTGGCAGATTTTCCCTTTAGGTGGGAGTCAGGCCAATTCACATACTTGGGTACTCAATATTGTGCCTCCCGGGAGGATACAATTAATTCAAACTTAGCAGAGCTTCTACTGTTGATCCGTAAGAGGATCCTTACTTGGTCACCCCTTCACCTCTCTTGGTGGGGCAGGCTTGAGACCATAAAATGATTTTAACTCCCAAAATTAATTATATACTGGGAATGCTACCCTTTGAGTTACCAGGGGGAGCCTATGTTGATCTTGAGCGAGCGCTATTGGATTTCCTTTGGAATGGGAAATGCCCGAGAATTGCCCTAGAAAGCTCAAGGCCTCCAAGGATAAGGGAGGGGTTCAATTTCACGATTTTCAAAGGTATCACCAAGCACTCCTTTTAAAGCAAGGGGCTTTGTGGGTGGGGGCAGATGGTTTGGGGCCAAGGCCGACGTGGTTGGCAGTGGAAGAAAGGCTTGTGGCCCCTTATCCCCTGCGACACCTGTTGGGTATGCAATTTTCACGAAATTCTGAAATGGGCAGGGTTATTTTGGCCACCCAAGCAGCCTTTCTGCAGCTAGTCAGGCTAGCGGGCGACAGAGATTCCTTTTCAAGGCAAGATCCGCTGTGGTGGAACCCATTGCTTAAGATCCGGGGCCGTGAGTTCGCTTGGCAACGGTGGATGAAATGTGGCATATGGTCGCTGGGACAGTTAGTAGGGGATAATGGTTGGAAGGATTTCCCCTCCTTGCAGAGGGAATTCTCCCTCCCATATTCTTGTCATTTCCAATGGCTGCAACTTAGACATTGCTTGGCCGCAAGGGGGGTGAGGGGGGTCGGCATGACCCCCGTGGGGGTTCCTTTTAGCATAATCCAGGGGTCTATCGGCCAGAAGGGAGCCATGTCTTTTATTTACAGGTCAATCAGGGACTGTGTCCCACAGAATCTTACGGGATTGGTGAAAACGTGGGAGTCTGATTTGGCAGCTGAGACGCAGCCTAATGCCTGGAAAGTGCTGTGGGGTCCTATTAAGAGGACTTCGCGATCAGCCGCACTTACCCAATCTATGTATTTTTTTCTGCATAGGGCTTATATCACCCCTGTTAAGGTATCTAAGTGGGATAAATTATCGGCAGGTAGATGTTGGTCTTGTCGATTGGAGGCGGGTACCTATAGGCCAGTGGTTCTTAACCAGTCCTCCTTGAACCCCTAGGCCAGTCGGGTGTTCAGGATAGCCCTAATGAATATGCATGAGATATATATGCATTAGAGATATCCTGCCAACCTGACTGGTTTGTGGCCCTCTAGGGCTGGATTTGGAGACCCCTGCCTTACACCTCTGTCATTTAAGATTGTGAGTGGGCAAGGTGCAGATGTCCTAGACATCAAAAGGGTAGATAGAATGTGTCACATGCCTCCTCAATTCTCACCACCACCAAAAAGTTGTCTAATAGACAATATTTTGGTGGTGGTGAGAAGCAAAGAGGCATGTGACAAATTCTATCTAACCTTTTTGATGTCTTGGAGATCTGCATCTTGCCCACTCACATTCTTAAATGACAGAGATGTAAGGTGGAATTCAGTGTGTTATTATGCTAAATTGGAGAAAGTGTATAGTAAACTCCACCACCCAGGCAAAACTGAGTTAAATGTGCATAGATGGTTGCTTTTAGACCAATACTGTGCTCGTTCTTCTGTCTGCTGAAGGGGAGATATTTGGAAAATAGATATAGTAGGGCAGCACCGGCTCCCATGTCTGCTCCGAATGTTGGATATTGAGATGGGATGGTGTTTAGCAGTTCCTCAGAGAACCGGGGGGTGGGGGATTGGGGGGAGGGACTGAGTTGTTGTTCTGTTTGGTATACTTCACTGGCTAGTAATTTCCTGTTATGCTCATGGCTTTATTTGTTTTGTGTGTCTGTTAAAAGTCTAAATAAAGATTTTTTTTTAAAAAAAGATGTCCTTTGCTTCTGTTCCTATTTGTGGGTGTTTTCTGAGGTCCTGCTCCTGGTTCTTCATCTGTGAACACAGAACAAAAATATTTGTTAAGCAATTCCACTTTATCCTTATCAGCTTCTACATATTCCTCCCCTGCATCCTTGAGTCTGACAATACCACTCTTGCCCTTCCTCTTCTCACTAATGTATCTGAAAAATGTCTTATCCCCCCATTTTATTGCATTGGCTATTTCCTCCTCCTTTTGAATCTTTGCCTTCTTGACTACTTTGCTAGCTTCTCTACGTTTTTCCAAATACAGATGCCTGTCTTCCTCTCTCTGTGATCTCTTGTATTTCATGAAGGCCTCCCTCTTTTTCTTCACTTTTTCAGCTACTTCTTTTGAAAACCATAGCGGTCTCCTTTTCCTTTTACCTTTATTTACCATTTTAACAAAAAGGTTGGTTGCCCTTAAAATATCCCCTTTCAGTTTTTCCCACTGTTTTTCTACATCCCTCAGCTGTTCCCATCCCATTGTTAGCAGTACTCTACATACCAGGAAGAATTCTTTGTACAGGGATAATTTCTTAGCCATTGTGAGTAAAGTCCATCATATTACAGTACTCTGCCCAAATACTCTCATACAGAATATCTTCATTTTATTTTTATTTATTTGCATGTATTTCATTTTATTTATTATATTTGCAAACCAGTTTTCTGATCATAAAGTAAAATACAACAAAATAAATGCAATTCAATCATTAATACAAAAAAAACATTATTTATTTAATTGTTTTGTAATTCATAATGCGAATCTGTTTTAAATAGCGAAACATTATTACAGTAAGAATGAAGAAATAAATAATACCAATGTGTTGTAGGATTTTCATAGGGCAACTGACCATGGAAAGCATCTGTGATCTATGGGACATATTCTTTTTGTGTCCTACAGTTCGAGTCCTCTGCTTCTGATCAGTCTCTAGGACAGTGGCACTAGATTACATGGTCCTCAAATGCGTCTTTGATCTCATTTTGATGGATTACCAGAGCTTAACTGCTGTTGTTCTAATTTTAAAGAATTTTTTTTTACTGGAAATCTCATTTTAATTATATTTCAGAGTCCATGTTATATGAATCAGCAGCAATAATTTGTTTTCAGTACATTAATTTTAAGGTCTTAAAAAAAGGTATGCCCACAACAATTAAGCTGATTTGCAAGTTTATGCCTGAAGAAGATCAACTGATATACTTATATTCTGCCACAGATTTATTGCATTCTAATTTTGCTGAAAGAAAGAAGGTATAACAGTGTTTAAATATGCCCTATTGAATTGCAAGGAATCTGTTTGTAGAAAACGCAATTAGTTTTTCTGATGCAGTTAATCTGATTTCTGGTGAACCTGTCAACAAGAAAAGGGAGGAGGGAATTCTGCAGGCAGTGTAGATAGAAGGAAAGAGATGGTGTTTCTGGCAATTCTCCTTGGAATGACTTGTAATAACACAAAAATCTTCCCGATCAATGTTCTGCTTTAAGTTTATGTTGTTTCAAATTCTAATGAAGGGAACTGTGTAGTGAGCAACTGGTTTTACGTTGAGATTTAATGCCCTATGTACTAATGACACACAGGATGCTGCATCTATCCCATGCCATGGTAATATAGGTCTAGCTCTGCATATTAAGCTTCCCAATGCTAGTTAGACAAAAGTGAAAGGGCCAATAACTATAAGGAAATCTCCTGTGTACCTTGAACATGTAATTTAGGCACCTGAGCCTATGATAATAACATAGTAGCATAGTATATGGCAGCAGATAAAGACCAGTATGGTCTATCTACTCTGCCCAGCTAGGCAGCAAGAGTAGATGCACTTGCTGCTCCGTGCAGGTCACCCCTCCCCATGCCTTTGTTTAGGGGTTCATCCACCACGCCGTGTAGGTCACCCCTATTTGTTCAGATAAAAGAGATAGTTATGCTTATTTTGATTTTATTCTGTTGCTATAAAGGGATCCACTGTGTTTGTTCCATGTCATTTTGAATTCTGTCACTGTGTTTGTCCCCACCGCTTCCATCGGGAGGGCATTCCAAGCATCCACCACCCTTTCAGTGAAAAAGTATTTCCTGACATTGCCTTTCAATTTACCCCCTTGCAGCTTCATGTTATGCCCTCTAGTTTTACAGCTTCCCCATCTTTGAAGAGGTTTGTTTGTCCATTAATAATCTTTAAGTATTTAAAGGTCTGAATCGTATCTCCCCTATCTCTCCTCTCTTTCAGTGTATACATATTTAGGTCTTCAAGTTTCTTCTCATAAGCCTTCTGATGTAGGCTCCAAATCATTTTGGTTGCCTTCCTCTGAACCGCTACCAGCCTTTTTATATCCTTTGCAAGATACTGTCTCCAAAACTGAACACAATATTCCAAGTGAGGCCTCACTGGCGACTTATACAGTGGCATTAGTACCTCTTCATTTCTGCTGATAATTCTTGTCTCTATGCAACCTAGCATCCTTCTGGCTTTTGCCACTGCCCTGTCACACTGTTTCATCATCTTGAGATCGTCAGAAACATTTACCCGAGGTCCTTCTCCTGGTCCGTACACACCAATCTCTCGCTCCGACTGCACTTATTCACATTAAATCTTAACTGTCAAGCATTAGACCATTCTTCCAACTTTTGTAGATTTTTCCTCATGTTCTCCACTCCCTCAGGGGAGTCCACTCTGTTGCAAATTTTGCTGTCAACTGCAAAAAGACTGACTTTTCCATTCAGCCCTTCGGCAATATCACTCACGAATATTTTGAACACTATCAGTCCCAGGACCGAACCTTGGGGCACAGCGCTAATCACTTTCCTTTCATCCGAGTGAGTTCCGTTTAACATCACCTTCTGTCATCTGTCAGTCAACCAATATCTGATCCGGTTCACCATCTTGGTACCCATCCCCAAACTGTTGAGCTTATTGATAAGCCTCCTGCGAGGAACAGTATCAAAGGCTTTGTTGAAATCTAGGTAGATCACATCCATTGCATGCCCTTGATCTAGTTCTCTGGTCACCCAGTCAAAGAACTCAATCAGATTTGTTTGGCAAGATCATCCTTTGATAAAATCATGTTGCCTTGGATCATGTAACCTGTTAGTTTTGAGGAAGTCCACTATTCACGCTTTCAGAAGCGCCTCAATTACTTTTCCTGCCACTGAGGTAAGGCTTACTGGCCTGTAGTTTGACACTTCTTCCCTATTACCACTTTTGTGGATAGGTACCACATCAGCCCTTCTCCAGTCCTGTGGAACTTCTTCTGTCTCCAAGGATCTATTAAAAACATCCTTTAAAGTCCCTGCAAGAACTTCTCTGAGCTCTTTCAGTATCCTGGGATGTATCCCATCTTGTCCCATTGCCTTGTCCACTTTCAGTTTTGCAAGCTGTTCTAACACATCATCTTTTGTGAATGATGTGATATCTACTCCATTCCTATTTGTATATTTGTCAGTCACAGGTGGTTACCAGATTTTTTTCAGTCAAATTTAGGACACTTATCTGAAGTCTGATGGTGGTGGTGGTGGGTTGTGGGGGGAGGCAGGGACACCTTGATTTCAGGTTTGAGCAGCAAAGCGTGGAGGAGAGGAGTCATTACCCTGTCTTCCCCCATCCATCCCATGATAGCAACAATATCACTGCCAAGTAGTCAAATCAACAAAGAAATAGAAACAGGGATGTATTTTCCTCATACTGTGCAATCTATGGAGTGGATTAATAGCCTAGTGGTTAGAGTAGCAACCTGGTGACTAGACAACCAGGGTGGGATTCCCATTACCATTCCTTAAGGCTTTGGGTGAGTCACTTTGCCCTCCACTGCTTCAGAAGAAAAGCCTGCCAATCTACTTCCAGTCACATCTTGCCAAGAAAGCCCAGGGGCTGCTGGGTCCATACTGACTCAACAACACACAATGCATTGTGCAAAAGATAATAGAAGTAAATTCTAAAAAGTTACTTATTCAAATCACTAAAATGAAAATTCATTTTTTCTACACCTTCTGTTCCCAATGCTGGAATCGGGACAGGAGGCTGGGAGTCAGGGACAAAGTTCTAAAATAAGGGATAATGCGCAAAAATTGGTAACATCTGGTAACCTTAGCCTATGACATCTATTCACCTCAGAAACAAGGGGATTTGTGATCCCTGTACTCTTCTAGATCTAAGAGTATCCAGGCCTATGACATTGCATCGCCAAAAGAGTAATCAAGCCCCCAAAAAAGTAGCTCATGACTCCCCCCACCAAATGGCAGAATACTCCCACTTACTTGATGAGAAGATCCTCAAATTTATTCTGCGGAAGGGAAGATAATTTCTCTTTTGCTGGTTGCAGTGTCAAAGAAAAAGTGCTGACATGGACACTAACCCAAAAGCCGAAGCGGGTTCTTCATTTTGGGTCAGAGTTCCCAGAGCCTGTTTGTTTTCCTGATTCTTCATTTTCTAAGTCTGCATTTACCATCATGCACCTTCACTCTCAGGGTGCAACATAGGGTGCACTCAGTCAAGATACTCCACACATTTCAGGATGTACAGCCAAAATGTAAATATTTCAGTTAGGGCGAGTTTTTGAGCAGTCGAGGTGCCTACCAAAAATGTACTTGGATATTCAGGGATGACACTTGTACATTTATTGCTGCTGAAACCCTCTGCATAACTTTACAGGGATTGTTAAAATGATACCAGTTCTGCTAAAGTCGGTACCTTCAGCTGAACCGACAAAATGTTGAAAACGGCTACTGACCGAGTGATAGTACAGGAGAAGGAAGAGGCCTTCATTGGCATTAATATGTATGTAGAGACCATTGGGGACTTGTAGGGTGGGTGGGAATAGTTATATCAGTGTATGAGGGTTAGGGGATAGATGGGAGTAAGTAGATGGGTAGAGTTATGGTGTCAGGTTAAATATGTGGCTAAAAGCTCTTTGAGCAGAGGGTCTCTGGCTTGAGGGTCCTGGACATGACCAGAGAGCCTTCAATTTTTAATTTAAATAGAGTAGTAAAGTTAGTGCACTTTTTAAAGCTACTGTCAATTTTAATGGAGTTTGAAGGGAGGAAATCACCTTCCGCAGGAACGAAGACCAGACAAGGAGCAGAGGGTACAAAACCACGGCCACACTATATAAGGCAGAGGTTCCCAACTCCAGTCCTGGAGGGCCAAACACCATTCAGGGTTTCAGGCTGTCCCTAATAAATATGCATGAGATGCATTAGCATGCACTAGCCCCATTGTATTCAAATGTATCTCATGCATATTCATTAGGGACAGTCTGAAAACCTGAATGGTGTTTGGCCCTCCAGGACTGGAGTTGGGAACCTCTGATATAAGGTGTGCAGGAGGTATTTATTTATTGTGGACCCAACTTAAAACGTTTCAGCGTGAAGCCTTCATCAGGGACCTAAAAATGGACACACAAATATACATATTCCCCCTCCCTCTTCCTCCCTCTCTCCCTCCCTCCTCTCCCTGTTTTCTCTTTTTCTTTCTCTCTCCTCTATTCTCTTTTTTCTCGTTCTTCTTTATTTTTCTTCTTTTCTTTTCCTTTTTCCTCCTCTTCTTTTACATATATACATATAATTTATTAGGTTTTGTATGTATATTTATTTGTTTTATCTGTCCCCTCAGATTGGGAAGATCGATTTAGCACCGCCCTTCGGGACGGGCAATAGGCATGTCTGTTACGTTTCTTTGGTAATGTATTTCAGGTTTTATGTTTTTAACTTTGTATGTTTTTACTGTTATGTTTTAGTAACTTATTTTTTAAAACAAATTTAAATTATTTTTTAACCTTATGTATATTTGTGTGTCCATTTTTAGACCCCTGATGAAGGTTTAATGCCAAAACTTTTTAAGTTGGGCCCACAATAAATAAATAGCTTCTGTTCACCTTATATAGTGTGGCTGTGGTTTTGTGCCCTCCGCTCCTTGTCTGCTAATTTTAATGCAGAACCCTAACTAAAAATATCCACTAAGCTTAGTATACATTTTTGCTCAGGGTTTAACCTGCTTTTTTTTTTCATGTGCAGCTGGATGTCAAAATGTCCCTTGCATTGCATATCATGAGCAACATTCTGGGTCCTTGCTCCAGACTAGTGACTATCAGAGATAATGAGGGGGAGGTCTAAGCAGCGGCAGTTCCCAAATTCTGGAGGAAAGAATAAAATGAGACTATAAGGCATGCCACAGGGCCTTCCACCCAGGAGACCATGGGAGAAGGAGGAAGGTAGCTGCCTGCCTTATGTCCTGGAGAAAATAGAGAGAACGATGTGGGAGATAGAAGCCTGGCCTTCCTCAAGGGGTGAAGAGGCCTGGTGGAAGGCAATACCCTATGCACTACTGGAGAAAGGAGAAGGGCAACTAATCTTAAAGAGTGTCCTAAGGAGGAGTTCAACTTGCTCAGAAAGTGGGATCAGGAAGCAAGATCCTAAAGAGAGGACTTCCAGGTTCAATCCCCAATAGTAAAAGGGAAAAGAAACTGGAAAAGATACTCAAGAGACAGCCTCAAGTGACCCTTTAAGTCTACCCTGAAGGGGTAAGGGATAGATGTGGTGAGGAGTGGAGCTGTATGTGTGCATTCGGGACTGGCCCAATCATCAGGCAAACCAGACAGCTACCTAGGGAGCTAGCTTCTGGGGGCAGCAAAGAACAAGGTATTCTAAGCTAAAAAATAGATTCTCTGACAGCCAGGGGGGCATAAGGCTTAAAGCATTTTGGCTGCAAAAATCTAAGCGAGTGGTTTAGTATAAGGGGTCAGGTACTTATGTCCACAAAAGAAGAGTGGGGACCTGGGTGTATTTGTTTCTGATGATCTTAAGGTGACTAAACAGGTAGAAAAGGTGACGGCAAAAGCTAGAAGGATGCTTGGGTGCATAGGGAGAGGAATGGCCAGCAGGAGGTGTTAGTGCCTCTGTATAAATCTTTGGTGAGACTTCATTTGGAGTATCGTGTGAAATTCGGGAGACTGCACTTTCAAAAAGATATGAACAGAATGGAGTCTGTGCAGAGAGTGGCTACCAAAATGGTCAGTGGGCTTCGTTGCAAGGCATATAGGGAGACTTAAAGATCTCAATATGTACACTTTGGAGGAAAGGTAGGAGAGGGGCTATATGATAGAGACATTTAAATACCTTTGTGGCATAAATGCATAGGAGGAGAACATCTTTCAACTGAAAAAGAACTCTGCAACAAGGGGGCATAAGATAAAGGAGAAAGGGGATAGACTCAGGAGTAATATGGGTAAATATTTCTTTACGGAAAGAGTGCATGGAATAGTTGCATGGAATAGTCTCCCAGTGGAGGTAGTAGAGACCAGGACAGTATCTGAGTGCAAGAAAGCATAGGACAAACACAGAAGATCTCTAAAGGAAAAAAAGGGACTAGAGCAGGTATGGAAGGGCAGACGGGATAGGCCATATGATCTTTATCTGCCATCATATTTCTATGTTTCTATGTTTGCCTAGGGCGCCAAAACCTTAATCCAACTCTTGGGCTGGCCCTGGGTGTGTGTGGCGTCCTGGAGTACATGTGGAAGACCCAAAGGAGCAGAAAGAGGGAGGACCCAAATTCTGGGTGCATCCTGCTTGCTGGAAATTTGGAGGGGGTCACAGAACTGCAAAGATGTATGTCAACTAGGGAGAGAGAGAAAGGACTGAGTATATGGCGTGGAGGCTAACTGCACTAAATGAGAAAAGAGGAGAGCTGGTGTGGGGGTCCTATGTGGATCCCCATCTAACTGCACTGCTTTTGGAAAAAAAAAAGGGGGAGGGGGTAGTTCCTGTACAGGATCTCATTATAAGAGTGGCTGTACATAAGAGAAACGAGGAAATGAAGAAGAGATTTATACAGACACCGAAATACATCAACTACTCTGTGGGGGGTTAATCATCTTTGCTGTCATGGAAATTGTTTGAGAGAGGTGCAGGAGAGATCCCTGGAGCAAGCAAAGACTGGAAGCTATTGTGATACATTATTTTTGTGGACTTGTTTGATTATTTTTACTGATCTTCTTGTATATTTTTTCATTCATCTTGAGAAAGCTCTTTAAATGGGGAGGTCCTGAATCTCTAGGGGATCCTTACTAGTGTGCTGTGAAGGGGAAGAGTGGCAGGATAGCATAGTCACCAGCACCACCATGTCTGTCTCTGTCCTTGGGGGTGTCCTCAGTCCCATCTGTCACTATAGAAAATGCAGCCCAAACAAAGATTTTAGGGGCTACCCACTGCCCTTCTACTTGTTTCCTCCCTGGCTATAGATGGACATTTTAATATATAATGCATTAGCATATTATTAGCTTACTAGATCGGGTGTTTACTCGGGCAGAAAATACACATCAAGTAATAATATAGTTAAAATATAATTCAGAAAAAAAGTTATTGCTCAGAGATACAAAATTTTATATTTTTTATGCAGAACCTTTTCATGAGTGTATCATAAAACACAGCCCCCACCCCAGGCTTCACACCCTCTCTTTAATCTCTCTCTATCACCCCCTGCTCTTTCTCTTCAATTCAAGTTTAGTTATCCTCCCCAAATTTTCTTTTCCTTCATCTCATGCCCCTTCAATCTCTTTATCTCTCTCTCTCTTTTCCTCTCCCCCCCCCCCCCACCTCCCAGGCTCACAAATCTGTGAGAAGATCCATCAGAGCAGGTGGCATTCACCAGTATTAGGCTATGCTGCCATCTCTTCCCCTATCAAAATTTGAGCGCTAAGTGGAAACGTCTGTATGGGCTGAATTTCTCGTTGTGCGGAACTGCCCCAGGAATACCAGAGATCTGACCTCTCTCAGCTCCTGAGATCTACCGTTTTGTGCAGCTGTAATTTGTTCCTGCTTTTGGGCTCCCAGGCTGGCAGAGTTTTGACTCACTCAAAATACAGAACTCCACTCCAGAGACTGTCGGCTTGCTGCTTTCACAGGGCTGCAGCCTGAATCCCGGCAGTTATTCCTTGGGCCTTTTATACTGATGCTATTTGTGCTCCCTCTTTGGCCTGTGAATTGTCCTTTTTCCCCACTGATGTATCTGTACTGCCCTTCCATACCAGTAGCGCCCAACAGACATCAAAAATGAATATGTTCTAAAATAGATTTTCTTATGCATATCCTAAAAACCAGACTGGTTGGTAAACCCTAAGGGAAGTACCAAGGATACATATGCTGCAGCCTTTTTCTAGTTCTTCCTGAACCTATTAGACACTAAAATAGGTTTGTGTAGCACAGTAATTATTACCAAATGGGACTGCAAGGAAATATATAAAAAGATATTTAAATTCATTACTGGAATCCTGAGTTCTTAAATTTGATGTAGGATAATTGCAAGAACAGTTATAAAGCATAATTTTAACAAAGATGGCCCAGGAGTCAGCTGGAATGTTAAAGTTTTTTGCAGTACTGTTACTGTGCATGACAAATTACAACTCTAGAGATCTTATTTTTAAATGCAGACCTCAACTCCCTTCTAAATTTTTTAACTAAGCTACTTTTACCATAATTTAAAGCTAATACATAATTAATATATAACATAATACATAAGGAGTGGAGGAATAGCCTAGTGCCCAAGAGATCAGGGTTCAATTCCCACTGGCACGCCTTGTGACCTTGGACAAGTCATTTTACCCTTCATTTCCTCAGAAGAAAAGGCCTGGCAATCTTCTTCTAGTCATATCTTGCCAAGAAAACCCAGGGAATGCCGGTTCATCAAGAGTCAGCATTGACTTGTCGGCACTTTAAAAAAGAATACATAACTGGAAATAGGTGCTTAAAAACATATGATGAGTCAGACTGAGGTCCATTTTGCTCAGCAACCTGCTTCTTAACAGTGCCCACTCCTGATTACAGGTTTCTATAAAATCCCAAATAGTAGATCAGTTTCCTATAATTAATTTCAATGGATAAGCAATGGCTTTCCCAAGTTTACCTGCCTAATATTTTTTTAATGGACTTTTCCTCCAGGAACTTGTCCAGACCTTTTTTGAACTTCACTATGTTAACTGCCGTTACCACCCTCTGGCAGATTAACTGCAGATTAACAGGTCGCTGTGCAGAAAATACTTTCTATGATTTGTTTTCAATCGACTGCTCATAACTTTCATGGAATGTCTTCTCGTTTTTTGTGTTGTTTGATGGGTTAGACAACCATTCCACCTAACTCATGGGGGTATATTTACTAAAGGGCGTTAAGGGAGCAAGTGTGCTGTTAACGCCTGTTATCGACACCCTTATGCCCTTAATGCTGCAAAAAAGTTACATTAATAGGCATTAAAGGCTCCTGCAGTGTTAAGGGCACAGTAGGCAGAGAGTGGCCGTTAACAACGGGTGTTATCTTAATGCCTATTGACTTAATGTGTGTTAAAGCCCAATGCCAAGTAAAACCTCGTGGAATGGGTGTATTTTGAGGGGAAAGAGCCTGTGTAAATGTCTGCAATGTGATGCACAGAGAGGGGAGCCCAAGATAATGATAGTAGTACTTCATTAGCAGCAACAGCATAGTTCCCAAGTATGAAAGGGCACCATGTTGATGGTACAAATGGGGCAAAGGAGGTGGCACGTCATTCATGCAGTAGGGATTTCTGAGGCACAAGATAGACCAGGCAGCTGCCCAGGTGGCACATCTGTGATGTCCGTCATGATCCCACATCGACATTGGCGGCACACAGACATGCTGCTGTTTTGGAAAGGTGATGCACCACATGGGGCAGGCCAAGGTTTCCTGGCACCCTAGGCAGGGGCCCCAGCCAGCCTCCCCCCCCCCCCCACTGCCATTGAAGCCATCTGTGGAGGAAGAGGATGATAGTGCCAGCAGCTGTAGCGCTACAGGGAGTTGCAAAATGCAAGCACCCAGGGAAATATCACAGCTGAAGCTGCCTGGCTCCCCCCCAAGATCTATCAGAAGCAGGCAGTGATGGGGTTTTGGCAGTGACAGTTGTTTGGGGGGATGGCGTGTCTGCCAAAGTGAGCCCTTGCCCCACCCATCTGGCATTTGCCAAAGCCGCATAGTGGACCGGTTGGTACTGCACACCACCCCCATTGACAGCATGCTGGCATGGTAGCATGGTGTGGGGGTGTCGGTGGCAGGTGCAGCGGCACCCACCTGCAGCAGACAAGACCCATGTCATGGTCTTGTGTGCTGATCACATCGCAACATGTGCCCAGGTCTTCCTAATAGGTAACGTGTCAGCCCCAGAGACTAGTGTATCCATATGGCTGCTCTGGGGCTCAACACATACAGCCATTGTGTATGTGAGTTGAGAGTCACAGGTTCAAGACCCTGTTGGGGATCATATATTGCATGTCCCTGTAGATAACACTTAGCCTAAAGTGTGGGTACAACCCCAAATGAATTGGCCAGTAAGTGTACAGACACCCATCAGCCACACAGACTCCACTAACCACAGCTGTATGGAAAGTCATCCTGAAAGCACCTGCACACGTTAGCAATGCTTGAGCTGATATGGAGATCAAAGAGGCAGGCAGGAATGCCAACCATCCCCCATTTTCACACAGCGCATGAGTATGTCTCTCCAGAGTTCTGTGGCCTTCTGCACTGCACTGTGCCTCGCATTGCCTAGGCTGGTCAGCAAATTTGCATGGTGAGGAGCAGAAGATTGTGGGTATGGCCATAAACAGAGCAGTTTGCCCAAGATGTGTCTGCATCAGAGGTAGGGTCAATGGCTGACTCTTCATAGTGCCTGTCTGCCACGTGCATGGCCTGGATGGCCACAGCAGTTCACACTGTGAGGATACTCTCACTCTGACCAAGCTGTGACCATGGCACAGCTATGAATCCACATAGTGCTAATACAGTCTGCTACTTTAAGAACATAAGATATGCCATACTGGGTCAGACCAAGGTCCATCAAGCCCAGTATCCTGTTTCCAACAGTGGCCAATCTAGGTCATACATACCTAGCAGTTTCCCCAAGGGACACAGGTTCCATAATACTTGTACTGGGTCAAGCATTGATATCCTGGGTCCCTTCTTAATAATAGTTTATGGACCTTTCCTCCAGGAACTTGTCTAAACCTTTTTTAAACCCATCTAAACTAACAGCCTTTACTACATCCTCCGGTAACAAATTCCAGAGTTTGATTACACGTTGAGTGAAAAAATATTTTCTTTTATTAGTCTTAAATAGTTTACCCTGTAGCTTCATTGCATGTCCCCTAGTCTTTCTATATTCTGATAACGTAAACAATCGATCTATGTTTACCCATTCCCCTCCATTCATTAATTTATAGACTTCTATCATATCTCCCCTCAGCCGTCTCTTTTCCAGGTTAAAGAGCCCTAACCTTTTTAGCCTCACCTCATAGGCGTATCCTTCCATCCCCTTCACCATTTTGGTGGCTCTTCTCTGAACCTTCTCTAATAATGCTATATCCTTTTTAAGATACGGCGACCATGGATGGATATAAAGGCATTATAATATGTTTTATTTTATATTCCATTCCTTTCCTTATAATACCTAGCATTCTATTTGCTCTCTTGGCTGCCGCTGCACACTGGGCCGATGGTTTTAACATGTTATCCACAATGACGCCTAAATCATTTTCCTGGGTGGTGGTTCCTAATGTGGAACCTTGCATCGTGTAACCATAGTTTGGGTTGTTCTTCCCTAGGTGCATAACTTTGCACTTGTCCACATTAAATTTCATCTGCCATTTTGATGCCCAATCTTCCAATTTATCAAGATCCTCTTGCAATTTTCCACAATCCTCTTGGGTTTTAACAACTTCAAATAGTTTTGTGTCATCTGCAAATCTGATAACCTCATTCATTATTCCCCTTTCCAGGTCATTTATGAATATGTCAAAAAGCAGCGGACCCAGCACAGATCCCTGGGGTACACCACTATTCACCTTTCTCCATTGGGAAAAATGGCCATTTAGCCCTACCCTCTGCTTTTATTTATTTATTTATTTATTTAAGGTTCTTATATACCGCACTCTTAAAAATCAGCGTGGTTTACATATAACGATAAAGTGCAAAGTAGGCACTTACAATGAAACAGGGGATTGAACTTGGAATTCAACAGGGGAACTATATACAATTTGTATCTACAATATAGAAACATAGAAACATGATGACAGAAAAAGACCACAAGGCCTATCTAGTCTGTCCTTCCATAACAACAACTACAACAGTCCACTTTTTACCTTTAGAGATCCTCTGTGTTGGCCCCATGCTTTTTTGAATTCAGTTACTGTCCTCATCTCTACCACCTCCACTGGGAGACTATTCCACGGATCCACTACTCTTTCCGTAAAGAAATATTTCCCCATATCACTCCTGAATCTATCTCCCTTCACCCTCATCCCATGTCCACTCGTAGCAGAACTTGCTTTCAATTGAAAGAGGCTCTCTCCCTGAACATTTATGCCACGGAGGTATTTAAACATCTCAATCATATCACCTCTATCCCGCCTTTCCTCTAAGGTGTACATATTAAGATCCTTAGGTCTGTCCTCATATGCTTTATAATGAAGCCCATTAATCATTTTAGTAGCAACCCTCTGCACCTATTCCATCCTGCTCACATCCTTTTGAAGGTGCGGTCTCCAGAATTGCACACCATACTCCAAATGAGGTCGCACCAAGGACTTATACAGAGGCATTATCACCTCCTTTTTTCTGCTAGCCATTCCTCTCCGTATGCACCCAAGCATCCTTCTAGCTTTTGCCGTCGCCTTTTCTACCTGTTTAGCTACTTTAAGATCATCAGACACAATCACGCTCTTCTTTAGTGGACAAAAGTACTTCACCTCCTATACTGTATTGCTCCCTTGGATTGCTGCAGCCCAAATGCATGACCTTACATTTTTTAACATTAAATCCCAGCTGCCAAATTCTAGACCATTCTTCAAGCTTAGCTAGATCCCTCCTCATGTTATCTACACCTTCCTGGGTGTCTACTCTATTGCAGATTTTGGTATCATCCGCAAAGAGGCAAACCTTACCCGACAGCCCTTCCGCTATATCACTAACAAAGATGTTAAAAAGAATCAGACCAAGGACAGATCCCTGGGGCACACCACTGGTAACATCCTTCTCCTCAGAGTGAGCTCCATTTACTTGTACTCTTTGTCGCCTCCCACCCAACCAATTTCTAACCCAAGCAGTAACTTTAGGGTCCATCCCTAGGGTGCTCAGTTTGTTTATAAGTCGCCTGTGAGGAACAGTGTCAAAGGCTTTACTGAAATCTAAATACACCACATCTAGAGCTCTCCCTCGGTCCAACTCCCTGGTCACCCAGTCAAAGAAATCAATCAGATTTGTCTGACAAGACCTGCCTCTGGTGAATCCATGCTGCCTCGGATCCTGTAATCCGCCAGACTCCAGAAACCTCACTATTTTCTCTTTCAGCAGCGTTTCCAATAATTTACTCACCACCGAAGTTAAACTAACCGGCCTGTAGTTTTCAACCACATCCTTACTTCCGCTTTTGTGTAAAGGCACCACATGAGCCTCTCTCCAGTCCTTTGGCACCACTCCCGACTCCAACGAGGCATTGAAAAGGTCAGTCAGTGGAGTTGCTAGAACGTCCCCAAGTTCCCTCAGTATTCTAGGGTGTATCCCATCCGGTCCCATCGCTTTGTCTACTTTAAGTTGAGCTAGTTTCTCACAAACACAGTCTTCTGAAAATTGTTCAAGATGTCCCTCGCTTCTGTTCTTATTTGTGGGTGTTTTCTGAGGTCCTGCTCCTGGTTCTTCATCTGTGAACACAGAACAAAAATATTTGTTAAGCAATTCCGCTTTATCCTTATCAGCTTCTACATATTCCCCCCCTGCACCCTTGAGTCTGACAATACCACTTTTGCCCTTCCTCTTCTCACTAATATATCTGAAAAATATCTTATCCCCCCATTTTATTGCATTGGCTATTTCCTCCTCCTTTTGAATCTTTGCCTTCTTGACTACTTTGCTATGTACAATCTTTGACAGCATTTCAAATGGTCATTGTTGTGCATGTGATAGATGGTGTTAGGTTGTGCGTGTGATAGATGGTGTTAGGTTGGTGTATTGCGAGTAGTGTAGGAGAAATAGGTGGTGCTTTAGCGCCTTTCTGAATTGGGTTAGGTTTGTTATGGTTCTAATGGCCGCTGGGAGGGCATTCCAGCAGCTAGGGGCATAGAGACGAAAGGCTCTGTTTTTTGTTGATTTGTTGCATTTCGTTATTTCTTTGGGGATCTGTAGAGTGTTAGCTGTGCAGGATCTCCTCTCTCTGTTTGCTGATATAGGGTGAAAAAGTCCATTAAGGCTGTAGGGGCTGTTTTGTTAATGACCTTGAAGGTTATGATAATTGCTTTATAAGTTAACCTACAGTATATCGGCAGCCAAAGTAGGTTCATAAGGACCGGGGTAATGTGATCACCTCTAGCAGCTCCACTTAGGACACGGGCAGCCGCATTCATGGCAAGCTGTAGGGGGTTTAAGGTGCTCTTGGGTAGGCCTTGCAAGATTACGTTGGCATAGTCAAGGTGGGGGATAACCAGAGACTGAAATACTGATCTGAAATCATTGGGTTGCAACAGGGGTCGAAGATGTCATAGAGTTCTTATCTTGTGGTATATTTGTTTGATGGTGTTACTGATGTGTGCTTTGAAATTGAGCTGATGGTCCAATGTCACTCATAGGTAGCGGATGCTAGGTCTGCTCGTGAGTTCTGCATCTCTTGTCTTCAAGGTTGGCGGGGGGGAGAAGGACTGGTTTCTAGTCACAAACAGTATGTCAGTTTTGTTGAAGTTGATCTTGAGGCTTTGTGAATGGAGCCAGTCGGTTATGGCATCAAAGCATTTTGTCAGTTGGATGAAGTCCAGGTTTTCAGTCGTGAATAGAGAGAAGAGCAGAACGTCATCTGCGTAGAGCAGGCATGAGATGTCGAATGAACGGATTATGTCGCAAATAGGTTGCATGTAGATATTAAATAGGAGGGCGGGAAGGGACGAGCCCTGGGGGACACCGTGGTGCTGTTGGAAAGGCTGTGAGGATGTGGAACCTATTTTAACGTTGCCACCTATCTGTTAAGTAAGACCTGCACCATAGCCATGCTAATTCAGCCATGCTTTCTATCTTTTAACCAGTTCCTGATCCACAATAGTACACTGCCTCCTATCCCATGACTCTTTAGTTTTTGTTGTTGTTTTTTTTATCAGCTTTATTTCAGTTTTACCAAAACCATACACAAAAGAAAAACACTTAGCAACACTCATAACAACAACCAGAAAACCAAAGAAACCAAAACCCCCACCCGCCCCAACCCACCCCCAATTCCTCCCCGGCTCTCTGGGCGAAACCTGAGGACACCTTTCCGTCCTATGCTTAGAGCAACACAGGGACACCAATACCAGATGTTAGACTCATATAACATAATCATAGTTCCTGATGCATTCGCCTCCACTATGCTTGGGCTCGAGCAATGTAGCTATCCAATGTAGCCCACCTCCTAAAATTCAGGTCCACCTTATCCGGGTAGTGAAGTTTACTGTAGATTCTCTCGAGCTTGGAGTGCCGGCAGACCATATTCCACCAACCGTCCAGGCTCAAATTCCGAAAGTCCTTCCAGTTCATCAGAATCACTTTAAGGGCGATTGCCATCATAAAATTAAACAAAAAACCCTCCCCACCCCTCCCGGTGGGGAGAGCCTCTAGGGATCGCAAGAAAATCATGTTCTATGACAAGACCGTAGGAATATGCAGGATAGCTTGTATTCTTGCCCAAATTTGCCTCCAGAAAGATTGCACTAGAGGGCATTCAAAAAACATATGTTGAAAGGTACCAGCCGCCTCGTGGCAAGACCAGCACTTACCCGTGGCGCTCTTATCCCATTTAGCTAGTTTAATCGGGGTAACAAAAGCTCTGTGCATATAAAAATACAGGGATTGAGTGGTCGCTGCTGCCCTGGAAGTTCGAGATACATAACACCAGAGCGATTTCCATAGACCACCAGGGATCTGGTGACAAACTTCAGCCTCCCAAGTCCTGATCAGCCCCAATGGTCTACTAGAGGCCGACTTCCTCCAAAAAGCGTAAAGCTTCGAAGTGACCCCCTTTTGCCCGACGATCTCTTGCAGCCCCTTGAGTAATTCCCCCTCAGAAGCTAGTCCAGGAAGCTTTGTATGAGTAGCAGCGACACAGTGCTTGAGCTGAACCCATCTGAAATAGCAGGACCCTGGCAGAGAAAAAGACCTTTGCAACGAAACAAAATCTTTCCAACCCTGGTCTCCAACCAACTGTCCAAGAGTCCAGATCCCGCACTCCTGCCACTTCCGCCAGGCAAACATACGCCCACGGATCTTAAATCGAGGATTCCACCAAAGCGGGCTCTGACCAGAAAGTGGATCATCCCTAGGTTTCGCCCAAACAAGAGCAAGAAACGCCTCTTGGGTTGCCCTGATTACCCATCCGGCGCCGATCTTTTCCGGGAACAGCGAGCCCAACATGTGGGCCAAAGGATAAGGAGCCGAGGCACTGGCCTCTACCTCTAGCCAGGTCGGACACTGATCCTGATCCAAAGGCATCAACCACATCATCCCTTGCTTCACTAGAAGAGCTTGATGATACCAAAAAATATCTGGGAAATGTACCCCGCCGTCCTCCTTAGGCGCTTTCAGTTTTTTTAAGGCAATGCGAGGCTGGCGGCCATTCCACAGGAAATCTACCAGGCATCTCTCTATCTGCCTGTACCACTTAGACGGAATCGTAAAAGGGAGCATACCTAACACATAATTAATCTTAGGTGCCAAGGACATTTTAATGACATCTAATCTACCCCACCAGGAAAGGTGAAGAGGTGACCAGGATAGAGACTTTTGCCGAATTAGCTGCAAAAGCTCCTCAACATTTTTGTGGATCATCACATCCACAGAGGTATTGTACCATGTGCCGAGATATTTAATACAATCCGCCTCCCACTTGAAAGGGAAGGACGCCATCTCTGCTGAGTTAGCTGCATGATTGAGTGGAAAAGCCACAGATTTAGACCAATTGATCTTATAACCCGAAATTCTAGAATAAGCCTCAATCAATGTTAGAGCATGCAAGACTTCAGAAGGTTGAGTGAATAGAAGGAGATCATCAGCATAGGCGGACAGTTTCACACTCAGGTCCCCTACTCTGATGCCATTAAGGCCCTTATGGGACCGAATCGCAATAGCCAAAGGCTCCAAGGCCAAGTTAAAGAGCAAGGGAGAAAGGGGACAGCCCTGCCTAGTATCTCTGCCTAAATAAAAGGGCCGCAAAAGAATATTGTTAGCATAAATGCTAGCAGAAGCCTTGGCATAGAGGACCCAAACCTTCTTTATAAAGCCCCCGCCTAGGCCAAACCAATGCAATATGAAAAATAAAAACCGCCATTCCAGCCTATCAAAAGCCTTCTCAGCATCTAGGGAGAGGGCGACATAAGGGCTTGAGTCTACAGCGGCTCTCTCTAGCAAATTGCAAAACAGGCGAGCGTTGTCCGAAGTTGACCTCCCTGGGATGAATCCGCATTTATCGGGATGGACCAGTTCCCCGATCACCTTGGCTAACCTCCCTGCCAGGACACTCGCGTAGATCTTATAATCAGCGTTTAAAAGGGAGATGGGTCTATAATTCGCAACGGATTGAGGGTCTTTACCTGGCTTTTCCAGTACAATTATGGTGGCATCCGAAAAGCTACCCGTCTTACTCTGGGAGCACTCTAGCTCCTCATAATAAGTCAGCAAATGAGGGACCAACTCCTTGCTGAAAACTTTGTAAAACTCCGGTGTAAGGCCGTCCGGCCCAGCTGCCTTCCCTGAAGGCATATCATTAATCACCTTACAAAGCTCTTCTCCCGAAAAGGGTTTGCCAATACCCTGGGCCTCCCGCTTGTCAGAAGAGAGGCAATTCTGGACTTGACTTGTTTCCCCCTCATGGTGTTTGCGAGGAGTTTACCAGCTTTATTCTGCTCTACATGAAACCTAGCCTCCTGCTTCAACAATATGTGTTCCACCTCGGAGCTGAGCAACTCATTATACTGAAATCTTAATCTTTGCAAGCGCACCAAAATACTCGAATCCGGGCGCTTAATCCACAACCTTTCCCCCGCCCGGATTTGTTGATCCAGAGCTAGCAGTTGGGCTTTACGCCGTTTGGATTCCTTGATTTTAAAACTAGTGATCGTTGCCCATACCGAAGCCTTAAAGGCCTCCCACCAGGCCCAACTTGCCGTGTCGCCGACTTTATTGTTATTGAAGTAGGAGGCTATAGCAGCCCTCACCTCCTCCTGGAAAGCGGGCTCCGCTAATCCTGCTCTATTGAAAGACCATACTGGGACGAACTCTCAACCGCTGCTACCTCTACCTCAAGCAAAATAGCCGCATGATCAGAGACAGTCCTGGCCAGAATCCTTGCAGCACAATTAGCTGAGACCAGAGGTTTAGAAACTAAGAAATAGTCAATATGGGACAATGATTTGTGGACAGGGGAAAAATACGTGTAATCTTTTTCCCTCGGGTGCAGAAGCCGCCAGATGTCCACTAACCCACAGGAATCCACAAGTGCTGAGAGCGCAATGCTCGCTCGGGGAGGGCGTTCAACTCTGCCAGGGTTCCTGTCCAGAAGGGGGTCACTCACTAGATTAAAGTCACCACCCACAATTATTGAAGCCCCTCCACCCTCCTGAATCACACCGTTTAGCTTGCCGAAAAAACCGGGGTCATCAACATTGGGACCATAAACATTTATGATGGTCAAGAGCTCCATACCCACCAATATCTGTGACTTGGCCTACCTCCCCATATCATCACTGTGAGAGTTTACTGACTGAAAACCTAAGGAGGCACGCATCAGGGTAGCAACACCATTCTTTTTGTTAACCGCAGGAGAAGAACCCACCAGGCCAAAGTGCTGGTTCGCCAATTTGCCAGTCTCCACCAGGGATAAGTGGGTTTCCTGCAGAAGAATGATGTCAGCTTGTTGTCTTTTACAGTACATCAAGATCTTTTTCCGTTTTACCGGGGATCTAAGTCCCTTCACATTTAGCGACAGAACTTTCAGCATATTAAGCATCCCTACAGTTAAACATTGCTAGACATATGATCAACCTACCAATACCTCTTCCCAGTTTTGCTATCCCAGAGATCCAAACCCCGACCCAAAACACTGAAGAAAAAAACAAAAGAAAATGGGTGAGCCAGCAGAAACTCAAATAAGCACGGAGCAGCCCAGGCCCCCGAATAACAAGTGTATACTCCCGCCACCCAACCATTCCTTATACAGAGACTGCACTACCCCACTGATCCAAACACACAAACCAACTGTGCAAACAGGAACGTCTGGGCACTTGAGTCCACAGCCTCCGGACACTCGCACAGACCTTCCACGGACTTGAGTCCAACACACCAACAGGACCAACTCATCCCTCTTGCATCTGAAGGGCCTCTTGATCCGCAATGAACTGCTGCAAAGCTGTGGGATCTTCAAAAAACGTGGTTACATTGTTCAGGGTGACCTTGAATCTCGTGGGGCTAAACAGGCCGTACTTTGCCTGCAAATGCTGCAAACGGGGCCTTAATGCAAGAAACTGCCTCCTCTTTTCCACCGTTGACTTGCAAAAGTCAGCATAAAAGGCAATCTTCTGCCCCTTGAATTGAAGCGGTTGCAGCGCCTTGGCAGCCGCGAAGATTTGCAAAACCTGCTGGTGCCTCAAAAAGCACATGATTAAGGGGCGAGGGCGCCTGCTGTGTAAGTTGGGGGAGATCGGGATGCGGTGCGCCCTTTCGATCTCCAACGGGTGATTAAAATCCAATTTTAACACCTTCGGCAGAAAGCTTTCCAAGAAGCTGATGGGATCACCCCCTTCGGCTCCTTCTCCCAGCCCCACAAGGCGAATGTTGTTGCGCCTGGCCCTGTTGCCCATATCTTCAAGGCCCCTTTCGAGCCAATCTACCTTTCGGGCAGCTTTCGCGGCGCACTTCAGCTGTTCCTTGTGCCCGGCCAACTGCGACTCAGCTTTGTCCACCTTTATAGAGAGCGTTTGCATCTGCAAGTTTAAGTCCTTCAAGTCCGACTGCAGCGCAACCAACGCATCCCCATTGGCGTCCACATGCTGCCGAATCGCTCTCACCTCCACTAAGAGTTGCTGTATCTCACCCGGAGCTTCTGCCGGGGACGCCATTTTCCGCGGCGAGAGTAGATCCGTCTTGGATCTTTTAGAGCCAGCAGCTGCAAGGGCAGCGAAATCCAAGCGTGTTTGCTTACCCCCAGACATCCTTAAGCACAGAACTACCGAAATCGCAAGTCAGGGGAGTGAAATTACCCAGTGGCGTGTTGATTCAGATCGATGGGGCCCAGGAGAGAAACTCTTACGCCGCCATGCCGGTTTCCCGCTAGCTCCGCCCCCATGACTCTTTAGTTTTGACAAAAGTCTCTGATGAGGCACCTTGTCAAAGGCTTTCTGAAAGTGCAGATACACTATATCAACCGACTCACCTTTGTCCACCTGTTTATTCACACCTTCAAAAAAAAAAAACAGATTAGTAAGACAAGATCTTCCTTGTTTAAAGCCATGTTGGCCGTCTCCCATTAGGCCATGACTATCTACATGCTGAGTAATTTTGTTCTAAGAACATGACATAACATAAGATATGCCATACTGGGTCAGACCAAGGTCCATCAAGCCCAGTATTCTGTTTCCAACAGTGGCCAATCTAGGTCATATGTACCTAGCAGTTTCCCCAAGAGACACAAGTTCCACAATGCTTGTACTGGGTCAAGCATTGATATCTTCGGTCATTTCTTAATAATGGCTTATGGACCTTTCCTCCAGGAACTTGTCCAAACATTTTTTAAACCCAGCTACACTAACAGCCTTTACTACATCCTCCGGTAACAAATTCCAGAGTTTGATTACACGTTGAGTGAAAAAATATTTTCTTTTATTAGTCTTAAATAGTTTACCCTGTAGCTTCATTGCATGTCCCCTAGTCTTTCTATATTCTGATAACGTAACAATTGATCTACGTTTACCCGTTCTACTCCGTTCATTAATTTATAGATTTCTATCATATCTCCCCTCAGCCGTTTCTTTTCCAGGTTAAAGAGCCCTAACCTTTTTAGCCTTTCTTCATAGGAGTATCCTTCCATCCCCTTTACCATTTTGGTGGCTCTTCTCTGAATCTTTTCTAAAATCGCTATATCCTTTTTAAGATACGGCGACCAGAATTGCACACAATATTGCTTCGGTCTCACCATGGAACGATATAGAGGCATTATAATTTCTTTTGTTTTATTTTCCATTCCTTTCCTTATCATACCTAGCATTCTCTTGGCCGCCGCTGCACACTGGGTCGAGGGTTTTAACATGGTATCCACAATGACGCCTAAATCTTTTTCCTGGGTAGTGGTTCCTAATGTGGAATCTTGCATCGTGTAACCATAGTTTGAGTTGTTCTTCCCTAGGTGCATAACCTTGCACTTGTCCACATTAAATTTCATCTGCCATTTTGATGCCAGGTCTTCCAATTTATCAAGATCCTCTTGCAATTTTTCACAATCCTCTTGGGTTTTAACAACTTTAAATAGTTTTGTGTCATCTGCAAATTTGATAACCTCACTCGTTATTCCACTTTCCAGGTCATTTATGAATATGTCAAAAAGCAGCGGACCCAGCACAGATCCCTGGGGTACACCACTATTCACCTTTCTCCATTGGGAAAATTGGCCATTTAGCCCTACCCTCTGCTTTCTATCTTTTAACCAGTTCCTGATCCACAATAGTACACTGCCTCCTATCCCATGACTCTTTAGTTTTGCCAAAAGTCTCTGATGAGGGACCTTGTCAAAGGCTTTCTGAAAGTCCAGATACACAATATCAACAGACTCACCTTTGTCCACCTGTTTATTCACTCCTTCAAAAAAACATAACAGATTAGAAAGACAAGATCTTCCTTGTCTAAAGCCATGTTGGCTGTCTCCCATTAGGTTGTGACTATCTACATGCTGAGTAATTTTATTCTTTATGATGGTTTCTACCATTTTTCCTGGTACTGACGTCAGGCTCACCGGTCTGTAGTTTCCCGGATCACCCCTGGAACCCTTTTTAAAAATTGGTGTTAGATTGGCGATCCTCCAATCTTAAGGTATTAGAGATGATTTTAATGATAGTTCACAGATTACTGATAGCAGGTCTGCAATCTCATATTTCAGTTCTTTCAACACCCTTGGATGTATACCATCCGGCCGAGGTGATTTGCTACTCTTCAGTTTATCTAATAGTTGTAAGACATCTTCCCGATGTATCGATATTTTCTTCAATTCTTCCGCACCTTTAAATACCACTTCAGTCATTGGTAACATCCCTACATCTTCCTCAGTAAAGACCGAAGCAAAGAATTCATTCAGTCTCTCCGCTATCGCCTCGTCGCCTCTTAGTGCTCCTTTAACCCCTTTATCATCTAATGGACCAACTGACTCTCTCACAGGTTTTTTGCTACGAATGTACTTGAAAAGGTCTTTATTTTGCGTTTTTGATTCCGCAGCAAGCTTCTTCTCAAATTCTCTCTTTGCTCGCCTTGCCTTGCATTTGACTTGCCAGTGCTTGTGCTGTTTCCAGGTTTCGTCGTTTGGCTCTTTTTTCCATTTCCTGAAAGATGCTTTTTTGGCAACAACAGCCTCTCTGACCTCACCTTTAAACCATGCTGGCAGTTTTTAGGACTTCCTTCCACTTTTCTTAAAGCATGGAATACAGCTGGTCTGGGCTTCCAAGATAGTATTTTTCAACAACACCCAAGCCTGATGTACGTCTTTAACCTTTGCAACTGCTCCTTTTAGTTTTTTCTTAACTGTTTTCCTCATTTTATCATAGTCTCCCTTTCGAAAGTTAAAAGGTAGTACTGTGGATTTCCTTACTATCCCTCCTCAACTAATTAAATCAAAGGCGATCATGCTATGATCAATATTGCCAAGTGACCCCAACACCCTTATCTCTTGCACTAGATCTGGTGTTCCACTAAGGACTAGGTCTAATATGGCTTCCCCTCTGGTCGGTTCATGAACCAGCTGCTCCAAGAAGCAGTCATTTATTTCATCTAGGAACTTTATCTCCCTAGCATGTCCTGACGTGACACTGACCCAGTCGATACTGGGGTAATTGAAATCACCCATTATTATTACTGTGCTGAAACTTTTGTTACCTTCCTTGATTTCTTTGAGCATTTCATCATCCATTTGGTCATTCTGGCCAGGCGCTCGATAGTGCACCCCCACTGCCATTGCCTTCCCCCTTTTTTATGGAATTTCAATCCATATAGATTCTACAGCAGATTTTGTTTCCTGCAAAACTTTAATCCTTTCTGAGTCAATGCCCTCTCTAACATAGAGCGCAACCCCTCCACCAATTTGATCAGCTCTATCATTACGATATAGTTTGTACCCAGGTATCACAGTGTCCCACTGGTTGTCCTCCTTCCACCATGTCTCTGATATTCCAATCATGTCTAACATTTCATTTAGTGCTATATATTCTAACTCTCCCATCTTATTCTTTAGACTTCTAGCATTTGCATACAAGCATTTTAGAGAATGTATTTTATTCATGTTAATTTGGATATTGTTAGACATGGGTAAATTGGGATCTTTAAGCTCTGTCTGCTCCATACTTGAGGGCATTTGGGCTACTTTACTCTTTTGTGGAACCTCTCTGCTTTTGGTAGTATCCTTCAAGGATACATTCTTCCGAACCATCCGCTCTTGGGCGACTGTCGGCTTTCCCCTAATATCTAGTTTAAAAGCTGCTCTATCTCCTTTTTAAAGGTTAATGCCAGCAGCCTGGTTCCATCCCAGTTAAGGTGAAGCCCATCCCTTCAGAAGAGCCCCTCCTTTTCCCCAGAATGTAATGCAATGTGTGCCTTTGAGTCAGTCCTGACTCCTGGCAACCCAGAAGCTTCTGGGTTTTCTTGGCAGTGTCACCAGAAGTAGATTGCCAGGCCTTTCTTCTGAGGCAATGTAGGGTTAAGTGACTTGCCCAAGGCCACAAGGAGTGCAAGTGGGACTTGAACCCTGGTTGCTTGGTTACCAAGCCAGTGTTCTAACCACTAGGCTACTCCTCCACTCCCAGTTCCTGGCAAATCCAAAACCCTCATCTTTGTACCATTGTCTCATCCACGCATTGAGACTCCGGAGCTCTGTCTGCCTTTTGGGTCCTGCGCGTGGAACGGGAAGAATTTCGGAGAACGCTACCCTGGAAGTTCTGGATTTCAACTTCCTACCTAAAAGCCTAAATTTAGCCTCCAGAACCTCCCTACCACATTTTCCTATGTCATTGGTACCGACATGTACCAAGACAGCAGACTCCTCCCCAGCACTATCTAAGACCTTATCTAGGTGGCGCATGAGGTCCACTACCTTCGCACCAGGCAGGCATGTTACCAGGAGATCCTCACGTCCACCAGCCACCCAGCTATCTATATGCCTAATGATTGAATCACCACCTATAAAGGCTGTCCTAACCCTTCCCTCATGGGCACATGGCCCTGGAGAAACGTTCTTGGTGTGAGAGGGTTTTACATCACCTGGAGGACAGGTCCTAGTTACAGGATCACTTCCTGCCACACCAGGGTGATGCTCTCCTGTCACGTGACCTCTCTCCTCCACGGCAACAGGGATGCTGCCAGACTGGAGGTGGGACTTCAGGACTATATCCCTGTAGGTCTTGTCTATGTACCTCTCTGTCTTTCTTTTGTTTTCCAAGTCTGCTACTCTAGCCTCTACAGAATGGACTCTTTCCCTGAGAGCAAAGAGCTCCTTGCTCCTAGTGCACACGTAAGACCTCTCACCAACTGGGAGAAAATCATACATGTGACACTCAATGCAAAAGACTGGAAAGCCCCCATTTCGCTGCTGGACTGCTGTCTGCATCTTAGTTTTAAGCTTGTGTTTAGATCTTTAAGTTCTTTACTTACTAAGGGTTGCTATGGATATTTATACTAATAAAACTGTACCTAATACGTTTAATATACCTTGTTCACCTGAAGCTTAATTAATCTCAGGTCTTTAGTGTATGACTGATTTGGATAACGAGCTTCACCTGAGAGCACCTCCTTTCCTTTAAGATGTGTAAGTACCTATAAAGCTATGATTATCCCGGGGTGGGTGGGTGTTGGGGAGGGAGGGAGGGAGGGAAATAGCACCTATTAAAAGAGGGCTGTTACACAGTACCCTGTCCTGTGCTTCTGAGGTAAGCTGTGACCAACTTCCTGGGTGATTAAGTCATTGCTTGGATAGAAGAAGTCTTTCAAAATGGCCTTTTGACCTGCCACCTGGTGTTAACACGTATTGAAAAGGCTTCACAGGTCTTTTGCCCCCTAGGTAGAAGGCCCCTTTGTAAAGGTCTCTAGAAGACTTTATTTGTTGCTCACAGAATACTGACCCTGTTTTGCCTTTTATGCTAAGCTATATTCTCATTTGATTTAAATTACAGCTCTTTGCTGCTGCTAGGCTCTGACTTATAAAATTTAAACTACAAGCTCTCTGCTGGGTTCTAAATTTAACCAGAAGGCTCTCTTCTGTGTTTTAAATTTAAACTAAAAGTACTTTGCTGATACTAGGTCCTGAGTGACTATTAAATTTAAACTACAAGCTCTCTGCTGGGTTCCAAATTTAACCAGAAAGCTCTCTTCTGTGTTTTAAATTTAAACTTAAACTGCTGCTACTAGGCCGTGACAGATTTAACAAAAAACACTGGGTTCACAGATTAATTAGCTTTAATACAAAGAACTCCTTTCAGAAAATTCCCAGAAGTATATACTCACAATTGCAGATCTCTCTCCAGAAGTAGCAGTCCCTTTTTCTAGTCCTTCAAGATGTGGGTGCACTCCCTGTCCTGGGAGGTCAATTACTGTGCCATATGCTGGGTGTCCATTCTTTCCCTGTGCACATGCAGTGTGCTGACCTGCAGACTGGCCCCATTTGGTATGTGCATGGCTGAGACAGCCCTGTGGAGGGCAGCAGGCATAGTCTAACTGTGCTTGCTGTGGTGGATTGGTAGTTCTAGAAGAATGGGCAGGAGCTATTCCTGCCCTGCTCACTGTGGTCATGACAGGATGGTTAGCAGTAGGCCCCTGTCTGCTCCCACTGCAGTTGGACATGCATGGCACTGACATATGCTGCTCTAGGAGAATCTCTGTCCAACAGAGATAGGACACAGGGCCCAGATGTGACAGCCACCTACAACATGCTGTAATTCTGCAATAAACAAGGGAACTAGCATAACACATTACAGACAATAATTGCCACAAACTGACAGTGGTGTGGGTCTGCAACACAGTCAGCAGAGACCATCTCTGACACTGTAAGTTCTGGGGCCAGGTGCTGTTCACCCATCCTCATCCTCAGGGTGACTGCAGAAACTGCTCAGTAGCACAGTTTGTAGCTGCTCTGTGCTTGTATCACACACTGTCAGTGCATCATACTGAGCTGAGGTGAAGGATCAGTGCATTCTTCATTTGGTGATCAGCTGCAGACTGCTGTTCTGCATGTGCACTGCATCATGGGTACTGGAGGGGGCTATCCTATACCAGCACACACAGCAGACATTTTAGGCAGTGACCTGCAATCTCTTTGTATCCAGCCATTGCTGTGCAGAGAGGTGTGGTGGTGCAGCATATTGATTAGTGCAATGCCTCCATAAACAGAGGACTAGGGCTTGATTTCTACTTGTTCTTTTTGTGACTGTGTGCTACTCAGATAATTTTCATGCCTGTAACCGTCAGGGCTCTGCTGTGACTGGCAGACACACAGCCTTATAGTTTGTTATGTGTTCTGCCCACAATCTGGGACAGCAAACAGATAATTCACCATCATTCCCTTCTGAGAGCATGGCTTTACTAACTGTGCTACAGCACATTGCAGGGGGTCATACGTGTTCACCCTGCAGATATCTGGTAACTGCTTGGAGGTGGTGTAATGGTCATGGTACAGGCTTGGGACCCAGGGTTTGAGAGCCACCAGCACTCTTTTTGTGACAGTTTGGAAGGTTTTACTGTGCAATTTAATGTATGCAACACCCTTCATGGATTGCCCACACCTCCTTCTGTCCTTGGGCAGGTCACCCAACCTTCCATTGCTGCAGGTTCTTATAGTCCCTGTTTTTATCAGACATTTCAACTTTTTCAATACAAGGTATCCCAATGTGACTGCACTGATGCAGTGGTATACTAACTGTGCCCCATTTGCCCTGTTTGGATGACACCTGTCCAGTTGTTATCTGCACATTTGTCCGGGCTGGTGTATGGTGGCTCTGTGGCTGGGACAAGTGTGAGACCCACATGTCTGGTATTAGGCCTTCCACGTGGCAGTGGGGCACATTTTCACACACAGTACAATTACATTGGGGATGGCACCTATAGCACATCAGTGCTGCCAGCCCATACCACCCTCTTCTCTGCTGCCATCCTTCCTTCAGCCCATCCATCTACCTCTGTCGGCTGTGTGCAGTCATGTCTTCTTGTGCAGGCTGCTACACCATGGCCTACACTGGTACTCTTTTCCTCATTTTGGCTCTTTATGCACGCCTCTCCTGTGCCTAATCTGCATGTCACCGCTCCTACTCTGTCCTCTTGTCGCTGCACATATGCTGCCACTGCTGACTCTGCTGGGTACACGTCTTCCCCATCCTATGCCCACACTGACATTGTGCCATTTTACACTGGCACACCCCTGTGCATTGGTACAGCTGCCTCTCTCATGCTCGTCCAATTTACTGACTGCCACATAGGGTGCCCACAGATCTGGTGGGTCCATCCCCTCCCACCTGTCCTTCCATCCATCACCTTTATATTGACTTTCTTTGGTGCTCCTTTATTCAGTGTTAGGATTACAGCCGTTTTTGGATGTTATGGTGCATGCTTGACACTTTAATGATTGATATTCTGTTAATGCACATTAAATGTCCCATAGCACCCTTTACACCAGAACGCCTCCTATCCACACAGTGCCCTTTACACATGTAACACCCCTTATCACTGCCATTAATGCCTCTTATCTTAGCGCCCTTTAGTAAACATACCCCTATGTGCATGTATTTTGAAGACCAAATGCAAGTGCATAGATTCTCTCTCTCTCTCTCTCTCTGTCCTCATCTAGCCTCCCAGAACTTCCATTTTCATAGCATCTAAATCTATCGAGTTGTCATCTGCAGGACCATTACTAACAGTTCAAGAGAAGCTCTGGGAACTGTCAGCCTCACTAGTGCTTCTTACAGAACATGACTGCTAGTTTTGGAAGTTACAGACACTAGGAGGCATGTTTACTAAACCGTGATAATGTAGCATCAGTAAAGTTAACGTGCGGTAATATTACCTAATGTAACGTTAACGTGTGGTAATGTTACTGGCAGCGGTAAATGTCCCAGAGGGTGGGAAGAAGGTGGAGAGTAGGGGTCAATGGGCAGGGAGAAGCTCCTGTTACATTAACATGAAACAGTAACGCCAGAACTTTACTGCCAGTGAAAACCTGTCAGTAAATGCACTTTTGCAGGAGAGAGAGACCATTTTAGTGTCAGCAATGTACAGCACAGACAGGGAGCCCAAGAAAAGTGATAGTAGTGCTCCATTTTTTTAGAAACAGCATAGTGCCCAAATATAAAAGGGTACTATGGTGATGGTGCAAATGGGGCAAAGGGGGCTGCAGGAGGGACATGTAGTGGGGGCAGCTGGGGCACAAGATGGACTAGGCTGTCAACTAGGTGGCACATAGGACCACAGAAACTGGAAAACAACAAGACAGCATCTGACCGAGGTCAAACATACCCAGTATTCTGTGTTCCACAGTGTCCCATCCAGGGGACATGTACCCAATAGGTATCCCAGACATCACACAGGAACCACTATGCCTGTAATGGGGCAAGCAGTGCATATATGGGGACCACTCTAACAAGGGTCTATGGACCTTCCCCAGGATACGTCCCAAACTGTTCATAAACCCAGCTAAACAAACACCCTTTATTACAGTCCCTTGTAAGGCAGTGCAGGTTGTGACCATGCATCATCTAAAACATATATACACCCAGTAGTCCAGACTGGGTACACTGTACCTGCATTGCATGCCCTAACCTGTCCACAGTATGCTGACATAACACAATCTACCTACATTTACCTGGTCCACTCTAGCCAATACTTGCTAGATCACCAACCTGGCACCCCCCAGTTGTCTCTCCAAAGGTGAAAGGGACATAACATTGGCAGGCGGTGATGGGGGGATGTGTGGATGTCCATGTATGCCTCCCCACCCTGGACCCCGCACCCTACCTGCACCACCCTGTGCATTAGTACAGCTGCCTCCAACATGTTTGTCCGCTTTACTGGCTGCCACATACGGTGCCCACAGATATGGCAGGTCCATCAGCTTCCACCTCTCCTTCCTTCCATCACCTGTTCATTGCCTTTCCTTGGTGCTCTATCCAGCATTAGGGTTATAGCTGTTTTTATGCCTTACAGTTCATGCTTGTCAACTTAAAGCACCTTACAGCCCTTAGGACACCTTAACTTAAGGCACTTTAGGTTAAGGCACCTTAACATCCTTAGGGCACCCTAACTTGGGGCATCTTAACCTAAGGTGCCTTAGGTTAAGGTGCCCTAAGGGCATTAAGGCGCCTTAAGTCAAGGCACCCTAACCAAAGGCACCTTAAAGCCCTTAGGGCACCTTAGCTTAAGGCGCCTTAGGTTAAGGCACCTTAATGTCCTTAGGGCACCTTAACTTAGGGTGCCTTAACCTAAGGTGCCTTATGTCAAGGCGCCCTAAGGATGTTAAGGTGCTTAACCTAAGGCATCTTAGACTAAGGCACCTTAACCAAAGGCGCCTTAAGCTAAGGTGCCCTAAGGGTGTTAAGGTGCCTTAAGTCAAGGTGCCTTAACCTAAGATACTTTAAAGCCCTTAGGGCACATTAACTTAATGCGCCTTAGGTTAAGGAACCTTAACGTCCTTAGGGTACCTTAACTTAGGGCACCTTAACCCTAATATAGTGAATTTATATATGTTCGACTTCGAGGAGAGTTTTTTGAAGACTCATCCATTTAAGCCTAACATATTACTTTGGATACGTTACATATTTTACATAGACGACATTTTAATCCTCTGGAAGGGTTTGATAGATGAACTTACTAATTTCAACCAGTGGATCAATCAGTTAGATGTAAATTTACGTTTTCAATTGACTTATGATCCCCATCAGATCTCTTATTTAGATTTACTTATTAAGAAAGAAGTCAATGGCTTCTCTACTACATTATATAGGAACAATCTGTTACATTACAAGAGTTTTCACAACCCATCACTTAAAAGAAACTTCCGGTGAGGATTTGCACTAAGCCACAAGATTTCGAGACACAGGATAAAGAAATGAAAGAGAGGCTTTTAGCAAAACAATAACCAATTTGTCACCTTGATGAAGCATATAAAAGGGCTCAAGAGGCCCCTCGAGACACGTTGCTTAAAGTTAAAACAAAGAAAGAAGACATAGGTATGGTATGCCCTCTTTTGTATTCCTCATATTCATGTAACATTATTAAGATATTATGTAAAGAGTGGCATCTTATACAAACTCTTCCGGCTTTCCAAGATTTACCATTATCCATTGCATATAAGCGCAATATTAATTTACAAAATTTTTTAGTCCCATCAGCATTAACGGAAAGGAAATTGTTATCAAAATTTAAAGGACAATTCCAATGTGGCAAATGTTCGGTATGTTTAAACTCCTTACCAGTGAGGAATACATTTATTCACCCCTTTACAAATCAAACATTCCACATTGATGATTTTTCTAATTGTGAAACCAGCAATATCATATACGTGATTCAGTGTCCTTGTAAGAAATTATATGTAGGAAAAACTACTCGTAGTATTAGGACTAGAGTTGTTGAGCACAAGAGCTGTATTAAGAGATGCTTGACAGACAAAACCCTTGTTCTTCATTGGCGGGAGGAAAACCACAAGATTATGGATCTAAGATTCTTTGTCATTAAGAAAGTTAGAACTAACTGGAGGGGGGGGGGTGATATTAATAAGACCATCATGAGGCTCGAACGGAGATATATTTTTTTATTAGACACTTTGGCACCTAACGGGCTCAACTTAGATAAAGATTTATCTGTTTTTTTGTAAATTCTAGTTTGTCTTTTAGTCCTAGGGGCATGTTTACTAAACATTCCTAACGTGCGGGGCCGTGCTAGTGTGCCTGTGCCATATAAGGAGTGGGCGGTTCAGGCAGAAAATAGAAAAAAAACGGTAGTAAGCAACCGGACGTGTGTGCGTCGCGCTAATGTGCGGGGGTCGACATTAGCGCGTGGAAAGGCAAAGTGGCGCGCTGCTGAGTATACAAAACAACAGAGCCGTGGTACAACGGTGAAGACACTGACCAATGGTGCAGGGGCCATGGGTTCAATCCCCCAGTGTGTGCAACGACAAAGGTCAGCTGAGGCAGTAACTGTAATGATTAACATTGCTTTAGGAGGAAAATAATTTGGAACGGCATAAGGCGGCGCACAGTTATTTTTGGGCAGCAGAAGGCGGCGCACTGGTCCCCTTGGGCGGCAGAAGGCGGCACGCTGATAGGCACAAGGCGGCGCGCTGATGCACAAGCACAGGAACAGAGCCACAGCACAATGGTTAAAACACTGACCAATGGTGCAGGGATCAGGGGTTCAACTCCTCACAATGCCCAGTGAAAAATGCCTGCTAAGGCAGTATGTATTATGTTGTGGAGTGCTGTAGGAGGCTGTATAATTTTATTTTGTTATCACTACTAGCAAACGCACTCTCCCAGCATGTTAACATACGGCGGCCCATAAGGCACATGTTACAGTGCACTGTTCACCAAGGCACCCTTGAATGACCCCTATAGGGCAGCATGTATGTTGCGACACAGGATAATGTATAGTGCACCCTATAGGGATGGCAACCATAAGGTGGCCTACAGGGCGCCCTATGAAGCACCCTCAGAGGCACCTAATGGGTATAGTAAGCTGAGGGTGGTCTTGCCGGCATAGACATATGTACAGTAAATAAAAATAAAGCTGTGGACAGCCCTACCAAAGGGCCCCACTGTGGGTTTGAACCCATGACCTCTGGCTGCACAGGCAGTGATGTAACCATTGCGCTACAGCTCCATAGCTGTAAGCAAGCCCCTGGCTGGCTGCAGATAGCCTACACGTCACCTCACAGACAGTCTGCTGGTGTCAACAGGATAGGGTTAGGCCACCCGTACCCATGATGCACTGCACATGTAAATTAGCTGTCCGCAGATGGACACAAGATGGGGAATGCACCCCCACAGCACCTCGGCCCTGTTGGGGGAAGTGACCGGGTGCACCCACACAGCACCTTGGCCTAGTAGGGGGCACTGACCGGGTGTTTTACTGGCACAGAGTAGCCACACACCGTTACATCGTGCGGGTACTGTGCTCACCCTGAGTGTGCAATGAGGTGGCCAGGACCAGGTCAACAACACCTGCCATGGCTGATGGAGGCCAAGCGGCCGTTCCAAAGCAGTGTTAATGTGTAAGATAGCTAGTTTCTGCACAAACACCATGGATATCCCTGTCTGCCGCCATCAGGCACCCCCCCCCCCCCAGTGGCAAACATGGTCCCCATCAAGGGATCCACACTCTACCTCCCTGCAAAGGTGACAGTAGAGGGCAACATCAACCCCAGTCCTGCTGAGGAACACCACCACCCCCCCTAGGCAGGCAGCTCCATACACAGCCATAACACAATAGCAGACAGACATAAGCCAAGGGTATGGTAAGCTGCACTCCACCACCAGATATTCCCCTGCAGCAAGCCAACAGCCACTGCACCCTGCAAGCCATTATAGCAAGACATTTACCAGCTACAAACAGTCTGCTGGTTAGTCCATAGTGCATGTTCCCAATGGAGATGCATGCACCCAGAACTGGGCTGTCTGCATACACAGCAAGCAGATAGATCAGTGACTGGGCCCCAAAGAGAAACCCATATCTATCACATGAGAGAACTACTATACAGCACTATGGGGGGGCCTAGCCATGCTGTGGTCACTGCACAGTCAGGGTGAGCGTGATCCCCCAGAAGGACATGCTTTGGCCACCCTGTCTGTGTAGGTGGTGGCCGGACACTACAATATCCCAGCCAATGTCCCTGCCAGGGCCCTATGCCCAGTGCAGATGCATCCTGGCCACGCCACCCTGCCCTGGCTATACCCATGGTACCTTGCACCTCATTATGCACATTGACTGGCCAATACTGGCAACAGTGCTGGCAGTGCGGGCTGTTGAAGGGGCTTGCAGCCAACACCCACTGTATAGACAGACACACACTTCCACACCTCTGCCATCATGGTGCTACGATTGAGGGGGTAAGTAGCCTTGCCCACCAAACCGGTCCTGAGCACGGCAAGGCATGGATATGGTACGCATTACAGCTGGTGGTCACTCCCCAGGGTGGTAAGCACCGTCAGAGGCCAGGCCTGGAGCATGCCCCGCAAACACCTAACAGATTGTTTGGATGGGGTCAACTAGCAGTATGTACGTAACGTATGGATAACTGCCTGCCTGTGCTCCTAGCAAACGTCTCCGAGCTGTGTACCGTATACCTCAGGTGTAGGGTGACATTGGTAAGTTATGCAAGTGCTCGTTTTGGGTGCTGCATGCACGGTCCAATGTTCTGCCTTTCCAGGAGACATTGGCCAATGGGGCCTGTGGGTGTGGGTGTGTCTGCCCTTGATGGCTGCTGCTTTACGGCACAGATTCCCAACTCCAGTCCAGGTTTGCATCACACTGTTCGGGTTTTCCTGCTATCCCTCATGAATATGCATGGACTACATCTACATGCCATGGGGGTGGTGCATAGCTATACAGCACAGGCATTTGTATGAGTGTCAGCATGGAACCTGACTGGTGTGTGGCCCACCAGGACTGCATTTGGGTGATTCTGCTCTAGGTACTGCCCCTGTTCATGGTGTCTGTGCTCAGTGGGGTAAAAGATAGATGTCTTACCATTGCATATGTCCCCGCCATGAAAGGTGTGTCCTTACTATCACTGTTTAGTTGTGGGAAAAATATGTGGGCAGGATTGGCAGTAGCCCCAGCTGGGCTTTGAACCTGTGACCTTCTGTTCTTGTATGCACTGTCTGTGTGCACTGCACCACTGTGTAGCCACAGTTTGGTTGGATTCCCTGGACTGTCCATGACTGTGGATCCGGCAGGACCTGTCTGTTGCAGTGGACTGTGCCAGCCTGCACATGGCTAGGCCTCTGTCTTCTGTGGTTAGCAGCCACTGCCCCCTGCACCACATGTACTTGTCCGCCAACATGCTGGCATGAACTTCTCTCAGAAAAAGCAGTTGACCTGATTGCAATGTGGCAGTATGGGACTGCATTTGGGGGACTTGGCTGTAGGTAATGCCCATTGTTGTGGTGTGTGTGCGGTGTTGGGTAAAATATGGGTGTTTTCCCCATGCATACAGGGGTGTCTGCGCTATCTTTATTTAGTGGTGGGTAAAATATAGGGACTGGGCTGGCAGGTGCCCCAGCTGGGTTTTGAACCTCTGCCCTCTGGTCCTAGAGGTAATGACTCTGTCCGCTGTACCACACTTTGGCCACAGAGACAGTGCAGCCCCTGGAGGCAGTAAGCCTGGCAGGATGGAGTCACAAACCCTGCTCTACGCAATTCTACTGTGGGCATATGCACCCTGTCTGGTGACACACGTGCACATAAACCCCGGAAATGTCCACGGGAAATGTGGGACAAAATATCACCACGCTGGGCAACAGTGATATTAATGGGCAACCATAGCAAACACTCCCAGGAAAGCTCCAAAACGTGGAAATGTTTTTTGGAAACGTCTCCTCTCAGTAGACCCTTCCAAACTTCATTTCTTTTTTCTGGAGCTTTGCTGGGTGTGATTTCTGTATTTGCCCATCACTATAACTGTTCCCCAGCTGAATTACTATTTTTAATAGTTCTGTTGTGGTCATTTTCTATTTTTATTTTCACTTTTGTGCTGTGCACATGTATCACACTGCTCACGTTTTGCTGGTTTCCCCGGTTTTCCTGTACATTGCTGACGGAAATGGTTTCTCTTCCCTTTAAATGCTTTCTACCGCGAGTGTTTCACTCGCGGTAGTTTTTACATGCAAATTCGGGCCCGATACTGTGCGGGGAGCCTCTCCCCTCCCACTCTCCACCCATTGACCCTGTCCCTCCGCCCCTCCGGAGCCTTCCTCCGCCCTCCTTTCGTCGTTCCACGCCTCTATCGGACATTTGCGGGCCCGCACTTGTACGGGGCCCGTTAGTGAGCCACGTACCTGTGCGGGGGTGACACGCACGTGTGCGGGGCATTTAAACGCGTTTCTGCGTGTTTCAGTGCCGCGTTGCCGTGCGCTATTTTGCGGCGCGCTATTTTGCGGATTTTAGTAAACATGCCCCCTAGTTTCAACATGGTTTCTAGTTTCACTACACATATACATATTTTTACATACGCACATATGTGTACCCTTGGTACACATTTATGGTATATATTTATACCCCTTGAGTTATTTCGATCTCTGTGTCTAGTTTTGTGATGCCATTCTCCCTTTGTTTTTTGTTTTTTTCCCTTTTCCCAATCTATTTAGGGTCATGTTTACTAAACCGCGGTAGCGGACTCCGTGCGATGGGGCCGCGGCTCCGATATCGCACGGAGTCCGCTACCGCGGTTTAGTAAACATGCCCCTTAGTTTTATTACATTTTTACACTAATTATGCAACATTTAACTATGATTGATTGATTCCCCTGTATGGTCATTCTATCTATGGGGAGTTTTACATTCAAGCTTGATTCAGATTAATCATTCAGTCTTTGTGATACAGACTCTCCTGCGTTTTTTAGGTAACTCCGCCCCTTTTTTCTTTCCTTTTCTATGCGTGTGTGCGGGCGTTTTAGTAATTGTGTTTTCACATTCCACAGTGAGGCAAGCGCACGTTGCCGTCCAGAAGGTAATTTGCCAGCTTCACATTTTTACCTCATGTTTGGATTCGGTTCACCAATCACATTTTATACTGTTAAGCGTATCGATTTTTCAGTGTTTTTATTAGAGCAAGTCTGTATTTATATTGGTTGTATTGTTTACATCTTGCTTTTTGAGCATTCGCTTTGCCCCTTTGCTTGCAGGCAATCTGCGATCTTATTGAGATGCTATTTATTTTTCATTATTTGTTTCATTCATACCCCCCTTTTCTATCGTGTTTGTTTTGGTGACATCTATTTTTTTATTATTATTTGGTGACAGTTTTTTATTATCTTTTGAGAGTTGAGACACTGCTTTGTCTTCGCATGCATAAACATTCCCCTTCTTTTTTAGCTCAGTTGATTGTTTTACAATCTTCAGATATTTTTCTATTATTATACTATATTTCATTTAGATGTCATCTTTTAACGTATCTGCTTCTAGGGGTAATGTGTCCTGTATATTGGCACACCGTTGTTTCTCCCCTTTTTTATGTTTTAAATATTGCATTCATTTTGTTATGATTAGTTCACTGATGAGTGATACTGGCTTTGAGTAAATATGTAAGTGGTCATTATGCCCCTTTTGCATTCATTTTTGTCAAAAGACTCCTTTACGATCCTTTAGCATACATCTTTTCATAATATACAGATACCTCCTTCCCCCCGTTTTCTTCCTTTTTTTCTTTCATACTGACTCACTCCTGCTCTTCTCTCCCTTATTATAGGGAATATTATGCTGAATATTTTTAATTACTCTGTTCTCCATGCTTCACTGTTATACTTTATGTATTCATTGTCTATTTTTAGCCTATTTATTTATATTCTATTTAGAGTGTACAGATTACCAATAGTTTAGAACGATATGGCACAAGACCTTCTGTTTTAATGGTTTTCGACAGAGGTATTTATGTTATTTTTTCATTCTTTTTATGCTCCTGGATATATTCATGTTTTTGCACATCTGGTACATTTGTTTGGTTTTTGCTTTTTAACTTCTTTTATTTGATGTTTTAATTGATGTTTATTACAATTTATTTTTTCGTTTTTATTTTTTATTTGTTTTTGATTGTTTTATCGATCGTACTTTTGAATGATCTGTTTCTTCTATGTTTTAAGTATTTGTATATTTATGTTTTTAGTATATGCCGGACAAACCCCTGACGAAGGGTAGCGAAATGCGGCCTATGTCGGGTTGTCAAAGGTTTAATAAAGGCTCTGTCTTTCCACTATATCACGCTCCAGACTGGTTTTTAGATGACACATAGGAACATAAGACTACAAAATATGCCAAACTGTGTCACACCAAGGTCCATCATGCCCAGTATCCTGTGTCCAACAGTGCACAATCTAGATCACAAGTACCTAGCAGTTTCCCCAAAAGACACACAGGATCCCCAATAACTGTAATGGGGAAAGCAGTGCATAGCTCAGGTCCTCTATAGCAGTGGTTATGGACCATTACCCAGGAACCTGTCCAAACTTTTTTTAAACCCAGCTACACTGACAGCTTTTACCACATCCTCTGGTAATGAATTGCAGGGTCTTATTACGCGTTGACTGAAAAAGTATTTTCACCTAGAAGACCCAAATGGGTTATACCGTAGCCGCATTGCAGGTCCCCTAGTCTGTCCACAGTTTGATGGCATTAAAAAACGACCTACGTTTACCTGTTTGACTCCGGTCAATAATCTATAGATCTCTCTTCAGCCGTCTCTTCCCCAAGATGATGAGCCCCAACCTTTTTAGTCCTCCACAAAGGGGTATTCTGCCATCTGCAGAACAATCTGTGATGTTCGTCATGATCCCACAGTGACAGTGGCAGCACACAATCCTGCTGCTGCTGCGGAAAGGCAATGTGCCACATGGGGCAGTCCAAGGGTCCTGGCACCCCAGGCAGAGATCCAGGCTGCCTCCTCCCCCCCTCGCTGCCACAGAACCCAGCTGAGGGGGAAGAGGCCGATAGTGCCAGACACTGTAGCCATCTGGGTAGCTGGAAAATTCCGGTGCCTGAGGAAATACCACAGCAGTGGCTGCCACCCTCCCCCTGAGACATATCGGTGGAAGGTGGAGATGGGGACCCTGCATGGGCAGCTGTTGGGGGGGGGGGGACTGTGTGGCCATCTAGGTGTGCCCCTGCGCCCCATCTGGCCCTTGTGCCCAAGGTACCCACCAAATCTGCATGTTTAACATGCTGGAACTGTGACCACCACCACTGACAATGCATGGGCATGTCTGCATGGTGGGGTGTTGGTGGTGGCATGGGAAGTGGCACCAGCCTGTAGCAGACAGAAGCCTTGTCCTGGTCATGTGTGCCATGCGCATTGCAGCATGTGCCAAAGGCCAGCTGAAGAAAAGCATGTCAGCAACAGGAGCTGTGAACCCCATAAGGCAGCACTGTGGTGCACCACACACAGTTGGTGTGTATATGTGTGGAGGGGCACAGGTTCAAGTCCCCTGCAGTAGCCCCACACCAGACTATACACCCCCACTACAGTGGCTGCCCATGGCAGCAGCATATTGTCACTGGCCAGTAATCTGCCCTGTTACCAGAGAGTTAGAATCCAACATGGGCAGAACACAGGACCGAGCTATTACTGTTACCTTTAGAATGCAGGAAACAAGGAGAAAAACATAACACACTGCAAACAATACCTGCCACAAACTAGCAGTGATGCAGACCTACAGCACAGCCAGCAGAGACCATCTCTAAGAGTGCAAGTTCAGTGGACCAGGTGCTGGGCACCCCTCCTCACCCTTGGGATGACATCTGAAACTGCTCTGCAGCATGGCTTGCTGTTGATATGTGCATGTAGAACACGCAGCCAGTGCATCTTACTAAGCTGATATGCTGTATCAGTACATTCTCCATTGGTTCTTTAGCTGCAGACCAATGTTCTGCATGTGCAGTGACTCATGGGTAGTGGAGGGCCCAACCTATACTGGCACAGACAGCAAACAGTTTGTTCAGAGATCTGCAGGCTCTACCCATCTATATAGAACTGTGTGAAGGTGTAGGCTACTGGTTGGTGCAATGTCTCCATGGTCAAAGGTCCAGAGTTTGGTTCCTGCTTGTTCATTTTGTGCCTGGGTGTGCTTGCCCACCTCACACAGTCCTGGCTCTGCTCTGACCTGCAGACAATCATTCTTCTACATTTCTATGCGTTATGGCCACATGTTGGGTAGCCCAACATGGCATTCCCCATCATGGACATCTGTGAGCATGGCTTTAGTGGCTCTGCCGTGGCACATTGCAGTGGGTCAGTGATGTATATGCAGCAGATGCCTGGTTCAACTGGAATGGATGCGTTTTCTATTTTGCCATCATTGTGACCTCCCAGCTTTACGTAAAGAGGATATATCTCGTATATTCAGGCACCTAACACCTGCACTGTTCAGCCATCATTACTTGCCCCATGTGGGGCAAATGGGTTCAACTTGTCCCTTTCTATCATGCCACTCTGTCGGGTGTATTGTCTTACAGTTGCACAGGCTGAGGGACCAGTCCTACCTGCACAAATGGTGTTTCATGTAGCCCATGGCACTGCTACTTTTGGTTCACACACACCAAATGCTTTTGGCCTGCATGATCCCATATAGCCACGTACCACACACAATGCAAATTCGCTGCTTGGATGATCCATGGCATAGCCCTGCACCCACCATTTGACCATCAGGGAGATTCATGGTGGGGCAGCTTACTGCCAGTAAGCTGCCCCACCATGGCCCTGAGGGGTCATTTGCAGCAGTTAGTCATATCATGCACACCTCTCTTGTGACTACTCCACATGCGCACTCATGGACTGTCCTCCCTCTGTTGCCCACATCAGGTACATGCTGCCTCTACTCAGACACTGTCCTGGCATATGGCATGCCACACACTGAAAGTAGATCTGGATACCTGTCAACACCTCACAGACACTATAATGTAGCTTACAGCATGGTGTATGCTTTCAGGTGCATCTTGGACTGCATGCCTGTCACAGCGTCCCCCGCTGCTGCATCCCCTCTGCTGACTCTACAACCCACCCATGACACAGCCAACACCTACACTGACCTTCTTCACTAGGTTAAGCCGCCTAGTCAACAGCATAGACCTGCTGTACAGTCAAACATGCTCATCACACATACTACCACATTGCGAGGCATCAGAGGAGTCAACTCCATCAGCTACCAATTGTGCTTGCATCCATACCTTCTCCAATGGCTTCCCTGCCCCCCTTTCAGCATTTCAGTGGCTTTTCTGCATTAAAGTGTATGCCAGACACCTTTCCGCAGATGTGCTATTACCACACGGTAAGTATCCATTACCACCCCTTAATGTCCACTGCTGCCTCTTAACGCAGCATGTGTTATTACTGCCCGCTAAGTGTCTATTAGCATCCCTTAATGCTGGAACGCCTCTAACACTCCCAGAACACTTACCACACACTAACCCCTTATCACTGCCATTAACACACAGCAAAGACTGCTCCTTTACCATGGTTTAGAGGGAGAAGTGGCCTAATGATTTGGACACAGTACCTCAGGCTGGGGGTTCAAGTCCCACCTGAGGGCAGCAATCTCAGGTCAGAGGGACTGGGGTTTCCATTGTCTCAGGTACACATAGATTGTGAGCCCCTTGGGGACAAGGGAATGTATCCAGTACCTGTTTGTAGTGATTGCATAATGTAAACTGCTTTGATTGAAGGATAAGGTGGTATAGAAAACTGGTTAAATACCCCTAAGACTTGCTTTTGACCAAAATAGTGCCTTTAGCTATCAAGCTCCTAAGCTATAGAACATACTTCCCTTGGACCTAAGACAAAACAGTACTATTATAATTATAATTTAGATATTTCAATCCCTCCCTTGTATTTTATAAAATGTGTATAGCATTGCTCCAGTTATATAGCCTCATTAGTGGTTTTCTATGTTCCTCGTAGAGTACTGGGTTTCTTTGGTGGGAATAAATTGGGGGGGCTAATTTGTAAAAGAGCTGATATTTAAATGCCCGAGCCATGGCACTTAAATATCAGTGGGTTATTCATCAGCAGTATCCAGACAACAGCTTCTGCTGAATATCCAGTTTGAGCAGCACTATCTAGAAAATGTCCGGCACTTACCCAGTTAGAACAATCTTCAAACGGCACTTATCCAGATAACAATTTAAGCTCGCTTTTTGCACTACTTAATTTATCCAAATAAGTGCCAGCTGTAAATCATTCAAATGGATACAATAAGTACCGGCACTTATCCAGGTAGTACTGGAACTGCCCTTGCTCCACCCCGGACCACCCCTGCACTAATCGGATAGTGCCAGGGTGATCTGTAGAGATATTCAGCATCGCTATACAGATAGTGTCGCCCAGTATCTATATCAGCACCCTTATCTGGCCAGTCTCCCGTTGGCCATCCGGATAAGGATTCTGAGTACTGGCCCCTGTGATTCCATTTTGTAAAGGTTTTTATTACATACACACCGTAGATAAGCTGTTCAAATTCAGCAGTAAAAGAATGGAATTCTTTAGATGAAGATATTGTATGTGAACCTAATTATTTGGCCTTTAGATGACTTCTAAAGGCAAAATTGTTTAGAGAATATCTGATAGAAACTTAGGAATCTGGCTTGGTCTTTTTAGTAATTGTTGTACTTTTAAATTATATCTGTTCATTGTAAATGTTAGCCATGCTCTCTGTTATGTATTTTATGTTTTTTTTTTATAATTGCTTATTCCAGAGCCGTACCAAGGGCTGTGCAAGTGGTGCAGCCACACACGGTGCAAGTATAGAAAAGGTGCTGGTCATCCCTGGGTCTCCAGGAAGCTTAAAAAGAGTGAGTTTAGCAGAAAATCAGCCGTCTGCCTACCATTTACCAGCACCGACTCTCAGGCATATAACAACTGCACTATGTCTGCCAAGAACCCCCCTATGCCAAATGCCTTCAACACCATATGCATGTACAGTATGCCCACTGCACCCAATGAAACACTTACTTCACATCAAAACTAATAAGTATTGATGGGAGCCTTCCCCAGATACTAACGAATTGCGCAGCCAATATCTTCCACACATTCCTGGCAATATTCCTCCCCTGTATAAACCCCACCTGCGAGTCCCAAATCAGAGGCACTCCCACTGAGTGAGGATGTCCAAAGTGGATGGGAGAAAACGTTTCCCTTGAAATGGGCGCAAGGTTCATTTAAATATCTTGGCATCCAATGATCCAGCTCGCCTGTATCACTTGAATATGTAGGAACTGTTTCAGGTATCGGAAATAGAGGTTGGAGGGAATTGCCGCTGTCACTTTCTGGCCGAGTCCACCTTTTCAAGATGGTCCTCTTTCCGAGGTGGCTCTATGTTTTATAGATGTTGCATCTGTAGCTTCAGCGATCAGAGATGCATCATTTAGATTGCTTGGTAACCTCATTTTTGTGGCGGGGGTGCCAATCTTGGATCAATGTTAGTGCGCTGCAGTGCCCATGGGCCTAAGGAGGTTGGGTCTGCCGGATATGGGACAGTATAATTTGGCATGTGTGTGTTGGCATTTGTCATATTGGTAGTATAGGAACATGGAATATATGCCCCAAGATATGGAGGAATACCTTGTGGCCCCACTGTTCCTTTGCTATATGCTACATCTGGCTTGTGACTGCGTGGCAGGATCCACTAGGAAGAATGTGCTCATCTTCTCTGTCTGCCAAGGGTGGCGATCACTTTGCACCAGCTGCAGAGGAAACCCCCCTGTTACTCCATATCTCCCTCTTCCAGGAAATGCTGCTTTCCCACCGGGCACGATGAGAGTGGCGTATGTTCACTTGGCTTCGGTTGGAATCGATTGGTTGGAGCAACTGTTGACTGAGGAGGAGTTGAGAGCTCATTATGGACTTGGAGAGGGAGATATCTTCTTGTATCTGCAGGTTAAGAGCTATGTACATACGCTTTCGCCAGATGATCTTTGGAGTACGATTTCACAAGCTTGGAGGAGCTCTTGCTGGCAGTTGTGGGTGGGCGAGCCCAGATTGCAGAAATTGGGCTGAGCATTGGGACTCATGAAGGACCTCCATGTCTGGATGACCTAACAACGGCCTGGAGTGTGTAAATGGGATGTTCAGTCAAGGGGTTGGGCCTCCTTTGGGCTCTAGCAGACATCCCGGACCTAACTGTCAATGCGGTTCTCCAGGAGACACAATTTAAAATATTGAGGAGACTCTATTCACACCTAATCAAGCCTATCGAGTGGGGCTGGTGGAGTCCATGCACTGCCAGAAATGCATCGAACTGCATGCTATCCTGGGGTACATGTTCTGGACCTGCCTGGTAGTTTGTTGCTGCTAGGTGTGGATGACAGCCTTTATGGGTAGGGGTTTGGGGAGTGTGATAGTCCTGACTCCCCTAAGGGCAGAGTTAAATTCTGACAAGGACTGGAGTACATAGATCTCAGGGGCACAGCGATGGATTCTTAAATCTTTGTTGCTGGCTCGGAAGAGTATATTGTGTGTCTGGGTGTCCTCATTTGGTCCATCCATTTGGCACTGGAGGAAAGTGCTCCATCGAATCCTATTTGAACATGAGACGACGAGAGGTAGTGGACATAGATGGGATTCTTTTCTGGAGGTGCGGGGTCCGTACATTAAGATTCTGTCCCTGCGGTTTCAAATCCACATCCTGAACCAATGAGCTGAGTGATCTCCATTGGACTAGGTAGGTGGGCCTGATGCTGGAGAAGCTCCCCCTTGCACAACTAGGAGAGTGGGAGGTGGGCATTGGTTGGAGGTGGAAGAAGGTTAGGGGGGTGGTTAGGAATGGGAGAGTGGGGCGTGGTAGAGGGGTGGAAGGAGGGCTGATGGGGACGGGAGGGTGAGGTTGGTTCTACAGAAGGGAGATGGTATATGGAAGGGGAGGGGGTTGGGTGGCCCTCTAGAGAGGTAGAGGGGTGGTGTTGGCAAAGTGTTTATCTGATTGCAGTGGGGGCCACTGGGGACTCACTCTGGTTTGGAGGGGTAGACTGGGGTTTCGCTTATCCTCCCCTTCTTGGTCTTCGTTTATCCCAGGCGTATCCCTGGGGGGTAGGTGCACTGGGTTCTGCTGTCTTTGGTACTTCAGTAGGAATGGTGCCCTCTTTGTGAATACCCAGCACGTCCTCTCTTTTGTGTTATTTAATTTGTATGACGTTCCAGTTCTCATAAAGTGTAGAATTGTGGAGGGGGTAAGGGGAAGGGGGCTGAATGGAAAGGGGAAAAAGAAGAACAATGGTGTTATTGTTTTGTGTATTGGCTCCCGGTACTGTGTAAGAGTACTGTGTTGTTTGTACATTCAATAAAATAGAGTTGAACATTAAAAAAATAAGAGTGAATTACTGCATGTAGCTGGGGCAGAGGGGGACACCAGGTTTCTCAGTTGCACAGGGTGCATTTTTAGCTTGGTACGGTCCTGGCTTATTCTATGGTTTTCGAAGGAAGTAGCTGAAAAAGTGAAGAAAAAGAGGGAGGCCTTCATGAAATACAAGAGATCACAGAGAGAGGAAGACAGGCATCTGTATTTGGAAAAACTTAGAGAAGCTAGCAAAGTAGTCAAGAAGGCAAAGATTCAAAAGGAGGAGGAAATAGCCAATGCAATAAAATGGGGGGATAAGACATTTTTCAGATATATTAGTGAGAAGAGGAAGGGCAAAAGTGGTATTGTCAGACTCAAGGGTGCAGACTCAAGGGTGCAGGGGGGGAATATGTAGAAGCTGATAAGGATAAAGCGGAATTGCTTAACAAATATTTTTGTTCTGTGTTCACAGATGAAGAACCAGGAGCAGGACCTCAGAAAACACCCACAAATAAGAACAGAAGCGAGGGACATCTTGAACAATTTTCAGAAGACTGTGTTCATGAGAAACTAGCTCAACTTAAAGTAGACAAAGCGATGGGACCGGATGTGATACACCCTAGAATACTGAGGGAACTTGGGGACGTTCTAGCAACTCCACTGACTGACCTTTTCAATGCCTCGTTGGAGTCGGGAGTGGTGCCAAAGGACTGGAGAGAGGCTCATGTGGTGCCTTTACACAAAAGCGGAAGTAAGGATGTGGTTGAAAACTACAGGCCGGTTAGTTTAACTTCGGTGGTGAGTAAATTATTGGAAACGCTGCTGAAAGAGAAAATAGTGAGGTTTCTGGAGTCCGGCGGATTACAGGATCCGAGGCAGCATGGATTCACCAGAGGCAGGTCTTGTCAGACAAATCTGATTGATTTCTTTGACTGGGTGACCAGGGAGTTGGACCGAGGGAGAGCTCTAGATGTGGTGTATTTAGATTTCAGTAAAGCCTTTGACACTGTTCCTCACAGGCGACTTATAAACAAACTGAGCACCCTAGGGATGAACCCTAAAGTTACTGCTTGGGTTAGAAATTGGTTGGGTGGGAGGCGACAAAGAGTACAAGTAAATGGAGCTCACTCTGAGGAGAAGGATGTTACCAGTGGTGTGCCCCAGGGATCTGTCCTTGGTCCGATTCTTTTTAACATCTTTGTTAGTGATATAGCGGAAGGGCTGTCGGGTAAGGTTTGCCTCTTTGCGGATGATACCAAAATCTGCAATAGAGTAGACACCCAGGAAGGTGTAGATAACATGAGGAGGGATCTAGCTAAGCTTGAAGAATGGTCTAGAATTTGGCAGCTGGGATTTAATGTTAAAAAATGTAAGGTCATGCATTTGGGCTGCAGCAATCCAAGGGAGCAATACAGTATAGGAGGTGAAGTACTTTTGTCCACTAAAGAAGAGCGGGACCTAGGCGTGGTTGTGTCTGATGATCTTAAAGTGGCTAAACAGGTAGAAAAGGCGACGGCAAAAGCTAGAAGGATGCTTGGGTGCATATGGAGAGGAATGGCTAGCAGAAAAAAGGAGGTGATAATGCCTCTGTATAAGTCTTTGGTGCGACCTCATTTGGAGTATGGTGTGCAATTCTGGAGACCGCACCTTCAAAAGGATGTGAACAGGATGGAGTCGGTGCAGAGGGTTGCTACTAAAATGATTAATGGGCTTCATTATAAAGCATATGAGGACAGACTTAAGGATCTTAATATGTACACCTTAGAGGAAAGGCGGGATAGAGGTGATATGATTGAGATGTTTAAATACCTCCGTGGCATAAATGTTCAGGGAGAGAGCCTCTTTCAATTGAAAGCAAGTTCTGCTACAAGGGGACATGGGATGAGGGTGAAGGGAGATAGATTCAGGAGTGATATGCGGAAATATTTCTTTATGGAAAGAGTAGTGGATCCGTGGAATAGTCTCCCAGTGGAGGTGGTAGAGATGAGGACAGTAACTGAATTCAAAAAAGCATGGGACCAACACAGAGGATCTCTAAAGGTAAAAAGTGGACTGTTGTAGTTATGGAAGGACAGACTAGATGGGCCTTGTGGTCTTTTTCTGTCATCATGTTTCTATGTTTCTATGTTTCTATGTAAGCCACTCTAAATCTAATGATAAAGGCAGAATAGAAGCGACTGAACTAAATTAAATAACATTAATAAATATAAACCATATAAAGTTAAGCACTAGCACTGGCGCTTAAATATATTCATATATTGAGCAGCACTATCCATTAACTAGCACCGCTGAAGACACATTTTGTATCCAATATGTATCCATTTAAAATTACCCCAGGGAAATTTACCCCAGAGGATTGCACTTGGTTTTCCATTAATACCTTTTTCAAACAAAACAACATGCCTTAGTTTCAGAATCAAACTCTAAAGGATTTTCATAAAAAGCTGTGCTTTAACATTCCTCCCAAAGGCCATATCACAATGTACCTCCTGTGTCATAGTAACAGTAACATAGTATATGACAGGAGATATAGACCAGTATGGTCCATCTAGACTGCCCAGCAAGGTGGCAAGAGTAGGTGGACCTGCTGCTCCATGTAGGTCGCCTCTCCCCATGCCTTTGTTTAGGGGTGTACCCACAGCTTCATGAAGGTCACCCCTATTTGTTTAGATATAAGAAATAGTTACGTTTATTTTTATTTTATCCTGTTGCTATAAAGGGATCCACTGTGTCTGTCCCATGCCATTTTGAATTCCATCACTGTATTTGCCCCCACCACTTCCATCGGGAGGGCATTCCAAGCATCGACCATCCTTTCAGTGAAAAAGTATTTCCTGACATTGCCTTTCAGTTTACTTCCTTGTAGCTTTATGTTATGCCCTCTAGTTTTACAGCTTCCTGATCTTTGAAAAAGGCTTGTTTGTTCATTAATACCTTTTAAGTATTTAAAGGTCTGAATCATATCTCCACTATCCCTCATCACCTCTAACGTACATATATTTAGGTCTTCAAGTTTCTTCTCATACATCTTCTGGTGCAGGCTATAAATCATTTTGGTTGCATTCCTCTGAACCGTTTCAAGTCTTTTTATATCCTTTGTGAGATGTGGTCTCTAAAACTGAAACAATACTCCAAGTGAGGCCTCACCAGCGACTTGTACAGTGGCATTAGTACCTCTTCCTTTCTGCTGGTAATTCCTCTCTGTATACAACCCAGCATCCTTCTGGCTTTTGCCACCACCTTGTCACACTGTTTCACCACCTTGAGATCCTCAGAAACAATCACTCTAAGGTCCTTCTGGTTCAGGCACACCAACATCTCGCACTCTATTGCATACAATTCTCTTGGATTTCTGCATTCCAAGTTCATGACACTTCACTTCTTCATATTAAATCTTAACTGGCAAGCATTAGACCATTCTTCCAGCTTTTGAGATCTTTCCTCATGTTATCCACTCCCTCATAGGAGTCCACTCAGTTGCAAATTTTCATGTCATATGCAAAAAGGCAGACTTTTCCATTCAGTCCTTCAGCAATATCACTCACAAATACATTGAAAAGTACCTGTCCCAGGACCGATCCCGGGGCATGCCACTAATCACCTTCCTTTCATCCGAGTGAGTTACATTTACCATCACCTTCTGTTATCTGTCAGTCAACCAATTTCTGATCCAGTTCACCACTTTGGTACTCATCCCCAGGCTGTTTAGTTTATTGATAAGCCTCCTATGAGGAACAGTATCAAAGGCTTTGCTGAAATCTAGGTAGTTCACATCAATCGTATGCCCTTGATCTAGTTCTCTGGTCACCCAGTCAAAGAACTCAACTAGATTTATTTGGCATGATTGTCCTTTAATAAAACCATATCGTTACATAATTTTGAAGCAACCAAGGTAAACATCCTTCCTCTTGTATTAACTAATCATTTTCTGAAAATTAGGACAAAATCCCTACTGCTTTCATGTAAAGCAGTGAAATTCACTCAGAGTCTTCAAGGACCGCCAATATCTCTAGTAAATATGCATGAGACAGACTTACATACAATGGCAGTAGTATGCATGCAAACTCTCTCATACATATTCATTAGGGATGACCTCAAAACCTAAATTGCTTATGGCTCTTGTGGTCTAGGAGTGAAAATCCTCCTATAGAGTCTTCTATCTCCATTCTTTATGAAAAAGGATAAGAATGAGAGGCAGTTCCCTTCTCAGCTATATTTTCATAGCAAAGACTTAAGAGCTATCCTGGAGAGACCTGAAGAGAAACTGGCAACATCATGTATTTTAATGATTAGTTTTCTTTAGTAAACATGCACCGAAGTTTTGCTGATATTCCTCTACACATGACATTTTATTTAAATTCAGAATTAATGAACTGCTGAAATGCAAGATCATCAAAAGTAGCTCATTAAATATGAATTTTTTGAAAACTGGCAAGCAAAAAAGATTTTTGCAAAAAAAGAATTACACTGTAATAAGGTGTAGTAGTCATCATCTTGGCTGGCCCCCCGTAGCTGTTTCATGTGAAAGTTTATTATGGAGCTCATTTGCATCTATAGCAAACTACTACAGTAACAGGCCCTTAACCCCCAGGAAGTCTTGCAGGTTAGTATATTGACAGTTTAATTTCAAAATTTGAATTTTTCCTCATAGAAACATAAAAACAGAGAAACATGATGGCAGATAAAGACCATACAGCCTATCCAATCTTCCCTTCCATACCAACTAACAAGTTTTATGATCCTTTTTTTAACTTTAAGAGATTTTCTGTGTTTGTCCCATGCTTTCTTGAATTCAGATGCAGGCCTAGTGTCTACTACCTCCACTAGGAGACTATTAAGTCTGTCTCTATATGCTACTACTACTATTACTTATCATTTCTATAGCACTTATGACAAAGACCACTGACCATTTTGGTAGTCACCCTCTGTACCGACTCTATCATATTTATATTCTTTCGAAGGTGTAGTCTCCAGAATTGCACACAATACTCCAAATGAGTTCTCACCAAAGGCTTATATAGAGGAACTGTCACCTCCTTCTTTCTGCTGGCCATTCCTCTCCCTATGCACCCAAGAATCTTTCTGGCTTCACTGTCACATCAGAAACAATCACGCCAGGTCCCATTTTTCATTCATGGACAGAAATACTTTGCACCCTCGTATAAAGGTTCAGCAAAATAAGTAAATAAAATAAAATAAATAAATACTGTACCACTCCCTTGGATGTTTGCAGCCCAAATGCATGGCCCTGCATTTTTTAGTATTAAATCTCAGCTGCTAAATTCTCAAGTATTCTTCAAGCTTCGCTAGATCTCTCCTCAAGCTATCTACGTCTTCCTGGGTGTCTACCCTATTGTGGCCTGTGATGGGGTCTAAAAAATATTACCCATCCTTCTCCAAAGGGAATATCAACAGTTTCTTTTAAGAGAGTCTGCATCCCAGAGTTCAGGACTAGGAGAGCATGGTTCACAGGGAGAACCCAGCAGGCTTCAAGAGGGAGAGAGGCCCATGGAGCCAGAAGTCCTTCCAAGGCAAGCCGTGCAAAGGAGTTCTGAAGTAGGAACTTTAATTGGGGCTGGAGAAAGGGCCGGGAAAACCAGCTCGTGGAGGTTTTACAAGCTGGGACCAAAGTAAAGCTGATTTTGTTTTCCCTGAACTGCTTTCTGTTCTGGGTTTTGCTTTATGTAGAGGTTTAACAAGCTGGGACAGAATAAAAACTGCTTTTGCTTTCCCTGAACTGCTACCTGGCCTGTGTTTTAAAGAAAACCCCTTCACACCACACTAGTATATAGTCAATAATATAAAAAAAGGACCCAGCTTCTACCAGAATCCCAAGTGAAAATCCATTAAATATCAAAATGTTAACTGTACCTTCATTCAGCAATCCCACAGGCCAAAGCAAAAAGTCAGCGTTAGAGCTATGCACACAGTTTTCTTGCACAGGAGTACTGCAAAAGTTGTGCACCAGTATGCCATAAGCAAAACATATGCGCAAAACGTCTGTGCTAAATGTACAGTGGGTGCTAAATGCATACACAGAAAGCTTATGAACTAACGACAACATTTCAATAGTGAAATATAAAATGACATTTTTCAGCTCGGAGTAATAACCTGCACTGTGGTGGGGAAAGTTGCCATGGTGCTGGGGGGAGATGTGCACTTACCTTGAGTGCCCAAAACAATGGTTTGTGGAGGGCACCTACAAATTCTGTAGGCACGCTAAGGAACGGACCCTATGTGACTGCAAAGCCACCAGTGGACAAATCACACCATAAAACATTTCTCTTTTCCTATACGCCAATCTGTTTTTTCCTGTATGCCCCAAAGTTTCACACACTGAAGTTTTCTTCTCCTACACATGCCAAAGTTTTACTTCACCTCTGACCAGGCATTCAAAAATGGTGCTACTGAACTCTGCACGTGGACTTTCAGTCTGCACACTCCTCGGCATCTGAGTAGAATAGCTATTGACCTCATTACGATGTCAGTAGAATACTCACTGTTCATTATAATATAATTGCAATCGGTGCCATACTACTTTCTGGGCTGATGCAGAAATGATAGCACACAATTTGCATATATAATTAGCGCAGGTAACACTCTTGTCAGTCCCCTCTCTGCATTGCAATATTGGGATACGTATGCACAGATGTTGCACTAACTATGCCCAAATGGTGTGCTAACATTTCTGCATCGGTCCATCAGTGTCTTCCCTGTCACTCCTTTCCCGGTGCCCATTATAATCACATGAGTTCTATTATACAAGTGATGATTTCATTCGAATTTAAAATCAATTATCTCCATGCTTTTCTGGTCTTTTTTCCCTCTATATATGGGCTAAGGATTTTCTTTCCTTTTTCCCTTTCCTTTCATTGGATGATACACCTTAGATTTTCCCTCTTCCTATTATGTGATTAAAGTTCACTGGTTTTTATTTTTCATGTTGGAGTCAAGGGTGTTCACTTTAAGGCCAATTTATAGTAGGCTGGTGGCCAGGTAAAGTTATTCACATTTGATTTTCAAATAACTTGAACTAGTTATTCACTGAACTTAATCAGAAAAGTCCAACTGCTGAATCTAACTCATTAAAGCTATCTATATAGTTATTTGTAGAGCCTGACTTATCCATGTACGTTTAACTAGACCGTGCTGAATGTCAGTGTTGTCTGGGTAATCTAAAGCCATGCACCAGAATTCTCCAGGTGCCATCTTCATATAACCTGATACATATTGTCCAGCAAACTGGGCAGTCAACAAGAGGTTTTTTTTATAATCAAACATTTGCATGGGCTACTCCTGAAATTACCCAAACAAATCTTTTGAATATCAGCCCTTTTATGTGTGTCTTTGCTTCTGGGCAATTACTTGATGTGATATATTTCTTGGTGTATATTGGTCAATGCAAATATAAAATTTCAAGAAAGGTTTACCTTTGTGCATCACTGATATATTTTGGGTATCTGAGTGTCTCTTTCATGTATTTATTATTATTTTACTTAGCTCACCCCTTACTGGTCATAGTTCAAAGCAGGTTAACTTTAGGTACAGCACATATTTCCCTGCCCCAGAGAGCTCGCAATCTAAGTTTGTACCTGAGGCAAAGGAAAGTTAAGTGATTTGTCCAAGGTCATAATGAGCATTAATAAGATTTGAACACTGGTTGCCCTGATTCTAGCCCACTGTACTAACCGTTAGGCTGCTCCTCTATTTTTTGTCTCCACAAGGGTTATACAGAGCTAAAATTATATGTCTTGTCTCATAAGGCTTTTGGTGCAGACCCCTGCACCATTTGGTAGCCCTAATCTGTACTGCCTCTTTTCTATGTCCTTCTGGAGGACTCATCAATGACTTATACAAAGGTACAATCACTTTGTTTTCTATTAATTATATCTCTCCCTTTGCAACTTAGCATCCTTGTTATTCTGGCCAAATTACTTTCAATTTATCTGAAATATTCAGCTTGAGGACTCGTTTTTATGTGGCTCTCAGTATCTCATTTGTTTTGTACCACTCTCTTGCATATCTGCACCCCAAATGCACAACTTCTTTTTTTAGTATTGAAACTTATCTGCCAAGCAGCTGACCTTTTCTCAAGCATTCTTTGAATACTTTTCATTTTGTCTGCCCCCTCAGGTATGTCCACTGTGTTGCAGATCTTTGTATAGATTGCAAAGAAGCAAACTCTTCTCCCTAATCCCTCTGCAATTTCACTCACAAGGATTATTGGACAGTAGCAGCCCCAGAATGATAGCCAAGACCCTCCCCTCATCACCTTTCTTTATGCAGAATGAACTCCATTTGCCATGAAACCCTGTTGTTTTTTCCTCAATGAGGTTTCTCTTCAGACCTAAGAGCTTTCTGTATGGGACAACAGCAAGGGTTCTGCCGAAATTCAACTACAGTATATCACATCCAGCACCCATTCCTGATCTAGTTTCTAGTCATCAAATCAAAGAAATCATTTATATTATTCTGACATGATCTTTCTCTGGTAAAAACCCTGCTGCCATGGATAAGGTAACCAGGGGCAGCCCAAGGGTGATGCGAATCCATGTGCATGGCCTCATTTGCATATCCACCGGACCTCATTTACATACATTTATTTTATTTTAAAATGTATATGTTGCCCATCTAAAATTTTAAGCGGCTTTCAAAGAAGCCCTTCACAAGCCTCTTTTTTTCTCCTACAATGGACTTAGGGGCATGTTTACTAAATATCATTGTGCATTAACTGCCTCTGCGCCAATAGAAATAAATGGGTGTTGCTGCACTTAGCGCACGTTAACATTTGTGAATGTGCATTAACCTTTAGTAAACATGCCTCTTAATGAGTGTCTCAATACCATTTGCATGTGAAGTGAGGATAAAGAAAGACTACAAGATTTCTGCATTACTATATTCCAGTGTCAACTGCCAGGCACATTATGAAGTACTATAAACCCTGTTCATTTAGAACCCATAGCAAACCTGCCGTATCATAACAGCACTAACAGGACTCACCAAGCACCATACCCTACCTATCAAAAGGCAACACTGCAAATATTAAACCAATAAATCTCAGAGAATACCAATACATCTCCTATTGGGGAAAGAGAACAAGTGGCACTGTCACAGAGAAACTACATAAACAGAATACCTCAGCTCCGTTACACATGCAGAATATAGACCGTCACCAAACATAGAACAAGGGATCACAATTTAGAAATATGAAGATAACAATTAAACTGGGAACCCCAAAAGCTAAACTTGGAATGTACAATAACACTTGAGAAATAAAACTATAAATTAATTTCCTCTTGTACTAAACAAAACGCAAAGACGTTAGCGATGCACATTTCCCAAATCTCCTTGTCCTAGGAGATTTTAATTTTCATGTGGACCAGCCTATCCATGCTGGGATGAACATTTTTTATCCCTTATATTGGATTTAACGCTATCCCAGCACGTTACCTTCCCTATCCATATTGCAGGGCATACACTTGATCTTCTAAATTCCACAGATTCCAAAGTAGTTATTTCAGACCTTCATGGCCTTGCTCTTCTGTGGACGGATCATCATGCTGTCTTTTTCCGCCTCTCACATGTTGTACCTTCTCCGGTTCAAACCTCTTCCTCCTCCTGTCCCTTGCAGCAGTCACCTCAACATATCCCTGCAACACTTCTTTCAGAATTTCCTTCTGCTATAAATTATTTCCTGCAGATTTTTCTTTGCTTTCTCCAAATCACCAGGCTTCCACCTGAGGATACTGTCAATATTCTTCTGTCACTTAATTCTTCTCATTCCTGATCGGATTGTCACCAATCATGATATCATGCCAGGCTATATACTCTTCGTCAACAGTTACGCAGAGCGGAATGGTTATGGCATCATTTCCCTACCCAGGTTTGCCAGGATTCTTTTCAGAATGTTCATTCCTGCTTTCGCCAGGCTATTACAGTACCAAAACAGCATTATTATGGTCAATGTATTGCTATTACAAACAACAAACCAAAATGGCTCTACTCAATAATCTCTCACCTTCTACATTCCTCATCACATGCTCCCTTACCAACTGCACCTACTGCTGAGCAGTTAGCTCAATATTTTTCAGATAAAATCAACATTCTTCAGCAAGGTTTTGACCCATCCCCCCTCAGCCCTTCATTTTCTCCACCTACAATGCTCAATTCATCTTCATTAGCATCAGCTGAAGATCTTTTGGACTCTGTTCATTCCCATTCCTAGTCAAGATTCAAACCAGTATCTCTACCTACATTAAAAAAGGTTATTTCCTCAACATCTTCAGCTACCTGCATTTTGTATCTTATCCCCTCTACTTGGATCTCTGAACCTTCCTTGGCACTCCTTCAATTCATTCAAACTCTCTTCAATAACAACCTATCTTTTGGCATTTTCTCTTTATCTTGGAAAACTGCCGTAGTCCGGCCTTTGCTAAAAAATCCTGGATCCTGCCTCTGTCATTAATTTCTGCCCAGTTGTTAATCTCCCTTATCTATCAAAACTGCTTGAAAAACTTGTATTTGTTCAATTTCTGGATCACCTCGAACACACTAACTTTCTGCACCCATAGAAAGGCGACAGCAAAAGCTAGAAGGATGCTTGGCTGCATAGGGAGAGGAATGGCAAGCAGAAGAAAGGAGGTGATAGTCCCTCTGTATAAGTCTTTGGTGCGACCTCATTTGGAGTATGGTGTGCAATTCTGCAGACTGCACTTTCAAAGGGATATAAAGAGGCTGGTAGCTACTAAAATGTTTAGTGGTCTTCATTATTAAGCATATGAGGACAGATTTAAGGATCTTAATAAGTACACCTTAGAGGAAAGGCAGGATAGAGGTGATATGATTGAGGCGTTTAAATATCTCAGTGGCATAAATGCACAGGAGGAGACCCTCTTTCGATTGAAAGCAAGCTCTGTTATGAGGGGACATGGGATGAGGGTGGAAGGGGATAGACTCCGGAGTGATATGAGGAAATATTTCTTTATGGAAAGAGTGGTGGATCCATGAAATAGTCTCCCAGTGGAGGTGGTAGAGATGAGGACAGTATCTGAATTCAAAGGAGCATGGGACAAACACAGAGGATCTCTAAAGGGAAAAAGGGGACTGTTGTAGTGGTTGATATGGAAGGACAGACTAGATAGGCCATGTGGTCTTTTTCTGTTGTCATGTTTCTATATTTCTAATCAGGCTTTAGATCAGGCCATAGTACAGAAACTATTCTGTTATCTGTACTAAATGAAATCCATATGTCTTGGGGAAAAAGGGAACATCACTTTAGCAGTACCTCTTGACTTATCTAGCGCATTTGACTTGGTTAACCACTCTCTTCTTCTCTCACGTCTCTCTACTGCAGGGTTAGGCTCTGATATTCTTCACTGGTTTCACTCTTTTCTTTCCCTCCACTCATATTATGTTTCGTTCCATTCTGCTGTCTCTTCTACCATCCCTCTCTCCTGTGGTGTTCTTCAGGGATCAGTCCTTGCTCCTTTGTTATTTAATGCATTCCTAACCCCACTAGCCATGTTGATTCAGCAGCAGGGTATATCCGCCTATTTTTATGCTGCTATTCCATACCCACCCTACTGCACCTGATCTTTCCCCCATTAGCTAATGCCTCAGTGTAGTAGCATCCGGGCTGAAAACAAATAACCTTTATCTCAATGCAGAAAAAATTTCAGCAATCTGGTTGTCTGGTTCACTTATACCCCCATTTACATCTCCCTCCATGGAAGGCATCACTGTATGTACATAGAAACCTTTAAGTATTTAAGGGTCATACTTGATTCATCTCTTAGTTTCCACTCATATATTAACTCCACAATTCGTTTCTGTTTCTTTTCTATTCGCCAGATCCGTAGCATCCGTTCTTATCTCCCTCCATCGGCTATCTCCACTCTTCTGCTTTCTTTAGTTCTCTCAAAATTGGATTATTTAACCTCATCTATTTTGGACTTCCTCAGTATCAACTCAAGCAATTTATAATCATCTGCCCAAACTACACAACCTAACACAATCTAGGCCACTGCAATCCAACACACCTATATTTGTACATTGTTACTTTTGTTACTACCATGTTATCAAGGTCAGACTGATTGAATAAAACTTCTATGTAAAATGGTTATTTGTTCTATGTAACTAAGCATGTACCTGTTTGTACTACTCAAACTTGTTGTTCCTTGTAAACCGCGATTGATCTTCAGAAATCGCAGTATATAAATTTCATATAAATAAATAAAAATAAATAAATAAATAAATACCGCCATTTGCTTTCACCATCATGCCTCACGATCAGATCATGTTTCCCTTTTGTTCATAAAGTCTCATTGGCTTCTGTTTCCTTGCTTGTGTCAGTACAAACTTTTAACCACAATTCACACGATCCTCAGTTCGGGTATCCCAGCATATCTTTCCTCTCACATTATTCCCTATGCTCCCACTCGTTTGCTTCGCTCAATACATACACACCGTCTCTATTTACCTTTTCCGTCAAATGCACATCTGGAAAGTACCCGAAACTCAGCTTTCTTTTTCTTAGGGCCCTCACTTTGGAATTTTCTCCCTGCTTCCCTACATCTTGAGTTCGCCTTTCCTAGTTTTAAAAAGGCTCTCAAAACTTACCTTTTTGAACTGACTTTTAATGTATCTTCTCATGCGACGTAATGTATAAGGATCACGGTTTATGGCGTACTTGAGGAACCTCTGATACTCTCAACTCCCCTTCCCTTTTGTTTTACCTTGTCTTTACACTTTCTCTTAATTTTAATGGCATTATTTTCTCTTTTCCAGTGTTTTTATTATTGTAAACTGCTCTGATACTATGCTCAAAGAGCAGTATATCAAATTTTTAATAAACCATAAACCATAAAGCTGACATATTCCAGTTAATAAATTCAAAATAAAATAGGTTTTTTTCTACCTTTTGTTGTTTAGACATTTTATCTTTCAGTTGCAATTGCCTCAGTCACTTTCTTCTGCTTTCTTCGTGTCTTCTTCCAACTCTCCATTGACTGCTGTCCATTTGTCCTTTCTTCTCTCTTCTGGTTTTTTCCATTCTCTCTCTAAATATGCTTTAACATACTGATCTTTCCCCTTTTGCTCTTTCCTCCATTTCTTTCTTTATTCCTTTTTCCTCCACTCAAATTTCACCCTTCCATCCTCAATCCCCACTTAATCACCCAATACACAGCCAATCGTAGATTTTTCTTCCCTCCCACAAAAAATATCTTTTCCCCTCTCCATCCTCACTCCCGTAGCCCCATTCCCATCTTGTCCTCACCCAACATCAGCTCCCTTCTAGTTCCAGCCCTTCCTAGCATCCACTCCCTTCTAGTCCCATTCTTCCATCCCCCTGCATCAGTCCATTTCCAGTACTAGCCCACATCAGCAAATTTCCAGTCCTAGCCCTCCCATCATCCATTTCCAGTCCTATCCTAGCCTCCTATCAGTCCATTTCCAGTCCTAGCACCCCATCAGTCATTTCCAACCCCATTCTAGCCCCCATCAGCCCATTTCAAGTCATAGCCCCTTCACCAGTCTATTTCAAGTCCTAGCCCCACATTAGCCCATTTTCAGCCCTATCCTAGCCCCATCAGCCCACTTCAGGTCCTAGCCCCCCATCAGCCCATTTCCAGCCCTATCCTAGTCCCCCATCAGCCCATTTCCAGTCCAAGTCCCCCAATCAGCCCATTGCCAGTCCTAGCACCCCATCAGCCATTTCCAATCCTATCGTATCCTATCCCCCATCAGCCCATTTCAAATCCTAGCCCCCCATCAGTCCATATCCAGTCCTAGCCCCCATCAGCCATTTCCAGTCCTATCCTAGACCCCCATCAGCCCATTTAAAGCCCTAGTCCCCCATCAGCCATCTCTAGTCCTATCATAGCCCCCCATCAGCCCATTTCAAGTCCTAGCCCCCCATTAGCCCATTTCCAGCCCTATTCTAGCCCCCCATCAGCACATTTCCAGTCCAAGTCCCCCATCACCCCATTTCAAATCCTAGCCCCCATCAGTCCATTTCCAGTCCTAGCCCCCATAAGCCATTTCCAGTCCTATCCAAGACCCCCATCAGCCCATTTAAAGCCCTAGTTCCCATCAGCCATTTCTAATCCTATCATAGCCCCCCATCAGCCCATTTCAAGTCCTATCCTAGCTCCCAATCATCCCATTTCCTATTCTAGCCCCCCATCAGCCATTTCCAGTCCTATCCTAGCTCCCAATCATCCCATTTCAAATCCTAGTCCCCCATTAGTCCATTTCCAGTCCTAGCCCCCATCAGCCATTTCCAGTCCTATCCTAGCCCCCCATCAGCCCATTTCAAGTCTTAGGGGCATGTTTACTAAACTCCGAAATTGTGCGTGGCCCCGTTAGTGTGCGTGTGCCATATAAGGAGTGGGCGGTTCAGGCAGAAAGAAGAAAAAAACCCGACCGTACGTGTGCGCGTCGCGCTAATTTGCGGGGCCCACATTAGCGCGTGGGAAGGCTAAGTGGGGCGCTGCTGAACACATATCAAAACAGAGCTGTAGCACAACGGTGAACACACTAATCAATGGTGCAGGGGCCACAGGTTCAATCCCCCATTGTGTGCAACAAAAAGCTCAGCTGAGGCAACACCTTGAATGTGCAAAAGTGGTTCAGGAGGCAAAGTACTTTCGGATGGCATAAGGCGGCACACTGTTCGTTTTGTACGGCATAAGGCGGCGCACTGTACTATCTGGGCGGCACAAGGTGGCGCACTGTTCTTTTTGGGCGGCACAAGGCGGCGCACTGTTCATTTTGGGCGGCACAAGGCGGCACACTAATTGTGGGCAGCAGGAGGTGGCGCGCTGATGGGCATAAGGCGGCACGCTGATGCCAAAGCAAAGGAACACAGCCACAGCACAATGGTTAAGACACTGACCAATGGTGCAGGGACCAGGGGTTTGATCCCTCACAATGCCCAGTGAAAAAGGCTAGCTGAGGCAGTATGTTATATGTTGTGGAGTGCTGTAGGAGGCTTTCTAATTTTATTTTGTGATAACTACTAGCAAATGCACTCTCACAGCATATTAATATAAGGCGGCCCATAAGGCACATGTTACAGTGCACCGTCCGCCAAGGCACCCTAGAATTTCCCCTATAGGGCAGCATGTATGTTGCGACACAGGATAATGTATAGTGCACCCTATATGGCTGGCAACCGTAACGTGCCCTATAGGGCGCCCCATAAAGCACCCTCAGAGGCACCTTATGGGTACAGTACGCTGAGGGTGGTATTGCTGGCAGCAACATATGTACAGTAAATTAAAATAAATCTGTGGACACCCCTACCACATAACCCCACTGTGGGTTTGAACCCATGACATCTGGCTGCACAGGCAGTGACGTAATGTAACCATTGGGCTGCAGCTCTATAGCTGTAAGCAGCCCCTGGCTGGCTGCAGATAGCCTGTACGTCACCTCACTGACAGTCTGCTGTTGTGAACCACCCGTACCCATGATGCACTGCACATGCAAATCAGCTGTCCATGATTGAACACAGGATGGGAAATGCACCCCTAAAGCTCCCCGGCCTGGTAGGGGGAAGTGTCCGTGTGCACCCACACAGCACCTCGGCCTGGTAGGGTGTCCTGAGTGGGTGGACAAACGGCAAAGAGTAGCTAAACACCATCACATTGTGCGGTTACTGTGCTCACCCTGAGTGTGAGATGTTGCGCCCAGGACCAGGTCCACAACACCAGACGTGGCCATGTCAGAGCTCCAAAGCAGCAATAACCTGTGGAATAGGTAGGTGCTGCATAAACATTTTAGAGATCTCTGTCTGGCTCAGTTAGTGGGGACCCCCAGGTGGATAAAACAGGGCTTCCCCTCAACAGATCCCCACCCTGATGGCAGTAGAGTGGACCATCAACCCCAGTCCTGCTAGGGAACAGACACCCTACAGGGCAGTCCAAGCAGCTCCACACACATCCATAGCACAATATCAGACAGACATTAGGCCTGGATATTCAAAGATGCACCCCACCACTATCTAATACTCACCTGCAGCAAGCCATCAGCCACTGCACCCTGCAAGGCACTCCATCACAACACATATCAGCTGTGAACAGTCTGCTGGCTGGTCCTGATGGACATGCATGCACCCACAACTGGGGTGGCAGCACACACAGACAGATAAGTCCATGAAGAGGCCCCCACAGGACACCCATACATATCACATGGGAGAATCACAATATAGCACTATGGGGGTGCCTAGCCATGCTGCCGTCACTGCACACTCAGGGTGAGAGTGATCCCCCAGCAGCACATACAGAGGTCACCCTGTCTGTGTAGGTGGTGGCCGGGCACTACCATGCCCCTGCCAGTGCCCTATGCCCTGTGCAGCTGCATCCTGGTCAGTCCACTCTGTCTGAGATATACCCATGGTCCCTTGCTACTCATTATGCACATTGGCAGGCCAATACTGGCAACAGTGTTGGCAGTGTGGGCTGTGGAAGGGGCATGCAGCCAACACCCACTGTATAGACAGACACACAATTCCACACCTATGCCATCATGGTGCTACTATTGAGGAGGTAATTAGCCTTGCCCACCAAACCGGTGCTGGGCACGGCAAGGCATGGATATGCTACGCAGTACTGCTGGGGGTCACTCCCCAGGGTGGTAAACACCGTCAGAGGCAAGGGCTGGAGTACGCACTGCAAACACCAAACAGATTGTTCGGATGGGGTCAACTAGCAGTATGTGCGTATCGTATGGATATCTATCTGCCAGTACTCCTAGCAAGCGTCTCAGAGCTGTGTACCGTATACCTCAGGTGTAGGGTTCCATTGCTAGGGTATGCAGGTGCTAGTATTGGGAGATGCACGCAGGGTCCAATGTTCTGCCTCTCCAGGCGACATTGGCCAATGGGGCCTGTGGGTGTGGGTGTGGGTGTGTCTGCCCCTGTTGGCTGCTGCTTTACGGCAGAGATTCCCAACTCCAGTCCAGGTGTGCATCACACTGATCGGGTTTACCTGCTGTTCCTCATGAATATGCATGAGCTACATCTACATGCCATGGGGGTGGTGCATAGATATACAGCACAGGCATTTATTTATTTTATTTATTTATTTAACAGGTTTTCTATACCGCCTTTTCCTTAAATCAAAGCGGTTACCAGACACAAGAAGGGAGAACAGAGACAGGGGGGCATACACTGACTAAACTAAAGAGTGAAGGTAAAATTGGGATACGCAACATCAAGGAACCGTTACAGTAAAACAAGTTATATGCAGGCTATAATAATAGAGACTGTTAGATGTCTGTGCCATAGTACTCAGTGAAGAGTACAAATTTCAGTTGTTTTCTGAACTCCTTTAAATCATCCATGGATCGCACATCGGGAGGGAGAGAGTTCCATATAAGTGGGGCCGATAAGGAAATTGCCCTTTGTGTAGTACATTTACACGCTTTTCTGAAACTACTTGGGGTGCTGAGGGTGTTTGATGTAGTTATTCGTCTTGGCCTGTTGTTATTCTGGAGTAAGAGGTTATGAAGGCTAAAAGCAGAGCATTTATGTCTGATCTTGAATATATTAATTACCATCTTGTATTTGACGCGCTGGCTTATTGGAAGCCAGTGGAGCTCTTTGAGAGTAGGGGTAATGTGATCTTGAGATGCTGAGCCAGCAATAATTCTGGCTGCCGTGTTCTGAGCCATCTGAAGAGGTTTAAGTGAGTGTTTTGAAAGACCGTAGTAGATAGGATTACAAAAGTCCAGAATAGGAGTTATTAAGGCTTGGCAGACAGACCGGAAGTGGTCATATGAGAGTAAGGGCTTGAGGTGTCTAATCACTTTCATTCTGTAGTATGCAGACCTCACAGTTTTTCTGATGTGTGACTGGAGGGTTAGACATTTATCGAGGGTAATTCCAAGATATCTAACTTCATCCTTAACTGGTATTGTAATGTTGTTGTATTTAATGAAAGGTGGGGGGTTGAAGTCGGTGTTTCGAGTGACAATAAGCGCCTCTGTTTTATTGTAGTTTAAGGCAAGGTTATTGCATGTGAGCCAGGAAGACATGTTGTCAAGGCAATTTGTGATCTTGCTGTAGTCGGGGTTAATGAGATCAATCGGTGTATAAATCATGATGTCATCTGCATAAATCGTATAACTTATTTGATGGGCTGCCATAATTTGACAAATTGGCTGAATAAAAATGTTGAATAGAAGGGAAGAAAGCGCAGATCCCTGAGGTACTCCTTGCTTGATATTTGTAGGCTGTGAAGTGTTGTTTCCAATTTTAACCTGAAACTGCCTGTTTGTTAAATAAGAGTTAAACCAACTAAGGACAGTACCAGAGATACCGATACTTTCCAATCTTGATAGGAGGATAGTGTGGTCAACTGTGTCGAAAGCCGCTGAAATATCTAAGAAGATCAATAAAGATCCTTGCCTGTAATTGTCTATGGTCTGGGTGATATCATTGAACAGATATAGCAGCAGTGTTTCAACTCCATGGTTGGGGCGAAAGCCATGTTGATGTAGATCGAGTGGGGCATGGTCGTCAACATGGTCTTGGAGTTGTAGCTGTACTGCTTTTTCTATTACTTTGGCTAGGAATGGTATGCTAGAGATTGGCCTATAAGCCGCTGGATTGTTCTTATCCAGGTTTGTTTTTTTGAGGATAGGCCTTATTGAGGCTAGTTTAAGTTGTTCGGGTATTATTCCTTGAGATAGGGATATGGATACGATATTGTGTATATAACTGAGGAAGTTATGCTTGGTTGCTTTGAGCCATTGAACTGGGCAAGGATCAGTAGGGGCAGTGCTAGTATTGAGAGCAGAGATGATATCCGAATTCTGTTTGGTTGAAGGAGTGTGGAAACTGTCCCAACTTGTTGTTATTGTTGTTGTTGTGATGGAGCTGTAGGTTTCGGTATGTATTTGAGTCGGTATGTGACCTATTTTCTCATGGAGAAAGTTTGCAAAGGTTTGAGGGTTGATTTGTATGTCTTTGTCAGGACTTGGTTCTTTAGTTAGGTCTTTTACTATCTCAAAGAGTTCTCTGGGTTTATTGTAGGCTTTCAGAATGGTGTTTGTGTGATGCTCTCGTTTTGTATCGTTAATAAGATCATTATATCTTTTTTGCTTTGTTAAGTAAGTGTTTTGTGCAGATGGAGATTTGGAGCGTCTCCAGTGGCGTTCTAGCTTTCTTAATTCTCTTTTAGCGTTGCGAATTGTATTGGAGTACCATGGAGCGTGTTGTCTTACGTTCTTTGATTTTATGTACGGTTTGGATTTTGCTGCTGTACTGATGGTAATGTTCCAATTCTTAACCAGTTTGTCCAAGTTAGGTTCATCCGAGTTGAGGTAGGGTAGTGTGTCTTTTAAGAATTGATCTTTTTTGAAAGCTTTAAATCTTCTGATTCCAAATGAAGCAGAATGTGTTATGTTGAACTTGGCCGTATTGTTTGTCAATTCAATTTTGATTCTGTGATGATCAGACCAAGGAATCGGGGTGATTATGGGTGAGGAAATAAATCCCTTGTCTAAGAGATAATTTGGGGCAAAAACTAGGTCTGGTGTGGAACCATGTCTATGGGTGGGAGTGGTTATTAGCTGAGAGAATAGTAAAGAGTCCATTGCCTGAAGGAAGGTTTGCCTATCATTGTTAGTTGCAGAGCTGAGATTAAAGTCACCTAGTAAGATTAAAGGTTTGTGAATTGTGGCGATTGCGCAGACAGTTTCAAGAGTGGTAGTTAGCTCTTCAGCTGGTGCGTGGGGGGCCCTATAAACAAGGCAAATAGTTAGATACTTGTTTCCCACTGCAATAGAACTGCAATACTCAGAGTTGCTAGAAGTGAGTGTTTGAAGTTGCAATGAGTCTTTAGCAATGATTAGAACTCCGCCACCTCTCTTTAGAGTGCGAGGATTATTAAAGGCGGAGTATGTAGAGGGGACCAGTTGGTTGAGGAGGACACTATCAGAGGGGGAGAGCCAAGATTCTGTAATGCATAAAATGTCTGGGTGCTGGTCCACAATGTGATCTCTGATTAAATGAATTTTGTTTCTTACTGATCTAGTATTCATAAGTTCTATAGAGGTGATGTTTAGTGTGTGGGGTTTTTTAGGGCATGCTTTAGGATTCAAATGATTGAGGTGGCTGCCAACATCATGTTTGTTACAGGATTTACTGTGAGATCTCGTGGAAGAGCAATTCCAAATGTGGTATATTGATATGATTGTTAGAAGCCATATATATAAATGTTGGAGCTGTAAGTGGGGTGTGCCTAATCGTTGAAGGATGATAAGGGTGTCCAAGAGAAATTTGGGGTGGAAGGTGGGCTTGACCATGACTATGATACTTCTTTTTTTAACTAACGAAGGCTGTTGCTGCCAATTCGCATAAAACTAATGACATACCTTCTTTAGCCCACCAGGACTGCATTTGGGAGATTCTGCTCTAGGTACTGCCCCTGTACATGGTGTCTGTGCTCAGTGGGGTAAAAGATAGACGTAGTACCATTGCATATGTCCTCGCCACGAAAGGTTTGTCCTTACTATCACTGTGTAGCTGTGGGAAGGATTGGCGGTAGCCCCAGCTGGGCTTTGAACCTGTGACCTTCTGTTCTTGTATGCACTGTCTGTGTGCACTGCACCACCTTGTAGCCACAGATTGGCTGGATTCCCTGGAATGTCCATGCCTGTGGATCTGGCAGGGCCTGTGTGTTGCAGTGGACTGTGCCAGCCTGCACATGGCTTGGCCTCTGTCCTCTGTAGCTAGCTGCTACTGCCCCCTGCACCACATGTACTCGTGCGCCAACATGCTGGCATGAGCTTCTCTCAGAAAAAGCAGATGACCTGATTGCAATGTGGTAGTACGGGACTGCATTTGGGGGACTTGGCTGTAGGTATGCCCATTGTTGTGGTGTGTGTGCGGTGTTGGGTAACATATGGGTGTTTCCCCCATGCTTATGTTCCCTGCAATACAGGGGTGTCTGCTCTATCTTTGTTTAGTGGTGGGTAAAATATATGGATGGGGCTGGCAAGTGCCCCCGCTGGGATTTGAACCTCTGGCCTTCTAGTCCTAGAGATCATGGCTATGTCCTCTGCACCACACTATGGCCACAGAGACAGTGCAGCCCCTGGAGGTAGTAAACCTGGCAGGATGGAGTCACAAACCCTGCTGTATGCATTTTTACTGTGGGCTCCTTCACCCTGTGTGGTGACAAACGTGCAAATAAAACCCGGGAATGACCACGGAACAAAGGGGGAAAACATATACCCAAGCCGGGCAACAGTGATATTAATGGGCAACCCTAGATAACACTCCCAGGACAGCTCCAGAAAAAGGGAAATGTTTTTTGGACTAGTCTCCGCTCCGTATACCTTTCCATAAATCATTTCCTTTTTTTTGGAGCTTTCCTGGGTGTGTTATCTAGTTTTGCCCATCACTATAACTGTTCCCCAACTGAATTACTATTTTTCATATTTTTGTGGTGGTCATTTTCTATTTATAATTGCACTTTTGTGCTGTGCACATGTATCACACTGCTCACGTTTTGCAGGTTTCCCCGGTTTTGCTGTACATTGCTGACGGAAATGGTTTCTCTTCCCTTTAAATGCATTCTAACGCGAGTGATTCACTCGCGCTATTTTTTTTTGGAAATTCAGCCCCGATAATGTGTGGGGCGCCTCTCCCCTCCCCTTCCCCGCCCATTAACCCCTTCTCTCCGCCCCTCCGGGGCCTTCCTCCGCCCTCCGTTAGCCTTTCCACGCCTCTATCGGACATTTGCGGGCACGTACTTGTGCGGCACCCGTTACTGTGACGCGCAAGTGTGCGGGGCTTCATCGCACGTTTGCGGGGCATTTAAGCGCTCTTAAGTACCGCTTTTAGTGCGCTATTTTGCGGCGCGCTAATTAGCGGTTTTTAGTAAACATGCCCCTTAGTCCCCCATCAGCCCATTTCCAGTCCTAGCCCCCCATCAGCCATTTCTAGTCCTATCCTAGCCCCCATCAGCCCATTTCAAGTCCAAGTCCCCCAATCAGCCCATTTCCAGTCCTAGCCCCCCATCAGTCCATTTCCAGTCCTAGCCCCCATCAGCCATTTCCAGTCCTATCCTAGATCCCCATCAGCCCATTTAAAGCCCCAGTCCCCCATCAGCCATTTCTAGTCCCATCGTAGCCCCCCATCAGCCCATTTCAAGTCCACATCCCCCATCAGCCTTTTTCCAGCCCTATCCTGGCCCCCATCAGTCCATTTCCAGTCCTATCATAGCCTCCCCATCAGCCCATTTCAAGTCCTAGACCCCCATCAGCCTATTTCCAGTCCTAGCCCCCTCACAATCAGCCCATTTATTATTCTAGCCCCCCATCAGCCATTTACAGTTCTATGCTAGCACCCCCATCAGCCCATTTCAAGTCCTAGACCCCCATCAGCCTATTTCCAGTCCTAGCCCCCAATCAGCCATTTCTAGTGCTATCCTAGCCCCCTATTGGCCCATTTCCAATCCTATGCTAGCCCCCCCCCCCCCCCGAAGAGCCCCAAGCCTGTCTGATCAGCTTCAGAGGGAGCCAAGGAGGTCCAAAGCCCCGGCTCACCTCTGCACATCCACTGGAGTGAAGAGCAGCATTTTCCTTCACTCCCACAGCTGTGTTCTCGTGCAGTCCTCTAGCATGCTGAGTGCTGGGAAACAGGAAATGCGCTTTACCCTCTGGCATGCCAGCAGGCAGCATGAGAACACAGTTGCAGGAATGAAGGAAAATGCCGCTTTTCACTCCGGCAGCTGTGCATAGGTGAGCCGGGGCCTCAGGCCTCTCTGGCTCCCTCTGAAGCTGGCCATGCAAACAGTGGGGAGCCGAACAGCATGTGCGGCATGAGGTTGGCACGGAGCCCCCTGAACCGTGGGGCCCTGTGCGAACAACATTCTCGCACGTGCATTGGGCCGGCTCTTAAGGTAACCCACTAAATTCACTAGTTAGTAGACCTAAATTGTAACAGGATAATTGTAGAGTTGGGATTTGAAAGAGCTTTCTAACTTTAAGGGTGACAATGCATTTGAAAAGGCTTCTTAAGAAGCTGGAACCTCTATCAACTGAAAGGTTTACGAGAACATTTCTAAGATTTATTTAAGATACAGGGCGTCACAGTCTGAGGCAAGGGGTTAGCTGGATGGCCTCCTGAGCTCTCGTGTAGCTGTATTTTTCTACCTACCTTAGGTACTAAACATTCTCTCCAGTGGCATAAAAATGGAAAAACCCTTTAGTCCATCTGAATCTATGATTCAATAAAATGAGTTTATGGAACAGGGGCTAGTAGGTTCCAGTCACAAACTTGGAATTCGTATAATTTATCAAAGAATTGACACAGTGTGAATTCCATGGATTAAGCAATGGTCTTTCTTTTATAGCAACTTAAAAGCTCAGTGAATTCCAAATGAAAACAAAATTCTGTAAAATGAATAGAACAGTGGAGCTGAAAGAATTTTTAATAAAACTTGTAATGAAGACTGAATAATGGTAATACATCACTTCATCAGACTAGAAATCCATTTAATATTGAAGTGTATTCACATCTCCCTATGTCAAGGCACCTATTAAAACATACAATGGACTGAGTATAAATGACATGGGTAAAATTTGTCATACAGCAGTTATGATATGCAAATCTAGCTAAAGTATGAATCCAGTGAATAGCTGAAATGCAATAATAGTATTAATCCTGCAGAAAACGGTGAGGCCATAGTTGGGTAAAATAGCATGGATTATAGAAGGCAAGAAAGAGTTAGATTACAACTGCAAGTTAAAAATGCCACAGAATCCTATCTTTAATATGCACCAGTCAAATGGAAAGCACAGAGCTGGGAGTCTGTAATGGAGGAGAAGGGAACAGGTAAGAGTAGCTTGCCCAAGGAAGACATGAAGAGGGATGTATGGAGAGATAAAAGAACATTGGAACATAAGAATTACCAAACTGAAAAAGAGCAAAGGACCATCAAGTTCAGTATCTTGCTTTCAACAGAAGCTAATCCAGGTCACAATAGTTGTGAGGATCCCAAAAAGTAGCTACATGCTGCAAGGATGATATTGGGTAGTTGTAAATTGTATAGAGCAACCCTTCTTTTTAAAAAAAAGATACATCGACTGACAATAAATGCTTGTGTTTTATTTAAGGTTTTGTGTTTTTCTTTTAAAATCTTTCATGGTCTGGTAACAATGCTAGAGGTCAGTGGACCATCAAAATTATTATGCTTGACAGGCACATATAGGCTGTAGCTTCATTCTCCTAGCGAATTATGATAACATTTTCTGCTGTAGAGCTCCTTATTGTTGGAGCACACTTTCACACAATATCTATACTATTTCTGAATATATGAAATTCCAATAGGCCATGAAGACTTGGCTATTAGAGTCTTTCTTATAGTTTTTTGATGGTTTGGCTTTTAGTACTGTCTTTTATTGTATTGCACACTAGTGGCAGTAGTTATATATTGTTATTGTTTTTATGTTATGTAATCCGCCTTGAACTAATCATATTGGGCCCAATATTCAGCGGTGGTGGCTAGCGCGAGTACAGCACCTAGCCATCTCCGCTGAAGAGTTAACCTGGATATTCGATGCCAGGACCATATCCAGCTACCAGCATTGAATATCCAGGTTTGCCGCGGAAGTCGGAAGCTAACCAGGCAGCGGAGATATTCAGCTGCTGCCCAGTTAGTTTCGGTGGCAAAGGTTACGACAGCCTTTGCTGTGCCTTTCCCCACTGAGCGGTAACTGGGCAATGACTGAATATCATCGCTGACCGGTTTCCCAGGATACCGCCCCCGGAATGCCCCAACACTAACCGTGTACCATCAGGGCATATAGTGGCGGTTTCCAGGGATATTCGGTACTGCCCCTCTCTGCTTCTCCTGGCTGACAGCACTATAGAGTAGTGGTTCCCAATTCTGTCCTGGAGGCTCCCCAGCCAGTCGGGTTTCAGGATATCCACCATGAATATGCAGGAGGTAGATTTGCATGCAATAGAGGCAGAGTATGCAAATTTCTCTCGTGAATATTCATAGTGGATAGCCTGAAAACCCGAATGACTGGGCAGCCCCTACAGTAGGACAGGTTTGGGAACCAATGTCATAGAGATTACTGATCTCCTTTTGATACATAGCTCCACCCTCTGGGGAATAAGTGGAAATTTCTTACTTTACAAACTACAGCACCTCACAACTTTATAAAAATCTTTGTATTTTTAACACATAGGTCAGCGATGGCGAACCTATGGCACGCGTGCCAGCTGTGGCACGCGAAGGCCTTGCAGCTGGCACGCGTGAAGGTCCGCAGAAAAAGAAAAAGCGGGCTCTGGCTGCTGCCGCGGACGCGGCAGCATGCAGTGTCCCGCGGGGCCCCCTCCGCCCGCTAAGCCCCTCTGCAAGGGCTTTCAGATTCGCGAGGGAGACAGCGTCTCCCTCGCGTCTCTGTTAAGCCCGCAGGGGCTAATGGGAAATTTCCCATCAGCCCCTTTAGACGCGAGGGACTGATGGGAAATTTCCCATTAGCCCCTGCGGGCTTAACAGAGACGCGAGGGAGACGCTCTCCCTCGCGAATCTGAAAGCCCTTGCAGAGGGGTTTAGCGGGCGGAGGGGGCCCCACGGGACATTGCATTCTGCCGCTGCCGCGGCAGAAGCCAGAGCCAGCGGCTTTTTTTTTTTTTTTTAATTTGCCATGGGGGGTGGGTTAGGACTGCTAATGGGCTAGAGGGGGGTTAGGACTGCTAATGGGCTAGGGGGGGGGTTAGGACTGCTAATGGGCTAGGTGGGGTTAGGACAGCTAATCGGCTGGGGGGGTAGGACTGCTAATGGGCTGTGGGCTGATGGGGGCTGTCTGGAAATGGGGTGATGGGGGTTAGGACTGGTAATGGGCTATGGGGGGGGGTTAGGACTGCTAATGGGCTAGAGAGGGGGGGTTAGGACTGCTAATGGGCTAGGGGGGGTTAGGACTGCTGCTGGGGCGGGGTTAGGACTTGAGGTGGGCTGTTGGGTGGGGTTAGGACTGGAAATGGGCTGATGGGGGTTAACACTGGAGGTGGTCTGATGGGGTTAGGACTGGTAATGGGCTATGGGGGGGTTTAGGACTGATAATGGGCTATGGGGGGCTGGGACAAGAAATGGGCTGATGGGGAGGGGTTAGGACTTGAGGTGGGCTGATGGGGTTAGGACTGGTAATGGACTGTGGGCTGATGGGGGGGGGGTTAGGACTGGCAATGGGCTATGGGGGGCTGACTGGAAGTGGGCTGATGGGGGGTTAGGACTGGAAGTGGGCTGATGGGGGGTTAGGACTGGTAATGGGTTATAGGGGGGGGCTTAAACTGAAAATGGGGTGATGGGGGTTAGGACTGGAAGTGGGTTGATGAGGGGGGGATAGGACTGGTATTGGGTTGGGGGGTTGCTAGGACTGGAAATGGGTTGGGGGCTGCTAGGACTGGAAATGGGCTGATGCAGGGACTAGAAGGGAATGGATGCTGGGTGAGGCTGGAACTAGAAGGGAGCTGGTGTTGGGGGAGGATTAGAATGGGATGGGGCTGGGAGAGTAAAATGGAGAGGGGAAAAATATTTTGTGTGGGAGGGATAAAAAATCTACAATTGGCCGGGTATTGGGAGAGTAAGTGGGGATTGAGGATGGAGGGGTAAATTTTGAGTAGATGAAATAGGAATGAGGAAAGAGCAAAAGGAGAAAGATTAGTATGTTAAAGCAGATGTAGAGAGAGAATGGAAAAAAACCCAAGAAGACAGAAGAAAGGACAAATGGACAGCAGATGGAGAGTTAGCAGAAGACACGAAGAAACCAGAAGAAAGTGGCTGGAACAATTGCAACTGAAAAAAAATGCACAAAAGGTAGAAAAATATCTCTTTATTTTGAATTTATTAATTGGAATATGTCAGCTCTGGGAAATGTGCATCATTAATTTTTGCGCTTTGTTTAGTACAAGAGGAAATTAATATATAGTTTTATTTCTACAGTGTTGTTGTATATTCCAAGTTTGGCTTTTGGGGTTCCCAGTTTAATTATTGTCTTCCTGTTTCTAAATTGTGATTCCTTGTTTGGTAATGGTCTGTTCTGCATGTGTAACTGAGCTGAGGTATTCTGTTTATATAATTCCTATTTGACATTGCCACTTGTTCTTTCCCCAGTAGGTCATGTATTGTTGTTCTCTGAGATGTATTGGTTTAATATTTGCAGTGTGGCCTTTTGATAGGTAGAGTATGGTGCTTTGTGAGTCCTGGTAGTGCTGTTAGGATACGGCGGGTTTGCTATGGGTTCTAAATGGGCAGCGTTTGTAGTAGTTCCTAATGTGCCTGGCGGTTGGTACTGGATTATAGTAATGTAGAAACCTTTTAGTCTTTCTTTATCCATATACTCATTAAGAGGCATGTTTACTAAAAGTTAGTGTATGGTAACATTATGCAAATATTTATGCAAATGAAGCACCTTATGCAAATGGAGCTTTAATTGACGTGCTGGCACTTTGAGGAAATTCTTTGGTTTTGTGCGGCAGTTTGGGCACTCGGGCTCAAAAAGGTTAGCCATCACTGACATAGGTCATATACAAATGGAAAAACCTTTTGCAGAGTCCTTTGGATTTTTACAGGCATATTATTTGTGTTTCTGTTTTTTGTAACAGCAGTTGGACAGAAGAGGTTCAGATGACTCTAATAGATCTACTGTCACGGGGGTGCCAATCCCCTGCTCAAAAGGAGAGAAGCTAGATTTGAGATAGAGTCTTGTGATTTTGAGCAAATCACTTAACCCCCCCCCCCCCCACTGCCTCAAGTGGGGATACTGTACCTGAATGTAACTCGCCTTGAACTACTATGGGAAAGGAGTGAATTAAATACTAATAATAGGCGATTGATAAGTCTCCAACAAGATGTGAGTTTTAGTTTGGAGTGTTGAGAAGGATTTATTAAAATTTCTTTTGGGAGAGGCATGAAGTAAAATGCTCAGAGTGATCACTGGTAGGCCAATGCAAGGATTGCTCAAGACTGAGTGTGGGAATATTTTTGTGGATTCTGCTGGAATTTGATTTTTCTATTTTTCAAACTGTGCTACTGTAGTTTAGTAACTATCTCTGGTTTGGAACAACAGCATGGGCCATAGACTGCTTTCCTGAGAGTGGAGTGAGAATACTGAGTGATCCTTTGAGGCCTGAAGCCTCCCATCAGTCCCATCTCAGAATCTGTTTCTAGATATTGCAAAGGGTTACTGAGCTATAACCTTTGAAGGTGAACCCCTTATTCTCTACTTGGGGCCATTCACCACCTAAAAAAAGAATTACATGTCCTTTCAAATCACATCAAACAAGAATGGCAATCTATCCCAAGGGGTAAGGTGACAAGGAGTTCAGTGGCATTAAAAGGGATAGGAAAATCTTCATATATCCTAGTGATACAGAAAGATGAAGTCTTAAAATGAGTCTGCAGATTCACATATCACACTCTGTCTGATTAGGGTGTGCATGCAAGATGTCAAGAATGTCTCAAAAGAATATTTAAACACACATGGGACTGAGAAAGTCCAATTTACTCTTCATGCTCACTTTTGAAACCTCGACTACTGTTCTGTGGGTGGCAAGAATGGTGATAATATGAACTAGCACATAAACATGCCAGAAGGAGTACTATTTATATTTAATACACGAGCACCAAATAACCTCTGTGGTTTGCAAACTAAACTGGAGTGGTGAAGAAAACTGGCAATATCATCTTATGTTTGATATTATCCAACTCCTGCTAGAAAATAACCTGAATTTTATGGGTTTTGGTGTTTTAGCTAGGTATATGCTGCTTAAGACAGTCAGTTGGTCATCACAGAGCTCAGAGGAAGGCCGGGGGAAAACAGGTTTTTTGCAAACCTCTGACTTGCAGTCAAAAAACCGAATCAACTGCTTGTCTCAGTATCTGTAAGGACTTTGTAAATGTCAGCGGTTTCTGATAGAATTGCTTGGTTTGTTAAGCTGGCTTTGCGTGACAACAAGGAGCTAGTGCTAATCTGATGCTGTGTAACCAAGCACAGGTCTCATGAGGTATGGGGTATTGGTGTATGTGTCAACTTACAGACTCCATGTGACAAAACTTAGCAAACAGGTAAAGCATACAGAGAATGTCTTAACAAATTCTTTCCAACCCCTCCATGTGTGTGTGTGTGTGTGTGTAGCTGTATCACCTCTGTGTATATTGTTCTTTTGGAGAAGAGAGGGGAGGGGGCAGCTGGGTTAGTGGGAAACTTGGGAATGTGGGGATAGATGGGGCAGTTTTGTGGGATAAGGGGGCTAGGTGTGGGAGATAGTTGGAAGGTGGGGTGGTTAATTTTGGGGGCAATAGTGAAGGTAGTTTGGAAGGTGAGGAGGTAGTTAAGGGGATAGGGGTATTTGTGCGGGTAATTTTGGTTGTGGAAATAATCTGAAGTTGGTTGGAGGAGCAGTTTTTGTGGGTTGAGGTAGCTGAAGATAGTTTTAGGAAGCGGAGGTGGTAAGAATAAGTAAGAGGGTGGTTTCAGGGGGTTGAGGTAGCTGGGGTAGTTTTTTTCCCCTTTCATAATATTTTTATTGAATTTAAAATTTAACAAATGCATTTACCGAAATGCCAAAGAAAAGTAATAATGATTCCAGCATAGGTAGGGAGAACCCATACAAAATGAAAGAAAACAATAGCTATTACATTACAAAAGTTCTAACATTTGTCACACTAAATCAAAAGTTATGTTCCATCCTTTTAGCTTATACAAAAGTCTTCAACTTTTCTGGTTTGAAGAAAACATATACATTAGACTGATACTGAATTTTACATTTGCACTGGTAATGCAAATTAAAAATTGCACCAAATTCTTGAACCTGTAGTCTCAGTGCTAAGAACTGCCATCAACACATGCATGTCAAGAAACATTCTAATGGTATATCCTAGGAATTTTTTATCACAAAATGTAGAAATCATCTTAAAAACCCAGTCACAATAAGATTCTAGTAAAATAGTGGCCAAGAAAGTAGCTTTAACCATGAATTCAGGCAATAATTGATTAGATAAATCAGAGGCAGACAAGATACCCCACCATTATTCTCTTTAACATTTTTATTGGAAAGATAATAAGCTGAAAAAATTGGAAGACGAGAGGCTGCTGGTACTAAAAGAATCTCTTGCAAATCATTTTTGACTGTATCAATAGGGAGCACATTCTCTAACTTAGAAAAATTAATAATCCTAATATTCCAACATTTCAATGTATTTTCAATATTCTCAAATTTTCGAGGAGTAGTTACATTTGATTTAAGAGTCTCATCAGAAACCTCTTTAACTGGAGTGGATGAGTGGCCTAGTGGTTGGGGGCAAAGTACTTCAGGCCAGAAGGTAGGGGTTTCAAATCCCACTAGTAGGACAGCAACCTTGGGTCAGAAGGACTGGGGTTTCTAGTCCCACAGGTGCTCCTTGTGGTCTTGGGCAAGCCACTTAACCCTCCATAGCCCATGTTCCCTGTAAAATAGTTATCTCCAAGTTATAATGCCCTGTTCAATGTAATTTCAGTTTGTTCAATGTAAGCCACACTGATGCAGAATAGTGTGGTATATAAGAGAATGTAAATAACTTGCTTGACCTCTTCATCCAATTTACTCATATCTTGTGTACATTTTTGCACCATTTGCTCTTCAGTCTGAACTCTGTTTAAATTTCACCACGACTTCATGTGGTTCCAATTTAGTCACAACTAATTTCTCCAATTGAGCAAAAAAGAATCCTGTCAGCTGAAGAATCTGACAAATCTGTATTATCTTCCATTGTTAATGTCTTATAGTCAGTTCAATTTTCATAGCAAGGTGTCGGTACACATATATAAAGCTCGTTCATTAATACACGAGGACCGCTTAAGGATGTTAAAAGGCAATGAAAAAGGTGCCAATACTCAGTATCAATAAGTACCCCCTCAAAAAAACCTCCTGGAAATAGTCCCATTTAGAATCATGAAAAGCTCCAACTTACCTGGAAGGCAGCTGCAATGTTACCTTAGGGAAATTTGATTGAAACAAAATGCTGATGAAGACACATCAAAAGGCAGAGAAGGCCTAGAAAACCATTCCCATTCCAACAACATCCACAGAGGCTGTCCCACACAAACTGCTATTCTCCATCCAGCATGAACCACTAGGGTCTCGCACTCATGCTATGCAACTGAGGCACTCAGGCTTGGCACTGAGTTGATTGATGGTTAATGAATCCAGTCTCCAGCTTAACTTTCTCCAACGATGCCACTAATACTTAGTCAGAGTCTGAAAGCATTGACTGCTGCATCAATCGTCTCATCAAAGGTCCTCCACAAACTGCATTTTTCAAAGAATTGGCAATGTTCACCGAATTCAGGAGAATGGGTGATGACTGCCATGTGACTTTTACTGGATGAGTTTTGGGACTGGGATCTGGGCTTCATTGTAGGGACTGGGCTAGAGAATTGCATATCCCACCAATACCAGATATCTCCCCAGAATTTTCACCTTTCTTAACCAAGAAGGGCAAGATGGACAATTGGCAGGTCTCTCCCAAAAGATTAGGAGAGACAACCTTCCTCTTCATCATCTTGCAAACAAAATTAGGAGAGATCTGGAAGTTTCCACTAATAGTTGGCCATTCCTAAAACTCCCAGTTTTAGGAAAGTGGAATAGGTAGCTAGGAGTTGTTGAGGGTGATTTTGAAAGGTGGGATAGTTTTAGGGAGTTCGGGAAGTTGTGGGGAGTAGTTTTGCAGGTAGCGGTAGATGGAGCTATATGGTGGATGGATTTGGTGGTGGGGATGGTATGAGGAGTGGTAGCAGTTTTGTGAAGTTAGTCAGAGGGTATGGGGATAGATAAGGGATGGGGGTTGCTGTGGGTGGTAGTAGGTACTCTGAAAGAAGCATTTCATTGCTAGGTTTCACTGTATGTAAGTTTCTATGCTGCAGAAGCTGGAACAGCTTCTCCCATAGAAATGCATTGGCCCATTTTTGGGGGGAAGGAGAGTTAATTTATCTGGAATCCCCAGTCAGATCTGGCCAACCTTTTGGGGAGGAAACTTGTCTCTCTGGAATCCTCAGTCTGATGTGTACCATTTTTTAGCTCAGTTTGTCTTTGTTATGGTGTTAAGTGATATCAAGTTGATGTCAACTCATGGCAACCCTCTGGATAATTGTCCTAAACTGTGTTTGGTCTTCATTCAAGTGGCTAATTGTTAATAGAGTGGCATTGCCTGTATTCCTCTTTTGACCTGACTTTCAACCTTGCCATGTATGCTGTTTTTCTTTATTGATCTTTCTCTTCACATTATGTGGCAAGGTATGAAAGTCAAAGTCTTGTCATTTGAACTTCTAAGGAAAGCTTAGGTTTCATCTCCTCTAGTACCGATTGATTTGTTCTTTGGGCAAACCATGATATACACCGTATTATTCATCAGAACCAAAATTCACAGGCATCAATTTTCTACCTCTGTAGAAATGGATAAAAGGAACAACATCTAGAAAGTATGTGCATTAATACCCATAGTATGGGAAATAAAATCCCAGATGTTGAGGTTTTCATGGAAGAGACTGACTTTGACTTAGTGGTGGTTACGCAGACATGGTTCACAGACAACCATGACTGGAATGTAATTATACCGGGCTATACTGTAATCAAGAAGGACAAAATAGGAAGAAGGGGAGGAGGAGTGGCACTCTATGTAAAAAATAATATTAAAGCTACAGAATTACAGGGCTTAGAAGGGAAGGACAAGGAACTGTGGGTTAACCTAGAAAGAGGAAATGGGAAATCCATTTGCAATGATGTGATACACACATCTCCTTCACAGGCAGAAGAAATGGACAGAGATTTAGGGGTATGTTTACTAAAACCCCGGTAATGTGCGGGCCACGCTAGTGTGCGGATGCCATATAAGGAGTGGGCGTTTCAGGCTGAAAAAAGCAAAACCGGGATTAATCATGCGCTAATGTGCGCGGCGCTCAAGTGCGCCCCGCACATTAGCGCATGAGAAAGTTGCACAGGAAGCAGAAGTGGCGCGCTGATGCCCAAGCCCAGAAACAGAGTCACAGTACAATGGTTAAGACACTAACCAATGGTGCAGGGATCATGGGTTCAATCCCCCACTGTGTCTAATGAAGAAGGCTGGCTGAGGCATTACCTATTATGGGGAAGATTGCTTTAGGAGGCATTTTATTTTTATTTTAATTATCTCTACTAGCAAACGCACTCTCAAAGCGTGTTAACATAAGGTCCCCATAAGGCACATTTTAAAGTGCACTGTCCGCCAAGGCACCCTAGAATGTTGCTTATAGGGCGCTTTAGAGGGTGCCGTATGAGTTACCGCAAGGTCACAGCACTGTTTTTGATGGCAGCACTGTGCAGTTTAAGGAATGAAAATCATAAGTAGGTGCGCTGAGATGCAAGGAGTAGCAGCAGTGGAGCACAGTGGTTGAGACACTGACCAATGATGTAGGAGTCATGGGTTCAATCCCCCACTGTGCCTAATGAAGAAGGCTGGCTGAGGCATTACCTGTTACAGGTAATAGTGCTGTGGGGGGCATTTTATTTTTATTTTAATTAGTGCTGGCAGCAAACACACCCTCAAAGTATTGTAACATAAGGTGCTGCATAAGGCGCCTCATAGGGTACCCCAGAGGGCACATTTTAAAGTGCAGTGTCCGCCACGTCACCCTACAATGTTGCTGAAAGGGCGGCCTATAGGGCGCCATATAGGGTGCCCTATGAGGCACAGCAAGGTCATAGCACTGTGTTTGATGGCAGCACTGTGCATTTAAACGCATGGAAATCTGAAGTAGGTGCGCTGACATGCAAGGAGGAGCAGCAGTGTAGCACAATGGTTAAGGCACTGAGTGCTGATACAGGGGTCATGAGTTTGCTCCCCAGTGTGTCTAATACGTAAGGCTGGCTGAGGCATCAGCTTTGCAATGTATGTATTGTTTCCTGCAGCGCTTTATTTGTATTTTCTTAATTGCTGCCATCAAACACGTCCTCACGTGCCGTAATTGAAGGTGCCGCATAAGGCACCCTATAAGGCACTCCATAGGGCACATTATAAAGTGCACTGTCTGCCACGGCACCCTAAAATGTCCCCTATAGGGCACCCTATAAGTTGCTCCACAGGATAACGTATAGTGCACCTTATATGGACGGTAACCATAAGGTGCCCTATAGGGCACCCTCTGAGGCACCTTATGGGTACAGTACGCTGAGGGTGTTTTTGCTGGCAGCAATAATGTACATTAAAACTAAAGAATGATTTGGACAGCCCTATCAAATAACCCCATAGTGGGTTTGAACCCATGACCTCTGGCTTCACAGGCAGTGAAGTAACCATTGGGCTACAGCTCTATAGCAACTAGAAAGCCCCTGGCTGGCTGCAGAGGGAGTGCACGTCACCACACAGACAGTCTGCTGTGGTCACCAGGATAGGGTTAGCACACATGTACCCATGATGCACTGCACATGCAAATCAGCTGTCCACAGATAAAAACAAGATGGGGTATGCACCCCCACAGCACCTCGGCCTGGTAGGGGGAACTGACCATGTACACCCCCACAGCACCTCGGCCTGGTAGGGGTACTGACCGTGTGTTTTACTGGCACAGAGTAGCTACACACCGTCACATTGTGCGGGTACTGTGCTCACCCTGAGGGTGCGATGAGGCGCCCAGCACCAGGTCCACAGCACCTTCCATGGCAGAAACAGGCCATGCTGGAGGTCCAAAGCAGTGTTAAAGTCTGAGGTAGTTTCTGCAGAAACACCTTGGATATCTCTGTCTGTCTCAGTCAAGTGTAGCCCCTATGGACACCTAGGAGGATCATGTACCACCACCCTCCTCCTCCAGGGCTGAGAGTGGCAAACAGGGTCTCCCATCAACAGATCCACATTCTACCTCCCTGCAATGGTGGCAGTAGAGGGGACCATCAACCCCAGTCCTGCTGGGGAACAGACACCCCTACAGAGCAGTCAATGCAGCTCTGTACACATCCATAACACAATAGCAGACAGACATTAGGCCTGGATATGCTAAGCGGCACCCCACCACTATCTGATATTCTCCTGCAGCAAGCCTTCAGCCACTGCACCCTGCAAGGCACTCCATCAAGACACATACCAGCTATAAACAGTCTGCTAGCTAGTCCATAGTGTATGTTCCTGGTGGAAATGCATGCACCCACAACTGGGATGTCAGCATACACAACAAGCAGATAAATCAGTGACTGGGCCCCAAAAGGAAACCCATAAATATCACATGACAGAAATACTATACAGCACTATGGGGGGTGCCTAGCCATGCTGTTATCACTGCACAGTCAGGGTGAGAGTGATCTCCCAGCAGGACATACTGAGGTCACCCTGTCTGTGTAGGTGGTGGCCGGGCACTAAAATATCCCAGCCAGTGCCCTATGCCCTGTGCAGATGCATCCTGGCCAGGCCACCCTGTCTGGGCTATACCCATGGTACCTTGCTCCTCATTATGCACATTGGCAGGCCAATACTGGCAACAGTGCTGGCAGTGTGGGCTGTGAAAGGTGTTTGCAGCCACCACACACTGTATAGACAGACACACACTCCCACACCTATGCCAGCATTGTGCTACTATAGAGGAGTTTAGCAGCCCTGCCCACCATACCAGTCCTGGGCACAGTACAGGCATGGATATGGTACACAATACTGTTGGGGGTCACTCCCCAGGGTGGTAAACATTGTCAGAGACCAGACCTGAAGCACACACCGCAAACATCAGAAAGAGTGTTATGATGGAGCTTAATCAGCAAACTGTGCTTAACGTAGGAATTTCTATCTGCCAGTACTCATAGCAAATGTTTGATAGCTGTGTATCGTATACCCAGGTGTAGGGTGGCATTGCTAAGGTATGCAAGTGCTAGTATTGGGAGATGCACGCAGGGCCCAATGTCCTGCCTCTCCAGAAGGCATTGGCCAATGGGGCCTCTGGGTGTGGGTGTGGGTGTGTCTGTCCCTGTTGGCTGCTGCTTTATGGCAGAGGTTCCCAACTCCAGTCCTGGTGTGGCAAACACTGTTCGGGTTTTCATGCTGTCCCTCATGAATATGCATGAGCTGTATCTGCATACCATGGGGGTGGTGCATAGATATGCAGCACAGGCATCTTTATTAGAGGCAGCATGGAACCAGAATGGTGTGGGGCCCTCCAGGACTTCATTTGGGAGACTGTGCTCTATGTAATGTGCCTGTTTATGGTGTCTGTGCTCGGTGGGGTAAAATATAGGCGTATTAACCATGCGTATGTTCTCAGCAATAAAGGTTTGTCCTTACTATCACAGTTTAGTTGTGGGAAAAATAAGTGGACTGGATTGGCAGGAGCCCCAGCTGGGCTTTGAATCTGTGAACTTCTTTTCTTGCACACACTGTCTGTGTGCACTGCACCACCATGTTGCCACAGATATGCTGCATTCCCTGGGGAGTCCATGACTGTACATCTGACAGGGCCTGTTTGTTGCAGTGCACGGCACCCACCTGGACAGGGCTAGGCCATGGTCTGCTGTGGCCACCAGCTGCTGCCACCTCCACCACCAGTACCGCTCCATCCTTAGATTGGAGACAGCATAAACCCTGAAGGATTTGTGGCCCTCCAGGACTGCATTTGTGGTAATCTGCTCTAGGTAATGTGCATGTTTCTGGTGTCTGTGCTCTGTAGGGTAAAATAGAGGTGTTTGAGCCATGCTTATGTTCTCTGCAATAAAGGTTCGTCTTTACTATCACGATATAATTGTGGGTAAAATTTGGGGACTGGATTGGCAGGAGCCCCAGCTAGGGCTTGAACCTGTGTCTTTCTGTCTCCAAACACACTGGTTGTGTGCACTGCACCACCGTGTTGCCACAGAGACAGTGCATTCCCTGCTGATACCATGACTGTTTGTCCAGCAGGGCCTGTCTGTTGCAGTGCATTGCACTCACCTACCCAGGCCATGGTCTGCTCTGGGCAGCTGACACTGCCCCCCTTCACCTCCAGTACCCCTGTGCCACCATGATGACATGCCCTTCTGCTGGTGGTGCTGGTGGTACACAGTCTCAGGCCATCCTGTGTGCGGGTAGGCGGCTGCCTATGGTGCAGGTTCTGGGGTAGGGGTGCCTGCATATCTGTCCGCACGTCCCCCAATCACCGCCTGCCAATGATCCGTGCCCTTGGGGGTACCAGCTGGGTACTATCCCCTGTGACACTGTGATAAACACTCTCGTGTCCATGTTGGGCCCTCATTAGTTGCTGTCTGGCTGCTGTTCAGTTTCAGCATTCCTAGGTGACATCTAGGCATCTGCCTAGTCCGCACTGTGCCCCAGCTGCACCACAGCATGTGCCGCCTGCAGCCCTCTGTATACCCTTTCCCAGCATCTGTCCAGTTGCCCATTCCGACCTGACCGCCCTGCTGTTGTGGAAATGTGCATGCCATAGGTAACCTGTCCAATGGAGAGGGAAACCCTGATCAGTGCTATTTCACTGTGGGATCATTCACCTTGTATGGGGACGGAGCGTAGACCCATCTAAAATTCATATTTATTTTTTGGGGCTTTTTTGGGAGTGTTTTTTGATGTTCCCCATTACTATCACTATTTCCCAGCTTGATTATATTTTTTTAATATTTTGTTGGGGTCATTTTTAATGTTTATTTGCACTTTTGTTCCGTGCACATGTATCACACTGCTCACTTTCTTTAGGTTTCCCTGGTTTTGCTGTACATTGCTGACAGAAATGGTTTCTCTTCCCTTTAAATCGGCTCTACCGCGAGGTTTTCACTCGCGGTATTTTTTTACTCGAAATTCAGCCACGCTCCTGTGCGGGGAGCCTCTCCCCTCCCACTCTCCACCCATTGACTCCGTCTCTCCGTCCCTGGGGAGCCTTACTCCGCCCTCCGGGAGCCTTTCCACGCCTCTATCGCACATCAGCGCGCCGCGCACATGAGTGGCCCTGTTAGTGCGGCGCGCACGTGTGTGGGGCACAAAAATGCAGCATTAGCGTGCGCTAAGGTACCTTATTGTGCGCCACGCACTTGTGCGCCATTTAGTAAACATACCCCTTAATTGAAGACATTCTCAATATTGCCAGGGAAGGAGAAGTGCTACTGATATGTGATTTCAACATGCCAGATGTTGATTGGCACATCCCTGCTGTGGTGTCATCTAGAAGTAAGGAGATCCTGAATTCTCTACAGGGAGAACTATTCCAACAACTGGTAACAGAACCCACACGTGAAGGGGCCAGGGAAAGTGTTTCTAATGTCATAATGGGAGATAATTTCTTATCCAGTGATCAACAAATGATATAGTTCAGTATTAGGACTAGGGCTGATAAAGTCCATTCAAAAGCAAGGCTCCTAGACTTTAGGAAAACTAACTTTGCAGGAGGGCTGTTGGGTAAGGTTTGCCTCTTTGATGATGATACCAAAATCTGCAATAGAGTAAACACTCAGGAACAAGTAAATAACATGAGGAGGGATCTAGCTAAGCTTGAAGAATGGTCGAGAATTTGACAGCTGAGATTTAATGCTAAAAAATGCAGGGTCAACATTTCGGCTGCAAAAATACAAGGGAGCAGTAAAGTATAAGGGGTGAAGTACTTCTGTACATGAAAAAAGAGCAGAGTCTGGACATGATTGTGTCTGATGATCTTAAAGTTACTAAACAGGTAGAAAAGACAACAGTGAAAGCCAGAAGGATGTTTGGGAGCATAGGGAGAGGAACGGCCAGCAGGAAGAAGGAAGTGATAATGCCTCTGTATAAGTCTTCGGTGAGACCTCTTTTGGACTACTGTGCGCATTTCTGGAGACCACACTTTCAAAAGGGTATAAACATGATGGAGACAGTGCAGAGGGTGGCTACTAAAATGGTCAGTGAGCTTTGTAATAAGGCATATGGGGACAGACTTAAAGATCTCAGTACGTATACTTTGGAGGAAAGACTGGAGAGTGGAGATATGATTGTGACGTTTAAATACCTCTGTGGCATAAATGCTTAGGAGGCGAGCCTCTTTCAATTGAAAGAAAGCTCTGCAACAAGAAGGCATAAGATGGAGGTGAAAGGGGGTAGACTCAGAAGTAATATGAAGAATTTTTTATTTGTTTCAGAAAAAGTGGTACATACATGGAATAGTCTCCCAGTAGAGACCAGGACAGTATCTGAATTCAAGAAAGAATGGAGCAAACACAGACGATCTCTAATGGAAAAAAAGGGATTATAGTAGTTGGTATGGAAGGGCAGACTGGTCTTTTTCTTTTTCTACCATCATGTTCCTATGTTTCTTTCTTCCTCACTGTCCACCTTTCGCACCAATGTGATGTTATTGAAAATAACATGGCTTGGAGAAGTTGAATCTTTGTATGCAGAGAGACAGCCCTGCACTAAAAATCTTATCCAGGTCCTTCATAGCCCTTCTGCCAAGAGCAATATGTCATCAGATTTCTTGACTGCCTGTCATTTCATTATTGATTTTTGATCCAAGCAGGTTAAAGTTGTCTACTATTTCTATTTTATGCTCCATCAAAGATGAAATTATTGATTTTGCAAAGTGTTCAGAATCTTTGTCTTCTTAATATTAATATTAAGATATAGACCCATTCTAAGACTAGGGGGTATGTTTACTAAACCATCTTAATGTTCCCAGCGCTAGTTGCAGCGATAATGTGAAGGATGCCATATAAGGAGTGAGCATTCTGGTCTTAAGGTAGCAATCGCGGGTTATCGCGCAATAAAGTGCACCATGTCTGTTATTGCGCGATAGAGGGAGCCACGCACATTACCGCGCACTGACCTTAACTTCGCGTGCTGACTTGCAATCACAGCAATAGAGGTGTAGCACACTGGTTAATACAATGACTGCTGAAGCAGGGGTCTATGAGTTCAGTCCCCCAGTGGGCTTAATGAATAAAGGTGACCAAGGCAATTCCTTTTCCTGCTTGTAACAGTCCAACAATCTGTGCTGCCAGCTAAAAATACCTGCACCCCAGTGCCATAAACTAATGCACCTTTTAGGGCACATCAGAAGGCACATCCTAAGCCACCAGGTCAGCCAAGGTGGGTTATAATGTGCCCCAGAGAGCGTGTTGAAAGGTTGTCAAACCCCAAGGCACAATATTAGGCGCCCCATAAGCTGGCTGAATCTAAGGTGTGGCTAAAGATGCCCCAAGGATGTATAGGTCACTCAAGAAATGTTGGCCAAGGGCAGTAAGGTTCCCCAAGTTGAAAAGCAAGAAAGGTATGGGTCAAACACAGATATAACCCTAACATTGCACAGAGCACCAAGGAAAGACAATGCACAAGTGATGGAAGGAAGTAGATCTGAGCTGATGGATCAGACAAATCTGCGTTCAGCCCATATGGCAGTTTGAAAAATGGACAAACATATCAGGGCCAGCTGTAGTGATGCACAGGGTGATGGAAATGTACCATGCAACAATGCCAGTGTGTGGCAGAGGATGGGAAGATGTGTCCAGCAGAGGAGGTAGAGGTGGCAGGATAAGTGCAATGACAGGAAGACAGAGGAGTAGCAGTGCCATGCACAGCACACACAGGAGAGGCAACCAGGAACAGCTGCAATGCAGAAGTGTGTACCAGTGCAGGACATGGGATAGGAGCTTGCACATCAGGGCAGGACGGCACACAGCTGCCAGACACACATAGAAGGACAGAAGGATGGTTGGCAACCGTGATAAGGGTACAAAGTGCTAACAGCACAGTTCTGCACAGATATGACTGTTACAGGAATGAAAAGTAGCTGTGCAGGACTGGCATACAAATGAAAGAGAACAGAGAGGAATCAAACCTATGACCATTAGTACAAACCGGTAGGCTACACCACCAACATGAGGTCATTAGCAAAGGCTGCATACAAGAATACTGCAGGGCATCACACAAGAAGCCTGCTGGCTGCCAGGATAGGCAAACCTCCAACAGTAACCATGATGGAATGCATATGCAGATCTGGTATGTACAGCTCAAATCACAGTCTGTAATTGGGACCAGAACCACATATAACTACATGCACACACACAATGAAATGTTATGCAGTGGAAACAGCATGCAAAAGAGGAAAGAACCTAAACCCAAAAGGCGGCAGGGGATGCCCTATGGAGCAGAGCAAAATATGGAACAGAACAGGAGCATGGAAGAATTGAACCTGCAAACAGGTACACCACAGACCAGCTAAACCACAGCAATGCCAATCCCCCAAACAGACTGCCTTTGTGAGCACTACAAAGAAAGAGACATACGTAACAGCTAATATGTGATGGATAGACAGCACAGATGAAATCGGATACACAAGGAGGAGCAGAGCCTCCTGCAGCAAGACCAAGCGAACACAAGAGGCAGGAGGCGTTGGATGAGCTGATGAGTCTTTAATGATAATGGAGAACCCCAACGCGTTTTGGCAATGCCTTCTTCAGGGGAAACAACTCTTAAATAAACAACAAATATATAATAAATTAATAATAAAAACAATTAAAAACAATTACAACTAATTGGCATGGTACAAGGTGAATGCAGATAAACATGTGACAGTCCAGTAATGTGAATGAATAATTAAAAATAGTGAATAAATAAATAAATAAATGGATTAAATACAAAAACAAACAAACGCAGGGCTGAGAAAAGAGAAACACTAAAAACATGACATGTGCATAATAAATAACAAAACAATATACACATTAATCAATCAATTATAAACCTTAAAAAGAATTGGTAAAAAAAAATTTTTATAGAACATAAACATAAAAAGCCTTAACTAATATCAATAATGTCTAATCAATAAACAATATATATAAGAATAGGACATCAAATAAATAAATAAATAAATAAAATAAGACAACACTAAAAGTAAATTCTTAAATGAACGTGGTAACTACTTGATCTACAACTTAGAGTAAAAGAAATAGTATTGTAATACAGAAATAAGAAGGAGAAGAAGACCAATGAAATAAACCCAAAATCTCTGATGGGGTGACTAACATGATGGAACCATGAAAGGCATATCTCAGAGGGGAGGGGGAAAACTCCGTGGAACATAATAACAAGAGTCTTGGAAACTCTAAACTGTAATGATGGTAGTGTTATAAGGCTGTCCAACTTAAATGAAATATGACTATGGGGTATGTTTACTAAACCGCGCACACGTACGTGGCGCACAAGAGCGGACGCTAATGATGCACTTAAGTGCTCTTAAGCGCCGCGCACGCGTGCGCGTCACATTAACGGGCCGGCGCACGTGTGCGGGGCGCTGATGTGCGATAGAGGCGGGGAAACGCTTACGGAGGGCGGAGGAAGGCTCCCGAGGGGCGGGGGGACGGGGTCAATGGGTGGAGAGTGGGAGGGGAGAGGCTCCCCGCACAGGAGCGGGGCTGAATTCGGCATTAAAAATACCGCGAGTGAAACCCTCGCGTTAGAGCCGATTTAAAGGGAAGAGAAACCATTTACGTCAGCAATGTACAGCAAAACCGGGGAAACCTGCAAAACGTGAGCAGTGTGATACATGTGCACAGAACAAAACAGCAAATAAAACTTGAAAATGACCACAAAAAATTTCAAATAAATTATAATCCAGCTGGGCAACAGTGATATTAATGGGCAACCATAAAAAACACTCCCAGGAAAGCTCCAAAAAAATGAAATGATTTTTGGAAGGGTCGACGCTCCGTAGACTCGTTCAAAAATCACTGCATTTTTATGGAGCTTTCCTGGGAGTGTTTTTCTTGTTGCGCATTGATATCACTGTTGCCCAGCTTGGTTTGTTTTTTTTCCCCCCTTTTTGTGAAGGTCATTTTTGAGGTTTAATTGCACCCCTGTCCCCATACAAGGTAAACGAGCCCACAGTAAAATTGTGCAGAGCAGGGTGTCTGACTCGTGCGGCCAGGCTTCCTATCTCCAGAGACTACACTGTCTCTGTGGCCACAGTGTGGTGCAGCAGACACAGCCAGTGCCTGTAGGACCAGAGAGTCACAGGTTCAAACCCCAGCTGGGGCTCCTTCCAACCCAGTCCCCATAGTTTTACTAAACACCAACACCGATATTTTACCCTACACCGCACACAAACCATAACAATGGCCATTACCGACAGCCGAGTCCCCCAAATTCAGTCCTGGAGTGCCACAACTCAATCAGGTCATAATTTTTTTCCAGATAGGGACATGTCTGCATGTTGGCGGAAGGGTACAGGTGGTGGAGGGGGCAGTGGCTGCAAACCACAGCAGACAGTGACCTAGGCCTGTGCAGGCTGGCACGTCCACTGTAAGACAGGCTCTGTCGGATGTACAGTCATGGACTCCCCAGGGAACACAGCATATCTGTGGCAACACAGTGGTGCAGTGCACACAGGCAGCGTGTACAAGAACAGAAGGTCACAGGTTCACAGCCCAGCTGGGGCTACTGCCAATCCAGTCCACATGTTTTTCCTACAACTAAACCGTGATAGTAAGGAGAAACCTTTATTGCTGAGAACATACGCATGGTTCACACGCCTATATTTTACCACACCAAACACAGACACCATAAACAGCCGCATTACCCAGAGCAGAGTCTACCAAATGCAGTCCTGGAGGGCCCCACACCATTCAGGATCCATGCTGCCTCTGCTAAAGATGCATGTGCTGCATATCTATGCACCACCCCCATGGTATGCTGATGTAGCTCATGCATATTTCTGAGGAACAGCATGAAAACCCGAACACTGGTTGGAACACCAGGACTGGAGTTGGGACACTCTGCCGTAAAGCAGCAGCCAACAGGGCCAGACACCCCCCCCCCCCCAGGCCCCATTGGCCAATGCCTCCTAGAGAGGCAGGACATTGGGCCCTGCCTGTATCCCCCAATACTAGCAGTTGCATACCTTAGCACTGCCACCCTACACCTGGGTATATGGTACAAAGCTATCAAATGTTGCCCATGATAACTGGCAGATATCAATTCCTACGTTAAGCACATGTTGCTCATTGATCTCCACCATAACAATCATTGTGATGTCTGCGGTGTGCGCTGCAGGTCTGGTCTCTGACAGTGTTTACCACCCTGGGGAGTGACCCCCAACAGTATTGCATACCATATCCATGCCTGTACTGTGCCCAGGACTGGTGTGGTGGGTATGGCTGCTGGACTCCTCTATAGTAGCACAATGCTGGCATAGGTGTGGGGGTGGCTGTCTGCCTATCCAGTGTGTGGTGGCTGCAAACACCTTCCACAGCCCACACTGCCAGCAATGTTGCCAGTATTGGGCTGCCAATGTGCATAATGAGGAGCAAGGTACCATGGGTATAGGCCGGACAGGGTGGCCTGGCCAGGGTGCATCTGCACAGGGCATAGGGCACTGACTGGGACATATTAGTGCCTGGCCACCACCTACACAGACATGGTGACCTCAGTATGTCCTGCTGAGAGATCACTCTCACCCTGACTGTGCAGTGACCACAGCATGGCTAGGCACCCCCATATTGCTACATAGTATTTCTCTCATGTGATAGATATGGGTTTCCTTTTGGGGCCCAGTCACTGCTTTATCTGCTTGCTGACATCCCAGTTGTGGGTGCATGCATCTCCACTAGGAACATGAACTGTGGACTAACTAGCACACTGTTTGTAGCTGGTGGGGTGCAGTGGCTGATGACTTGCTGCAGGAGAATATCAGATAGTGGTGGGATGCAGCTCACCATATCCAGGCCTAATGTCTGTCTGCTATTGTGGTATGGATGTGTATAGAGCTGCATTGACTGCCTTGTGGGGTGTCTGTTCCTCAGCACTAACCTGGGTTGATGGTCCCCTCTACTGCCACCTTTGCAGGGAGATAGAATGTGGATCTATTGATGGGAGACCCTGGTTGCCATCCTCGGCCCTGGGGGAAGGGTGGTGGTGGTGGTGCATGGCCCACCTGGGGATCCATGGGGGGCTACACCTGACTGAAACAGACAGAGACATCCAAGGTGTTTGTGCATAAACTACCTATCTCACACATTAACACTGCTTTGGACCTCCGGCATGGCCTCTTTCAGCCATGGAAGGTGTTGTGGACCTGGTCCTGGGCGCCTCATTGCACCCTCAGGATGAGCACAGTACCAGCACAATGTGACGGTGTGTAGCTACTCTGTGCCAGTAAAACACACGGTCAGTACCCCCTACCAGGCCGAGGTGGTGTGTGGGTGCACATGGTCACTTCCCTCTACCGGGCCGAGGTGCTGTGGGGGTGCATTGCCCATCTTGTGTTAATCTGTGGACAGCTGATTTGCATGTGCAGTGCATCATGGGCATGGGTAGGCTAACCCTATCCTGGTGACCACAGCAGACTGTCTGTGTGGTGGCGTGCATGCTCTCTGCAGCCAGCCAGGGGCTTGCTAGTAGCTATAGAGTTGTAGCCCAATGAGTTACTACACTGCCTCTAAAGTCAGAGGTCATGGGTTCAAACCCACAGTGGGGTTATTTGATAAGGTTTTCCAATGCATTATCTTTTTTTAATGTACATATTTTGTTGCCAGCAAAAACACACTCAGCGTACTGTACCCATAAGGTGCCTCTGAGGGTGCTTTATAGGGCGCCCTATAGGGCACCTTATGGTGCCCGTCCATATAAGGTGCACTATACATTCTCCTGTGACGCAACCTATAGGGTGCCCTATAGGGGATATTTTAGGGTGCTGTGGCGGACAGTGCAATTTCTAATGTGCCCTATGGAGTGCCTTATAGGGTGCCTTATATGGCACCTTCAATTACGGCACGTGAGGCCGTGTTTGCTGGCAGCAATCAATAACATAAATATAAAGTGCTGCAGGACAAAATATGTACAATGCAAAGCTGATGCCACAGCCAGCCTTACGTATTAGGCACACTGGGGAGCAAACTCATGACCCATGTATCAGCAGTCAGTGCCTTAACCATTGTGCTCCATTTCTGCTCCTCCTTGCCTGTCAGCGCACCTACGTATGCTTTTCATTCCTTAAACTGCACAGTGCTGCCATAAAAAACAGTACACTGACCTTGCGGTACCTCATACGGCACCCTCTAAAGCGCCCTATAAGCAACATTCTAGGGTGCCTTGGCTGACAGTGCACTTTAAAATGTGCCTTATAGGGCACCTGATGTTAACACGCTTTGGGAGTGCGTTTGCTAGTAGTGGTAATTAAAATATGACTAAAATGCCTCCTAAAGCAATCTTCCCCATAATATGTTATGCCTCAGCCAGCCTTGTTTATTGGGCACTTTGGGGGATTGAACCCCTGATCCCTGCACCATTGGTCAGGGTCTTAACCATTGTGCTGTGGATCTGTTCTTGTGATTGCACATCAGCGGGCCGCCATATGCCTCACAATATTAAAATGCCCCCAAAAACATCAGCGCGGCGCCTTATACCGCCCATTATTTATATGCCTCCTAAAATAACACCTCAGCCAACCTTGTTTATTGGGCACTGTGGGGGATTGAACCCATGATCCCTGCACCATTGGTCAGTGTTTTAACCATTGTGCTGTGGTTTTGTTCTTGTGCTTGCATATCAGCGAGCCGCCATATGCCTCACAATATTAAACTGCCCCCAAAAACATTAGCGTGCCGCCTTTTGCCGCCCATTATTAATATGCCTCCAAAAACATTAGTGTGCTGCCTTATGCCACCCATTATTTCAATGCCTCAGCCAGCTGTCTTCATTGGGTTCGTGTGGGGATCGAACCCCTGATTCCTGCATCATTGGTAGGTGCCTTAACCATTGTGCTGTGGCTCTGCTCTTTTGCGTGCCCATCAGCGTACCACATATGCCTCCCGCGCAGCCATCTGATGCGCTAAGGTGCGGGGCGCACAAGGGCGCCGCGCACCTTAGCACATATTTAAATTCCGGCTTTTCTTTTTCAGGACGGAACGCCCACTCCTTATATGGCATCTGCACTCTACCGCGGCTCGCACTCTACCGGGGTTTTAGTAAACATACCCCTATATGTGGGTATAAGAGCACAATAAAAGTGCATGAATGTTAACATTAAAATAGGTAAATTTAAACATGACAATAGTGTTGAAGTTTGAATTATGAAGTTAACCAACTTCTTATTTCTGTATTACAATACTATTTCTTTTACTCTAGGTTGTAGATCAAGTAGTTACCACGTTCATTTAAGAGTTTACTTTTAGCGTTGTCTTATTTTATTTATTTATTTATTTTATGTCCTATTCTTATATATATTGTTTATTGATTAGACATTATTGATATTAGTTAAGGCTTTTTATGTTTATGTTCTATAAAAAAATTTTTAACAATTCTTTTTTAAGATTTATAATTGATTGATTAATGTGTATATTGTTTTGTTATTTATTATGCACATGTCATGTTTTTAGCGTTTCTCTTTTCTCAGCCCTGCGTTTGTTTGTTTTTGTATTTAATCTATTCATTTTTTTATTTATTTATTCACTATTTTTAATTATTCATTCACATTACTGGACTGTCACATGTTTATCTGCATTCACCTTGTACCATGCCAATTAGTTGTAATTGTTTTTAATTGTTTTTATTATTAATTTATTATATATTTGTTGTTTATTTAAGAGTTGTTTCCCCTGAAGAAGGCGTTGCCGAAACGCGTTGGGGTTCTCCATTATCATTAAAGACTCATCAGCTCATCCAACGCCTCCTGCCTCTTGTGTTCGCTTAGACAGCACAGAGGGCACACTTTGGTGTACAGTGAAGAGGTGGAAGGGTGTGTGGATAGATGATGATCCTGTAGTTAGCTCATGGTCAGGTTAGCACAACACAAAAAAACAAACAAACACGTGCGAATCAAATCTGCAACCTATGGTGTTACAACACATGTCCATAACCACTATCCCAAACAACCATAACACAAAGAGTTTACCTCAAAGGGAATGTGTGTATGGGACCCTGTAACACCCAGTGATGTGGCAGACGGCTGGCAGATAGACAGCTGGCACCGTACAAGCATGTGAGCACAGGTGGGCCATGTACATGACCAGGAAATCACTAAATACGTGTGTCAGTGTGTTCAAGCAGCAGCAGAGACAAATGTATGTCCAAAACATATTTTTATTTTGGTTAATCATCGGAGATAGTGCAGATACCGCCTATCATAATATCAAGGTGATTGGATAACGGGAAAAATCAAAAACACATTTTGAGGAGCAGAAACCCACATGTTACAGAAAAGTCACTGGTCCATCTACAGATGATGGGCAGGAGAGATAATGTGCATTAGGTGCATGGTGTGCAGTATGCATTTTCCCCCCGCCCCCCACATGTTGCTGCATGCCCCAAATGTGTTAATTACATATGTGTGCATGTAGACAGTAGGCGGTGCATGATGAGGGCCCAACACACATCAATCATGATCTGTTTATAAAAACATTTTTGTCTTCCAACACAGGAGGCACACAAATGAAACAGCATATGTTGTTAAATGTAAGAAAGTGTAAACACAGATATCGAAATATATGTTACAGCTGTCACATAATGCCTGATATAGGAATCAAAGCAGCAACAATGTAACCCAAAACAATCGTCAAATGCAAAATGAGGATATGCTAGCAGGTAGCAGAGGCACATGAACACAGAGAATTCAAATGAAACAAACCACAAAAACATGCAGACATAACACTATGCAGAAGGTCCCCTGCACTGGTTGGTGTGGATACAGTGTCTGTACAATTATATCACGGTACATGGAATGCACAAATGAAGGAAGAAAATGGACATACATACTGCCACACTCCAAATATAACAGGGCAATGTGAGTGCCGGAACCTCAGGGGATAAATATGACTGTGCAGACATGCAATGGCTAGGTTTGTAAACCAATGCAGAGCCTCACGTCTCTACAGTAAACAAACACAATAACCTGTATATAGAGGTGGAAAGAAAGGTCAAATATGTTACAGTAACCCACATAGAAGCCATATTGCCACATGCTGTGTTGCAACAAAATAGTCAGTCAATGCACATGCACCGTGTACGTTGAAACATGATACAGTGATGCCACACATGCACTGTAACAACCTTGGTGAGTGCAAACATCAATCCAAGATGTTGGTTTGCAGTAAAGTGGTGTGTGGCAAATACTGTGTCATGTCCAAGTGGAGGGTAGGCGGACATGGACAAGAGGACCTCTCCAATGTTCCCCCTGTGCCACACGCATGGCTGTATGCTCATGTTGAACCAAACAGATGAGCATATCCTGCGTTCCAGGTCACACACATGGGCAAAACACAACAGCACAATGTCAGAAGGATGCACAACATACAGCGACAATGTCAGTCCCAGCTGCACACGTGGGGACCAGTACACAGTGCAAAGGGTGTCTGCAACCCAACAAGTCAGGTTAAGACTGTCCTTGAAACCCTGGGCATGCATAGTCAAGTGTGATATCCCAATATGCCACAGTACTGGAAAGGTCAGGTGTGTCTCCTGCGATGAACAGGACATCCAGCGAGAGCATGGCAGCAAACGGTGTGTTGGACAGGCCTGTCATGGCCAAAGTAGCAGTCCAACAATAATTTCCATCCTAGGCATGTGTCCCACTCGCAGAGGTCAAACATCCTATGGCACCATGTCCCAGGGATAGTTCCATGGTGTTGTTGTGTCCTCCAACAGGTGGGTGATGGTGATGCCGGATGCACTGTAGTAGATGTGCTTTGTGTGTCATCTGCCCTGTGTCAGAAGAGGATAAACAATGTGTTGGTATGCTGCTTGCAACATCAGCTCAAATTGCAGAGAGTCAAACATCAATATGTATGTAATGAAACGTCACACAGGCAAACATAACATGATCACAACACAGAACACAGTGCATGTTGTGAACATTTGGAATTGGAACCGCAAATGAGGGTGTCACATGGATATGGTCATGTTCATGCCCATGTTACACAGGCGTTTCACAGCTCCACCCCATGTGCATCAGCGTTTGTGTACAGAGACTCTACATGAAATGTCCATGAAACAAACAGTAAATCATTAACATGTAAAGGCTGATGTCATTTCCAAAAGACCAAAGGTGCAACCTACCGTGTGTCTGCAGCAAGTGTCTGTTTGGGTTCCCTTGAGGCTCTCAAAGGCTACAACACGTCAAAGTAAAGGGAGAAGATGTCATTGAAATGTGTAGAATCACCATGTCCCCATGTCCAGCCACTGTTGATGCATGTCCACATTATGGTGATATCTGTGATGCAAAAATGCTGTTGCGCAGTGGTCTGTCAGCACACAAGAGATAGGTCAGCTCACAACACACAACACATGTCCACAATATTCACAAGGTAAACAGCAGTAAGGTAGAGATAGCACAGCCACCACCACTCCCCAGGTGTACAGACCCCTCACACCACATGATAATGCAAAATGCTTGCACGCTGTATCATCACACAGCCAACCCAAAAACACACACCCACACAGTATGCTAAGGTGAGCATGCCAGCAGTAGCATACGGTCTGTATGTGCACAATTGGAGATTACTGGAGATAAAGTCTTGTCAAATGCAATGATACACTGCTGTTGGCTGATGCTGCAATGTCAGGGAAGGGTGTACATGCAGCCCACTATCCGAACACCTAGGACCTACACACACTCGCAGCTCTATTGTACGTGTCCCAGAGACAGTGTTGGAGAACATGAACTGGCCAGGAACACATGTGGATATGTGTGCCAGTAGCAAAATATGGGGTATGGGGGTGCAGGGAAAAGAGGTGAACAACAACATATGTACAATATGACAGATCCCTGCAAACATGTGCTGCCCCTGACTGTCATCACAGACAAAGTAGTTGTAGGTCCACTTACCCCAGACTACTGCATGTTGTATGACCTACAGCATCAGGAGGGTCACCAAGTATGTCCTGTGGATTGAGTAACACAAGAGAAACATACATATGTCATGTTGGAGCTGTGCAACACACACTGCACCTTCACATCCTCAGCTCGCAGATCCCCCAAGATCCTTTACAGACTGACTGTGCCCCATCACACTGTACAGATTCCCCTCATGCTAATGTTATCACTGAAGTGTGTGTGGCAAACTACAAGGGCCCGTACTCTGTCTGTCCCCTTCCCCACTTCTCTGCTGCCATAAAACTGTTGAATAGATCCGTCTCCTCGCTACCGTGTCCCTGCTCTGCTCTAAGGCCGCAGTACTATCCTGCATCCCCCATATCGCTCCCCCTGCTCCTTCTGTGTGTGTTCTGGTGTCTCAATGTCCACTGCTACCCCGCTGTCAGTTCCTGTACCACAGGGAAATATCCAGAGGCTACTTCCTTATCCTCTGTTGATATACATTTCCTTGCTTTGGCTATCTCATCCCTTGACGTACATTACCAGCTTGATGTACATTTCCAGCTGTGCAAAGATATGTCTCCATGCCAAAGTTATGTCTGCCAAACCACAGTTCGATGTCTGCTTGCCAACTGACATTGATGGCTGCATGTCATCCAACTGTGAAATCGATACTGGCAAAGCATGGATATCCTATATGTGCACCTAAACCCTCCCCTCCCATCTGAGCATCTTTTTGTGTGTGGCCATACCCTCCTTTCTCCTGGGTCCTCAATGTAGGTGTTGTCTTGAACTGCACTCTCCTCCTCTACACACATACCCAGCTTGTAGTTGAGGCTTGTGGTTTCTGTCTAGATGTCATCAGCTATATTTCCCCAGTTCTCCCTGAACACACAACTAAAATCCAAATCCACTCCCAAATCAGCTCCTGGCTTGCCTACTGCAACCCACACTTTGCTGATCTGGCTTTGAATCATCTCTGTCTGCCTGAAAACATGTAACACTGCACTGCATGGCCTTTCCACAGCCACACACATAATGGCTTTAATACATCCCCTGTCAGGACACCTCACAGGTTCCCTATCTGTCTACCATGTCATCCATGTCAAGGCTCTCCTGCTGACCTATACATGCAGATACACTGTGGTGTTGCAGTAACATCCCTTACTGATCTCAACTACCAGTAATCCAACTACTACAGAGCATGTATATAGTGCTACATGTCACATGTAGTGCCACACAGAAACAACTAACACACAGTCCATGCTCATCAGAACATACTAACCAATCCATCATCTCATATTACAAAATGTAAAACACAGACATCTAAGCAACTGGTCCCATCTATGGGCCGCTCTCCTACTGTTGACCCCATACTACACGCCTTTCACCTTGCTGCACCCAAAGCCTCAAACTAACTACCTGTGGCTGTACAGCAGCCCCTATCCCAATCAGCCACAAATCATGTGTGACAGCTTAACACCTCCCCCAAGCCTAATATCCCTGACACACCTAATCCACCTCCACCCACTGTTGTGCCCTGCTCACATCTTCTGCATTTCAGTCATGACTAGATTGTAAGCTGGAATGGCCAGGCAGTGTCTGTTATGTGTCAGTGCAGTGTTGCATCTTACTACTACTTGGATTCAAATGTTCACTAGTAGTAGTAGTACACACATATCTAAACAAATGTATGTGGCAACATATGCAGTACTTACATGAGAAGACCTCCTCAAGCACCTGCCGCCTGACTGCTGTGCCTTCACGTGTGCCACCACGGCCATGCACAGGAGGCACATAGGATCATCCTCCAGATTCTCATTAATTTGGACAGGGATATGGTGCCTGAGAGCAATGTTGTGCAGGATGCAACAGGCTATAATGATCTCTGCCACAGTCTGTGGTTTGTATTGTAAGGCCCCGCCTGTCCTATCCAGACACCTGAAGTGACTCTTTAAAACGCCAAAACGTTCGCTCTATGACGGAGTGGTTGGAGGCATGGGCCTCATTTTAACTCCTCTCTGCACGTGTCTGTGGTTGACGCATAGGGGTCAGCAACCAGGGGCGACACCCATATCCTGAATCACCTGCAGAAAGAAATGTAGAACGTTAAAGCAGGAGCTGATGTCCAACCAAACCAAATGCACAAAACATCCTGACATAAACATATGACATCACATGATGGGACACCACAACTATGCATCAGCGTGTGAGGTTATGACACACAAAACAAGGGGTAGGTGTAGGGATTGCTATGAACATAATCTGTAACCACGACACAAATGCTAGCATCCATTCTACCATCATCACACAGCACCGTAGCAAGGTAGAGCTGGAGGGCACTACCCACCCCTCCCCCCCAACGTTAGATCACACACAGACATATGAGACACACACACAACTAGGAATACACCTCAAAGACAGACATATGCACAAACGGGTAGTCACAGGATTACCATGTGCATGTCAGAGATGAGAAATACACACCCAGCAGTATATAGTCCTCATACTGGCCTGCCTCAAATTGTCTGAATAGTGTCGAGTGATGCAGGATATAGGAGTCATGGGTGGACCCTGCAAACCTAGGGACCACATTCAGAACATGCATATTTGCATCACATACAACCTGAACATTCAGGGAATGGTAGTGTTTGCAGTTGCAGAACACTATCTCCCTGTCTCTAGGCGGGACCAGGGCAACATGTGTGCAATCAATAGTGCCCATCACGTGTGGTATCCCGGCTAACGCCTCAAAGGCCTGGTTCAGGATCCCCCACTGTTGCCTAGTGTTGGGAATGGCAATGTAATTCCCTACCCAGCTAATCATGGCATGCAGTACCTGGTGGAGACAGCGTGAAAAGGTGGGGCGGCTCATGCCAACCACTGCAGCCACAGATGACTGGAAACAGCCAGAGGCAAAGAAATGTAGGGCACCAAGGAGCTTGACCAAACCTAGTATGGCATGTGACCGACCAATTAGGGGCTCGAGGTCAGGTCTTAGATTCTCATAGAGCTCCCTAATAGCCCCCATGCTCAGGCGGTAGAGGGAGATGACCTGGTCCTCACGCATGCCCTGGAGCTGGGCCCTGGGCCTGTAGAGGTGAGGCTGGCGAGCCTGCAACTCCGCACGCCTCCTCCGCCGTGCCGGCACAGCCCCTGCCTGGCCTGCCCCCAAAGCTGCAGGTCTGTGTTGCAGCGGGACTACACCCATGCACTGTGCCTCAGCCCCATGGACACCATCTCCCCCGTCAGGCAACCGCAGCCCCTGCTCACCTCCCACTGCACATGCAGCAACCACAAAGCCCACCATAAACTCCGCCCCTCCAACTCCTCTAACTCACTCTAACACAGACATTCAGCTCACCAACCTAGCCACACACATCCCTCACCACACACCAACCCAACCACACTACCTCACCACCACTCAAACCCAGCCACTCCCCACAACACACCTGCCTCTGACACTCTCCTTGCTTCACCAACAACCAACAGCGCACGCCTTCTCTCCCTCGCCTACACAAACCCCTCAACATGAACCACGTGTGCAGGTGTATTTATAGGTTATTTTAGGTTGCGTACGTTGAGCATGTGCAGTGGCGCAAGTGCATCAGCTGCATGCATTGTGCATGCGCCACAGATACGTGGAAGGTGCGTGCGTGGGACACCATGTTATACATGCGCTGTGCATGAGCGTGAGACATGCGCGTGTGCTACGTGATGTTAGGTACTTGCGCCAAGCCTCATGCTCACGCACAGCACATGTGTAACATGGTGTTCCGCACACGCACCTTCTGTGTCTTTGCGGTGCATGCGCAAGCCGCGCAACCAATAAGCTTATGCCACTGCGCATGCGCAACGCGCGCAACGTAAAATAACCTATAAATACACCTGCACACCTGGTTAAGGTTGAGGGGTTTGTGTAGGCGAGGGAGAGAAGTCGTGCGTTGTTGGTGAAGCAAGGAGAGTGTCAGAGGCAGGTGTGTCATGGAGAGTGGTTGGGTCATGAGTGGTGGTGGAGAGTGTCAGAAGCAGGTTTGGTATGGAGAGGTGTGTGGCAAAGCAGGCGAGAGAGAGAGGAGGGGAGGTGAAGAGCAGTCTAGAGAGACAGGAGCAGAGTTGAGGAGCAGGCAGCAGGAAGAGGAGGTGGGACGCGGAGCAGGTGTGAGGTGTAGCAGAGGAGCTGAGGAACAGGGATGTGTGACAGGGAGGGAGAGGGCACAGAGGGCAGGGAGAAGGAGCGACAGGACATAGCAGGAGGGGAGGAGAGGGGCACCTGTTCAGCAGGACCCAGAGACAGCAGGGAGTGTTGGGAATTTGGTGGTGGCTCCAGACCCATCAGTTGTGTCCAAGCCCACACAGGGGCCACCCAGTGCCAAACGAAGGCGTATACCGGTGCCAGCTGAGGAACGGAGGAGGGCTGTGAGATTCAGTCAGCAAGAAAACCACATCCTGCTGGCCAGTGTGTTGGAGCGGTATGAGGTGCTCTATGGCCGGCTGAGCAACAGCACCACTGTGGCAACACATACACACATGTGGGAGGAGGTGCAGGAGGCCATAGCTCAGGCAGGGGGACCAACCAGGGACCTGGACAACCTGAGAAAGAGATTCAATGACATTAAGCGTGGTGTGCGTGCATACATGGTGGCTGAGAGGCAACATGCCATGGGCACCGGTGGGGGTGCCCACTTTGCCCCAACTCTCACACCCCTGGAGCAGGAGCCAGCAGACCGTCTTGGGCCCATTTACCTGCGTGGACTGTCAGAAGCGCTGGACACCGCCCATCCACAGGCAGGTAGGTATGCACCTTACACCTTGCTGCTCCTTACACTTGGAATAAAAGCCCTTTGTCTAGGCATCAGGCATCATCTCTGCTCCTCACACTTGGGTTCATAGCTCATATCTTTGCCTCTGCCTTTGGCTCATGAGTTTGCTGTTTGCCATTCCACTACTTTTAAATTGCACATTTCTGTCTTCCTCTTACAAGTGTTCCTACCGCCATCCTTTGTCCTGTCTCCCCTGATCCTGTCTCTTTGCTCCTGTTCCAAACCTCTTTCCACACCTGTTAGTGCTATGTCTATTTAGATTATAAACTCCACTGAGCAGGGATTGTCTTTTTGTGTGTTCACTTTCACAATGATGCATGCGCTTGGTGGTGCCCTATAAAATGCTCAGTAGTAGTAGTAGGAGTAGTAGTAGTAGATATGCAGCACACATACAGGGCCACCCAAGCACATGTGGCACATGGAGGGGAATGGTGGGGGACCATGTCCTGAGAGCATGCGTGCCCTAACACAGGCTAACACAGGCAACTGTGGGGTGATGACACAGCAGCACATGGCAAGGTAGGTACAGGGTGTGTGTGACAGGTGCCTGGACCTGTGTGCATGATAGACACAGTCCTGAACATATTCGAGGACCGCAAAGCAATGGTGAAGCAGGGGGCATGGTGGACAAGACCCATATCTGATTCAACACTGCATACATCCATGGTCCAGACAACAGACATGCAAAGCCCAGAGGGTTAAGCTGCATAGCAACAATTCACAGCACCACAGATCATCAATGTAACAGTGATGTAAAGGACCTATCTGAGGAGTGGCTAATGATATCCCACTGTAATCAACGAGAAGCACAGCATACATGAGCAGCACTGTAACAGTAACAAGCCACATTGGGATATCACTTGACAGTATGCAGATAACCTCCTGGTATCACCTCCACATTGTTGCTCTCTAGTGCTGTGAAGTCTGGCTGTGCTGCTGGACCCTTGGGACCTTTCATATAGGTGAGTTTGGCCACTGATGTATGCAGAGTTCATGGGATTACAGGGATTGTCTGTCCTTCTAAGTACTCCTCCTCCTAAGGATATGTGGTTGGGGGATTAACTGAGGTCAGATGCCTCTACTACTGGAGTAACCCTACCCAGAATGGTCTAGCATTCCTTCCTCACATATGGCTTATGAGGGCTTACATTTAATTTTTTTTTGTGCCCACTCCATTTGGGGTGTGTACTTCATTACCAGCCTGCGTTGTCTGTCCCCCTGAGGTCTACTTGCTAATATAGTATCTGGCATATAGGTCACAGCCAGTCATCATACCTCTGCAACCAGTCACCAAACACATTGAGACAGGGGAAGATATACAAGAGGGATATACAACTAGCCCAGAACACATTGGCCTGTGGGTACCCACACACACCACCAAAACACATATGACGTCTGTATGCACCTACCTATCCAGGGACATATCCCAGAACAATGACAGGGAAGGGCCTAACATATGGGGATGATGACGTAGACGCAAACAAATGGCAGCAAAAACATAACACATGTCACACACTTAACACTCTGCCGGGGCCCACATACAGTGGGGATACCCCACCCACCCTCACCAGACATTGGACGGCACATCACCACACCCATACCAAATGCACATAGCACAAACCCCACAACACCTGGGATCAGCCATTATACTTGTTCCACAGTGCCACACATGCATTCTTATACCCCCACACACTGTGAAACCCCATACTCACCCATCCCCCGACACCCCACCACACCCATTGAGTATATGATAGATGTCCACAAACACCGCACAGTGTCTTGCAAAGTGGAGGGCCCCCACACATGTCTGGCTGACATGGACATATCCTGCAACACCTAACATGCATGCCACTCAGGGCAATGCAAGCACATCGCTCACACACACAATGATGGCACCCAATCCCACTCAGGACTCCCACATGTATCACGGCCACATGTATTGATGAGGCCACATACAAGGTCAGATGGACAGTCCATACCTGATACTGCAGATAGGGGGCACGGCACTCAACACACCATCCCCCACACACCGCATCCCATGTGTCACAGCTACACCAGGGAATGAGCCTGCTCCCACTCCCCACCCCCTGCCAGGCACAGCACACTATAGGCACCTGTGCTGTCCCTATTGTAGGTGCAACAACAGCAGGCACAGGCAGACAACACATTGATTGTGGGGTGGATGTACTACACAGGTGTACATAGGTGCACTGTGCAAACTTATCTATGCTGTGTACCCTTTTCCACAACCCAGGTGACTACAGGACCATGGAGGTACATGAGGAGGAGGATGTGGCAGGGCCTCAGGATGGTGAGGGGCCAGAGGCCACAATGTGCGGGGACACCGCCAGCAATGGCGAAGGCACAACAGGAAACAATGTGCTGGCCGAGGCAGAGGACACGCCCCCAGATGTCAGCGCTACAGCGGGGGCCACTAGCAGCAACTCACAGGCTCTAGAGGGTACATAAATGGAGGGGAATCACCACCCCATGCAGGTGCCAGGGACATCAGCCACCCATCCCACAAGCATGGCTACAATCTTGGTGGAGCTGCAGGACCACAGTGCCTCAGCACAGCACGATGCCAAAGGTGGGTAACAGCATGCACAATCCCCATGGGGTGGATGTAATATCCACAAAGAGATTGCATGTACTCCACAATATGTTGGCAACATAGCCGATCATTTCTTATGTGGTGGGGGGGTGTTCTGTGCCATGTGCGTTCCACCCTCTTGTAGCATGGCTTGTCAGGTGTCAGCATGTGTAAGGAGCTCAGACATACACACACTGTTCACGGCCATATACCCCAAGGAAGCGCACAGCGTAAAACACCTATCCCAGGTCTCCCAGACAGCTTACTTGACTGACACCTCCCCATGGGTATTGTTAGTCAGCATAGTTTGTCAGCATAATCTGTACTGTGCTCCAGCATTATAGAAAAGAGGGCCCCCCAGATATATGTATGTGTGTGCCATGACCCCTCACATCATCTGACCTATCTCATACGACCAGAGGGCAGATCAAGCATTGACAGATTGAACTGTGACACTGTGCCATGTGTGATATCTGTGATTCACACGACCCCTCATCAGGACCCCTTCCAGGCATGAGAATGGCTCATGGGACACACAGATCTAAACATGGTCATGTGTTGCTAGTTGTTGCGTGCATGATTGTTCTGCAGACTGATCTGGTGGGATATGCCTGACATGTGCATGTGTCATGGTGGGGGTTGAAACAGGTATCTCACATATCACCTTGTGTCCCACCCACAGGCTTTGTTGTGTCCCACAGGCTTTGTTGGCCATTCACCAGGAGATCCACCAGCTGCGTGCCACAGCAGACACAATGGCAGGGGCGCTCCCCCATATTGCAGATGCTCAGGAGGCCATAGCTGCCCATATACAGCAGCCAGCACTGGCACCAGAGGCTGCACCAGCAGTCCCGCAACAGAGGGGTGGGTTGGGCCGTGGTCGCCATGGCCGGCCACGGAGGATGTGAACATTACAAATAAAAACATCACAACATATTACAACCTATGTGTTTGTTTCCAATGTGTGGCACTGTAGTCCCCTACGTACCCTGCACCCCATGTTGTCTCCCTGCCCACATGTGCCTACCCATGCCCCTCAGGGGTGGGGTGTCTGTACTGCCACCTATCATTGCACATAGGTCATACCATGCCCTGTGTGCCATGGACTGTGGCAGGTGGTCACCCTCCTACCTATGCGTGGGGGTATACCCAACCTTTCCCGTTGCCCAGCAAGATGTTCACAGTGGTACATGTCTGTTGTAAGGATCTGTCACCCTCTCCCACCCCATATACTCTCCATCATTGGACACACATGTGTCGCCTTTCTCCCTGCCCACACCAGGGCCTACGTGGCTGTCTTCCCACATAGGCTTGCATGTGGCACAGGCAGACAAAGGTAGCTTGCTTCAGTCAGCTGATCACTGTTCACTAGCGCTTGTAGTCCCCCACCGTTCATCCTCGGGACATGCATCAACCTGTGTCGCCCTCACCAGCTATCCCCCTGTGCAGCTCCTGGGTACAGCATTCCCTCTTACCCTCCATGCCACATACCTTTTCCCCTATTACCCCACAAGCATGGTGCATCAGATATGGTGCCCACACATCACACGCAGCATGCATGTGACCATAGCTTTTGGGACACACTCCACATTGGCACATCACAGGGACACCATGGGACACAGACATCCACGCACATGGGCATCCCCCACACCTGTGCGTGGAGAAGGTCCATGCATGTTACCTATGTCTACCATGCATACACATAGGGATCTACACACATGTCCCATGTTCATGTACACACTCAGTCTGTGGGGGAGACACGTCACCATTGTGCCATACGTACAAACTTTTTTATTTACATATATACATTTGTACATATTTAGAGATGTACCACCGAGACTGAGAGCGTTAGATGACCTCACACACATCCTCAAAGACCTCAAGACATTGTTATTTGTAGAAACATATGAGCATTCAGGCAACATCCTCTCCCCAAACATTAACACTACTATCTCTGCCAACGAAATACACATCCATCCCATCCACACACATATCTATCATACGATGTTCTGAAATACCTTTATGTTAAATGTTACCTCCATTGTAGTGTCTACACAATGGTAAGTAACTGTAGTGTTTAAATGTTTACACATACCTTAATGTTAAATGAAATCCTCCAATTGTAATGTGACGTGACCTCCTTAATTGGAGGAAAAGGTGCCATACACATATGTCAACATATAAAACCAAAAATTAAAACAACCCATGTTCTGTGCCAGTAGACAGGACAGCATAGGGCACGTGTGTGGGCACCCCTGTGCCCCTTAAATGCTCCAGGGACACCCATCAGGGGATGGCTGTCGAGATGCACCACCCATAGCAGCTGCACGCTGCATGTGCATCTCGGCAGTCAACCACTGAATGGCGCCTGCCAGCCACCTAATGGTGCGGCCTGGGTCCGCTGTTGTTTCAGCACACCACCCACTGCCACATATAGGTCCCACACACATCTGCCACTACATCCACGCCAGGTGGCCGGTGTTTGTGTGGTGGCATGAGCATGGGTCCTGTCTGTGGCAATGAGTGGGACGCAACTCCCAGGCAGACACCATTGCCAGAAACATGTGGCAGATGTCAGGGACCCACAGTGCCCTGTGCTGTCCTGTGTCCCCTGCCACCCACAGAGACACCCTCCCCTCTCCACATACCCCTCCTCCACCCCTGACCCCTCCCACCCACCCTCTCTATCGCCCTCCTCCTCTCTCTGGAATGGCGCTGTGGGGCGTGTTCTTGGGTGCCCCGATGTGGAGGGGCCCTCACCAGCAGCAGTATCCTCTGTGGGGTAAGACAGTCATTAGCACACTATCATGTGAGTCACAAACCACATGTACATAGTTTGGCCTCCCACAGGATAGTGGGCCACTGTGACATTCTGTACTGCGTTGCAGAGGCCGCAACACTCACCTCCACTTTGCTCCATTGCCCCCCTTTGGAGGCGGGCAAGGACCTCCGGGAAGTGCAGCCGCAACTCCCAACCCTTTTTCTGTAGATCCTCTACCTGGGGGGAAAAGCAATGGGTGGGAGCATTAAGGGCCATATATCTCTGGTGGGTGCCCAACACATATCACACATCTCTGTGAGAAGCATCATGCTGCTCCTGCTCCTCTGGCCAATGTGTCCTCTACTAACTGTTGCCAGTGCCACCTGCATGTGTGGCTGTGGGTCTGGCTATGTGTGAGGTGCCACCTACGTGTACTGTGCGTAACCCTCCAGACACTCCATACCCTGTTCCTAAACTCTCCTTGCATGACATGGCAGCACCATGCCATGTGTGGTTTGGCCATGCTGGTGTCCAGGGGAGGTCTTCCCTAACTCCCTGCGTGGTCCGGCAAATACATGTGTGTTTGCCTGACCTACACACATCATCCGACACACCCACCATGGCACCATGATATCCTACAATGCATGGGTGATGTGTTCTGAGATAGAGCGGAAGGTGGGTGACCCTGTACACATTGCCAGGCACCAATACCATGACACTTGGCTTTCTACTATACCTCTATGGTCATGACTAAGGCCTCCTGTGAATAGGGCAGTTGTGGCTGACTACAACAGGAGCATGGCCCACCACACCTAGCTGGCCTATCAACATCTGTGATCTGGTCTGGGGTTAGGGCAGAGCTGTGAAACCCCAACAGGTGCAAGTACCCTTACACCAGCATCTATAATGTTCCTCTGCGATCAGGTATGGAACTCCTGGGGGAGTGGGCAGATGTGTGACCTGAAACTGCGCACACTTCCATGATATCTGGATTTGTTACAGACCCTTTGTAATCAGGTCTTAGGGCTCCTGGGGGTGGGGTGGATTGGGGTACATCCACAGCTGCACCTACCATACCATCAGGATCCATAACAGACGTGTGTAATGAGGTCTGGGCCTCCTAGGAATAGGGCAAATGTGTGACTTGACCCTGCATAACCTAACACAATCTCTGGATGTCATACCAACCTTTGCAATCAGGTCTCAGGACTCCTGGGGGTAGGGTGTCTTAGCACACTTCATCAGCAACATAAACCACATCACCAGGGTGACTGACAGACCACTTTGATCATGTCTCAGGACTCCTGGGGCTAGGGTGGATTATAACACATCAACAGCAACATAAACATAAACATAGAGGCTCCTTTGGTTAGGGTGGATTTTAACACATCAACAGCAGCAGCTACCATAACACCAGGCTGACAACTGGACCTCTTTGATCAGGTCCTTAGCCTCCTGGGGATAGGGCAAACCGCTTTGATGTGATAAATAGGCGGTATATCACGTGAGTTTAAATACAATACATAAATGAGATAAAATGACTACACACAGCAGCATACACAGCTACAATCAACACTGGATATACCACAGACTGGTGTCTATACCATGTTGTACATGTATGATGTGTGTTTATTGCTGGGTAATGTGTTGAACACCTTGCATTGTGTGACCTGTCCCCATACACTTACCTCACGTGGGTAGTCAGCAAGACGATTGTACCGCCTCGTGACGCAGTCCCATGCCCTCCTAACGTGCCCGAGGTCCTGATGTTTGGAGGAGCCAGGGAATAATTTATGCTGCCTAGTGAAGATCAGTCCAGCTAGGTGTCGCAGCTCCCTACGGGTGAAGGCAGGCTTCCTGGATCGCGTCACCATTTTCAGCAATGCCTTGCTGACACATGCACGCACATCGCATATGTGTGCATGCATGCCTCAACGCATGCTGCCGCGCATCATTAAGGCACGCTAGCTACGTGCCCGTGCCATGGCCAGTACACAGCGAATGGTGGTGCCTTCAATATATATAAAGATTTATGCTGCAGACACACATTGCAGTGATGTGTCTGACGTTTCTTACCACAATTTGCTTATTAGGCATTTATCTTGGTGTTGGCACACTGGGGTCTCAACCCCATCACCACTGGCTGTGAGGGCATTGTATTAACTGGTGTGCTATGCCTTTTCACATAGCAATGGCTGGCTGGTTACACAGCTACACCAGGTCATCTATATACACTTTCTACTCTGCTTGCCAGGCTAGTGTAAGGACACAGCTAGGGCACTTTACAGGGCACCTTAGTTTGGCCAACTGAGCTGAGGGTGTTTTGGGATGTGCACATGGATTTCAGATCTATGTCAGACTGCTAAATGCATAGACGGCCATATCCTCCGACAGTTATACTGACGGACGCACTTTGTATACAGCTCATCAGCTAATCTAGCAACCTGCAGCCCACGCCACTCTTCCAACATACCCACTGCATGCGACTGGCCACACTTTTGAAAATATTCTCATGTGGTAACACGCTCTGATACATCAATATACAGGCCCACTGGGGTATTGAACCCATGACCTCTCCCACTGAGGTCAGTATATACACCATTGTCCTGCAACAATATTGGTTGTAACTAAACTATGGCTAGCTACTCAACCAGTGCAGGTCGCCAGACACACTGTCTGGTGTGGCTACCAGGATAGGTTAGCACCAAGAGTACCCATGATGCAATTCACATGCAGATCAGCAGTCTACATCTGCTCACCAGATGGGGTTTGCAACTCTGCAGCACGTCAACTGGGTAGGGGGACCAAGCATGTGTGTTACTGTTACAGTGTGCCTACTGACCATGCCATTGTGCGTGTTCTGTGATCACCCTGAGAGTAAAGTCGTGGGGACAGCACCAGGTCCACAGTACCCAGGTTGTTTGTAGTAGGTTTTTCTGCAGTTCACCATCACTGCCAGTGTGTGGGGTATTCTTTGCAGACAGCCTTGGAAGTTTTCTATGTCCATTTCTATATGCTATTGATGTGTAGCACGTGTGGACCATGATGCTAGCAGCGTAATGCATATTGAGTGAGGTTGCCGTGGACACCTGTTTTTGGAGCAGGGGTGTGTCTGAACTCACATGAGGATGATATACAGAGCAAGCCCACCCTCTGTGGGTCAGGGTAGTGAACATGACCTTGAAACAACAGACACACACTATCATTCTTTTTAATGGGACCAGTTGAGCTAAATGATGACAGACTGTGGGACCAGCAACCCCCCCCCCCGGCCAACTAAGGAACAGAGAGCTGATGCAGATCTGAACATGGAACTGGACCACTAACAGTGCAGCTGGTCAGCTAAGCTGCCCCCCCACTACAGTCTGACATTCACCAGCAGAGAGCAGTCAATGTGCACCAGCTGCATCCTGCAGGGTGTTGCAGCCATGCACATGCTAGCTGCAGACAGTCTGCTGGCACATACATAATACATGTTCCAAAAGGAACACTGTGCACCCTGGTGTGGGATATGGCACACACACACACACACCAAGGAGATATATCAGTGATTTGGCCCCAAAAAAGGAAACCCATAAATATCACTTGAGTGAAATGCTATATAGTACTATGGGGGAACCTAGCCATGCCATGGTCACTGCTCAGTCAGGGTGAGAGTGACCTTCCTGTCCGTGCAGGTAGTGGTCGGGCACTACAATGTCCCAGCCATTGCCCTATGCCCTGTAAAGATGCATCCTGCCCAGGCTGCCCTGTCTGGCCCATGCCCACAGTACCTTGCTCCTCATTATGCACATTGGCAGGCTTACACTGGAGACAGTGCAAGCAGTGTGGGCTCAGTAAGGTGTAGGCAGCCACAACACACTGGATAGACAGACACACACTCCCACACCTATGCCAGCATTGTGCAAATACAGAGGTTTTTGGCAGCCCTGGCACACCAGTCCTGGGCACAGTGCAGGCATGGCTCTGGTACACAATACTGTTGGGGTCACTCCCCGGGGTGGTAACACTGTCAGAAAGCAAAACTGAAACACACTCCACAGATATCAGAAAGGTTGCTATGATGCAGCTTTGTCAACAAATTGTGTTTAACTTATGATTTATCTGCCATTAATCATAGCAACCTTTTGATATATGTGTAACGTGTTCCCAGGTTTAGGGCAGTATTGCTAAGGTATGCAAGTGGGAATGTATTGGGAGATGCTGCTCCGCGCAGGGCCCAACAGCCTGACTCTCCATGAGGCTTTGGATAGTGGAGCCTGTGGGTGTGGGTGTTTATGCCCCTGTTGGCCACTGCTCTAGGGCTGAGTTTTCCAACTCCGGTCCTGGTGGGCCAAACACGGTTAAGTTTTTCATGCTGTCCCTAATGACTATGCATGAGATATATTTGCATACAATGAGGGCGTGGCATACATTTGCAGCACAGGCATATTTATTACAGACAGCATGACACCTGAATGGTATTTGGCCCTCGAGGACTGCATTTGGGAAACTCTGCTCTAGGGATTACACATGTTTATGGTGTCTGTGCCCTGTAGGGTAAAATATAGGCATTTATGGATTGTTTATTTAATCAGCAATAACAGTTCTGTCTTTATTACCATGGTTTAGTACTTGGTAAGATATAGGGACATTTTTTGCAGGAGCCACAGCTGGGGCTTGAACCTATGACCCTGAACACACTGGTTGTGTGTACTGCACCAAACTGTTGTCACAGAGGCAGATCATTCCCTAGGGCTACCATTAGTGTTTGTTAGACAGACCTTGTCTGTTGCACCACACAGCACCCACCTAAACAGGGCTTGGCCTTGGTCTGCTGTGGGCAGATGCCACCGCCCCCTCCACCACCAGCAACCCTCCGCCACCATGCTGACATGCCCTTATATCAGTGGTGCTGGTGGTGCGCAGTCCCACGCCATCCAGTGTGCCAGTAGGCAGCTGCCTATGGTTTGGGTTCTCGGGTAGGGGTGCCTACATGGACATGTGCACTTCCCTCCAGCACCACTTGCCAATGTTATGTGCCCTTGGGGGTACCTGCTAGGTAATATCCCCTGTGACACTGTGGGACACACACTCGTGCCCATGTTGGACCCTCGTCAGTTGCTGTCTTGCTGCTTTACAGTTTCGGCATTCCTATGTGCCACCTAGGCATCTGCCTAGTCCACACTGTGCCCCAGCTGGACCACAGCATAACAGACATGCCCAATATAAAGGAGAAAACCCTGCTCACCGCTGTTTCACTGTGGGATCATTCACTTGGTGGGGGACAGAGCATAGCCCCTTCCAAACATATCTTCCTTTTTACGCTTTGTCAGTAGTATTGCTTTATGTTTATCATTAGTAGCACTATTGGCCAGCTTGGTTATGGGGATTTCAAATGTGGTTCTGGTCATTTAATATGTTTATTTGCGGGCATTGGCAACCCTTTTCGGGAGATGAGCTTCGAAAGGTGATCAAAGATATGCCTTCAGGGAAGGCGGCCGGGCCGGACGGCCTCCCGCCTGAGTTCTACAAAGTTTTTAGTAATGAGCTGGTCCCTTATTTGTTGATCTATTTTGGGGAGTTGGAACTTTCCCAGAGTAAGGCAGGCAGTTTCTCGGACGCCACTATAATAGTACTGGAGAAGCCAGGTAAAGACCCTCAGTACGTTGCAAACTACAGGCCTATTTCCCTTTTAAATGCCGATTATAAAATCTATGTGAGTGTTTTGGCAGGGAGATTAGCCAAGTTGATTGGGGAACTGGTCCATCCTGATCAGTGGGGGTTCATTCCTGGAAGGTTGAATTCAGATAATGCACGCCTGTTGTGTAATTTGCTAGAAAGAGCTTCCGTGGACTCTAGACCATATGTTGCCCTCTCTCTCGACGCAGAGAAGGCTTTCGATAGACTGGAATGGTCGTTTTTATTTTTCATATTGCACTGGTTTGGCCTAGGTGAGGGTTTTATAAAGAAGGTTCGGGTGCTTTACGATAAGGCGACTGCTAGTATTTATGCTAATAACATCCTTTCACGGCCCTTTTCCCTAGGCAGAGGTACTAGGCAGGGCTGCCCTCTTTCTCCCTTTCTTTTTAATCTGGCCTTAGAGCCTTTGGTCATTGCGATACGGTCTCATAAGAGCCTTAACGGCGTTAGAGTAGGGAGCCAGAGTGTAAAGCTCTCTGCATACGCTGATGATCTCCTTCTGTTTACACAACCTTCTGAGGTCTCTCATGTGCTAACACTGATTGAGGCTTACTCTAGAATTTCGGGTTATAAGATTAATTGGTCTAAATCGGTGGTGTTTCCACTCAATTGTGTAGCTAATTCGGCAGAGATGGCGTCCTTCCCCTTCAAGTGGGAGGCGGATAGTATTAAATATCTGGGAGCATGGTATAACACCTCAGTAGATGTCATGATTCACAAGAACATCGCAGAGCTCTTGCAGCTAATTTGGCAGAAGTCTCTATCCTGGTCCCCACTGCACCTTTCCTGGTGGGGTAGATTAGAGGTCATCAAAATGTCCTTGGCTCCCAAGATCAACTATGTGTTAGGTATGCTCCCTTTTACGATCCCGTTTAAATGGTACAGGAAGATAGAGAGGTGCCTGGTGAACTTCTTGTGGAATGGTCGCCAGCCTCGTATCGCTATAAAAAAACTGAAAGCGCCTAAAGAGATCGGCGGGGTAAGTTTTCTGGATTTTTACTGGTATCACCAAGCTCTTTTAGTGAAACAAGGGATGATGTGGATGACCCCACCGGACCAGGATCAGCGCCCGATCTGGTTAGAGGTAGAAGCTTGTGTTTCCGCTCCTTACCCATTGGCTCATATGTTGGGCTCACTACTCCCGGAAAAGACTGGGGTCGGACGGGTGATCAGGGCAACCCAGAAGGCGTTTCTTGCTCTTGCTCGGGTGACAGCTAGTGATGACCCACCTTCCGGCCAGAGTCTGCTTTGGTGGAACCCTCGGTTCAGAATTCGGGGGCACATGTTTGCCTGGTGGAAGTGGCAGGAGTGTGGGATTTGGACTCTCGGGCAGTTGGTTGGGGACCAGAGCTGGAAAGATTTTTTCTTACTATAAAGGTCTTTTTCTCTGCCAGGGTCCTGCTATTTCAGTTGGGTTCAGCTCAAACACTGCACTGCTGCATCTCAGATAAAGCTTCCCGGGTTGGCTACAGAGGGGGCATTACTTAAAGGGCTGCAGGAGATAAAGGAGCAAAAGGGGGTCGCTTCCAAGCTTTATGCTCTGTGGAGAAAGTCTGCTTCCAGTAGGCCGCTGGGGTTGATTGGGATTTGGGAGTCTGAAATTGGTCGCCGTATCCCTGGCGGGTTTTGGAAATCGCTTTGGTGTTATGTTTCTCGAACTTCCAGGGCGGCGGCGACCACTTAATCCCTGTATTTCTACATGCATAGAGCCTTTGTCACTCCGATCAAATTGGCTAAATGGGACAAGGGCTCAACAGGCAAGTGCTGGTCTTGTCAGGTAGTGACAAGAACCTTTCAATATATGTTTTTTGATTGCCCCCTAGTGCAAACTTTCTGGAGACAAGTCTGGGCAAGGGTACAAGCTATCTTACATATCTCTACAGACCTGACAGGGAGCATGATCTTCCTGCGGTCCCTGGAAGCTCTCCCCGATGGGGGGGGTGTGAGGAAGGTTTTTTGTTAAATTTTATGATGGTGATTGCCCTTAAGGCGATTCTGTTGAATTGGAAGAATTTTCGGAATTTGAGCCTGGATGGTTGGTGGAATATGGTCTGCCAACACTCTACGCTTGAGAAAACTTACAGTAAACTTCATTACCCTGATAGGACGGATCTAAATTTTACGAGGTGGGCTTTATTGGACAACTACATTGCCCAAGCTCGAGTATAGCAGAGGTAAATGCATTAGTTGCTATGTTATATTAATTTCTTTTGGTACTGGATTTTCTGTGTTGTGGTTATTGTAGGTCGGAGGGGTGATTTCATGTTTACTCCCAGAGAGCAGGGGTGGGTTAGGGGTTAGATGGGGGGGGGGGTTGGTTTTGCTGTTTTAAGTTGATGTATAGGATGCTGATGCATGTCCTTTTTTTTGTATGGTTTTGGAAAATTTATTTTTATTTATTTACATTCTCTTATATACCGTGCTATTCTGCATCAGTGCGGTTTACATTGAACAAACTGAAATTACATTGAACAGGGCATTATAACTTGGAGATAACTATTTTACAGGGAACATGGGCTATGGAGGGTTAAGTGGCTTGCCCAAGACCACAACGAGCACCTGTGGGACTAGAAACCCCAGTCCTTCCAGCCCAAGGTTGCTGTCCTCTAGTGGGATTTGAACCACCGACCTTCCGGCCTGAAGTACCTTGCCCCAACCACTAGGCTACTCCTCCACATATGTTTATTTGCCTTTTTTGTTTCCTGCACATGTATCACTACTATCACTTTTCTGGGTTTCCCTGTCTTTGCTGTACATTGTTGACTGAAATGGTTTCTCTCTCCTGCAAATATGCCTCTAGCATGAGGTTTTCACTGGCGCTAATTTTCAGAGCTTCATTTCACGGTGTTAGTGTGCATGGGGCCTCTCTCCACCCACTCTCCGCCCATTGACCCCTCATCTCTGCCCCTGGGGAGCCTTACTCCGCCCTCTGGAGAGCCTTCCTCCACCCTCTGCGCACCTTAACGCCGCCACAGACATTATCGCGCGATATGTGACGTTCTCGCATGGTAAAGCGCCATTATCACACGATAACGTCACGTATCACGCGATAACGTCAACGCTGCTACGTTAAGACGGTTTAGTAAACATACCCCTATGTTCCTTGATCTTGAAAGCAGATATTTTAGATTGTCTTCACTTTCAGCCAGTAACATAGTATTGTTTGCATAGTGAAAGTGTTGATAAGTCTTCCACCAGTCTTTATACCTCGGTTATCTTCATACAGTCCTGCTTCTCTGATGATTTGTTCTTCATATAAATTGAACAGGGGAGAATTATGTAGCATTGTCATATATCTTTGCTGAATTTAAACCATTCTGTTTCTCTTTGTTCCATTCAAACAGTTGCGTGTTGATCAATGTAAAGGTTGTGTATGAGAACTATTAGAGTTCTGGTATACCCATTCTTCTTAATGTGGCCCAGAGTTTTTCATAATTTACACAATCAAAGGACTTGCTATAGTCAGTAAAACACATGTAGATATCCATTTTGTATTCTTTTATCTTTTCAAGGATCCATCTCATATCTGTGATAATGTCTCTTCTTCCTCCCCCTTTCCAGATTCCAGTTTGTACCTCAGACAGTTCTCATTCCAGTCTCCAGTGTATGTTCTTGAGTAGAATATTGCTGGCTTGTGGGATCAGAGCAACTATGTGATTTCCACAGTCAATCGGTTCACTTTATTTCAGTACTGGCATGAACAGTAGTTTTTTTTCTAGTCAGTTGGCTGTGATGTTGTCTTCCAAATTTCCTGGCAGAGCCTTGAAAGTATTGCAACAGTTGCTTCAGATGAGCTGAAATACTATAAAACCTTTTTGGGCGTAAAACAACAATGGCCAATCTAGTCCACAAGTACTTGTCATGTTCCCAAAAAGGTACACTGATTCCATGCTGCTTATACCAGGGATAAGCAGTGGATTTCCATGGTCCTCTTTAATAATGGTTTATGGACTTTTCCTCCAGGAACTTGACTAAACCTCTTTTAAACACAGCTACACTACATCCTCTGATAACAAATACCAGAGTTTGATTATACATTGTGTGGAAAAATATTCCCTCCTATTAGTCTTAAATGTGCTACATTGTATTTTTATTGCATGTCCCCTAGTCTTTCTATTTTTTGAAGAAGTAAACAACCAATCTACGTATACAAGGTCCACTCCATTCATTATTTTATAGATCTCTATAATATCTCCCCGCAGCAATCCTTTTTCCAAATTGAAGAGCCCTAACCTTTTAAGCCTTTTCCTCAAAGGGGTATCCTTCCATCTCCTTTATCATTTTGGTGGCTCTTCTTTGTTCCATTTCTAAATCCGCTATATCCTTTTTAAGATATGGTGACCAGAATTGCACACATTATTCAAGGTGTACAATGGAACGATACAGAAGCATTATAATATCCCTGGTTTTATTCTCCATTCCTTTCCTTATGATTCCTAGCTTTCTATTTGCTTGCTTGGCCACCACTACATACTGAGCAGAGGGTTTCAACATATTATCCACGATGATGCCTGAATCCATTTCAGCGGGTGGTGACTCCTAATGTGGAACCTTGCATTGTGTAACTGTAGTTTGGGCTACTCTTCTCTAAGTGCATAACTTTGCACTTTTCCGCATTTAATTATATCTACCATTTGGACGCTCATCCTCTCAATTTCTCAAGGTCCTCTTGCAAGTTTTCACAATCCTCTTATGTTTAAACAACTTTGAATAATTGTGTGTCATCTGCAAATTTGATCACCCCACTCATTATTCTGATTTCTAGATTGTTTATGAATATCTTAAAATGCAGCAGGCTTAGCACAGATTCCTGGGGTACTCCACTGTTTACCTTTCTCTGTTGAGAAAATTGGTTATTTAGCACTACTCTCTGTTTTCTTTTAACCAGTTCTTAATACACAATAGTACACTGCCTCCTATCCCATAACTTTTTAATTTTACCAACAATCTCTCAGGAGGGACCTTGTGAAAGGCTTTCTGAACATCCAGATACACCACAACAACTGTCTTACCAAAGTATCTTCTTGTTTATTCACACCTTCAAAAAAATATATAACAGCTCAGAGAGATGAGACTTTCCTTGGTTAATCCATGTTGGCTTTCTCCCATTAAACCATGATTAGCTACATGTTCAGTAATTTTGTTCTTTAGAATGTTTTTTTTTCCATTTTGCCCAGTACAGATCTCAGGCTCATAGTTTGTAGTTTCCCAGATCTCCCGGAAACCTTTTACATAATTGGCATTACACTGGCCACTTTCTAATCATCAGGTACTACAGATGATTTTAATGATAGTCCACAGATTACTAATAGTACTCGTAGGTCTATAATCTCATATTTAAGTTCTTTCAATACCTTTGGGTATATACCATCTGGTTCAGGCAATTTGCTACTCTTTGGGGTATGTTTACTAAACCGTCTTAATGTGCGCTCTGTGACGTTATCGCGCGATAATGGCGCTTTATCAGGCGCAGAGGTACCTTAGCGTGCGATAACGCGTGCAGCGGCGCAAACGAGTGCTGAAGGCGGAGAAAGGCTCCCAGAGGGCGGAGGAAGGCTCCCCAGGGGCGGAGAGAAGGGGTCAATGGGTGGAGAGTGGGAGGGGAGAGGTTCCCCGCACACTAATGCTGTGAAATCCGAGGCTGAAAACTAACGCCAGTGAAACCCTGGCATTAGAGCTGATTTAAAGGGAAGAGAAACCATTTACGTCAGCAATGTACAGCAAAACCAGGGAAACCTACATAAAAGTGATAAGTGTGATACATGTGCACGGAACAAAAGGGCAAATAAACAGTGAAAATGAACAGAAGAAAATGGAAAAATAAAATAACCAAGCTGGGCAATAGTGATCTCAATGGGAAACATCAAAAAACACTCCCAAGAAAGCACCAAAAAAAGGATATGAATTCTGGAAGGGTCCATGCTCCGTCCCCATACAAGGTGAATGAGCCCACAGTGAAATTGCGTTGTGCAGGGTTTTCCTCTCCATCGGACAGGGTTCCTATGGCGTGCACATGTGCAGCAACAGCAGGGCGGGCATGTCGGAATGGCCAACTGGACAGATGCTTGAAAATGGGATACAGAGGGCTGCAGGCGGCACATGCTGTGGTGCAGCTGGGGCACAGTGCGGACTAGGCAGATGCCTAAGTGGCACTTAGGAATGCTGAAACTGTACAGCAGCCAGACAGCAACTGATGAGGGCCCAACATGGACACGAGTGTGTTTATCACAGTGTCACAGGGAATAGTACCCAGCAGGTACCTCCAAGGGCACAGAACATTGGCAGGCGGTGTTGGGGGGGAAGCGTCGACGTCTATCCAGGCACCCCTACCCCATAACACGCACAATAGGCAGCCGCCTATCTGCACACTGGATGGCCTGAGACTGCGCACCACCAGCACCACCAGCAGAAGGGCATGTCAGGATGGTGGCAGAGGGGTACTGGTGGTGGAGGGGGGCAGTGGCAGTTGCCCAGAGCAGACCATGGCCTAGCCCTGTGTAGGGGGGTGCCATGCACTGCAACAGACAGGCCCTGCCAGACGAACAGTCATGGTATCACTAGGGAATGCACTGTCTCTGTGGCAACATGGTGGTGCAGTGCACACAACCAGTGTGTTCAGAAGCTAGAAGGTCACAGGTTCAAGTCCCAGCTGAAGTTCCTGCCAAACCAGTCCCAAATATTTTACCCACTACTAAAACGTGCTAATACAGACAGAACCTTTCTTGCAGATGATGTAAACATGCCCAAAACACCTACATTTTACCCTACAGAGCACAGACACCATAAACAGGCACATTTCCTAGAGCAGAGTCTCTCAAATGCAGTCCTGGAGGGCCAAACACCATTCAGGTTCCATGCTGCCTCTAATAAAGATGCCTGTGCTGCATTTCTATGCGCCACCCCCATGGTATGCAGATGTATCTCATGCATATTCATGAAGGACAGCATGAAAACCCGAACAGTGTTTGGCACACCAGGACTGGAGTTGAGAACCTCTGTTGTAAAGCAGCAGCCAACAGGGGCAGACACACCCGCACCCACAGGCTCCATTATCCAATGCCTCCTGGAGAGGCAGGACATTGGGCCCTGCGTGCATCTCCCAATACTAGCACTTGCATACCTTAGTAATGCCACCCTAAACCTGGGAATACGGTACACAGCTATCAAAAGGTTGCTATGATTACTGGCAGATAGCAATTCCGAAGTTAAGGACAATTTTCTGATTGAACTGCATCATGGCAACCTTTCTGATATCTGTGGAGTGTGCTACAGGTCTTGTGTCTGACAGTGTTTACCACCCTAGGGAGTGACCCCAACAGTATTGCATACCATAGCCATGCCTGCACTGTGCCCAGGACTGGAGCGGTAGCCAGGGCTGCCAAACACCTCTATAGTTGTACAATGCTGGCATAGGTGTGGGAGGGTGTGTCTGTCTATCCAGTGTGTGGTGGCTGCAAAGACCCTCCACAGCCCACACTGCCAGCAGTGTTCCCAGTATTGGCCTGCCAATGTGCATAATGAGGAGCAAGGTACCATGGGTATAGCCCGGACAAGGTGGCCTGGCCAGGATGCATCTGCACAGGGCATAGGGCAATGGCTGGGACATTGTAGTGCCCGGCCACCACCTGCACAGACAGGGTGGCCACAGCATGTCCTGCTAGGAGATCGCTCTCACCCTGACTGAGCAGTGACCACGGCATGGCTAGGTTCCCTCATAGTGCTGTATTGTATTTCTCTCATGTGATATTTATGGGTTCCCTTTTGGAGCCTGATCACTGACTTATCTGCTTGGTGTGTATGCATCTCTTCCAAGAACATGCACTATGGACTAGCTAGTAGACTGTCTGCAGCTAGTATGTGCCTTGCTGGAGCACCTTGCAGGGTGCAGTGGCTGGAGGCTTGCTGTAGGAGAATATCAGATAGTTGTAGGGTGCAGCTGAGCATGCCCAGGCCTAATGTCTCTCTGCTATTGCTTTATGGATATGTACAGAGCTGCATTGACTGCTGTGTAGGGTGTCTGATCCCCAGCAGGACTGGGGTTGATGGTCCCCTCTACTGCCACCATTGCAGGGAGGTAGAATGTGGAACTGTTGATGGGAGACCCTGTTTCCCACTCTCAGCCCCAGAGGGTGGGTTGGGTGGTGGTACATAATCTGCCTATGGGTCCATAAGGGCTAAACCTGACTGAGAAATACAGATGTATCCAAGGTGTGTCTGCAGGAACTAACTATCTCACACACAAGCGCTGCTGGGGACCTGCAGCATGGCCTAATTCTGCCATGGAAGGTGCTGTGGACCTGGTGCTGGGCGCCCCACCTCACCCTCAGGGTGAGCACAGTACCCGCACAATGTGACGGTGTGTAGCTACTCTGTGCCAGTAACACACATGGTCAGTTCCCCCTACCAGGCCGAGGTGCTGTGGGGGTACATACCCCATCTTGTGATCATCTATAGACTGCTGATTTGCATGTGCAGTGCATCATGGGTACGGGTGGACTAACCCTATCCTGGTGATCACAGCAGACTGTTTGTGTGGTGACGTGCAGTCCTTCTGTAGCCAGCCAGGGGTTTGTTAGCAGCTGTAGCCCACTGGTTACTTCACTGCCTGTAAAGCCAGAGATCATGGGTTCAAACCCACAGTGGGGTTATTTGATAGGGCTGTCCAAAGCATTGTCTATTTTTAATGTACATTAGTGCTGCCAGCAAAAACACCCTCAGAGTACTGTAACCATAAGGTGCCTCAGAAGGCGTCCTATAGTGCGCCCTCTAAAGTGCCTTCTGAGGCACCTTATGGTTACAGTCCATATAAGGTGCCTTATAAGGTGTCCTATGGAGCGCCTTATAGGGTGCCCTATAGGGGACATTATAGGGTGCCGTGGTGGACAGTGCACTTTATAATGTGCCCTATGGAGTGCCTTATAGGGTGCCTTATGCGGCACCTTAGGTTACGGCACTTGAGGGTGTGTTTGCTGGCAGCAATAATTAAATAAAAATAAAATGCCTCAAGTAACAATACTTACATGTCAAAACTGATGCCTCAGCCAGCCTTATGCACACTGGGGGATCAAACTCATGACCCCTATATCATCAGTCAGTGTATTCACCATTGTGCTATACCTCTGTTTCTATGCTTGCATGTCTGGGCGACTACTTAAGATTATACCGCGCGTTAATGCGCTTAGTGGCGCTTCGCCCGATAATGTGAGCTACTTTAAGACTGAAACACCCACTCCTTTTATGGCAGCCTGCACACTATCGCCGGGCGCATGTTAAGACGGTTTAGTAAACATACCCCTTTATTTCATCAATAAGCTGTATTACATCTTCCTGGTTTATCTAGATTTCTTTCAGTTCCTCTAATACATCACCTTTAAATACTATTTCTGGCATAAATAATTTACCTATTTATTCGTCAGCAAAGACCAAAGCAAAGAATTCATTCAGCCTCTCTGCTGTGGCCTTGTCCTCCCTTAGCGCCCTTTTATTCCTCTATCATCTAATGATTGAAATGACTCTCTCACAGCTTTTTTACTGCAAATGTACTTGAAAAAGGTTTTGCTTCCACAGTAAGCTTCTTTTCAAATTATCTCGTTGCCTGACTTATCAATGACTTGCTTCTAACTTGCCAGTGCTTAAGTTGTTTTCTCCTGTTGGCTCCTTTTTCCATTTCCTAAAAGATGCTTTTTTGGCTATAAAAGCCTCTCTGAACTTATCTTTAAACCATGCCAGATGCCATTTAGCCTTCCTTCCACCTTTCTTCAAGTGTACAATATATCTGTTCTGAGCTTCCAAGGTAGTACTTTTAGACAGCACCCATGCTTGATGTAAACCTTTAACCTTTGTTGTTGCTCCCTTTAGTTTTTTCTTAACTATTTTCCTCATTTTATCATAGCATTCCTTTTGAAAGTTGAATATTAGCATAATGGATTTCCTTGCTGCCTTCTCTCCATTTAATAAATCAAATGTGATTGTGTTACAATCACTAATGCCAAGGGTTTTGGGGACACTAGACCACAGGTTAGTTTTGTTTTAAGTGGGATGGAGTGGGGGGTTCTGGGGCTGCTAGACCACCAGGTTAGTTTTTTTATGTGGGGTGGGAAGTAGTGGGATCAGGCCGCTAGACCACCAGAGAGATTGGCACTAAAGCTGGTTGTGAAATCCTCTATGCCTATTTCTACATCGGGCGCAGCAATCATTTGCATACCAGCTCATTATGTGCAGCTTATTTGCCTGAATTTAAATGCATTTAAATACTCGTGGCATTAATTGAGCATTAGTTTTTCCTTCATCATTTATTTGTGAGTCCATCTATTTTCTGCATTTGACGTTAGCTTAAATGTATATAAAGTGTGCTGAAACATGCCTTTTTCATTGCTTAAAGACCGAGCTAGTTTTCTGCATCGGCCTGACAGTGCACAACCCGTACACCAATTTGATTTACCCTATCATTGCGATATAGGTTATAGTGTCCCATTGATTCTCCTCCTTCCACCAGGTCTCTGAGATGCTAATTATATATAACCTTTCATTCAATTCTATATATTCTATCTCTCCCATCTTATTTTATAGACATCTAGCTTTTGCATGCAGGCATTCCAGAGATTATATGTTGTTCATATTAGCAATCTAGTTATCAGTTGAAAGGGTAATTTGGAATCTATCAACTCTTACTACTCTTTACTTACAGTAAAGGCATTTGGGTTACTTTTGCTTTTATTGGAACCTCTCTAGTGGGATGCCCTAACTTCCCTGATTTGCTAATGTCCTTCAAAGATACATCATTCCAAATCATGTAGTCATGGCTGACCATCAACTTTTCCCCATTATCCAGTTTAAAAGCTGCTCTATCTCCTTTTTAAAGATTGTTAGCAGTCTGATTCCACCATGGTTAAAGTGTAGCCAGGGCCAGCCCATCCATTGAGCAAGAACGTTGTTTGCACAGGGCCCCGCGTTTCAGAGGGCCCTGCACAAACAACATTCTGCCCATCAGCCACTTTAAAAGAAAAAAGAAACTTGCTGCTGCCGCTGCCGCCATGGCAGCGGCAGAATGAAGTGTCTCCTGCGGGCCCCCCCCCCCCGGCTGCCAGGCAGAGCCCACCTCAATCACTCTCCTCAGCACGGCTTTCAGAGCCACGAAGGGAGAGCTTTCCTCTCGCTCTTGCAGCTCTGTTAAGCTCGCCGGGGCTGATGGGAATTTTCCCATCAGCCCCGGTGAGCTTAACAGAACCGCAAGAGGGAAACTTTCCCTTTGCGGCTCTGAAAGCCACGCCGAGGAGAGTGATTGAGGCAGGCTCTGCCGTGCAGCTGGGGGAGGGGGGCGCGCGGGAGACACTTCATTCTGCCGCTGCCACGGCGGCAGCGGCAGCAGCAAGTTTCTTTTTTCTTTTAAGGTTTCCCTGGGCTGATGGAGGGGAGGGGTTTAGGACTAGAAATAGGATGATGGGGCGGTTAGGACTGGTAATGGGCTAAGGGGGGGCTAGGACTGGAAATAGGGTGATGGGGGATAGGACTGGTAATGGGCTATGGAGGGGCTAAGATTGGTAATGGGCTGATGGGTTAGGACTGGAGGTGGGCTGATGGGGGGTTAGGACTGGTAATGGGCTATGGTGGGGCTAAGACTGAAAATGGGGTGATGGGGGCTTAGGACTGGTAATGGGCTATGGGGGGGTTAGGAGTGGTAATGGGCTATGGGGGGCTAGGACTGGAAATAGGGTGATGGGGGGGTTAGGACTGGTAATGGGCTTTGGGGGGCTAAGACTGGTAATGGGCTGATGGGGGTTAGGACTGGAGGTGGGCTGATGGGGGGTCAGGACTGGTAATGGGAAATGGGGGGGCTAAGACTGAAAATGGGGTGATGGGGACTTAGGACTGGTAATGGGCTATGGGGGGCTAGGACTTGAAATAGGGTGATGGGGGTTAGGACTGGTAATGGGCTATGGGGGGTGCTAGGACTGGAAATAGGGTGATGGGGGGTTAGGACTGGTAATGGGCTATGTGGGGGGCTAAGACTGGTAATGGGCTGACGGAGGTTAGGACTGTTATGGGCTATGGTGGGGCTAAGACTGAAAATGGGGTGATAGGGGGCTTAGGATTGGTAATGGGCTATTGGGGGCTACGACCGGAAATAGGGTGATGGGGGTGTTAGGACTGGTAATGGGCTATGGGGGTGCTAAAACTGGAAATAGGGTGATGGGGGGGTTAGGACTGGTAATGACCTGATGGGGGGTAGGACTGGAGGTGGGCTGATGGGGGGTTAGGACTGGTGATGGTCTATAGGGGCTAGGACTGGAAATAGGGTGATGGGGGGCTTAGGACTGGTATTGGGCTATGGGGCTAGGACTGGGAATGGGGGTTAGGACTGGTAATGGGCTATGGGGGGCTAGGACTGGAAATAGGGTGATGGGGGTTTAGGACTGGTAATGGGCTATGGGGGGTTAGGAATGGTAATGGGCTATGAGGGGGCTAATACTGGTAATGGGCTGATGGGGTTAGGACTGGAAGAGGGCTGATGGGGGGTTAGGACTGGTAATGGGCTATGGGGGGCTAAGACTGAAAATGGGGTGATGGGGGCTTAGGACTGGTAATGGGTTATGGGGGCTAGGACTAGTAATGGGCTTGGGGAGTTGCTTGTACTGGAAATCGACTGAGTGGAAGGGGGACTTGAACTGCAAATAGATGATGGGAATGGGGGCTTGGAATGGAAATGGGCTATGGGGGGGCTAGGACTGGAAATAGGGTGATGGGGGAGTTAGGGCTGGTAATGGGCTATGGGGGGCTAGGACTGGAAATAGTGTGATGGGGGGTTAGGACTGGTAATGGGCTATGGGGGGCTAGGACTGGTAATGGGCTCGGGGGGTTGCTAGTACTGGAAATGGGCTGAGTGAAAGGGGGGCTTGAACTGCAAATAGCTGATGGAGAGGGGGGCTTCGAATGAAAATAGGCTGTGAGGGGAGGGAGCTAGAAATGGGCTGAGTGGTGGGGGAGAGCTAGGACAGGAAATGGGCTGATGGAGGGGCTAGGATAGGACTGGAAATGGGCTGTTCGGGTGTGCTTAGATTGGAAATGGGCTGTGGTGAGGGCTTGGATTGAAATGGACTTATGGAGGGGCTAGAACTGGAAGTAGGCTCATGGGGGGCTTGGATTGGAAATGGGCTGAGTGGAGGGGAGCTAGGATTTGACATGGGCTGATGGTGGGGCTAGGAAAGGACTAGAAATGGGCTGATGGGGGCTGGGATTGGAAATGAGCTGATGGAGGGACTCGGATAGGACTGGAAATGGATGGGGGAGCTAGGACTGGAAATGGGCTGATGGTGGGGCTAGGATAGGATTGGAAATGGGCTAATGGGGGGGCTAGGACTGGAAATGGGCTGATGTAGGGACTAGAAGGGAGTGGATGCTGGGTGGGGCTGGAACTAGAAGGGAGATGATGTTGGGGGAGGATTAGAATGGGATGGGGCTGGGAGAGTGAAATGGAGATGGGAAAAATATTTTGTGTGGGAGGGAAGAAAAATCTACAATTAGCCAGGTATTGGGAGAGTAAGTGGGGATTGAGGATGGAGGGGTAAAATTTGAGTGGATGAAATAGGAATGAGGAAAGAGCAAAAGCAGAAAGATTAGTATGTTAAAGCAGATGTAGAGAGAGAATGGGAAAAAAAAAACTAGAATAGAGAAGAAAGGACAAATGGACAACAGACGATGGAGAGTTAGCAGAAGACACGAAGAAACCAGAAGAAAGTAGCTGGAGCAATTGCAACTGAAAAAGAAATGCACCAAAGGTAGAAAAATATCTCTTTATTTTGAATTTATTAACTGGAATATGTCAGCTCTGGGAAATGTGCATCATTGACATCTGTGCTTTGTTTAATACAAGAGGAAATTAATTTATAGTTTTATTTCTACAGTGTTGTTGTACATTCCAAGTTTGGCTTTTGGGGTTCCAAGTTTAATTATTGTCTTCCTGTTTCTAAATTGTGATTCCTTGTTTGGTGATGGTCTATGTTCTGCATGTGTAACTGAGCTGAGGTATTCTGTTTATGTAATTCCTATTTGACATTGCCACTTGTTCTCTTTCCTCAGTAGGTCATATATTGTTATTCTCTGAAATGAATTGGTTTAATATTTGCAGTGTTGTCTTTTGATAGGTAGGGTATGATGCTTTGTGAGTCCTGGTAGTGCCGTTATGATATGGCGGGTTTGCTATGGGTTCTAAATGGGCAGTGTTTGTAGTAGTTCCTAATGTGCCTGGTGGTTGGCACTGGATTATAGTAATGTAGAAAACTTTTAGTCTTTCTTTGTCCATACACTCATTAAGAGCCATGTTTACTAAAAGTTACTGTATGGTAATATTATGCAAATGTTTATGCAAATGAGGCCCCATATGCAAAAGAGGCCCCACACCGAGTCTCCGCACATGGCCCCACACCCCCCTTGGGCCACCCCTGAGTGTAACCCATCTTTTTGGAAAAGTCTCTCCTTCCCCAGAATGTTGCCCAGTTTCTAACAAATCCCATACCCTCTTCCTTGCATTATCATCTTATCCATACCTTGAGACTCTGGAGCTCTGCCTGCCTCTTGGAAGCATTTCTGAGAATGCTGCCCTGGAAGTTCTGGATTTCAGCTTTCTACTTAAAAGCATACATTTAGCTTCCAGAACCTCTCTCCCATACTTTCCTATGTCATTGGTACAAACATTTACCAAGAATGTCTGCTCCCCAGCACTATCTAATAGCCATGCTAAACCTTCCCTCATGGTCACATGGCCCTGGAGACATCTCTTCAGTGTGAGAGAGCATTGCATGACTTGGTGGACAATCCCAGCTATAGGATCACTTCCTGTCACACTGAAATGATCCTTTCCTTTCATGTGACCTCTCTCCTCCATGGCAACAGAGAGACTGCCAGACTAGAAGTGGGGCCTCTCTACTATGTCCCTCTAGGTTTCATCTATATACCTCTCTGTCTGTCACAGCTCTTCCAAGTCTGCTACTCTATCTCCAGAGATCAGACTCATTCCCTGAGAGCAATGAGCTCTTTACATGTAGTGCAAACATAAGACCTCTCACCAATGGGGAGAAAATTATATGTGTGACACTCAATGCAAAAGACTGGATAGCCCTCATCTTACTGCTGTCTGCATCTTAGTTTTAAAGATTTGTTTAGCTATTTAAGTTGTTTACTTATTTAAAGTTGCTAGGAGAATGAGGATTCTTGAACCAATACAATTATACCTAATAAGTTTAAGGGACTTTGTTTGATGTTCACCTCAAGATGCACTCCAAGGTCTTAATTAATCTATTCCTAAGGCCTGACAACTTCCTGATGAAGATAACCAGTTTAACCAGAAAGTGAATAAGATCATTCTTTTCCCCTTAGCAGGTTTAAGAGCTTATACATCAATGATTATGGCTGGGATGGGTTAGAGTCAGAGTGGGTGGGTTGGTGGGTGGGAAAGAAACACTAACTGAAACTGACTTGTTACCCAATGCCCTAACTGACTTTATAGAACACAGAGGGGTATGTTTACTAAACTGCGTTAGTGTGATTCGCGTTAGGAGTCGCGTTAGTAGAAGAAATGCCAAAAAAGGACATGGGCGGTACATCGTTACGGATAACGCGCGTTATAAGGTGCCGCGCAGCAACGATCGTTACAGGGAGCATTACTGCGCGTTAAGCCTAAGAAGGCGCGCTGACACCTGAAAAAAGAAACAGAGCTGTAGTACAATGGTTACTACACAGACTGATGGTACAAGGGTCATGGGTTTGATTCCCCAGTGTGCCTAATGAATAAGGCTGACTGAGGCATCATGTGTAACCCTTTGAAGGCCTACTATAATATTTTATTCCAAATTCTGCAGCCAGGTTAAAGTTTGCATATGTCAGGAAAATTGTGCCCGTCTTATTCAATATGTTCCAATAGTGACGTTCCCTCTGCCATGGTCATGTATTATATACCATTTGATAGGAATATTTAGGCAGAAGTTTGGATCCCGAAAGTGTTGGGGTTGGCCTGGAAAGGGTTAAGTATTGGGCTGTGAGGAAGTTTAGTTGTACTTTAATAGTGCTGCCAGCAAACACACCCTCACAGTGGCGTAACCTAAGGTGCCACATAAGGCACCCTAGAAGGCACTCCATAGGGCACATTATAAAGTGAGCTGTCTGCCAAGGCACCCTATAATGTCCCCTATAGGACACCATATAAGGCACCTTGTAAGGCACTTTATAGGGCACTTTATAGCACACATTCTGCTGTGGTTACCAGGATAGGGTCAACCCATCCGTACCCAGGATGCACAGCACATGTAAATCAGCAGTCTACAGATGATCACAAGATGGGGTATGCACCCCACAGCACCTCAGCCTGGTAGGGGGTGCCGACGGTGTGTGTTAGTGGCACAGAGTAGCTACAGACCGTCACAGTGTGCGGGTCCTGTGCTCATCCTGAGGGAGAGGTATGGTGCCCAGCATCATTCGCACAGCACCTGGCTGTGCTGAGATAGGCTATGCTGTAGGTCCCCATCAGTGCCAATGCGTAGTCCTTGAAAACACCCCTAGAATATGCCTGTGTTCATCTGTATGTCACATCTAGCCCTTGTGGACGATGATGCACCCAGAAAAGTGCATAACCTGTGTGGGTGCCATGGTCACATGATGTAAGTGAAGGGGGGTGTTGGGACCCACAGGGAGATTACATACCACCACCCAACGCACCCTCTGGGGCTCAGGGTGGGGGAGAGGATCTCCTGCCAACAGATCCACTTTCTACCCCCCTGCAATGGTGGCAGTAGAGGGGACCATCACCCCAGTCCTGCTAGGCATCAAACACCCTACAGAGCAGGCAATGCAGAGCAGTACACATCCATAACGCAATAGCAGACAGACAGCAGGTCTGGAAATGCTCAGCTGCCCCCCACCATTATCTGACATTCTCCAGCAGCAAGCCTACAGCCGCTGCACCCTGCAAGGTGTTCCAGCAAGACACATACTAGCTGCAGACAGTCCGCCAGCTAGTCCATAGTGCATGGTCCTGGAGAAGATGAATGTATCCAGAACGGGGATATCAGCATACACACCAAGCAGATAGGTCAGTGATTAGGCCCCAAAAGAAAACCCATAAATATCACATAAGAGAAATGCTATATAGCACTATGGGGGAACCTAGCCATGCCATGGTCACTGCTCAGTCAGGGTGAGAGTGACCTCCCAGCAGGACATGCTATGGCCACCCTGTCTGTGCAGGTGGTACCGGGCACTATAATGTCTGAGCCATTGCCCTATGCCCTGTGCAGATGCAACCAGGCCAGGCCACCCTATCCAGGCTATTCCCACAGTACCTTGCTCCTCATTATGCACATTGGCAGGCCAATACTGGCAACAGTGCTAGCGGTGTGGGCTGTGGAGGGTGTTGGCAGCCACCACACACTGGATAGACAGACATACACTCCCCACACCTATGCCAGCATTGTGCAACTATAGAGGTGTTGGGCAGCCCAGGCCACCACATCAGTCCTGGGCACAGTGCAGGCATGGCTATGGTACGCAATACTGTAGGAGTCACTCCCCAGATTGGTAAACACTGTCAGACACAAGACCTGTAGCACACTCCACAGACATCAGAAAGGTTGCTATGATGCAGCTCACTCCGAAAATTGTACTTAACCTAGGAATTGCTATCTGCCAGTAATCATAGCAACCTTTTGATAGATGTGTACCATATTCCCAGGTTTAGGGCGGCATTACTAAGGTATGCAAGTGCTAGTATTGGGAGATGCACGCAGAGCCCAAAGTCCTGCCTCTCCAGGAGGCTTTGGATAATGGGGCCTGTGGGTGCGGGTGTGTCCGCCACTGTTGTCTGCTGCTTTACGGCAGAGGTTCCCAACTCCAATCCTGCGGTGCAAAACACTGTTCGGGTTTTCATGCTGTCCCTCATGAATATGCATGAGATACATCTGCATACCATGGGGGTGGCGCATAGAAATGCAGCACAGGCATCTTTATCAGAGGCAGCATGGAACCTGAATGGTGTTTGGCCCTCCAGGACTGCATTTGGGAGGCTCTGCTCTAGGTAATGTGCATGTTTATGGTGTCTGTGCTCTGTAGGGTAAAATGTAGGTGTTTTGGGCATGTTTACATCATCTGCAAGAAAGGTTCTGTCTGTATTAGCAAGTTATAGTAGTGGGTAAAATATGAGGACTGGGTTGGCAGAAACCACAGCTGGGACTTGAACCTGTGACCTTCTGCTTCTGAATACACTGGTTTTGTGCACTGCACCACCATGTTATCACAGAGTTGGCGCATTCCCTGGTGATACCATGACTGTTGGTCAGACAGGGCCTGTCTGTTGCAGTGCATGGCACCCACCTACACAGGGCTAGGCCACGGTCTGCTCTGGGCAGCTGCCACTGCCCCCTCCACCACCAGTATCCCTCAGCCACCATGCTGACATGCCCTTCTGCTGGTGGAGCTGGTGGTACGCAGTCTCAGACCATCCAGTGTGCAGGTAGGTGGCTGCCTATGGTGCGGGTTCAGGGGTAGGGGTGCCTGCATAGAAGTGCATCTTTGGTAATCCAAAACTGCTTGGTCAAAATATTGGAGTGTGGAAAACAATCATACAAGAAAACTCACTCCACTAGAACACTTGTTTCTGAATGAATACAAACTGTGCTTGTTTACATGCAAATCTTATAAATACATAACAAGGACAAGAGGCGGCAAGGTTTCAGCAATACGGGCAGAAGCAAATGTGATCGAGGCGCAAGCCAAGATCTTGTTGCTAAACATAAGCCCATTAACATCAAGGACCACAAGCCACCGCCGTCCCCGTGTCTTTGTATTTTTTCTTTAAAACAATTTTCAGAAGCAAGCTGCGGACAAACACAACTAGAACCACTTAGCTTAACAAGAGCATAAGAGTGGTCCGCCGCCTGCTACTCCGATGTCCCTATGGCGCTCACGAACGTTTCGCGATAAACATCGCTGCATCAGGGGAAATACTACAAAAGAAAAACACAAACAAACACAAAACTATAATTTAAGAAAAACCAGAAACAACCACCCCAACGAGTCACAAACTAACTGTTAAAAACAGTAAATGCTGCTTACTTGACAGAACGGCCACAACAGCGCTTCAACATCGCTCACAAAAACGCCACGCATGCTCACACACAAATGTGCACTAAACTCCTAAATATGGCCAACCCCTGATGTCACGGGCTTCCCCAAAAGAAAGCCCTGCCCAAAATATTAAAGACACACTCCCAATCGATCCGGAGATTTAAACCACCCAGATCACGGTGTTCAAACGAAAAATATGCCGCTGTTCACAAACCAATAAGGACTGTTCCCTACTCTTACCATTCCTACCAGACAATACTTGATCCAAGCAAAAACACCGAAGATCGGAAAACTGGTGACAGAACTCTAAACAATGCGGAACCAAAGGCGCCTCACGGACGGAGCACTTGAGCCTGCTCTTGTGCTCAATAATGCGCTTGCGAAAAGCCCTACAAGTGCTGCCCACATATAAAAGACCGCAAGGGCACATTATCCCATAAACAACGTAAGTAGAATCACAGGTGGTCCAGTGACGGAACCGATGCTTTATGCCATGGTATTCAAACTGCAAAAGCTCACTAGAAACCGCACATATAGAACAATGCCCACACGGGCTATGTCCATATGCCGTGTCAGTGTCCTCGGCCACCGAACGTAAAGCAGATGGACTCAATATCTCCCGCAGATTGCGCTGACGCCACCAAACACAACGCACCCGCTTACCAGCCAATCCCGGGAGAGTGCCCAACACCTCCGAATGTCTCCGTAGAATTCGCTGTATAGAAAAACTATAAGGGGAATACTTAGAAATAAAATTAAGATGATCCCCTTCAACTAAAGAGTGCCCCTTGTGCCCATTGGTTCTGCATTGTTTAGAGTTCTGTCACCAGTTTTCCGATCTTCGGTGTTTTTGCTTGGATCAAGTATTGTCTGGTAGGGATGGTAAGAGTAGGGAACAGTCCTTATTGGTTTGTGAACAGTGGCATATTTTTCGTTTGAACACCGTGGATCCGGGTGGTTTAAATCTCCGGATCGATTGGGTAGTGTGTCTTTAATATTTTGGGCGGGGCTTTCTTTTGGGGAAGCCCGTGACGTCAGGGGTTGGCCATATTTAGGAGTTCAGTGCACATTTGTGTGTGAGCATGCGCGGCGTTTTTGTGAGCGATGTTGAAGCGCTGTTGTGGCCGTTCTGTCAAGTAAGCAGCATTTTCTGTTTTTAACAGTTAGTTTGTGAATCGTTGGGGTGGTTGTTTCTGGTTTTTCTTAAATTATAGTTTTGTGTTTGTTTGTGTTTTTCTTTTGTAGTATTTCCCCTGATGCAGCGATGTTTATCGCGAAATGTTCGTGAGCGCCATAGGGACGTCGGGGTAGCAGGCGGCGGACCACTCTTATGCTCTTGTTAAGCTAAGTGGTTCTAGTTGTGTTTGTCCGCAGCTTGCTTATGAAAATTGTTTTAAAGAAAAAATACAAAGACACGGGGACGGCGGTGGCTTGTGGTCCTTGATGTTAATGGGCTTATGTTTAGCAACAAGATCTTGGCTTGCGCCTCGATCACATTTGCTTCTGCCCATATTGCTGAGACCTTGCCGCCTCTTGTCCTTGTTATGTATTTATAAGATTTGCATGTAAGCAAGCACAGTGTGTATTCATTCAGAAACAAGTGTTCTAGTGGTGTGAGTTTTCTTGTATGATTGCATAGACGTGCACACTTCCCCCCAGCACCGCCTGCCAATGTTCTGTGCCCTTGAGTGTAGCTGCTGGGTACTATCCCCTGTGACACTGCAGGGGACACAGTCATGCCCATGTTGGACCCTCATCAGTTGCTGTCTGTCTCTGCTGTTTCTGCATTCCTATGGGCCAACTGAGCATCACCCTGGTCTCCTACTGTGGCCCAAACGCACCACAGCATGTGCCACCTGAGGCTCTCTGTATCCCCTTTTCCGGCATCTGCCCAGTAGTCCATTAGGATGTGCCCACCCTGCAGTTGCAGAACATGTGCACGCCATAGGTAACACAGGTACACTACCAAAAAACTGCCTCCAGTTTTGCAACTGATTCCTATAGATTTTGGGGTGCTGAATCCAGGAAAAATAGCCAAAATGTTCCATCACGTCACGTTTTCTTGCAAAATTAGATTTCTTATCCATATAAGGAATGTTCACATAATTTCTTTTTAGCCGACTGCAGTTTATTTTCTTGGCCCAAAATAGAGGTTGTAATGATTAACTAACTAGAAACACTCCCTCATGATATTTTAGAGTGTTTTGTATTCATTTTATACATTAACAGGACAATTGGGAGGCGGGGGGCTAAATCCAGTACTCGCGCTGGCGCATGTTCTTTCCTGTTCGCCTCGCCTGGTTCGCTCGCTCAAACACAGTGGTTGCGACATGAACGTTCTTGTCAAATTTCAGTTTCTTGCAAGTTCATTATTACCTTTTGTTTGCTCAGTCGTAATCCAGCTTTATTCCGAAGTGGTTCACTACAGTTGTAGTTTGCAGTGCTGTGTATTTGTGATGGTTCACAGAGCCAGAGGTTGCGTCAACTCTCCGGACAGTTTTTGTTTTATTTGTGGGGAATATACCGTGAAAAAGCGGCAGAGGAACATTTCTGCATTTATTAAAAAAGTATATTTCGCCTATTTCGGTTTGAAGTTAGGCGATCAAGACAAACCGTGGGCTCCTCACAAAGTGTGCAAGACATGTGAGGAAGATCTACGCTTATGGATGAAAGGTAAAAAACAAGCATTTCGTTTCGGAATACCTATGATGTGGCGTGAACAAAGAGACCACAGCAGTGACTGCTATTTTTGCTCTTGCATTGTGAAGGATTACAACTTAAAAAATAAGAACGTAATAAGTTACCCCAACCTTCCCTCAGCAATTAGGCCTATGCCTCATAGCAACGAAGTACCTGTGCCTGAACCACCAAAATCTTTGGATCATATTTGTGTGGACGGTTCTGACCATGATGAGACTCATCAGATGGCTTTTCCCGATGAGTCCAGTACTTCCGAGTTTGAAACTGAACCAGATCCGAAACCTGAACTTTTCTCTCAAGCTGAATTGAATGATTTAGTCCGGGATTTAGGACTCCCAAAAGATGCTGCCCAACTGCTAGGTTCTCGGCTTAAACAGAAAAATCTATTGTCACCAGGAACAACTTTTTATTGGTACCGCAACCGCGAGACACAATTTTTGAAGTATTTCAGCAAAGAGGAAGATTTGCAGGCATGTTTACTAAAGTCCGTTGCTGTGCGGGTCCCCGTTAGTGTGCTGGTGCCATATAAGGAGTGGGCGGGCCAGGCAGAAAAAGGAAAAAAACGGACCGTAGGTTTGTGAGTCGCGCTAATGTGCGGGTCCCACATTAGCGCGTGAGAAGGCTAAGTGGGGCGCTGCTGCACAACCAAACAACAAAGCCGTAGTACAACGGTGAAGACATTGACCTATGGTGCAGGGTTCAGGGGTTCAAACCCCCATTGCACCCAACAAAAAAGACCAGCTGAGGCATCAAATTTTATGGGCAAAAGTGGTGTAGGAGGCATATTGATTATGGGCGCAGAAGGCGGCGCACCTATTTTTTTAAACGGCATGAGACGGCGCACTGTTTATTGTGGGCGGCAGAGGGCGGCGCACTGTTAAGGTTGGGCGGCAGAGGGCGGCGCACTGATAAAATTGGTCAACAGAAGGCGGCGAGCCGGTGGGCAGAAGGCGGCGCGCTGATGTGTGAGGGGGCAGCCCAATAGTGGGAGGGATAAGTGGCGCGCTGATGTGCAAATAGCAGGAATGGAGCCATAGGACAATGGTTAAGACACTGACCACCCATGCAGGCACAATGGGTTCAATTCCCCCCAGTGCCCATTGAAGACAGCTGGCTGAGGCAGTATTTTAAGGGGCATGCCCATGTTGGGCGCTGTTAATGTTACGCGCCAGAAGGCGGCGCGCTGTTAATTCTAATTTTGTGCGCCACAAGACGGCGCGCCAATGGCTACAAGGCTGCGCGCTGCTGCTCAAACACAGGAACAGAGCCACAGCACAATGGTGAAGACACTGAGCAATGGTGCAGGGGCCATGTGTTCAATCCCTCACAAAGCCCAGAGAAAAAGGCTAGCTGAGGCAGTATGTTTTATGTTGGGGAGAGCTGTAGGAGGCTCTATAATTTTAGTTTTATGATAACTACTAGCAAACGCACTCTCACAGCATATTAATATAGGGCCGCCCATAAGGCACATGTTACAGTGCACCGTCTGCCAAGGCACCCTAGAATGTCCCCTATAGGGCAGCATGTATGTTGCGACACAGGATAATGTATGGTGCACCCTATATGGATGGCAACCATACAGTGCCCTATAGGGCGCCCCATAAAGCACCCTCAGAGGCACCTTATGGGTACAGTACACTGAGGGTGCTATTGCTGACATCAACATATGTACAGTAAACTAAAAAAATATGCTTTGAACACCTGTCTCACAGAACCCCAATGTGGGTTTGAACTCATCACCTCTGGCTGCACAGGCAGTGACCTAACCATAGCTGTATGGAAGCCCCTGGCTGGCTGCAGATAGCCTGCACGTCATCTCACAGATAGTATGCCAGGGTAAACAGGATAGGGTTAGGCCACACGTACCCATGATGCACTGCACATGCAAATTAGCTGTCCACAGATGGACACAAGATGGGAAATGCACCCCCACAGCACCTCGGCCCTGTTGGGGGACGTTACCGGGTGCACCCACACAGCAACTCGGCCTGGTAGGGGGCACTGACCGGGTGTTTTACTGGCACAAAGTAGCTACACAACGTTACATCGTGCGGGTTCTGGCCTCACCCTGAGTGTACAATGAGGCGCCCAGGACCAGGTCTACAACACTTTCCATGGCTGATGGAGGCCAAGTGGGAGTTCCAAAGCAGTGTTAATGTGTAAGATAGCTAGTTTCTGCACAAACGCCATGGATATCCCAGTCAGGCACAGCCGTAGCGCGCGCGCGCCGCCCCCCCCGACAAACATGGTCCCCCATCAAGAGATCCACACTCTACCTCCCTGCAAAGGTGGCAGTAGAGGGCAACATCAACCCCAGTCCTGCTGCGGAACACCCCCCACACACAGCCATAACACAATAACAGACAAACATATGACCAGGTATGGTAGGTTGCACCCCACCACCAGGTATTCCCCTGCAGCAAGCCAACTGCACCCTGCAAGCCATTCCAGCAAACCACATACCATCTACAAACAGTCTGCTGGTTAGTCCATAGTGCATGTTCCCAGTGGAGACACATGCACACAGAACTGGGCTGCCAGCATACACAGCAAGCAGATAACTCAGTGACTGGGCCCCAAATAGATACCCATATGTATCACATGAGAGAAAGACTGTACAGCACTATGGGGGTGCCTAGCCATGCTGTGGTCACTGCACAGTCAGGGTGAGCATGATCTCCCAGAAGGACATGCTTTGGCCACCCTGTCTGTGTAGGTGGTGGCCGGACACTACAGTGTCCCTGCCAGTGCCCTATGCCCGGTGCAGATGCATCCTGCCCAGGCCACCCTGTCCTGGCTATACCCATGGTACCGTGCACCTCATTATGCACATTGGCAGTGTGGGCTGTGGAAGGGGCTTGCTGCCAACACCCACGGTATAGACAAGCACACACTTCCACACCTATGCCATCATGGTGCTACTATTGAGAAGGTAATCAGCCTTGCCCACCAAGATCGCTCCTGAGCACGGCAAGGCATGGATATGGTAGGCAGTACAGCTGGTGGCCACTCCCCAGGGTGGTAAACAGCGTCAGAGGCCAGGCCTGGAGCACGCACCGCAAACACCTAACAGATTGTTCGGATGGGGTCAACTAGCAGTATGTGTGGAACTAGCAAACATCTCAGAGCTGTGTATCATATACCTCAGGTGTAGGGTGACATTGGTAGGACATGCAGGGTTCAATGGTTTGCCTCTCCAGGAGACATTGGTCAATGAGGCCTGTGGGTGTGGGTGTGGGTGTGTCTGCCCCTGATGGCTGCTGCTTTACGGCACAGATTCCCAACTCCAGTCCAGGTTTGCATCACACTGTTCTGGTTTTCCTGCTGTCCCTCATGGATATGCATGAGCTACATCTACATACCATGGGTGTGGTGCATAGATATACAGCACAGGCATTTGTATGAGTGCCATCATGGGACCTGACTGGTGTGTGCCCCACCAGGACTGCATTGTGTGATTCTGCTCTGGGTACTGGCCCTGTTCATGGTGTGTGTGCTCAGTGGGGTAAAGATAGACGTATTGCCATTGCATATGTCCTCCCCAGGAAAGGTGTGCCCTTACTATCACTGTTTAATTGGGGGAAAAAGATTAGTGGTTGCCCCAGTTGGGCTTTGAACCTGTGACCCTCTGCTCTTGTATACAGTGTCTGTGTGCACTGCACCACCGTGTATCCACAGATTGGGTGATTTCCCTGGAATGTCCATGACTGTGGATCCGGTAGGGCCTGTGTTGCAGTGGACTGTGCCAGCCTGCACATGACTGGGCCTCTGTCTTCTGTGGCTAGCAGCCACTGCCCCCTGCACCACATGTCCTCGTCCGCCAACATGCTGGCATGAGCTTCTCTCAGAAAAAGCAGATGACCTGATTGCAATGTGGCAGTACGGGACTGCATTTGGGTGACTTGGCTGTAGGTAATGCCCATTGTTGTGGTGTGTGTGCGCGTTGTTGGGTAAAATATGGGTGCTCTCCCCATGCTTATGTTCCCTGCAATACAGGGGTGTCTGCGCTATCTGTGTTCAGTGGTGGGTAAAATATAGGGATTGGGCTGGAACGTACCCCAGCTGGGCTTTGAACCTCTGACCCTCTGGTTCTAGAGGTACTGACTCTGTCCGCTGCACCACACTATGGCCACAGAAACAGTGCAGCCCCTGGAGGTAGTAAGCTTAGCAGAATGGAGTCACAAACCCTGCTCTATGCAAGTTTACTGTGGGCATATGCACCCTGTCTGGTGACAGACGTGCACATAAACCCCGGAAATGGCTACGGGAAATGGGGGACAAGATATCACCGCGCTGGGCAACAGTGATATTAATGGGCAACCATACCAAACACTCCCAGGAAAGCTCCAAACAAAGGAAATGTTTTTTGGAAGAGACTCGGCTCCGTAAACCCTTCAAAAGTTCATTTCTTTTTTCTGGAGCTTTGCTGGGTGTGTTTTCTGTATTTGCCCATCACTATAACTGTTCCCCAGCTGAATTACTGTTTTTAATAGTTCTGTTGTGGTCATTTTCTATTTGTATTTGCACTTTTGTGCTGTGCACATGTATCACACTGCTCACGTTTTGCTGGTTTCCCCGGTTTTCCTGTACATTGCTGACGGAAATGGTTTCTCTCTTCCCTTTAAATGCTTTCTACCGCGAGTGTTTCACTCGCGGTAGTTTTTTACATGCAAATTCGGGCCCGATACTGTGCGGGGAGCCTCTCCCCTCCCACTCTCCACCCATTGACCCCGTCCCTCCGCCCCTCCGGAGCCTTCCTCCGCCCTCCTTTCGCCGTTCCACGCCTCTATCAGAAATTTGCGGGCCGCACTTGTACGGGGCCCGTTAGTGAGCCGCGTACCTGTGCGGGGGTGACACGCACATGTGCGGGGCGTTTAAACGCGTTTCTGCGCGTTTCAGTGCTGCGTTGCCGTGCGCTATTTTGCGGGGTGCTATTTTGCGGACTTTAGTAAACATGCCCCTTGGTATTTTGCAACGATATATACGGAGTGATGGAAAAGTTTAAACTCAAGTATGATCCTGCTGAATGGCGGCTGTTCATTGATTCATCAAAAGACAGCATAAAAGGTGTTCTTCTTCATAACGGCAACACATTCGCTTCAGTTCCTATTGCTCACTCTGTTATTCTCCAAGAAAAATACGAGAATTTGGCCCTGATTCTTCAGAAGATTCGTTATGATGAGCATAAGTGGATGATTTGTGGAGACTTTAAAATTCTATCCATGCTATTAGGGCAGCAATCCGGTTTCACCAAATATCCCTGCTTCCTTTGCTTGTGGGATAGCCGGGCCCGCGACCTACACTGGGGGAAAAAAGACTGGCCAATTCGGGAGTATTTGAGACCCGGTGAGAAAAATGTTCTTCATGAGAGCTTGGTACCTCGTGATAAAATTCTATTACCACCTCTCCACATTAAGTTGGGTCTCATTAAGCAATTCATCAAGTCCCTTCCAAAAGATGGTGAGTGCTTTCGGTACCTTTGCTCAAAGTTCCCCCGACTTTCTGAAGCAAAGCTAAAGGAAGGAGTGTTTGTTGGCCCTGATATAAGGAAACTCATTTCAGATGGAGCATTCGCTGAAACGATGTCTGAGAAGGAAAAAGAAGCCTGGGATTCCTTCAAGGATGTTGTTCTCAAATTCTTGGGGAACAGGCGGGATGAGAACTATAAGGATATTGTTGCCAGGATGCTCAATGCCTTCAAAGAACAAGGCTGTAACATGAGCCTGAAAGTCCATTTCTTGCACTCCCATGTGAACTACTTTCCCGAAAACCTGGGGGCGTACAGTGAAGAACAAGGTGAAAGGTTTCACCAGGACATCAAGGATGCAGAGAGAAGGTACCAAGGAAGATGGAACACCACTATGATGGCCAGGGCCGGATTTACCTTGAGTGAGGCCCTACACCAACAAAAATTGTGGGCCCCCAGCAGGGGCGGCCCAAGGGGGGTGCGGACCTCATTTGCATAAGGGGCCTCATTTGCATAAATATTTGCATAATGTTACCATATACTAACTTTTAGTAAACGTGCCTCTTAATGAGTGTATGGATAAAGAAAGACTAAAAGATTTCTACATTACTATAATCCAGTGCCAACTGCCAGACACATTAGGAACTACTACAAACACTGCCCATAGTAAACCCGCCGTATCCTAACAGCACTACCAGGACTCACAAAGCACCATACTCTACCAATCAAAAGGCAACACTGCAAATATTAAACCAATACATTTCAGAGAACAACAATACATGACCTACTGGGGAAAGAGAACAAGTGGCAATGTCAAATAGGAATTATATAAACAGAACACCTCAGCTCAGTTACACATGCAGAACATAGACCATCACCAAACAAGTAATCACAATTTAGAAATAGGAAGACAATAATTAAACTGGGAATCCCAAAAGCCAAACTTGGAATGTACAACACTGTAGAAATAAAACAATACATTAATTTGCTCTTGTACTAAACAAAGCACAGATGTTAATGATGCACATTTACCAGAGCTGACATATTACCATTAATAAATTCAAAATAAAGAGATATTTTTCTACCTTTTGTGCATTTTTTTCAGCTGCAATTGCTCCAGCCACTTTCTTCTGGTTTCTTCGTGTCTTCTGCTAACTCTCCATCGTCTGCTGTCCATTTGTCCTTTCTTCTCTCTTCTAGATTTTTTTCCATTCTCTCTCTACATCTGCTTTAACATACTAATCTTTCTCCTTTTGCTCTTTCCTCATTCCTATTTCATCCACTCAAATATTACCCCTCCATCCTCAATCCCCACTTACTCTCCCAATACCCGGCCAATTGTAGATTTTTTATCCCTCCCACACAAAATATTTTTCCCTTCTCCATTTTACTCTTCCAGCCCCATCCCATTCTAATCCTCCCCAACATCAGCTCCCTTCTAGTTCCAGCCTCACCCAGCATCCATTCCCTTCTAGTCCCTGCATCAGCCCATTTCCAGCCCTAGCCATCCATCAGCCCATTTCCAGTCCTAGCCCCCCCATCACCCCACTTACAGTCCTTAACCCATCACCCCATTTTCAGTCCTTAACCCCCCATCACCCCATTTTCAGTTTAAGCCCCCCCTATAACCCATTACCAGTCCTAACCCCCCATCAGCCCACTTCCAGTCCTAACCCCATCAACCCATTTCCAGTCAGCCCCCCATAGCCCATTGCCAGTCCTACCCCCCCCATCAGCCCACAGCCCATTACCAGTCCTAACCCCATCATCCCACCTCCAGTTTTAACCCCCCAGCCCATTTCCAGTCCTAGCCCCCTATAGCCCATTACCAGACAACCCCCATCAGCCCACAGCCCATTACCAGTCTTACCCCCCCAAAGCCCATTACCAGTTCTAAACCCCCCCAACAGCCCATTACCAGTCCTAACCCCATCAGCCCACCTCCAGTCTTAACCCCCCAGCCCATTTCCAGTCCTAGCCCCCCCCCATAGCCCATTACCAGACAGCCCCCATCAGCCCACAGCCCATTACCAGTCTTAACCCCCCCCAAAGCCCATTGCCAGTTCTAAGCCCCCCCCCAACAGCCCACAGTCCATTACCAGTCCTAACCCCATCAGCCCACCTCTAGCCTTAACCCCCCCCAGCCCAGCCCATTTCCAGCCCCAGCCCCCCAATAGCCCATTACCAGCCCTACCCCCCCAGTCCATTTCCAGCCCCAGCCCCCACAATACCACATTACCAGGCCGCCCCCCCCATTGTCCATTAACATTCCTACCCCCCCCATAGCCCATTACCAGTCCTACCCCCCCCCCATCGCCCATTACCAGTCCTACCCCCCCCCCCACATAGCCCATTACCAGTCCTACCCCCCCCCATAGCCCATAGCCCATTACCAGTCCTACCCCCCCCCCCATAGCCCATTACCAGTCCTACCCCCCCCCGGCCTAAAGTAAAATTTAATTTAAAAAAAAAACCTGGTGGCTGCCGCCGCGGGGCCCCCTCTGCTGCCGCGGGGGCCCCGTCTACAAGCTGGTCGGGTCCGGTCGGGTCTCTCTCTCCCTCCCTCGCTGCAGGCTGCAGGCTGCGAGAGACGCATCTTCGCGTCTCTCGCAGCCTGCAGCGAGGGAGGGAGGGAGAGAGACCCGACGGACCGGACCCGACCCGACCCGACCAGCTTGTAGACGGGGCCCCCGCGGCAGCAGAGGGGGCCCCGCGGCGGCGGCAGCCACCAGGTTTTTTTTTTAAATTAAATTTTACTTTAGGCCGGGGGGGATAGGACTCCTACCCCCCCCCCGGCCTAAAGTAAAATTTAATTGTAAAAACTACCGGGGGGCGGCCGCCGCGGGGCCCCGGCGGCGGCCGGGGGGGCCCCGTCTACACCCTGGTCGGGTCGGGTCCGGTCGGGTCGGGTCGGGTCGGGTCTCTCTCCCTCCCTCGCTGCAGGCTGCGAGAGACGCGAAGGGAGAGCGTCTCCTCGCGTCTGTGTTAAGCCCGCAGGGGCTGATGGGAAATCCCATCAGCCCCTGCGGGCTTAACACAGACGCGAGGAGACGCTCTATCTTCGCGTCTCTCGCAGCCGGGAGGGAGGGAGGGAGACGAGACCCGACCCGACCCGACCAGACCATACCATCTTGTAGACGGGGCCCCCGCGGCAGCAGAGGGGGCCCCGCGGCGGCAGCCACCAGGTTTTTTTTTAAATCGAATTGAAAAAAAAAAAACCTGGTTCTATTTTTTGTGGGCCCCTGCCGGTTGTGGGCCCTACGCCATGGCGTACATGGCGTATACGTAAATCCGGCCCTGATGATGGCCGATTTCTGCTGGTTGCTGCTGCGGGAAACCCTAGATGAAAAATACGCCAAGCAGTGCACCAAGAGAAGCATTCGGGGGAAGAAGAAACGGGCCCACCAGGAGATTGATTGACCCAAGAATGACTTTAAAATCTAAACTGTGTTGACAAATATCGTGTTTTTACTAAACTTTGAAATAAAAATTTGCTAGTTATTACCACAGTGTCGGATCTCATTTATTAGAATTTTATTTTCACACCATCGGGTGTTTGTCTTCATGTATTGCAATGGTGCGGTTTGCGTTTTCTATTCTTACATACATACCTGTACAACATTTTTTTGCACATTTCTTTGCTTTGCTTTGTGTCTAACCTCGCTCTTATATGCTCAATGTTTGTGCACATGTATGTGGCTGTTTTAAGTGCAGACAATTTTGCTACCATCACAGTGTGTTTTGTTGACATTACTCTATTCTTATGTGCTGCCTTGTTACAATTTTCTTTATTCTTATTTGAATAACTACTAAACAATTAGTATAAAGAATTCATCCAAGAAACTTTTATCTCGATCGCACTCAATCTGAAACGTTCACCTCAAACTGCTAACCCAATGTAGCAAAAAATCTGTACGTGATGGAGCAAATTGGTTACCAGATTTGGATTCAGCGCACCAAAAAACGTAAAAATCAATCGAAACATTAGAGGCAGTTTAAAAAAAAAAATTTTTAGTGTACCTGTGTAACCTGTCCATCAACATGGGGTGACTCTGATCTGCACTATTTCACTGTGGGATCATTCACCTTGTCTGGGGACAGAGCATACGTCCTTCCACAATTACTATCTTTTTCTGGGGCTTTCTCACTAGTGTTTGTTGCTGTTTCCCATTGGTGTCACTATTGGCTTGCTTAGTTCTGTTTCTTTCCTTGTTTATTCTGGTCATTTTCGCTGCTTATTTGCCCTTTTCTTCCGTGCACATGTATCACACTTATCACGTTTTGTAGGTTTCCGTGCCTCTGCTGTACATTGCTGACACTGAAATGGTTTCCCTCCCCTGCAAATGTGCATCTAATGGCAGGTTTTCATTCGCGTTGGGATTGAGCCCTCGATTTCAGCGCGTTAGTGTGAATGTAGCCTCTCCCCGCCCACTCTCCGCCCATTGACCCCTTCTCTCCGCCCACTCTCCACCTTCTGCGGTGTTTTACCGCTCCGCGGGAGTTTACGATCGTTAACTAAGGTTAACGCAAGTTACGTAACGTTAACGATCGTTAGCGTGTTATACCGCGCGTTAATGTTACTTAACGTGCGTTAACGTTACGTATCGCGCGTTATGTAACATTACCGCAGTTTAGTAAACATACCCCAGAATTTCAAAATAGACTCGGGGGGATATTCAAAGGCATTCACATGGTTTGCAGATCTGCAAGCTGTGTAAATTGCCCATCTGTGAGATATTACATCATGGTTAATGATATTACTGACATGTTTAGTGTCATTGAGTATCTGTGGATGCCACCACTACATGCCCCGAAGTTAAGCCATGAGCAGGAGATTAAACCATTGCACATGCTCCATATTTTACAGCCCTTGTATTATATGACTGAAAATTATATCAAGTATAACGGGGAAGTATTTTAGAATGAGTTGAAACATTCTCTCTTCATAAATAGCAGAAGACGCCACCTTACCCACCTTCTTCCCATGTGTAATATTTTTACAAGCAAAGAACAGAAAAACCAATAGGTCCAGAGATTCCCGCAAGAAATGTCAGAGATCCCCAGTTCTGATCTCCCTGTGACTGCCACCTCAATAACCATCTATGTCACCACTGCTATACCATGCACACATAAACATATCATCAAAGGTCACAAGAGAATCAAGCAGTGCAAAGACAAAATGCCATCCCTTCTGGGATACCTCTCCAGCATGTATTGTTATAGCGGGTGCAACTTCAAACCTGTTGCAGTAAGGATAGCAAACAACAAAGGTCATCCACCCATGTTGTGGTTTAATTCACTTTTGGAAAGCTGTGTGACCTTATCCTCAATAACATCTAGGTGGGAATACAAACTTGTATGTATCTATGTTGACAGTCATTGCAAAGCATGCTTCATTGTCAATGTAATTATGGATGGTAGTGAACTGTGTAAAATGTTGATATCTAATGAACTTATTTTGATAAACTGCAATGGTTCTATTTAGGCCAGCTTTCTTGATTGTAATTTTCAGCATTGTTTTAAGCACAGTCCTTGTCATCTTGGCTGGCTGTTCAAACAACATAGCTGACACTAAGCTAGACCAACTCTCTTTCCATGGGAACTATTCAATAGTACTCCTTGTGGAATTTCTATGTACGAAGCAGATTATTGACTCAGAGGTTGGAGTTATGCAATTGGTTTCCCTAGTTTGGAGGGTTTGTTTTCCTGAGCATCATTCTAGGGAGGAAGGTGCTATAGTTTTCTATCCTAAAAAGTCAAAGTCGATAGTCCTATGATCTGGTGTTAGGTTAAGGAGGTACGGTTTCCCAACCTTTGAAATACAACCTTTCCTAGGGCTTCTTTTCCATAAGAACATAAATATATGCCTTACTCGGTCAGACCATGGTCCATTAAGCCCAGTATCCTGTTTTCAACAGTGGCCAATCAAGGTCATAAGTACCTGTCAAGTGCCCAAAGAAGGTATAAGATTCCACAATGCTTATTCTGGGGTAAGCAGTGGATTTCCCTGGTCCTTTTTAATAATGGCTGATGGACTTTTCCTCAGGGAATTTGTCCAAACCTTTTTTAAACCCAGATATACTAACTGCTTTTACTACATCCTCTGATAAGGAATTCCTGAGTTTGATTACTCATTGAGCGAAAAAAATATTTTCTTTTATTAGTCCTAAATGGGCTACATTGGGCTTGAGTGTCCTCTAGTCTTTCTACTTTTTGAAGGAGTAAACAACCGACCTAAATTTACCCATTCCACTCCATTCATAGACCTCTATTATATCTCCCCTCAGACGTCTCTTTTCCAAGTTGAAGAGGCCTAACCTTTTAAGCCTCACCTTATAGAGGTATCCTTCCATCCACTTTACCAGTTGGTGTCTTTTCTCTGTACCTTTACTAATTTTGCTATTTCCTTTTTAAGAAATGGCGACCAGAGGTGCACACAATATTCAAGGTGCGATCACACCATGGAACGACACAGAGGCATTATAATATCCTTGGTTTTATTCTCCATTCCTTTCCTTACGATACCTTATGGAAGAGAATTCTGCTGAAGTTTTGGGGATTTTTTTTTCTTTGTGTTATTGGATGTTTGCCAGTGAGGGAATGGGAGCTTACATCTGATATCAGATTTGCTCATCTAGTAATTCCCCTTCTATGCATGCAAACCCCATGAGTAGAGGAAAAGAATACTCATCCATTACAGCATATGAGAAGAAGGAGGAGGAGGAGGATGCCCATCCAGTATGGTAAGCAAAAGAGAGAAAATCTGAGAGTCAGAAAGCACTGGATTTTGGGTCCCAAGGGTGTCCCAGGACTTAGAGAACCCATTTAGCCATTCGTTAGGTGAACACAAAGAAAACAGTACTGTACTTAAAGATATTCATGGGAGGATTACACAGGTACACTAAAAAAAATTTTTTTTAAACTGCCTCTAATGTTTCGATTGATTTTTATGTTTTTTGGTGCGCTGAATCCAAATCTGGTAACCAATTTGCTCCATCACGTACAGATTTTTTGCTACATTGGGTTAGCAGTTTGAGGTGAACGTTTCAGATTGAGTGCGATCGAGATAAAAGTTTCTTGGATGAATTCTTTATACTAATTGTTTAGTAGTTATTCAAATAAGAATAAAAAAAATTGTAACAAGGCAGCACATAAGAATAGAATAATGTCAACAAACACACACTGTGATGGTAGCAAAATTGTCTGCACTTAAAACAGCCACATACATGTGCACAAACATTGAGCATATAAGAGCGAGGTTAGACACAAAGCAAAGCAAAGAAATGTGCAAAAAATGTTGTACAGGTATGTATGTAAGAATAGAAAACGCAAACCGCACCATTGCAATACATGAAGACAAACACCTGATGGTGTGAAAATAAAATTCTAATAAATGAGATCCGACACTGTGGTAATAACTAGCAAATTTTTATTTCAAAGTTTAGTAAAAACACGATATTTGTCAACACAGTTTCGATTTTAAAGTCATTCTTGGGTCAATCAATCTCCTGGTGGGCCCGTTTCTTCTTCCCCCGAATGCTTCTCTTGGTGCGCTGCTTGGCGTATTTTTCATCTGGAGTTTCCCGCAGCAGCAACCAGCAAAATCAGCCATCATAGTGGTGTTCCATCTTCCTTGGTACCTTCTCTCTGCGTCCTTGATGTCCTGGTGAAACCTTTCACCTTGTTCTTCACTGTACGCCCCCAAGCTTTCGGGAAAGTAGTTCACATGGGAGTGCAAGAAATGGACTTTCAGGCTCATGTTACAGCCTTGTTCTTTGAAGGCATTGAGCATCCTGGCAACAATATCCTTATAGTTCTCATCCCGCCTGTTCCCCAAGAATTTGAGAACAACATCCTTGAAGGAATCCCAGGCTTCTTTTTCCTTCTCAGACATCGTTTCAGCGAATGCTCCATCTGAAATGAGTTTCCTTATATCAGGGCCAACAAACACTCCTTCCTTTAGCTTTGCTTCAGAAAGTCGGGGCAACTTTGAGCAAAGGTACCGAAAGCACTCACCATCTTTTGGAAGGGACTTGATGAATTGCTTAATGAGACCCAACTTAATGTGGAGAGGTGGTAATAGAATTTTATCACGAGGTACCAAGCTCTCATGAAGAACATTTTTCTCACCGGGTCTCAAATACTCCCGAATTGGCCAGTCTTTTTTCCCCCAGTGTAGGTCGCGGGCCCGGCTATCCCACAAGCAAAGGAAGCAGGGATATTTGGTGAAACCGGATTGCTGCCCTAATAGCATGGATAGAATTTTAAAGTCTCCACAAATCATCCACTTATGCTCATCATAACGAATCTTCTGAAGAATCAGGGCCAAATTCTCGTATTTTTCTTGGAGAATAACAGAGTGAGCAATAGGAACTGAAGCGAATGTGTTGCCATTATGAAGAAGAACACCTTTTATGCTGTCTTTTGACGAATCAATGAACAGCCGCCATTCAGCAGGATCATACTTGAGTTTAAACTTTTCCATCACTCCGTATATATCGTTGCAAAATACCAAATCTTCCTCTTTGCTGAAATACTTCAAAAATTGTGTCTCGCGGTTGTGGTACCAATAAAAAGTTGTTCCTGGTGACAATAGATTTTTCTGTTTAAGCCGAGAACCTAGCAGTTGGGCAGCATCTTTTGGGAGTCCTAAATCCCGGACTAAATCATTCAATTCAGCTTGAGAGAAAAGTTCAGGTTTCGGATCTGGTTCAGTTTCAAACTCGGAAGGACTGGACTCATCGGGAAAAGCCATCTGATGAGTCTCATCATGATCAGAACCGTCCACACAAATATGATCCAAAGATTTTGGTGGTTCAGGCACAGGTACTTCGTTGCTATGAGGCATAGGCCTAATTGCTGAGGGAAGGTTGGGGTAACTTATTACGTTCTTATTTTTTAAGTTGTATCCCTTCACAATGCAAGAGCAAAAATAGCAGTCACTGCTGTGGTCTCTTTGTTCACGCCACATCATAGGTATTCCGAAATGAAATGCTTGTTTTTAACCTTTCATCCATAAGCGTAGATCTTCCTCACATGTCTTGCACACTTTGTGAGGAGCCCATGGTTTGTCTGGATCGCCTAACTTCAAACCGAAATAGGCGAAATATACTTTTTTAATAAATGCAGAAATGTTCCTCTGCCGCTTTTTCACGGTATATTCCCCACAAATAAAACAAAAACTGTCCGGAGAGTTGACGCAACCTCTGGCTCTGTGAGCCATCACAAATACACAGCACTGCAAACTACAACTGTAGTGAACCACTTCGGAATAAAGCTGGATTACGACTGAGCAAACAAAAGGTAATAATGAACGTGCAAGAAAATGAAATTTGACAGGAACATTCATGTCGCAACCACCGTGTTTGAGCGAGCGAACGAGGCGAGGCGAACAGGAAAGAACATGCGCCAGCGCGAGTACTGGATTTAGCCCCCGGCCTCCCAATTGTCCTGTTAATGTATAAAATGAATACAAAACACTCTAAAATATCATGAGGGAGTGTTTCTAGTTAGTTAACCATTACAACCTCTATTTTGGGCCAAGAAAATAAACTGCAGTCGGCTAAAAAGAAATTATGTGAACATTCCTTATATGGGTAAGAAATCTAATTTTGCAAGTAAACGTGACGTGATGGAACATTTTGACTATTTTTCCTGGATTCAGCACCCCAAAATCTATAGGAATCAGTTGCAAAACTGGAGGCAGTTTTTTGGTAGTGTACCTGTGTTATGCTTACAATATGAAACTGTATTACTATGAATTTATCACCAAGAAAATATGCAATGTACTAGATCATCACTATTGACATTATTGGCTTTTTAAGAAAAGCTTGGCTGTTATGTGACTAGTGGAAAAGAAAATAACATTTTTTAAAATTGTACCTGTAGAGGCTGCGTGATGAGTTCCTGGACAATCCCAATGGTGTTGAAGCTCAGCACACTACTGCTCCCAAATAGTGTGCTGAACTGCAACACCACTGGGACTGCCCCAGGACTCATCAGGCAGCCTCTATGGGTACAGTTTTAAAAACATGTTTTTCTTTTTCCACTGGTCACACAACAGCTGAACGCTACTTAAAACGCCAATAATTTCAGTAGAGATGATCTAGCACATTGCAGATTGAAATCCAGGCCATAGACTCAAAAGTTAGCCAGCTGCCGTGGGAGGGAGTGAGGAGAAGCAGAGAAAGAGTCATGGGGCAGCTGGAGAAGCCCAGTTATCAGTTCCATGATCATGGCAGGAAGCAGTGGCTCAAGCAGAGCCAGAAAGCCAAAACCTGTACCTTTTCCCAAGCCAGATCACGGCTGCAGAAGGAAGCCATGAGCAGCATTGGGACCAGTATGGAAGAAGCTCCATTAGCTGTCTTAAAAGGACCATGCACCCTGGGAGCACAAAAGAGAGAGATAGAACCAGATACCCATCCCCATTTCCTCATTTTTCTGCAGTCTTGACAAACACTGCGAGACAGAAAAGAAACCCTTTCCAGAAAAAGGGGCAGAAGATTTAGCGCCCTGCTAACCTGCGTAGTAAGTCAGTCTGGGGAAAAAGGGTTCCTACTGTTTCCCCAGAGCTAGGCACAGGAAGTACCCTACTAGTATCCTGGGATAGGAAGAATCCTGACATCAGAAGACCAGAAGATCCCCTCTCCAGAAAAAGAAGGATGACATCACAGACCATGTAAGAGAAGATAAAGAAGAAAAGGAGATGATTGACAGGCATGTGTGGGGGTTCTGTTGGATGAGGATTTAAGCTTGCACCAACAGGTGTCCCAGGTGGTTTGAAGTGCCTATGGTTATTTGAGACTTCTTCCGGATCTTCAGCCTTATTTAGATCGGTAGGAGCTGTATTTGGTGGTTCAGGCTCTAGTACTATCACGCCTTATTGTAATGCCCTCTATATGGGTTTGCTGGGCTACCTGTTGAAGATGTTACAGATAGTCCAGAACTCAGCAGCTTGATTTACATGGGGATTGCATAGGCAAGATCCAGTTGCAGGAGTTCTGAGGCAGTTGCATTGGCTCCCGATTAGGCAAAGGTGTGTTTTCAAGGTATTGATCCTGGTATTTAAAGTGCTGAGGGGCATGGGCCCTGGTATCTGCAGGAGTTGGTGCAGTGGTATCAACCTGGGTGAGCCCTGCGTTCCACTGGGATGCAGTTGCTGGTCCTGCCAGGGCTCATGCAAGTTCGTCTGCAGTGCTGGCAAGCATGAGTGTTTTCTGTGGTAACTTCAATTCTGTGGAACGCCTTGTCGGTAGAGTTGCTCAGAGCTGTTAGGTTTTCGTAACACATTGAAAACTTTCCTTTTCCCTTGAATGCTGGTGTCAATGGTGGGCAGGTGGGCTATTGGGCAGATGGTTAGAGTGGCAGTATGGCAGCAGTTGGAAAGGGTGTGAGGGGGTGGTTGGGGGGGCCCTGCTGGGTGAGGCCTGAGGGATTTGAATATGCTTTATCTTTTGTTGTACACCGTCTTGAATGCTTGAGCATATGGTGGTTAATAAATGTTTTTAAATAAATAAACCTGCCATAGGGAAACACAGAGGACATGTGCAGATATGTATTTAAGAACATGCATATAGACAGAAAATCAAAAGATCCATGTGCTCAGAAGAGAAAGCCCATGAAAGGAGCAGAACTGAGCTGGAGGGGAAAAAAGAATCCCTTATCCTCCCTCTTCGGAAGAGAGCTACAAGACACCCAGAGAGCAGAAAGATGCCATGAAGAAAATGAAAAAAAGAACAGAAGGAAGGCAGAAAGGACTAGAGCAGAAATCAGTCAGGACTGCGGCCTCAGTGAAGCCCTTAAGAAGTGAATGCAGGTCCAGGGAAAAGGCCAGAAGCTCACAGTAAGAAGGTAAAACAAATAGAGGAAGATCAGGATGCAAGTAAAGTGCAGGAGTCTTCAGCTACAGCCAGAAGAGAGAAAAGTAGCAGGACGGGACTAAAGAGCCTGAGTCAGAGAGAGCCCTGGAACAGCAGAATCCAAGAGTCTGGGTTGTAAAAAGTGAGCCAAGCTATGTGAGATCCTAGTAAAGAACTGTCCTAGGAGTTTGAACCCAGTCATGAAGTGATGAGAGTGGAGACAGACTACAGGGTCAGTGTCTGCAGGGAGACTGTAGCCCGAGATGTGCTGAGAGAGAGACAACTAGCCTCCAAAGACTGGAGGTGCTGATCCTGAAGGGAACCAATAGGGATAGTTCCTACATAAGAGCCTTTGAAGCAGTGGTAAGCTGTTTAGATCCTAAGAATCCCCTCCACCCAGGAAGGGCAGTGGCTGCAAGCACTATAAACCTCGTTCCTATCATGGATAAAAGTGTTGGAGATTCTAGACAGATAGAAGTACTCTAGTGTTTTATTTCCAGTTTAGCTAGTATACAGTTGATAGTGCATACACTAAGGGTAAGCCTTCTTTTGGTTAGAGAAGTGTTTTGTTCATTTTTGGTATCTAGTTAGGTGCGTTGAGTGACCTGAGGGTGTGACTGCCTATAGTGTGGAAGCGCCACAGACTTCCATGGGACTTGGATCTACATGTTGGGTCAAGTGAAGATCCCAGCAGTGAGACCTAAACTTGCATCACCCCACTTCTGGCCAGAGCACTAGCTTAATTGAGCTTAATTAACATAACACTAAGAGGGGGGACACGGGAGCTCAGCAGGGGCTGCTTACACCTAACTGTGGTGGGACAGTTGAAATAGTTTTGTGTACACCTACCTGCTCCTCCATAAATGTTGGGAGGACCACACGAAGGAACACTGGAAGCATAACAAAATGGAATTGTGATGTGGGTATGGTATTTGCGTGAAGTATACGAGTAACAGTGTTTTTGTCTTTGGTGGTACTGTGCTTCTAAATTGGTTAACCATATTTTACTGCACTTGACCATGTTTTTTCTCATACTTTTAACCAAGTTGGTTCTCAAGCTCATACTCACAATTCCCCTACCTTACCCCAACATCCAAATAGATTTTATTAACTAACTATCTCATTCTTGTTTGGTGCCTTCCACTATCACTACTTCCCTTTACAATAAACACTAATATTTATTTTCAGCGCCAGCCCCTCATGCCAACTTCTGAGGAAATCTGTCATGATAATTTATTGTAACCTCGGCCAGTAGGAGTGGGGAAGGGGGGGTCAGGATCACTGTTCCCTCTAAGCTGTGCGCGTGTGCGCGCGCACACACCTCGCCGAGTGAGCGCACATACTTTACAACAGAGCGCACAAAAATTACAGTTCTGATTCTGATAGAAAATAACACAGACGTCTTAAAATTTAAAAGTTGTGATTGTAATTACTAGAAATTTTCTGCTTCATTTAGTAATCGTCTGTTTTCATTTAATTTGATTAAAATCAATGTGGTGTACATACTGTATTCTGACGTGTAGTCAAATTTTAAAGTATATAATGCCGAGTGTCGTTATGTGGGCATTAAAAATTTTAACCTTCCTTCAAAAGCTGCACAGCTGATATTTTATGCGCACACAGCCTACAGAAAATTAGAGGGAACATTGGTCAGGATCCTCAGAGGAAGTTCAGTTGCTGATGACTTGAACAAAGGAAGACAGTGAAGCCCAAACCATCTGTTCCGCCTCACCTGGCATGACAGCTACAGTTGAAATATCACTTATTTATTTATTTTTATTTATTTATTTATTAGCTTTTATATACCGCACTATTTAGTATCAGAGCGGTTTGCAAGGAACATTAACAGACAAGCAACTTTACAGAGAACAAATAAAGAACATGCATAAAGCATCAGAACCGATAACTTAACTTTAACAGGCAAGAACAACAATTCTTGGTAACAAGGCAGGGTGCTAAGTAACAAGTAAATGGGTAAAACTAAACAAAGTGAAAGGGTGGAGGGAGAAGAGGGGTGGGGGAGGGAAAGGGAGGGGAAGGAGGGAGAACAAAGAGCAGCATCAAGTTCTTTGGTCGGCATTAAGAGCGTCCCTCAAAGTATTATGTAGACCGCATTATGATTTGTTTCAAGAGACTATCTAGAACATCCAAGGACTCTAAAGCAGAAGCTTCCCATTGTTCAGAATGAGCTTTTGTGATGTAGTGAACTAGTCAGTAGCAACCCCCAGTAGCTTGTTTGTAAGGAATAGGAGAGGTGAAAGCATCTTGAGTGCCATCTTGAAACAAATCAAAAAGGGGAAGACAGCATCAGCATTGAAAGAACATGTAAGCTGTGACATTTTCGAGACAGGGAGTCTCTGGTAAGGAATGCAAATGTGACAAAACTACACACTGTCAAACAAATCTTAGTTTATAATAGGAACAATAAATCATGCTCTATGGAAAATGTCTTACAACAGATTATAAAGTGTTTCATGACAGCCTATAACATTCAATAAATGGTTTAAAACCATCTATTAGGTACTTATTTCATGCAGACAGCAACATTACAATACAAATGGAACAGAAAGATCACATGGCTTGCCCTGAGATGAGCTTTTAAGAAAAAGGCCTGACATCAGACAATTATCATCCTACTATTTGAATTATCACAGGGCTTTGAATTCAGCTTCCAATGTACAGTATTAAAGTATGTAATCAGGATAATTTTTATAACAGGATGCCCAGAAGATGCCTATCCGAAGTCTATTTTAGAAAAAAAAGCAGGTACACTCCTTGTGGCTTTGGGCAAGTCACTTAACCCTTCATTGCCTCGGAAGAAAGGCCAGGCAATCTACCTCCGGTCACACTGCCAAGAAAACCCAGGAGCTTCTGGGTCGCCAGGAGTCAGCATTGACTCAAAGGCACACATTGCATTGTTGCATTTTTCTTTATAGAATAGAGGTGTAAATGTCCGAAAACACTCAAGTCTAGGCGCAAGCACTTACACCAGCCCTAGGCCTGTGCCTAGATTTTGAAAAAATGCAGGTAAGGAAACTTTCCATTCTACCCACGCTCCACCCAACCTTTGCCCTTCGGCTCACCTACTGTGAAAGGCCGCAACATCACCCTGACTCATGTATTTATAAAATAATAACTGGCTAATGTTTGCATGTAAAGGCCCATCCGTGTGCATAAATCACGGGAAATACATTTATGGCATGTAACTTTACAAGGCTCCTTTCAAGCTTCTAATGTTAAGCAATTGTTAATAACCTTATGAATAATTTGCACATCAAAATCACCAAAATGAAAACAGGAGGAGAAATACTAAGGGGCTTGTTTACAAAGCCGCGGTAGCGGTTTGCGATTGTAATCGGAGCCGCGGCCCCATTGATTTCAATGGGGCCGCGGCTGCGATCGCGATCGCGAACCACTACCGCGGCTTTGTAAACAAGCCCCTAAGACTTAGGGGCATGTTTACTAAGCTGCGTTAGTTGTGAACATTTGCTTGAGTGGGCATTAGTGGACTGTGCTAACAGCACATGCCACTAAACAGACAGTGCAGGGTTAATTCCATGCTGTCTGCTTAGTGGGTGACAGGAAGGGAAATGGGTGGAGTGGAAGCAGAGCACAGGCACCTAGTGGAGGAGTAGCCTAGTGGTTAGAGCAGCTGCCTAGTACCCAGAAAATCAAGGGTTCAATTCCCACTAGCACTCCTTGTGACCTTGGGTAGCCATTTTACCCTCTGTTGCCTCAGAAAAACTCAAGTTATCAATATTCCTGTTTAATATGTATTACCAAGTTGAAGTTACAATGCTAGCCACTTTGAATGAAATGATGAAGTGGTATAAAAAAAACCTGTTAAATAAACAAATGCCTGCACAGTGCTATTAGTGTGGGGTTGATAGTATACATTTACCATCAATGTGCATTTCATGCCCCCTGAATAGGTGGCTTTAAGGGCAATTGCCACCAGCATGCATTAGGGTCCAAATCAGTGCAGCATCTGCTAGAAGCATGCTCTACATGCCCCCAGCAGGTAGCACACTACCGTTGCAGGTGCTGCATTTTCATTTTTACTCTAAACAAGTGATCCCTGCAAAGTCCTAACGCACCTTAGTAAACATGCCCCTTGGAGGTCAAAGTATTAAAGTATGCTAACACACAAGTAAGTTTCCATATGTTATAAGTATTATTAGTGCACAAACAGCTAGATTTCTTAAAATGTGCTACCGTGCCAATAATGCACTTTATTAGTAAATAGGTCTCAGTGCATGAAATGAGACTTGCAGTTAACAATGTGCATTGACAGCATCAATGCATTTCTAACGCAACAGCACCGTTTAGTAAATTTAGCTCAAAATCTAGCTGTTAGGCTGATCTTCAAAGCCACTTATGCAATATCAGAAACCACTATTCGGATAAGTGACTTATCTGTAGATTTTCCACAGCGCTTTACAGGTAGAGGTTAATTTTATAACCTGGCACTAGGAGTTGAGGAATAGCCTAGTGGTTAGTGTAGTGACCTGGAATCCAGGAAGGTCTGGCCTCAGCCAAGCCACTCTACACTCCATTGTCTCAGGTACAAACTGAGATTACAAGCTCTCTAGGGACTGGGAAATGCAGACAGTACCCAAATATAATTCACCTTCAGCTACTATTGGCAAGGCATGAGCTAAAATAAACAGGTAGTTTTAGCCACCCAGAATCTGCCTATCCTGAGCCTATTTTATAAAGAAAGGGACATAAGTGTAACAAAATTCTAGACACTTGCATTTACAACTACCCTGGATCAGGGCTAAATACAAGCACCTAGATTTTTCAAGCATGCACGTAAGTCATAGTATTTTATAACTGTTGTTGTTGTTGTTGTTAAGTGCCGTTGAGTCTGTGTCAACTTCTGGCAACCCTCTGGATAGTTGATCTAAACTTTGGTTTTAGCTCATTGTTGATAGATGTATCGATCCAACTCATTGTTGGCCTTCCTCTTTAACTGTGACCTTCTACCTTGCCAAGTATTATGCCTTTCTCCAATGAGCTCTCTTCACATGATATGTCCAAAATATGAAAGTCAAAGTCTTGTCATCTGAGCTTCTAAGGAAAGCTTAGGTTTGATCTCCTCTAGTACTGACTGGTTTGTTCTTCAGGAAGTCCACGGTATACACAGTATACAATAATTCAAAGGCATCAATTTTCTTCCTGTCTATCTTTTTCACTGTCCATCTTTCGCATCCATAACTAACAAGCATAAATTTAGGATCTGCCTATGCTCTGCCCAAGCTTCCCTCCTGGGCACACTCACACTGAAAAACGTACAATTGCATTTAGGAAAATGGTTACTGAATAGCAACTACTTAAAGCATGCACCTACGTGCTCAGTTATATGCTTAAATGGTGCATATAATTAAGCACCTCCCTTGGAGCATCAGTCCCATAGTGCCTAATATCCCTTTCTTGAATCTTGAAACCTTCCTTGACCTTAGAAGGGTATAGCTTATACTTAACTGCTTTGTTTTGTTCTCTGTACTAAATTGATATTGAGTGACTTATTATGATATTTATTGCATTTCCGTTTTATATATGTGGGGTTTTATTAAGTTTTTCTACAAAAACTTGTTAAACCAGAATAGTTTCTCTTCATTTTAGAGCATTCCTTGTTTAAAGTAAGGTATCAAAAGATTTTCCATAGACTGTGCATGCAGAATAGTCGGGCATGAAGAGTCAGTGGGTTTGTTTCAGCCCTAGAAGGCCCAGTGTACACTGAAGGAAAAAGACCAATAGCTTTACACTGACAACTTCTTTGGTCTTTGGCTCAGTTTATTCTAGCTAACTCTCAATTTAGGCGTAATTTAACCATGTAGACCAGCATTTTATGTGCTCACGTAGGTTCTTTAAAAAATACATGCATTAGGCAACTGCATATCAAAGATTTTCAGGTTTGTTTTTGTTCATCAAAAAATAACCATTCCGTTAGACTTTGTGGGCCAAAATATTCTTGTGTTCATCTCATTTGCCCCCATTAGAATCTATGGGGGAAGGAATCTACTGAAATCGTATACATTAATGTCTGGAAGCTAGAAAAATGGCTAACACGTCTGCACATTTTTCAGTTTAAAACCTCTATCTGCAGTTCTCTCATCCTCCCCCCTGTGAGAGTGAACCTGCCCTGCCTGCTTCCAATGTAATTAGCAGCAGAGACTGTGGGTAGCATCCAGCCACTGGGAAGGCTGTGGGGGTGGAGCACTGGAATGCTGCTCTAGTCACAGAAAGGGAAAGGGAAGAGGTGAGCTGGGGGAAGTTTCTTTAAGTGTTGGGAGATGGAAGAGAAAAGACCCACACACACACCCTCCCTCCCCCCCCCCCCCCATGCCCTAATACAATTCTATGGGAAAAACAGTCCTAACAGCTGCAGCATGCAAGCACTAATTCACAGTAAAACAGAGTTACTTACCTGTAACAGGAGTACTCCGTGGGCAGCAGGATAAGTCAGCCACACTTGGTGATGTCATCTGACAGCGCCGAGATGGAAGTACTCTCCATAGCTCAGAAGGGCTTTAGCCCTTCTGAGCATGAGCCAACCGGCCCCACCCCTGGCCCGCCCCTAGCTAGCCAGTTCGTCTCTAGCTGAACCTTAGCCGCTAGGAGGCAGGCACTGGTCAGAGGTCGACCCCCTTTCAGGGGAGGTGGATGGGTATGTGTGGCTGACTTATCCTGCTGTCCACAGAGAACTCCTGTTACAGGTAATAACTCCATTTTCTCCTAGGACAAGCAGGATGAGTCAGCCACACTTGGTGCCTCCCAAGCTGTCAAAGGATGCGGTGGAAGGGGGAGGGGGTGACTGAGGGCCAGGTCAGGCTCGGATGAAATAAGGCCACTGAGGGATCGAACCCATGACCTCTGCCTTGGAAGCCATTGTATTAACCAGAGGGCTATATCTCTATGGCTGACACTTTACCAAGGCTGGAAGTTTTATTGGTGTGCCCGAGAACACCCTGGAATCTCACCAGGCAACACCGTAGCGTTAGGCAGGGTGATGCCATAGTGCACCTGGTGGGGTGCCAACCTGCAACATGCACACAGACAGTACAAAACTCAGCGCACAGTGACAATGGTTTTGTTACCATGAGATGCAGCACTTGGCGGTGATGGAACATGCAGTCGCTATGCATGCAGGTGCCGCCGCAGTGATTGTGAGAGTGTATCTCCACCGCCGCAGTGATTGTGGGAGTGTATGAGAGTGTACCATCTCAATGGTCAGCTGCAGAGAGCAGGCTACTGCGAGAGCAGTAGCATTGGGGTAGTCACTGCGAGTGGGGATAGCTGCAGCGTCAATGTTGAACATGCTACAAGAGCAGTGCAGGTAAGTAAGGATAGGAATTAAATCAAGTAAGGATAGGAATTACATCAACATCGACTGAGCTACAGAGTGATGCAAATTAAACATGGATTCTGCGACAGCTGGCCTGGTCGGGTGTGCCCAGGCAGGAGGTAGCAGTTGGTCAGGTGTGCCCGGGCAGGAGGTAGCCATTCAGATCTTGAGACAGCTAGGCGTTTGTCCGTGTTGCCTGTAGTGTTAGCAGGAGGCCCTGCTATAAGTATGGCCCGCAGTTTGGACCTTTTGGCACAGCTAGAGTCCTGTATTTGCCCTTGGCATGGCTGGAGACCTTGCTTGTGCCCCTGGCTGAATTGGGCTGGGATCCCTAGAGGGTTGGTAGAGCATGTGAGATCCCTGGAGGAGACCGGGTGGCCAGGTTCATTGGGGTCACATGCAATGAAGGGTTGGGTCCCTTGTTGCTGGCACATTGTTTTGTGCATGTTCTGGGCATGGAGCTGCATAGGGCTTTGAAGATATCCTGAGTATGGAGTCTCTGCTCCTCAAGGTAGGGATCCTTTTGTCCGATGGACTGGACTAGCAGTTTGAAGCACTATCCAGGGTGCCATAGGGATAGCAGATTGGACCACTATCCAATAATCCTACTGGCGGTTTAACCCCGTTTTTCCTACAGTGGTCTACCCCAGATCTGCCTGCAGTGGTTCAGCTACATGGCTGTCATAAGGGGAGTCCTTGAGGTGATGAGTCCTTGAGGTGATCACCATATTAACAAGCTGAGTAGGGTAGCAGCGGGACTGCTGAGTGCAGACGTCGGAGGCCATGATCGCCCTGCTGGTTGCTGCCAGGCGTTGTAGGTCTTGCATGATGTAGTTTCATTTGTACCGCATTGGTAAGAAGAGACGACAGGTCAGGTCTGAATTGTAGAACTTGCATGATGACCGGGTCATGCTCTCGAGCTACGCATTGTCCATCCTCGCTTGCTTGATTTATTCATTGTCCACTCACACTTGATGGGAGGGAGAAAGCATTGTCCACCCACACTTGATGGGGGGGAGAAGGAATCCAGGGGCCCTATAGCCATATGTTTAATGATAGCACTGCTATTGGCCAGAGCAAGGTGCAGAGGGCATGGTGGAGATGGCCTGGGCTCTGCCCATTGTAAATAAGTAACCTGCATGTCCACCACATGGTAGGCCGGCCAATATGTGGGCAGTCCCACCTGATGGGGGAGGAAGCTGATGGCAAAGGGTTGAGATTTCGTACCTGCAGGTTTGTCTGAGATTTCATACCTGCAGATTTGTCTGGCAGCTGAGTCTGCCTGGCGGCTCTGCCTGAATCCCAGTGGGAGGGCACCTTGCAGTGGGCCAGCCTTGATGGGCGTGTACTGCTAGAGAGAGGTAAGTCAGTGGCTCAAGTGGTGAGTGGGTACTACTTAACAGATGGTAAGTCTGGGGTCTTGAGTCTTCCTGCAGGGGAGTGGGGGTCTGTTTCCCTTGTGCCCAGGACCTTGTTGTGTCTGGGCAGGCTCTAGAGCGCAGAGCCGTTGTGGCACTCTGGCTGTGATCTCATACCCCAACCGGACCGGCAGCCAGGTATTGAATCTGTGACTTTTGTTCCTATGATCATAAAGGAGGGTCCCAGCCGGCGATCCCCCGACTGGCCTTGAATCTGCCCCTTTGCACTCATGTCCATAGTAATCTAGATTTCAGTGCCGCAGGTCCCTTAGGATTAGTGCCACAGATGTTAGTGTCACAGATCTCAGGGCCTGTCTTGTGTAGGATTCTCTCTGCAAGGATATCCTGGTGGTAGCCTGTTGCCCCTGTTTCTGGAGCACAGGTGAGAAAACCTGTTGCTCCTGTTCTGGGGGGCGGGGTGCAGCTGGGAGCAGTGGATCTTGGTTATGTCCTTGGCGTTGCGATTGAGCGCTGCTGGGCTGGGAGCTGCGGAACTTGGTTCTGTCATTGGCATTGTGAAGTTTCAGCAGACATGCAGGTTTCACCTGGTAGGCCATGATATTCAGGGAGATGTAGAGACATGTTCCCCACAATCCATGGTTGGGACTTGGACCTGTGACTCTGACCTGGACCTGTGACTCTGTGCTCTAAGAGACAGAGGCTGTCATGATGATGATGAATGGTGTTCCTCCAGTGTTGCGATAGGATTGACTCAGATGCAGTGGTGTTGATGTTCACTCCAACTGCATCTAGTCGATGTGAGGCTTCTGGTGGTTCACCAGGGAGCCCGGTTTGCTGGGTTGTTGCCTGGGTCTCCCCTGGCGGTCGAGATGCAGGAAGTCACTGGTATCTAACATCTTTTCACAAACCAACCTTTTGATGCTACATGGACCTTCTGATTGTCCATGAACTGTGTGGGTTGTTTTGTTTTGTTTTTTTGCGGAATGACCACACATTCCTTGGACAATCTCTGATTGGTTTCCTGTGGGTGGAGGTGCATAGGTCTAGCAACCTATGTTAGGGGAAAAAACACGCTGGATCGGGAGAACAAGCGGGATCAAACTCCGACCCTTGCCTATGCAAAGCCTTGCCCCCTGTGTAAAGGGGGTTGGAAATTGATTTGTTTCCTGGTTCCTGAAGCTCATGCACTAACCAGTGGACTATGGGGATCTTCCTCTATGTCCATGCATTGACTAGTAGGCTATGAGGAACTACCTCTGCATCCTAGGCACAATCTTAGATGCAGCTTGTTCTCCTGGAATGGGTGTGGATTGTCAAGCCTTCCACTGGAGGACACAAGGAGCGCCTTAGGCATGGGTTCTGATCCCATGGTGAACGAACCGGGTTGCCACCTGTGTCGTTGTGTATATCTGTCTGGTGGCAATGAAGGGTACTTTAACCGCCCATAGCCCTTCCTATTTCACTTGACATATCTGCACAGCTGGGACCTGAATCTGTGACCCTCTGTTCCAGGACACCCTGGCTGTGTACTGCACCACATTGTTGCCACTGTTAGCTCCTGTGCATCATTCAAGCCTCCCAGGAAGAATGCGGGAGGGCCCAGGGGCTCTAATCCATGGGGGATGTCCGCGCTCTTATCCATGCAGTCCGGTGAGGAAAAGCATAGGGGATACCTATGCTTGTCAATATTTTACTCTCTGAGGCATTTGATCTGAAATGTGCCACTGAGGGTGCAGAGTCTACCCACAGCTCTGAGGCATCTGATCTGCAATGTGCCACTGAGGGTGCAGAGTCTACCCACAGCTCTGAGGCCTCTGATCTGCAGTGTGCCACTGAGGGTGCAGAGTCTACTCACAGCTCTGAGGCATCTGATCTGCAAAGTGCCATTGAGGGAGCAGAGTCTACCCACAGTCAGGTGGGAGCCACTGCCTTCTCTCTGGTTAACTGAATTTGGTGCAGGCTCTGCTTGTGGCTAACCACACCTACAGACCCAGCACTGTTATTGTGACGTGAACTTGATTCCTTGAAGTCGACAAGGGTCTTAGCATGGACAGCCAATGGCTGCAGTAATGTAGACAGTCTTCAAGAGAGGCTCTTTCCCTCTCTCTTTTTTTTTTTTAGCAAGAGAGCTCCCTCTTAGTAATGCTTAGGGTTTCGACGGGTAGATGCTTCTCTGTAGCCTCCTGGACTCCTGGAGCAGTGGATCCCACTGGGATTCAGTGCAGGCGACTAAGCGTGCAAGTTGGCCTCGGAGTGTGATCCTGTCGGCCTCCCACCAGGAGAGGGCGCCATATGGGAGAATCAGCATAGGCAGGATATGGCTGAGTTGGAGCCGGCCTCACCTCTTCGGGATGCCCCATGCTTCTCTGCATTGGGGACTGATGCACGAACCAGAGGTACGGCTCGGAATCGGTGCATACAGAAGAGTCTCGGTGCCGAGGCCCGAAGGGACGACGCGCTGAGTGCAGAAGATGATGCGTCTGAGGAGAGTGGCATGCAGAGCGGTGCTCGGGAGGGTTGAAGGTGCAGAATCACTTCCAGGCTCATGGCGGCCTGCCTCTGATGCCCCAGCACCATCCGGGAGGTATCTCGGCGCCGAGCCGAGACTGGGGTATGCAGAGCAGAGCAGCAGTAGATCCAGTGGCCAGGCTCATGCTGCGTGAAGCAGCCTCAAGCAGTGACGTGCCAGAGAGGATTTCTCCTTCGGCGCCGTTTTCTCCACAGAGACTGGGATTTGAGCTGATCATCGGTGGAGAGACTGCGATCCCACGTGGCAGTGCGACTGGGGATGGAAGCCCTGAGGCACATTCCAAGAGGCTGCGGCAGCATCTGACGTGAAAAACTGCAGCGGCTCTGGTGGTATCAGACGTGAGAAACTGCAGCGGCTGCGGCGGTATCAGATGTGAGAAACTGCAGTGTAGGGAAGGCTGCGGGCAGCCAGATGGTGTCCCAGGTGCTGTGTTTCGGCAGACTGAACTGGGCATTGCAGGGCTCGTGACTGGGGATGGAGGCCTAGAGGCACATCCCGAGCACACGCCAGTGGCAGCATCAGAAGATCAAGTCCTCAATCCCACGTGGCAGCGCGACTGGGTATGGAGGCTCTTAGGCACATCCCGAGCGGTTGCAGCGGCCTCAGAAGATCAAGGTGGTCTAGGACGTGAGCGCATGGTCTGTCTAGGCTCTGGGCCGAGCATCTGTAGATCCACAATGGGTCGATGCCATTGGGAGCTGGGCTTGCTGCTGGGGATGGAGGCCTTCAAGGCACATCCCGAGTGGCAGAGGCTGCGGCTGCAGGAGTAGCTGGTTGCGAGCACATGGCTGGCAGGGACTTCCAGCCGGCCCTGCCTGAATGGGTCTGAAACAAAGGAAGGGTCGAAAACAACATTAGAAACATTTTAACAAAGTAGGTAAAGGAAGGTATAAGTTTTCTTCTTTTTCTGCTGAATAAGCTCAGGATTTGGTCATTTCAGTTGGAGAGTAGACAGATCCATTTTGCTGGCAAGGTGTAAGAACTGAAACTGGCTAGCTAGGGGCGGGCTGGGGGGTGGGGCCAGTTGGCTCATGCTCAGAAGGGCGAAAGCCCTTCTGAGCTATGGAGAGTACTTCCGTCTCGGCACCATCGGATGATGTCACCAAGTGTGGCTGACTCATCCTGCTTGTCCTAGGAGAATAGCAATTATGGAATTGCACCTTTCAACTCTTCCCATTGCAGGCACATACTGTAGTGTAGAAAAAAACACCACAGATATAAATACAAACACACGTATACTAACATGGTCAAAACACAAACATGCAAGCATGCACAACACGTGCATACATGCACTGACACACAAAGATACACATTTACATGTATTCAGAAATAGCAGCCCACAAAGATACATACACATATAGAAACAAAACAGATATGCACACACATACACGCATAAAACAGATAAATATGCAAAACCAAGATAGGCACATACAGACAAAATATAGACAAGACACATACACACACAGGCAATGCAAATATGGACAGTTGTGCGCACGCATGCACACACAGACACAGAGAGGTTGGAAAGAAATACATGAGCCAAGTTCTGCATGCTTTCCCTACTTGTTTTTGATTCTCTTTTCTGTCTTTATCAGGGCTATCTTCCCTATAGTAGAATTACTAGCTTCACTTGGGAACCCTTTTCATGCACTGTTGTCTTGAATTTGTTATCTCTCATTAGCTGGACTATGTCTGAACATTTTACATTGACGTTTATAGAAAAATTGTTAAAAAATATGTAATGAATAAAGCAGAATTCTCTGGTTGCAAATTACTGACCCCAGACACTCATGGAATCCTTCAATTGTCTCTTGTACTTGGGTTATCACATCTGAGTCTTCTTTCAGCTGTGGTGAGGCCATGCACATCATGGTCCACTTCCCTTCCTCCTTCTCGAAATTGGTGTCTTGTTCATATTTTTTTTTTTGCTTTCCTTTCCTGAAGAAGGAAGATTATCTGATTATCCTCTACCTAATTAATTGTTTTATGTTTGTCCTCAAAAGTCTTCCGTCTTGAGGTTGTAATCATTCAACTCCTCTAAAGTCGTTATCACAATCCTTCTTTACTGATGCTCTGTATACCAATAGACACCAGCTGTGAGGCACTGATGGTTTCATTGTCATCCACAATCTAGGAAGTATCACGATAAGGTGATTCACATGTAGCCTCCACTTGTTCAATAAAACCTGGCATCGCAGTGGTTGGGAGCACTCCAAAACTTTTCCTGTGTACATCTCAAGTTCACAGTTATCTATTTTACACAGGACTATGCAAATGATCCTTCCAGTAGGACCACTAATTGCAGCAACTCTATGATCTAGCCTATTAATACCTTTCTCTTGGATGGCAATGCCATATTTGTTGACTTCTCCCAAGATGTGGCTTTCTGTCACCACCAAGAAATCATCAGTGTAGTCTTTTATTTTGTAGTTTGGTAGTCAAAACAGAACGCTAATGTCATCACCACCACTATTCTTTTTATTCCCATTTTCCTTGACTAGATGCTCAGGGGTCACTTTCAAGGCCTTGCTCCTCAAAGCCTTGCTTTCCCTGTCTAGCAGGTATGTCACTTCTATAGGCACTTCCACAATTCCACTTTTTCTTACTCTGATCTCTTCTCTTTCTGACACTAGAGATAAATTCTTATAGTAAATACTAGATACCCCTGATAGTGAACTCGAAACAGACCATTTAGGCATTGACTCGTCCACCTTTGTCATAGCTCCATTAAGTTAAACACACAGTTTCGCTCCTCTAATGTGGCCTTTGAGAAACCTTTCTAGATTACTAGCCAGGTCCTCCATTCCCTTTACTGTTTTGCTCTTAGATGCTTCCACTTTGGTCCACTGAGCTTGACTTGTTTTGTTTTCCTCCTCAGTCTCCTTCAAAAGGCTTTTCAGTTCCCCAACAGCCTGCGTAAGCTCTGTGTCCCTGTCTTCTGAGTCATTTGCTACACTCTTGTACAAGTTAGAAAGATTAATTTTGGTGTTTAGCCCCTTCAGAAACTCTTCTATGCCTCTTTGCTCTTCTTTTATCTCTTTCAGCTTATCAATCAGCTCATCTATCTGCTTCTGAAGGACGGTTACCTGCTCATCCAGTTGATCAACCCCTCTATTTTAGCTTCAGCTCTGCACTGAGCCCAGCATTCTGATTCTGCAACCATTCCTGTTCCATTCTTTGCCAAGTTTTCAGAGGACTGTAGCTCATCAGTTCCAGCTTTGCAGCATCAGTTATTATCAGCCTAGTGTTTAGGTGCTTAAAGTCCTCATGCAGATGCTCCAGATCTTCAGTCTGCTGCTTAATAGTTCTCACCAGTTCCATCTGCTTTGTCGCCAGCTCCCCATTTACTCTGATAAGTTTATTTTAAATAGTGGAAAATCAGTCTTGAGCAGCTTCAAATTCCTGGTTTCTCTTTCTTAATACATTCAATTGATCTTTAAGTTTGCCAAGTTGTCACCTCAAATTCTGGCATGCATTCAGACTCCTTCACCAAACTCTCTTGACTTTGAGCAAGCCACCTTTCTAACCCCAAACATCGTAGCTGACTTTCAAAACTAAGGTTTTCATGCAATGCCTTCCAAAAGTCAATCTGGCTCTGCCAGCTGGTGAGAGCCTTCTCTAGTTTGTCCTGCATGGGCCAGGGTAGTCTAGACTCTAGCTAACTTGTCCCTTCCTAGCAATTGCTGTAATTCTGCTGCTATGGGCAGTTTCTCCAAATAGGTTAGTGTTGTGGATACCATGACAGGCATGAACCTCACTTCTAAGCCAGGGCATGTAGAGTATGATCTCATTCTCTCAAATTTACTGCTAATGCTAGTACTTGTATCATGCCAAAGAGAGCCTCCTTCTGGAGTTTATAAGATGTATTTTATTCATATTTTCAGTTTTTGCGCTTCTGCTGCTACTTTCAATTTATTGTTGGAACATAAAAATTGCAGGTCTTCTTCTGTTAATGCAGCTTGCTTCAACTTGATGTCTTGTATCTTTCTCAGTTTCTTTGATGGTCTTATTCCTTTTAGATACCCATCTATCAGGGATACCTCCGCATGCAATGATTGTATTTTTCCTTTGATGCGCTTTTTCCAAGGAGGAACTGTTATTGTTCTCTTTTTCTTTTGGTCATGCACTTTAGTTAGTAGTATTCCTGCAATTATAATTTTAACTGCACAATATTGTATTGGATTTATTGTGGTGAGGTCAATAAGTGACAATACAGGATATGGCCTTGTTCATCTTAATCATCATACTCTTAAGTGTTAAATTTAACTTGGGTAATCTCTCCCTTGCCTGGAACCCAGCATAGTCATCTTTTTCCATGTGGACCGGGATTTCAGTCTTGAATTCCTCCACCTCCTCCATTTCTTCCTCCTCTTTAGTTGTTTTATCTATTCTTTATTCATCTCATTCTCCTCCAATTACAGATCCCTAAGCTCCATCTCCCCCTCAGCCGCTCTGTATTTCTGTGTATTCCTTTCTTCTGGTCCTCTCACCTAGGTCTCCTCCTCCTCCTCCCTGCATTTCTTTTTCCATGGAAGTCCTTAGTTGATGCAAGATGTCATCATTCGCATGCTTCTTTACTTTGATCTGGAAATTAAAGATCTTAAATTTGCATCCATTGCTTTATGCAGTTTTTCTTGTGGCAATTTTCCTCTTTCAGTTTTTGGTGGATTCCCCTTGTACAGTATACGCTCTTGAACTAAATATAGGGTTTGTAGCATAAAGGTAGCAGTACATTATCTCCTCTTTATCTGCAGAAGTCCACTTAACCGTAGTTAATCCTCTTAACTTTTTCATTAATTTCTGTGGTTTATCTCCAGCCACAGTGGACCCATGCGCATGCTGACCATGGCCTTTATCTGTGGCAGGAATGTTACCAACATCTGTAGTGTCTGCACTATTGCTACCACCATCATTGGCCCTAGTGTGAAAGCTATGGGTAGACACCTTTTATCCTGGGTGATGTGTGTCAGTATGTATTTTTCTTTTTCTTTTCTGCCATACTTCACCTGGCTGGAATTTAGTATAGATTTTGTACAATGGGGTCACCATATGAAGGTACCCAGAAAGACTTGGGGAAGGAACTATATTCTCTCCACCTAAGAGATGCACAGCAATTCACCAATCACAGCTACTGAATTTTATACTGCATCACCCTTTGACCCCTGCATCATATCTCTTCAGCAAGAGCTTGAACTTAGGGATGAATGTATCTCCAATTCATCCTTAAAAGGGTTATCAAGGTTCAATGGTAGCTCCAGCCAAATTATCCCACCTATACAGGGACAGAGATTAAGGTGCTTCCTTCTGTAGTTCACTTAACCACTTCCTTAATGATACAGTTTGGCCACAGACACAAGAATGGACTATCTGTTAATATCATAACTTAGCCTTCTGAGTGGGAAAACTGCTGCACGGCTAATCTTCCGCAACCCTGTCACATTCATATTACCCTCTTCTAAAGTCACATCACTGGCTTCCCTTCCCTTTCCACATCAAATTCAAACTTTTCCTTCTAACAAATAAATGCATTCACTGTTCTGCCCCTCATTAACTTTCCTCTCTCCTCCCTCCCTACACCCCTATTCGTGAACTCCGTTCCTCCTCTGGTTTTCTTCTCTCTATGCTCTTTTCTTCCACTGCCAATTCCAGACTTTGATCCTTTCACCTTGCTGCCTCTACATCAAATCTCTTCCCTTCCATAAGTCCATGCTAAAAGCTCATCTCTTTGTAGCCGCTTTTGGATCCTAATCACTTATTCTCCTTGTGTCAAGATTCCCTATTCAACCCGTTGTTTCACTTGTTCTGTATTGTCTGTCTTGATTAGATTGTAAGCTCTATGAGAAGGGACTGTCTTCTCTATGTGTTTGTACAGCACTACATATGCCTTGTAGTGTTTTATAAATGGTTAATAGTAGTAGTAGTAGTAACATAGTATTTGACAGCAGATAAAGACCATCATGGTCCATCTAGTCTGCTCAGAAAGGTGGCAAGAGTAGGTGCACCTGCCGCTCTGTACAGATCACCCCTTCCCATGCCTTTGTTTAGGGGTGTACACACTGCTCCATGCAGGTCATCCCTATTTGTTGAGATAGCAGAGACAGTTAAAGTTATTTTGTAGTAGTAATAGGAAGATCTATTGCATTGCAAACCACTTATATTCTTGGGCTTGGTAGCCTTATACTTCTTCCATCGCAGACTGACACCACCCACCCCCCCAGTCCCATTCAGCTGTACTGGGCTCCAAGATGCATAGTATATTTGCCATCTCGCTTTGCACCTGCAGAACTATAGCATTATAAAAAGAAGTTCTTCCTATTTGACTTTAGCTACATTTCTTCTAGTCCCTCTGGGCAAGGCTACTCCCTTTAGTCCCAAAAGAACTGCTTTACACTGTAGTGAGGTCTAGAGCCCCTGCAGTGTAGTGGGTCTATCAACTTTAGAAAGGAGATGTGCTTCTCACCTCTACCAAAATATGTGATAGCATGGGTAAGCATTGGAGCCCTGAGGCTTTAAACAAGCAGCCAGAGTAGTTCAGAAGTGACAGAAGCTTTATTAAGTACTTCAGGTTCAAATCACAAACAAAAACCTATCTTCCTTCTCAAGCTATGAACTCAGTTCAAGCAGAAAGAAACTCCGTTTTAAACACCATATAGGAGTCTGCCTGCATTGTGTACCAGTAGTTTATTGCTCAGAAGACCCTTTTGAAATATCAGCATACACTGAGGCCTGTTGACCTTGCAGGCTATAAATCCTTAAACTCCTCTTTAGAAAGGCCAGAGTCCACCCTGAAGGCTCCTTCTTCTTCCCTCTGGGCATCCCTGGGCTTTCCCAAACCGTAGGCTTCTATAGTTCATAGTTGCAGCCTCACCCTCCTGGCTAAACTCCCTTGCTCTGGCTTTGTTAAAGTGGCCTGGTGGGGGAATGTGTTTAAGGAGGACTAGGATTCTCCATATTCATCTTCTCTTACAACCATCGATCTGTAGTTCAAAACTCTTAAGAAAGTGAATGGCTCTAGCAGCAAGAACCAAACTAGTATAATTTAGGTGTTTTTAATAGACTATAGCATCTATTGTCCATCCATCTGTAAGTATGTCTACCCAACTGTAAGTATATCCAGTCTTTTGCATTAAATGTTACATGCATGATTATCTCCCATTTGGTGAAAGGTTATATGTGTGCACAGTACAAAAACCTCGTGGCTCTCAGAGAACAAGTCCGACCTCTGGAGGCTAGCATAGCAGATTTGGAAGAGCTGAGGCAGAGATGTATATAGAGGAAACATGAGGCACATAGTTGAAAGCTCCCACTTCCAGTCTGGCAATCTCTGTGCTGCCTAGGAGGAGAAATATCACATGGAAGGAGAGCATCACCTTGGTGTGGCAGTAATGATCCTGTAGTGTGTTTCTCCAAAGAATTTGCATCAGAAGGGAAGGGTTAGAATGGGCATTTTAATTGGTGATTCAATCATTAGGGATGTAGATAGCTGGCAGCTGGTGGGCATGAGAATTGGTTGGTCACTTGCTTGTTTGGTATGAAGGTGGCAGACCTCATGCATCACCTAGATAGGATCTAGACAGTGCTAGGGAGAGAACGGCTGTCTTGGTACATGTGGGTATCAACATAATAGGGACATGTGGGAGGGAGGCTCTGGAAGCCAAATTTAGGCTTCTAGATAGAAAGGTAAAATCCAGGATCTCCAGAGCATTCTCAAAAGTGCTCTCTGTTCCACATACAGGATCCAAGGGGCATGCAGAACTCCAGAGTCTCAATGCATGGATGAGATGATGGTGCAAGGAACTGGGCAACATTCTAGGGAAGAGGGGGGCCTTTTCTGGGAGGATGGGCTCCACTTATACAGGATGTAATCAGGTTGCTGGCACTAAACTTTAAAAAGGAGATAGAGCATTATCCAACTCGATAATGGGGTAAAGCCAATAGTCACCAGGAGCGCACGGTTCGGAATAATGTATCTTTGAAGGATACTACCAAAACAGGGAAGTTAGGGCATCCTAATAGAGGTTGCCATAAAGATGAACATAATCCATGTGCTTGTAGGTGAGAGCAGACAGAATTGCAAGATCCCCTAGTCTTTGCATTTTTTGGAAGAGTAAACAACTGATTCGTGTTTACCTGTTCTACTCTACTCATTATTTTGTAAACCTGTATCATATCATCCTTCAGCCGTCTCTTTTCCAAGCTGAAAGGCCCTGACCTCTTTAGCCTTTCCTCATAGGTGTATCATCCCATCCCCTATATCCCTTATATCTGTTTGAGATGTGGTGACCAGAATTGCACAATATTAAAGGTGTGAATGCACCATGTAACGACAAAGAGGCATTATGATATTCTCTATTGTATTCAATATTCCTTTTCTTATAATTCCTAGAACTCTATTTGCTTTCTTGGCTGTCACTACACACTGAGCAGAAGATGTCAATGTATTAGCCACAATGACGCCTAGATCCTTTTCCTGGGTGGTGATTCCTAATGTTGAACCTTGCATCATATAACTGTAGTTTGGGTTATTCTTTGATAAGTGTATAACTTTGCACTTGTCTACATTAAATTTTATCTGCTATTTGGTTATGCTCAGTCTTCCAATTTCTCAAAATCGTCTTGCAATTTCTCACAATCATGTTGTGATTTAACAACTTTGAATAATTTTGTGTCATCTGAAAAATTTTCCTGGTACTAATGTCCGGCTCATCAGTCTGTAGTTTCCCAGATCACTCTTGAAAGCACTTTTAAAAATTGGTGTTATCAGGTACTGTAGACAATTTTATGATAGTTTACAAATTACTGATAGTATGTCTGCAATTTCATTTTTGATTTCCTACAGCACCCTGCTATGAATACCATCCAGTCCAGGTAATTTGTTAAATTGTGCTATCACATCTTCTAGGTTCACTGAAATGTGTTTCAGTTCTTCTGAATTATCACTTTTGATTATCTTTTCTGGCAGGGGTCTCTCCCCTTCATCTTCTTCAGTAAAGACCAAAGCAAACAATTCATGTGAAGGCACATTTTACAAAGGATGTCCAGCCCAGAATATCTGAAAAAAGGCAAGCATATCCAAGTTCAGGCATGATTTCACAAACATGGAGCTACTATGAATGTCTATGGGGATGCCTACATAGATGTTCCTGGAATAGTGATGTGATAGAGAGATGGTTGGAGTAGTGAACTGTGACCAGGAAAGCTAGGATTCAAATCCAATTGCTTCTTGTTGTGATCTTGGGCAAGTCACTTAAAACATTCAGAGAGTGTAGAGAAGATGGAGGGTTAAGGCCAAAGCAAGCACTTTCCTGATGCCTATGTGTCCCTGAAGCAAGTCTAAACTTAGTCATCCTCTACATTTCTGTAATCAAATGGGGACATCTAAGTCTATTGCAGCACTCCAGACATGCCTCCATCATGGGCCCTGCCTACTTAAAGTCCTAGCACCGGAGATGTCTTTAAAAGCCATTTGTAAAATGGCTCTGGGGATATCTCTGTGATTTGGATGCCCGAGTCATGACTAAGACTTTTAAAATGACCCTCTTAGTCTCTCGCCTTGATATATACATATTTACATTGTCCCCACATACACCCCATAGACATAGACATACATATAGCACTATACACAGACACCCTTACACTAAGTACCATTTGCAATAGTCCACCCCCACCTACTCAAGCATCCCCTGCTGCCCTATTTAGACACTTCAGCATGCCTCTCTCTGTCACATTACCAACAAAGCAGTGGCATAGCCAAAGTGGGCCTGGGTGTCCCATGGCCCCTCCATTTTGGCGTCTGACGCACCCAGTTAGCTGTAGCAGAACAGTCAAATGATAGAAGAATTGCAGGCAGTGCCAACTTTTGCTCTGTCTTGTGCCCACCCTTGTTAATCCTAAGCTCCACCAAAGCAACAGTCCTGGCTATACCACTGCAACAAATATGTCTTAATTTGCTGTGAAAGTAATGTGTGTTCTTTCTAGCTTGTTTTCTTTGTTTATTTTATAAGTGTTTCCTGAAAAGGATGGTGCCATATGGTGTAGGTGACATGGGTCATAAATTCCATATCTGGCTACCATATAACACATTACTTTTCCAGTGGGAAGAAATTCTAATTCATTATGCCCTCAAAGTCTACTAGAGTGTTGCAATGTGGTATCTATGGTTGTATATTTAGAATTCAGAGCGGAAACAAACAAACAAACAAGTAAATTAATAAAAGCTCATTTATGTATTTGTTTGTGTTTAACACCTGCTGGCAGCCTTCTCAGAAACAAGGTCTAAAACACGTGCACTCATAAGAATATAAATAAACATTGCAGGGAAAAAGCACAGCATTAAATTCTCAAAAGTTAAAAATAATTTAATGCTTTTGTTTACTTTCATCTGTATGTAAATCTTTAGGTGTTAATATGCTTTTAAAAATCTTTCATAGAATTATTAAGACATAAAATGCAATTTCGCTGTTCATTTAGGGGCATGTTTACAAAAGTGCGTTAAGCATTTAGAGCAGGCTTCGTGGTGCAGTAAACATTAGTATGGGCCTGAGTACTAAAAACAGTACCATGGTAAAAACCTAAGCTAAGTACTTAGTACAGATTAAGGTGGGATCAGGGTGGGTTTAGGGCAGAGATGGTGTGTGGCTGCTTGTAACAGCTAGTGCACGCGATGTTACCACACACTAAGGGGTATGTTTACTAAACAGCGCAATTGTGCGGGGCGCACTTCAGCTAATAGTGTGTTTTTGGTGCCCCACGTGCGCGCCGCCCGCAAAAGTGCGCGGCGCGCTGATGTGCGATAGAGGCGTGGAAAGGCATTTCGAGGGCAGAGGAAGGCTCCCGAGGGGCGGGGGGATGGGGTCAATGGGTGGAGAGTGGGAGGGGAGAGGCTCCCCGCACAGGAGTGGGGCTGAATTTCGGCAAAAAAAATACCGCGAGTGAAACCCTCGCATTAGAGCCGATTTAAAGGGAAGAGAAACCATTTACGTCAGCAATGTACAGCAAAACCGGGGAAACCTGAAAAACGTGAGCAGTGTGATACATGTGCACAGAACAAAATAGCAAATATATATTGAAAATGACCACAACAAATTCCAAATAAATTATGATCCAGCTGGGCAACACTGATATTAATGGGCAACCATAAAAAACACTCCCAGGAAAGCTCCAAAAAAAGGAAATGATTTTTGGAAGGGTCTACGCTCCGTAGACCCTTTCAAAAAGCATTTCATTTTATTGCAGCTTTCCTGGGAGTGTTTTTTATGGTTGCCCATTGTTATCACTGTTGCCCAGTTTGGTCATGGGTTTGTGCCCCTTTTTCCGAGCTCATTTCTGAGGCTTATTTGCACTTTTGTCTCCGTACACGGTAAATGAGCCCACAGTAAAATTGTGCAGAGCAGGGTTTCTGACTCGTCCAGCCAGGATCCCTATCTCCAGGGACTGCACTGTTTCTGTGGCCACAGTGTGGTGTAACGGACACAGCCAGTGCCTGTAAGACCAGAGGATCAAAAGTTCAAATCCCAGCTGGGGCTCCTGCCAACCCAGTCCCCATAGCTTTACCCACCACCAAACAGTGTTAGTAAGGACACTCCTGTATTGCAGAGAACATAAGCATGGTTCAAACAACCATATTTTACCCTACACCGCACACAAACCATAACAATGGGCAGTACCTACAGCCGAGTCCCCCAAATTCAGTCCTGGAGTGCCACAACTCAATCAGGTCATATGCTTTTGCCAAGATAAGGACATGTCTGCATGTTGGCGGAAGGGTACAGGTGGTGGAGGGGCCAGTGGCTGCAAGTCACAGCACACAGTGGCCTAGGCCTGTGCAGGCTGTCACCGTCCACCGCAACAGACAGGCTCTGTCGGATGTACAGTCATGGACTCCCCAGGGAATGCAGCATACCTGTGGCAACACGGTGGTGCAATGCACACAGACAGTGTGTGCAAGAACAAAAGGACACAGGTTCAAAGGCCAGCTGGGGCTACTGCCAATCCTGTCCACATATTTATCCCACAACTAAACCGTGATAATAAGGACAAATCTTTATTGCTGAGAACATACGCATGGTTAAGACACCTATACTTTACCACACCAAACACAGACACCATAAACAGGTGCATTACCTAGAGCAGAGTCTCCCAAATGCAGTCCTGCAGGGCCCCACACCATTCAGGTTCCATGCTGCCTCTAATAAAGGTGCCTGTGCTGCATATCTATGCACCACCCCCATGGTATGCAGATATAGCTCATGCATATTTATGAGGGATAGCATGAAAACACGAACAGTGGTTGGAACACCAGGACTGGAGTTGGGGAACTCTGCCGTTAAGCAGGAGCCAACAGGGCCAGACACACCCACATACACACCCACAGGCCCCATAGGCCAATGCCTCCTGGAGAGGCAGGACATTGGGCCCTGCCTGTATCTCCCAATACTAGCACTTGCATACCTTAGCAATGCCACCCTACACCTGGGTATATGGTACACAGCTATCAAACGTTTCCCATGATAACTGGCAGATATCAATTCCTATGTTAAGCACATTTTGCTCATTGATCTCCACCATAACAATCATTGTGATGTCTGCGGTGTGCGCTGCAGGTCTGGTCTCTGACAGTGTTTACCACCCTGGGGAGTGACCCCCAACAGTATTGCATACCATATCCATGCCTGTACTGTGCCCAGGACTGGTGTGGTGGGTATGGCTGCTGGACTCCTCTATAGTAGCACAATGCTGGCATAGGTGTGGGGGTGGCTGTCTGTCTATCCAGTGTGTGGTGGCTGCAAACACCTTCCACAGCCCACACTGCCTGCAATGTTGCCAGTATTGGGCTGCCAATGTGCATAATGAGGAGCAAGGTACCATGGGTATAGGCCGGACAGGGTGGCCTGGCCAGGGTGCATCTGCACAGGGCATAGGGCACTGACTGGGACATTTTAGTGCCCGGCCACCACCTACACAGACAGGGTGACCTCAGTATGTCCTGCTGAGAGATCACTCTCACCCTGACTGTGCAGTGACCACAGCATGGCTAGGCACCCCCCATAGTGCTATATAGTATTTCCCTCATGTGATAGATATGGGTTTCCTTTTGGGGCCCAGTCACTGATTTATCTGCTTGCTGTTTATGCTGACATCCCAGTTCTGGGTGCATGCATCTCCACTGGGAGCATGCACTGTGGACTAACTAGCACACTGTTTGCAGCTGGTATGTGTCTTGATGGAGCAGCTTGCAGGGTACAGTGGCTGATGACTTGCTGCAGGAGAATATCAGATAGTGGTGGGGTGCAGCTCACCATATCCAGGCCTAATGTCTGTCTGCTATTGTGCTATGTATGTGTATAGAGCTGCATTGACTGCGCTGTGGGGTGTCTGTCCCTCAGCAGGACCAGGGTTGATGGTCCCCTCTACTGCCACCTTTGCAGGGAGGTAGAATGTGGATCTATTGATAGGAGACCCTGTTTGCCACCCTCAGCCCTGGAGGGGGGAGGGGTGGTGGTACATAGCCCACCTAGGGGTCCATAGGGGCTACACCTGACTGAAACAGACAGAGATATCCAAAGTGTTTGTGCAGAAACTACCTATCTCACACATGAATACTGCTTTGGACCTCCGGCATGACCTCATTCAGCTATGGAAGGTGTTGTGGACCTGGTCCTGGGCGCCTCACCGCACCCTCAGGATGAGCACAGTACCCGCACAATGTGACGGTGTGTAGCTACTCTGTGCCAGTAAAACACACGGTCAGTACCCCCTACCAGGCCGAGGTGGTGTGTGGGTGCACATGGTCACTTCCCTCTACCAGGCCGAGGTGCTGTGGGGGTGCATTGCCCATCTTGTGTTAATCTGTGGACAGCTGATTTGCATGTGCAGTGCATCATGGGTATGGGTGGGCTAACCCTATCCTGGTGACCACAGCAGACTGTCTGTGTGGTGACATGCATGCTCTCTGCAGCCAGCCAGGGGCTTGTTAGCAGCTATAGAGCTGTAGCCCCCTGGTTACTTCACTGTTTCTGAAGCCAGAGGTCATGGGTTCAAGCCCACAGTGGGGTTATTCAATAGGGTTGTCCAATGCATTACCTTTTGTTAATGTACATATTTTGATGCCAGCAAAAACACCCTCAGCGTACTGTACCCATAAGGTGCCTCTGAGGGTGCTTTATAGGGCGCCCTATAGGGCACCTTATGGTTCCCATCCATATAAGGTGCACTATACATTATCCTGTGACGCAACCTATAGGGTGCCCTATAAGGGACATTTTAGGGTGCTGTGGCGGACAGTGCAATTTATAATGTGCCCTATGGAGTGCCTTATAGGGTGCCTTATACGGCACCCTCAATTACGGCACGTGAGGGCGTGTTTGCTGGCAGCAATTAATAACATAAAAATAAAGTGCTGCAGGACAAAATATGTACAATGCAAAGCTGATGCCACAGCCAGTCTTACGTATTAGGCACACTGGGGAGCAAACTCAGGACCCCTGTATCAGCAGTCAGTGCCTACTTATGCTTTTCATTCCTTAAACTGCAGAGTGCTGCCATAAAAAACAGTACTCTGACCTTGCGGTACCTCAAACGGCACCCTATAAAGCACCCTATAAGCAACATTCTAGGGTGCCTTGGCTGACAGTGCACTTTAAAATGTGCCTTATAGGGCGCCTTATGTTAACACGCTTTGAGAGTGCGTTTGCTAGTAGTGATAATTAAAATATGAATAAAATGCCTCCTAAAGCAATCTTCCCAATAATATGTTATGCCTCAGCCAGCCTTGTTCATTTGAGCACTTTAGGGGATTGAACCCCTGATCCCTGCACCATTGGTCAGTGTCTTAACCATTGTGCCATGGTTCTGTTCCTGTGATGACACATCAGCGCGCCGCCTTATGCCTCTCAATATTAAAAAGCCTCCTAAAACATTAGCGCGCTGCCTTATGCCCATCAGCGCGCCGCCTATCATTTAAATGCCTCCTAAAATATTGCCTCAGCCAGCTGTCTCCATTGTGCACTGTTGGGGATTGAACTCCTGTTCCCTGCACCATTGGTCAGTGTCTTAACCATTGTGCTGTGGCTCTGCTTTTCTTCCTATACATCAGCGCGCTGCTTAAACCGCCCAGTATTATAATGCCTCCATAAACATCAGCGCACCGCCTTATGCAGCCCAGTATTTCTGTGCCTCATAAATTAACACCTCAGCCAGCTGTCTTCATTGGGCACTGTGGGGGATTGAACCCCTGATCCCTGCACCATTGGTCAGTGTCTTAACCATTGTGCTGTGGCTCTGCTCTTTTTCTTGCACTTCGGCGTGCCACTTATGCCTCCCGCACAGCTATCTCATGCGCTAAGGTGCACCTTAGCGCATATGTAAATTCTGGCTTTTCTTTTTCAGGACGGAACGCCCATTCCTTATATGGCACCCGCACACTACCGGGGCCCGCACTTTACCGGGGTTTTAGTAAACGTGCCCCTAAATGTCACAACCATTGGTAACATGGCTGCTGCCAGGTAAAGAGGCCACTGTACCAACCCCCCCCCCCCCAAAAAAAAAATCCTATGGTGGCTTACATGAATGAAATCCCCATGTCCTACCCTTCTGACCACATGCCCTATGCTGTTTCTCTACTCCCCACCCTCCCCATCCGATCTAGCACCCCATGACAAACCTCTCCAGATCAATTGCCTGCAACTACCTCAATGAGTGGTTAGCGGGATGGGATCAGCTGGGGGAGGTACCAAAACAGTAGGCAAAACTGAAAGGGGATGTTTTAAGAGCAACAAACCTTTAAGTTAGAAAAGTAAATAAATGTAAAAGGAAAAGGAGGCCACTATGGTTCTCAAAAGAAGTAGTTGAAAAGGTGAAGAAAAAGAGGCGAGATCTTCATGAAATACAAGAGATCACAGAGAGAGGAAGACAGGCATCTATATTTGGAAAAACTTAGAGAAGCTAGCAAAGTAGTCAGGAAAGCAAAGGTAGAAAAAGAAGAAGAAATAGCCAATGCAATAAAATGGGGGAATAAGACATTTTTCAGATATTTTAGTGAGAGGAGGAAGGGCAAAAGTGGTATTGTCAGACTCAAGGGTGCAGGAGATGAATATGCAAAAACTGATGAGAATAAAGCAGAATTGCTTAACAAATATGTTTGTTCTGTGTTCACAAATGAAAGTCCAGGAACAGACCTTTGAAAACACCCACAAATAGGAACAGAAGTGATGGATTCACCAGAGGCAGGTCTTGTTAGACAAATCTGATAGATTTCTTTGACTGGATGACCACGGACTAGGACAGATGGAGAGCCCTAGATGTGGTGTATTTAGATTTCAATAAAGCCTTTGACACTGTTCCGCACAGGCTAGTTATAAACAAACTGAACACCCTAATGTTACTGACTGGGATAGAAATTGGTTGAGTGGGAGGCGACAAAGGGTGCAGGTAAATGAAGCTCACTCTGAGGAGAAGGAGGTTACCAATGGTGTGCCACAGGGATCTGTCCTTGGTCCAATTCTTTTTAACATCTTTGTTAGTGATATTGCAAAAGGGCTGTCGGATAAGATTTGCTTATTTACAGATGATACCAAAATCATCTGTAGACACTCAGGAAGGAGTAGATAACATGAGGAAGGATCTAACTAAGCTTGAAGAATGGTCTAGAATTTGGCAGCTGAAATTTAATGCTAAACATGCAGGGTCATGCATTTGTGCTGCAAAGATTCAAAGGAGCACTACAATGTAGAGAGTGAGGTACGTCTGTCCACAAAAGAAGAGCGGGACCTTGGCGTAATTGTGTCTGACGATCTTAAGGTAGCTAAACAGGTAGAAAAGGCAACTGCAAAAGCCAGAAGAATTCTTGAGTGTACAGGGAGAGGAATGGCCAGCAGAAAAAGGAGGTGATAATGCCTCTGTATAAGCCTCTGGTGTCTCATTTCGAGTATTGTGTGCAATTCTGGAGAACGCACCTGCAAAAGGACATAAGCAGGTAGGAGTCAGTGCAGAGGGTGGCTAATAAAATGGCTAGTGGTCTTCATTATGTAGCATATGTGGATATTAAAGATCTTAATATGTACACTTAGAGGAAAGGCAGGATAGAAGTGATATGATAAAGACATTTAAATACCTCTGTAGCATAAATGCACAGGAGGAGAGCCTCTTTTGATTGAAAGCAAGTTCTGCTATGAGGGGATATGGGATGAGGGTGAAAGGGGATAGATTCAGGAGTGATATGCGGAAATATTTCTTTATGGAAAGAGTGGTATAGTCTCCCAGTGGAGGTGGTAGAGATGAGGGCAGTATCTGAATTCAAAGAAGCATGGGACAAACACAGAGGATCTCTAAAGGAAAAAAGGGGACTGTTGTAGTGATTGATATGGAAGGACAGACTAGATAGGCCTTGTGGTCTTTTTCTGCCATCATGTTTCTAGCAGATTTCCTTCTTGTGGCCACAACTTCCCCCATCCCAATCACAATTCCTCCTTCAGTGAAAGGCTCAAACCTTCTCCCACCCCCCTTGCACCCCTCTGACATTTACTCCAAGTTCCCTCTGGTGCCTTTGTTCCTGCCCTGTTACCACCTGGGTTGCAAATGATGGATCTGACCTCTAGCGGTAATCTCACAGTACTGCCACTAGGGGCCAGTCTTCCATATGAGGACACTTACCCTGTGCAGTTAATGTCTTCCTTGTGTGCTAACTGAAGGGCAGATACTTTGCATGCCCCCTGCATTTACTACACAGACTTTGCTCTCACTGCAACTTAGCTTTAAATAAGCAGTCTCAGAAAGGGAAAAGTGTCACAAATAACTTCCCCACCCCAATCACAATTCCTCCTTCAATGAAAGACTCAGGGAAATGAACAGCATTGGGGGTAGGATAGCATGGTGGGGAAAGGATGTAGAGATTAAAATCTCTGTGTGTATGCATATGTGTATCTGTGTGTGTATTTGTGTCTCTGTGCATATGTAGGGTATTGTGACAGAGATGCCCGTCTTAAACCCATGAGAATAGAAAAGGACATGGAATTGGACTTAGGGGGGAGCCCAGTTGAGTATTTCAAGGGTAACCTGAATCCTGCGTACACCGATACCCACGAAATTCCTGCCTGGCCGGGATCTCAGGCCCCGCGAAGGGAGAGAAAGAAGAGAGAAAGAAAGCCCAGGGTGCCACACCCAGACTCCTTTGAGGTCCCTGCAGGCATGAGAAGAGATTATCATCACCTGGGAAGGGCCGGAAGGGAGGAGGAGGGGCTGGAACCCTGGAGGGGGAAATATAAACCCCTGCTAAGGCAAAGAGAAGAAAGGCTGGAGAAACAAGAAAGGCTGGAGAAACAAGAGGCTCAGGAGAGTCAAGAGAAGCTGGAAGTGCAGCGGAGCCATAGAGGAGAGCCCTGGGAGGAGCTGGAACACAGCCAAGGAGACGGGCCGACAGCTGAAGGTACTGACCGGCTGTCTCGGGTAGAGCTGGGAACAGGAGTGACTCTAGGACCCAAGAGGGAGCTGTTTACTGAGCACTGCTTTGGGAACTCAGAATGAGACACTGCTCCAACAATTGAAGATATGCAAGTCGATACTGCTGAGGATGACTTGAGGGCTATGGATATTCCTATGGACTGTACTTTATGTCAAGCCAAGTGCGTTGAACCGTTATGCTGAGGGCTAACACCTTCTGAGAAGGTCTCCTAAAGCTGGAAATAACAAGACCCAGAGAACCGACAGGAGGCCGGGGGATACTTTTGCTAGCACCCAGAGCTTTGTGACGCAGCCAGTAAAACTTGCAGGGAAACTAAATAGCCTGGTGAATATTTGCTGCCCGTGTCTCCCATATTTTGGTTTAAACTTAATCCAGGAAGTGAGTTAAGAAGAAGCTTTTGTTCCAGTGGGACTAAGTTTTATTGTTGCTATTAATTGTTTTACAAGGCAAGGCTAAAAAGAGGCATTTGAAGCAGAAACGTTTGAAGCAGCTATGTGTGTTTGAAGCTTGTGAAGCAGTTATGCTGTTCTAGTGCTGTATTACCAATAATCCTGCATAAGAAGGAGTCCTCTGTACAGGGTACTTGAACTTTTGCGTAAGAAATAAAATTCTGTCACTTTGCCTTACCTCCGGACCATGACTACAACTTCTTTTTGAAGCCATTTTTGAAGGCAAACTACATATCCCAGGATACGCCTGGGGAAAGTTAGTTTGCCCAAGCCAATCGAGAGAAGTTCCTCCGATACCACGCCCCTCTAGGCTAGAGGCGGGTGGTGAGGGCATGACAGTATATACAGGGTGGCCCAAAAAAAGTGAGAACATCTCGTAGCATATAAGTTATTTAAAACTTCAAAAAGACAGATGTAAACGATTGACAATTTTTTAAAAAAAAGATGGCGACCAGAAATTGTCGAAGTAAAGACGTTATATAGCTAAAAAAGGTAAATAAGTAAACTATTTTAGCTTTTAATTTACGAGATGTTCTCACTTTTTTTGGGCCATCCTGTACGCATACGTCCACTGCCTGCTGGTTGTGATTCAAAGCATGATATCACAGCACCTCTCCCCTACAAGCAGCAGTATGGGTGAAGGACTCTAATGCAGTGTCACGGAAACATTGGTCTAAACATGCCAAAATAGAGCTGCTGAAATAACTCCTGGATAAAGTGTATCTATTTATTTGTATTTATACGTTTCAGTGGTTTTATAGTTCACTAATCCAAAGACCATATTTGTCCAGACAGATTAGAAATGCACAAAATCAAATAACACACATCATATAAGACACAGGATGGCATAATATAAAACCTAAAACTCAATAGAAGGTCTCTTCCGCTAGAGGATAATGATCAATATAAGAAAAACCTCTGCAATACACCTTGAAAGTAAACTATGTATCTTTCCTAAGACTTGACACAGTACTCATAATCAGATAACATTTGTAACTTCCATTTCAAAGCCACTACTGTTGATCGTTTAATTAGTAGCAGAAGGTCTCAGCAAATACAGGCAGCCATTTGACTATCACTTTCACGTCCAATGGACTCAATGCCCTTTTAACATCAATGACCTTTTTATTAAAACTGCCACCATTTGCAAAGATAAAAAATGCTTTAGAAAATAGTTTGAAGAACTGATAGTACCTAAAGAACTCGACATCATCTCACACATCAACACCACCACCTACCCACTGGACCACTGTCCCGTCTCCTGGGTGAAAGCTACAAAGGCACATCTCCTACAATTAATCTCAACCATCCTGCAAATCTCCCTGTCACAAGCCTACCTCCCACCTTCCCTGAAGCAAGCCTCCTTGAAGAAACCCAACCTAGACCCAAGCTACAGACCCATAGCCATTGTACCCTTCCTTGCCAAAATCATGAAGAAGGCAGTTCAAATTCAGCTCCAGGAACACATTGACAGGCATGCACCTCTGGACAAATCATCATGGGTTTCGCTCCTTCCACAGTACTGAAACATTGCTCATCTCACTTATATCAACACTCATCATGGGAACTGAAAAGACCACCCACAGCTTCATACTGCTCTTTCTAGATATTTATGCAGTGTTTGACACAGTTTCTCAACAGATACTCCTCAATCAGCTCAGTAGCATTGAGGTTCAAGGCAAACCACTCAAATGAATCTATTCCTACCTCTCTCAGCATACCCAGCAGATAAGAATTGGAACCCACACCTCAGCCCCCTACACACTATCTCAGTGAGTTCCCCAAGGATATGCTCTCTCCTCCCTACTCTTTAACATCTACATCAGGCCCCTCTGCACAACTATCCAGAAGTACAATGTTGGGTACCAATTATATGCGGACGACATAATGATATTTACTCCATTCTATACTACTGCTCATGACTTCGCAGATCTAACCACCTGCTTCAAAGAGATAGTCTGTTGACTTCAATGTCACAACCTTTCAGTTAATTTCAGCAAGACTGAGATCCTCTATTTTACCAAGGACACCAATTTTACACCCCCCCCCCCTCCCACTCCTCAACAACGCAGCACACGACCTAGATGCCCTGGTATCCACCTGGGATGATAGTCTCAAGACCATCGCATGCATACCAGCCACACACAAAAAACCAAAGAAACGAGAGCACGCACCATGGTATACTAAAGAGCTCCGAACATCACTCCTATACCTGCGCAAGCTCGAGAGAAGATGGCGTCGAGCACGCTCTACCAAAGCACAAAGTACTTACAACGCTCACCTAAGAGCACACCGAGAGGAATTAATGAAGAAGCGGAAACAATATCATTCAGACATCTTGAAGCGGTCGTTAAACAAGCCTCACGACCTGTTCAATATAGTGAAATCTCTTATAAGAGAACCACCTGCAGACCAATCACATATGCCACAGCCCCAGGCATACTCCAACTACCTACAATCAAAAATGATCCAGAATGGTGCAACCTCAAGCCCCACAGACAACACCCTATGGCATAATCTGTCCCATCCACCGCCACTATCCAAATTTGACAAAATATCACACAGAGAGATTGAAGACACTATTGCTGCAATCAACCCCACAACCGCGCCCAGCGACCCATGCCCAGCTCTCTGGATAAAGGAGTTGCGCTGCAATTTAAGTCAATATCTGAGCGAATTAGTGAACCAATCTCTCACAACCGGATCGTTCCCACAGAGTCTGAAACAAACATCAATCAGACCACTACTGAAGAATAACAGGCTGGACCCAATGCAAGTAGAATCATACAGACCAATTTCAAGTATCCCCATGCTTGCCAAAATAATCGAAAAGATAGTACAGCACCAAATTCAACAGCATATTGACACTGAAGCCCCACTGGATCCATCCCAACATGGGTTCAGAGAAGCACACGGGGTGGAAACCCTCCTTACCACCCTATTTGACAACCTAGTCTCTGGAACTGACAAAATTCACCAAGGATTCGCCCTCATCTTCCTGGACATCGCAGCTGCCTTCGACTCGGTGAGCCACGAGATTCTCATACAACGCTTCAGCGAGAAAGGAATACAAGGAACTGCTCTAGACTGGTGCAAATCGTACTTGACTAATAGATGGCAACATGTAAGGTCTGGCTCCACGACCTCAGAACCATTTTTGCAAAACCAGGGTGTGCCACATGGTTCGTCACTATCTGCATTGATGTTTAATATCTACATGCAGCCCATATGCACCCTAGTACGCTCGTTCAAGGTCAACTGTCTGGCCTACGCAGACGATATCCTGCTATACATCCCATTCAGGACCGACCAACCAGATTTATCCCCTCTAACAAGATGTTTTGAGGCAGTAGCAGACTGGCTCAGTACGCAAAACTTGCGAATCAACTACAGCAAAACAGATGTTCTTTTCATATCAAGGAACCAGGACTTCACCCCTCCACCCTCATTAAAAATCTGCAACACAGAACTGAAAACTAAGCCCACAATCTGCTACCTTGGCATCACACTGGACCAACAGCTGGACTTGAAAACCCACATAAGAAACACCGTAAAAACAGTATATCTGAAAATAAGGACCTTAAAACACCTACGACCACTACTCGACTTCAGCGACTATCGTTCAATCTATCAAGCATTAATATTACCACATTTCAACTACGCCAACGTAATTCTACATGGTCTCCCTCAAGCAACACAAGCACCACTCCAACTCGCAATGAACACTGCTGCGAGAGTACTAACAGGAGCTTCACGGAGAGAGCATATAACTCCAGTCTTGATGAACCTCCACTGGTTACCTGTTCAAGCAAGAACCCTCTACAAAGTACTAACCCTGACCTTCAAAGCCTTAAGCATTCAGATCCCCACAGCCATCAGCAAGATGATACACAACGTACCACATAACAGAAACAGAAGACCCACAATGCAAAACACCCTAGAGGTCCCAAAAGCAATGACGAGATGTACAAAAGCAACAACGAATAGGGCCTTTACAATTTACGCACCTAGAGCATGGAATGCCCTCCCCACTTATATTCGAATCATCACCGGCATAACCCACTTCAGTAAGGCATTAAAGCATCATCTGTTCACTATATACTACCCCAAATCCAGCCTTAGTAAACATGCATGGTGCTCTTCAGACAATCACCCACCACACCTAACTAATCAGACCCAGCATGAAAAGGGATAATCAGCTCGGTCTCCCATCAGTACTCCCCAAAATAGAATTTAGGCACCCAGCGTAATAAGATGTATATAGACCCTGCCTGAAAGTAGGTACCAGTGTAAATACGATGTAGATAGTTCCCCAGTTACTTCCAAGTTGATCTCCCCGTTCATTGTAAATACAACTCAGAGTTCCTGCGTTGTATAGTTGATGTTGAATGTAAACCGCACTGATCTAAATAGCGTGGTATAGAAGAAATGTTAAATAAATAAATAAAATAAATAAATTGAAGACATTAAGCTACAGGTCAAGTAACAAGTCAAATACCTTGGTGTCATTCTGGATCAGTGGCTGAACTTCTAAGCACACATCAGGTACACCACCAAAGATATCTACTTCAAACTCAGGACCCTTCGCCACCTATGCCCCCTCCTCTCCCCAGGAAACATTTGTGCAGTATGTCAGTCTTCCATCACCCCCTCCTCGATCACTGCAATGCCATGAAGGACTCCCCAAAACCTCCATCACACCATTGCAGCTAGCCCAGACCACCACAACTTGCACTATTGTCAGAGCCTTCAGACACACCCACATTACTCTCATACTGAAATCCCCACATTGGCTTCCTGTTGCCTCAAGAATTAAGCACAAAGTTCTCACCATTATCCATAAGGCCCGTAACACCACTTCCGAGCACCTCCAGACATTAATCAGCTGCCTTAGCACCAGTAGGCAGTGTAGACAAAGTATACTCAACCTACTTCATCTGCCATTCCAGGTCCATAAGAGCCCCCAATACACTCATATGAGAACCTTTGCACTTTACGCTTCTGCCCTCTGGAATACTCTACCCCCCACATTATGGAGAATCCAGTCATACCAAGCCTTCAAAAGACACCTCAAGACATACCTTTCTGAAGAACACTATTGCACAACTCCCCTAAATGACCATCAGCAGGAGGAACACCCACCTCTCTCACAGAGCATCCCTTCTTTCTCTCCTCCTTAATCTGCTAGTCAAATGGCACTCCCATTCACATGCGACACCACCTCAAGCTAGGATGTCCCAAACTGTACTGTTGACTTCTAAGTTTTATATAGAAGATTCCCATACTCCTTGTCAATCACCCTCCTGAATGCACCCTTGTTTCTCTTCTTTTTTACACTGTTAGTTGTAAACTGTCTTGACTGGTAGTAAAATGGTATACCAAAACCAGTTAAATAAACATATAAATAAACAAATATATAAAAAGCAGAGCTTTGGATGAGATAATGGTGCAAAGAAGAGGGTTTTGCATTTGCTAGGAACTGGACAACAATCTGGGGAAGAGAGGGTTTTTTCCAAAGGAATAGGCTCCACCTTAACTAGGATGGCACCAGGCTTGTGGCATTAACCTTTTTAAAAAAAGATAGGACAGATTTTAAACTAGATAATAAGGGAAAGCTGACCCCAGAGCACATGGTTCAGAAGGATGTATACATGAAGGATGTATACCTAATGTAGCTAAAGAGGGAAGTTAGGACATCCTGACAGAGCAGTTCCAATAAAGATAAAAGTTACCCAGATGCCCTTAAATACAGAGCTGAAAGATTCCAAATTACCCATATCAACTGATAACCAGATTAATATAAATAAAATACAACCACTAAAATACCTGTATGCAAATGCTAGCAGCCTAAAAATAAGATGGGAGAGCTAGAGTATATAGCGATAAATAAAAGGTTAGATATGATTGGCATCTCAGAGACCTGGAGGAAGGAGGGCAATCAATGGGGCACTGTGATATCTGGGTACAAACTATATCGCAATGATAGGGTAGATAAATTGGTGGAGGGGTTGCACTCTATGTTAGGGAGGGTATTGAGTCACGCAGGATTAAAGTTTTGCATGAAACAAAATACACTGTAGAACCTCTATGGATAAAAATCCTATGTAAAAAGGGGAAGATGAAGGCAGTGGGGGGTGTATTATCGACTGTTTGGCCAGAATGAATAGAAGGATGTTGAAATGCTAAGAGAAATCAGGAAAGCTAAAAAAAGTTACAACACATTAATAATGGATGATTTCAATTATCCCGGTATCAACTGGGTGAATTTCACTGCAGGACATGCTAGGGAGATAAAGTTTCTAGATGAAATAAATGACTGCTTCTTGGAGCAGCCTGACCTAGTCTTTAGTGGAACAGAAGATCTGGGGCCACTTGGCAATAGTGATAATACCATGATCGCATTTGATTTAATAAATGGAAGAAGGATGGCAAGGAAATCCACAGTACTACTGACATTCAAAGGGGAAACTATGATAAAATGAGGAAAATAGTTCAGAAAAAAACTAATGGGTATGTTTACTAAACTGTGGTAACATTACAGACTGCGCGTTATGTAACGTTAACGCTCATTAGGTAACGTTAATGCGTGGTATGTAACGTTAACACGTGTTAACGTTACTTAACAATCGTTAACGTCCCCGGCTTCAGTAAACAGCGTAGAGGGTGAAGAGAGGGTGGGGGGGAAGGGGTCAATGGGCGGGGAATGGGCGGGGAGAGGCTCCCTGCACACTAACGCGCTGAACTGAAGGGCTGAATCCTACCACTAATGAAAACCTGCCGTTAGATGCACATTTGCAGGAGAGAGAAACCATTTCAGTGTCAGCAATTTACAGCATAGACAGGGAGCCCAAGAAACGTGATATTAGTGCTCCATGTCCAGCACAGCATAGTGCCCAAGTATGAAAGGCCACTATGGCAATGGTGCAAGTGGGACATAGGAGGCTGCAGGTGGGACATGTAGCGGGGGAAGCAGGGGCAGAGGGTGGAGGAGGCGGGCGCCTAGGTGGCACATAGGAACATAGAAACTGGAAAGCATCATGACAGCAGCTGACAAGGTCCAAACACAATCCACCTACATCTACCTGGTCCACCCGAGCTAACAGTTGCCAGGGCACTGACCTGACATCCCCCCAGCCAACCCTCCCCCAAGCAGAAGGAACAGACTATTGGTAGGCGGTGATGGGGGGGGGATGTGAGATTGCTCATGTATGCCCCATGCCCAAGACCCCGCTCCCTAGGCGACCACCTACCCACACAGTGGATGGCCTGGGACTGCGCACTACTAGCACCGACAGCATATGGCCATGTCAGTATGGCAGGGGGGGGTGCCTGTGCTGGAGGGGGCAGTGTCACCTGCCTGCAGTGGACCTAGGACATGCCCTGTACCAGTACATGGTGTGCAGTGCAACATAAAAGGGTCTGGCTGAGGAAAAGTACAGGTAGCCCCAGGGACCACTATGCATCTGTGGTAACAGTGTGGTGCAGTACACCCAGCCAGTGTGTCCAGAAGCAGAGGGTCATAGGTTCAAGTCTCAGCTGTGATTCCTGCAGAGCATGTCCCTATGTTTTACCCTACAATGCAGATACAACAGCAACATGTGCAAAGCCCAAAGCATCGGCGAACAGGGGTACAAACACCCACTCACACAGGCTCCATAATCCAAAGATGCATGGAGAGTCAGGCTGTTGGTCCCAGCATTGAGCTGCAGTTATCACCAGGGCACTACTGCTACCTCCTGCACAGTTTAGCAATGTCGGCACTGTGATCAGGACCAGTGTGACAGGCAGGATTGCCAACCACCCTTATCTTTGCACAATGCTGCAATAGGAGTGTGTGTGTATATGTCTAACCATTGTTTTGTGGCTGCCCACACCTCACCAGGTCCACAATGTCCCACTGTTACCAGCGTTAGCCTGAATATGTGCATAATGAGGAGCAAGGTGTTGTGGGTATAGCCCGGACAGGGCGGATTTGCCAGGATACAACTTCACAGGGTGTGGGGCAATGGCTGGGACATTTAGTGCCCGACCACCACCTGCATGGACAGGGTGGCCACAGCATGGCATGCTGGGAGGGCACTCACTCTGACCGAGCAGTGACCATGGCATGTCTAGGTGCCCACATAGTGCTCTACATTACTTGCCTCCAGTGATCTTGTTGTGTTCCCAGTGCTGGGGCCCCAATCACTGAGATGCCTGTTTGGTGCACATATTTTCTCTGTGAACATGCACTATGGACTGGCTAGTGGACTGTCTACAGTTAGCCTGTGCATGGTCCAAACACTTATAAGGTGCAGTCTGACTATGCTGTCTGCTGGTGACTAGCAGACAGTAGTGTGAGGTAGTTGTGGTTTTCCAGAGCTAACCCCATCTGCTGTTCTGCCACTGCCCAGCCACAGGTATGGCTCTGGCCCACAAACCCTGGAGGACTATTGCATACCAGCAGGATGGAGGTTGCTGCAGGGGGTTTTGGGCACCTGTTCCTTACCTACAAAAAGGGCAATGTGAGCCCTTTGGGGTACATAGTGTATGCCACTTTGACCTATCAAGGCACTGCTACACAAACCTCATGCAAGTCTGGAAATCCCTCTGCGCTGTTAACAGGTGCCCATGTCAGCCAGACCCTAACACTGGGTACACACTAATCTGGGTGGTGTCTGGTCACAGAGGGCCACATGTGACTGCAGGATACAGACAGACACCAAATTACCTTCAGCTGCACTGCAAGGAACACCTGTCACACACTGGCCATGATGTGGATGTACAGCAGGGCCTATCTCTAGCACCACATGTACTGCGGACCTAGTGCTGGACACCCATCCTATCCCTCAGGGAGAACACAGAACCTGCACAATGGCATGGTCTGTATCTACTCTGTGCCAGTATCACGCACTGTCAGTTCGTCTTTCCAAGCTGAGGTACCAGAGACGTGCAGACCCCATTTGCTAATCATCTGTAGACAGCTATTCAGCATGTGCATTGCATCATGGGTACTGGTGGGGTTACCCTATCCTGGCACTCAGAGAAGACAGTTTGTGCAGTGACCTGCAGTCTTTTTGTACACAGCCATTGCTGTGACATGCACCATGGAGGTTTAGCCTACTGGTTAATACAATGCCATTTTTGGCAGTGTTCATGGGTTCAATTCCTCATTGTTCCCTCCTCTCATGCCTGTCCTACTCAAATAGTGTGCATGCCTGTAACAGTCATATATTTGCAGATTTGTGCTGCTAGCCCATAATACTCTTGCAACAATTGCCAACATTCCCTCGGTCCATCTATCTGCATCTGTCAGATGTGTAGAGTCCTGTCTGCCTATGCAGGCTGTCACCCCATGTCCTGCATTGCTACCTTTTCCTGCATTGCGCATCTTCATGCTTGCCTCGCCTGTGCCTGATCTGCATGGCACCACCACTCCTCTGTCCACCCATCATTGTAAATATCCTGCCACCTACGCCTCCACTGGGGGTCACATATTCCCATCGTCTGCCACCAACTTTCTTTCCAGTACTTTACATTGCCAACACCCTGTGCTGTTTTACAGTTGCCCCCACCATGTTTGTCATCAGTACTGGCAGCCATATGGGATGCCCGCAGATATGGCAGGTCCAGCAGCTCCCAGCTCTCCCTCCTTCACTCACCTGTTCATTGCCTTTCCTCAGTGCTCTATCTAGTGTTAGGGCTACATCTGTCTCTGTTCCTCACAGGTCATACATGTCATCCTGCAGCATCTTGCAGCCCTTAGGCCGCACTAACCTAGGGCACCATAACCTTGTTAGGCCACCATAACCTATGGTTCCGTAACCCAGGGTGCCCTCTAAGGTGCCCTGTCCAGGGGTGCCTAATACGGCGAATAGCCTAAGGAACCTTACTGTATAGGGCACCTTACATAGCGCCTTATGAGGCTCCTTACAAGGCACCTTATAAGGCACCTAACAAGGCACCTTATAAGACACCTTATAGGGCACCTTACAAGGCACCTTATAAGGCACCATACTTATACGACACCTTACGAGGCACTTAACAAGGCACCCTACAAGGCGCCTTATAAGACGCTTTATAAGGCGCCTTGTAATGTGCCTTGTAAGGTGCCTTATAAGGTGCCTTGTAAGGTGCCTTTTTCAACTTTAGCTTGAGTTTGCATACTAGTAGTTGATGATCTGTACCACAGTCAGCTCCAGGTTTTGTCTTTGTTGATGTTACAGAGCTTTTCCATCGTTGACTTCCACAGATGTAGTCAATTTGATTTTTATACAATCCATTGGGTGAGGTCCATGTGTACAGTCGCCGCTTGTGTTGCTGGAAGAAGGTGTTTGAGATGAATAGATCATTGGTCTTGCAGAATTCTATCAGTCTTTCTCCAGCTTCATTTCTGTTGCCAAGTCCATATTTTCCAACTACTTTGCCTTCTTCTTTGTTGCCAACTTTTGCGTTCCAGTCACCCATGACTATCAGGATATCCTATTTGCATGTTCTGTCAATTTCAGCTTGTACTTGTTCATAGAACTCTTCAATTTCATTCTCTTCTGCAGCTGTTGTTGGGGCATATACTTGAATTATAGTTGTGTTGATAGGCAATCCTCGTAGACGAATAGAGATTAAGCGTTCGCTGACTGCATTGTATTTCATTACAGTTCTTGCAAGTTTCTTCTTTATTATAAATGCAACACCATTTCTTCTTTGTCTTTCATTTCCAGCATAGTAGACCATGTGATCATCTGATGCAAAGTGCCCGATGCCAGTCCATTTCAGCTCGCTGACACCAAACAGATCAAGTTGTACACGTTCCATTTCATTCTTGACCACCTCCAACTTTCCTTGGTTCATGCTTCGTACGTTCCATGTTCCAATGTGTAAGACATCTTTACAGCTTCTGACTCTCATTTCATGCGCAGCTACATCAGCAGTCAGACTTCCCGAGGGCTTTGATCCAACCACATCATAAATGATGGCTTTACTCTGAAAAGTCTTCAGCTCTTCCCCAGTAGCTAGTTGAGTGCTTTCCGACCTGGGAGTCTCATCTTCCAGCACCATAGCACAATTTGTTTTGTTGTAACTATCCATTGGGTTTTCATGGCAAGATACAGAAGTAGATTGCCGGGCCTTTCTTCCGCGCAGTTTAAGTTTGGTGTTGTTGCCGTTGTCACAGAAATGTGATCCTCCACCGTCAACACTACAGCAAAATATGACCTTGAGAATATACCACTGGAATTTAAAGACTGTCTGCAAAATCGATTTGCTGCTTTAGATACAAATGACAGAGCTCCGGAAGAGTTATGGAATGACATCAAGAAGGTTGTGTTGGAAGAAAGCGAGAAGTCTCTACAAAAGGTGAAAAAGCAAAAACGGCCAAAATGGATGACAGGAGAAACTCTGAAAATTGCCCAGAAATGCAGAGAAGCTAAAGCCAGAGAAGAAAGAAAGACAATCGCAGAACTCAACAGAGATTTCCAACGTGCAGCAAGACAGGACAAGGAAAAGTACTACAATGATACTTGCAAGGAAATAGAAGCAGAAACTATTAGAGGAAGAACAAGATTGGCTTTCCTAAAGCTACGAGAGTTAAAGAAAAAGTTCCAGCCTCGAATTGGAATGTTACAAGATGCTCAAGGTTCTATGTTGAATGATGCTGAGAAGATCAAGAAAAGGTGGAAGGAATATACAGAGTTTTTATATGATAAAGATCAAGTGGACCAACAGCGTTTGAACCTGTACCTTATGATCGGGAACCATTGGTGATGAAAGAAGAAGTTGAAGCAGCATTGAAAGCCTTATCAAAGAACAAAGCACCAGGCATTGATAGCATTCCCATAGAAGTATTGCAGCAATCTGATGCAGCTGTTACCGTACTTACAAGGCTCTGCCAAGAAATATGGAAGACAACATCATGGCCAACTGACTGGAAAAGATCTGTGTTTATACCAATACTAAAGAAAGGTGATCCAACTGACTGTGGAAATTATCGCACAATCGCTCTGATCCCACATGCCAGCAAGATTCTACTGAAGATTATTCAAAAGAGACTACAACCATACCTGGAACAAGAACTACCTGACGTGCAAGCAGGGTTCAGGAAAGGGCGAGGAACGAGAGACATCATTGCGGATGTGAGATGGATCCTTGAAAAGACTAAAGAATACCAAAAGGATATCTATTTGTGCTTTATCGACTATAGCAAGGCTTTTGACTTTGTAAACCATGAGAAACTCTGGGCCACATTAAGAAGCATGGGTTTACCTGAACACCTGATCATTCTCTTGCGAAATCTGTACATTGATCAAGAAGCAACAGTTTGAACGGAACAAGGAGAAACAGAATGGTTTAAAATAAGCAAAGGTGTAGGACAAGGCTGCATACTTTCCCCCTACCTGTTTAATTTATATGCAGAACAAATCATCAGAGAAGCAGGATTGTATGAAGATAACAGAGGTGTGAAGATTGGTGGAAGACTCATCAACAACCTTCGCTATGCTGATGATACCACATTACTGGCTGAAAGTGAAGATGATCTGAAACATTTGCTTCTCACAATCAAAGAACATAGTCTCAAAATGGGCCTGCACCTTAATGTAAAGAAGACAAAGATCATGACAACTGGCATAATCAACAGGTTCATCGCTGAAGGAGAAGAAATTGAAATCATGAACAACTTTAACCTACTTGGATCAACTATCAATAAAGAAGCAACAAGCAGTCAAGAAATCAGACGACGCATTGCTCTTGGCAGAATGGCTATGAAAGACCTAGATAAGATTCTCAAGAGCAGAGATGTCTCTCTCCATACAAAGATTCAACTTGTTCAAGCCATGGTATTTTCAATAACATCATATGGATGTGAAAGCTGGACAGTGAAAAAGACAGACAGGAAGAAAATTGATGCCTTTGAATTATGGTGCTGGCAGCGAATACTGTGTATACCATGGACTGCCCGAAGAACAAACCAGTCAGTACTAGAGGAGATCAAACCTAAGCTTTCTTTAGAAGCTCAGATGACAAGACTTCGACTTTCATACTTTGGACACATCATGCGAAAAGAGAGATCATTAGAGAAAGACATTATGGTTGGCAAGATAGAAGGTCAACGCAAAAGAGGAAGGCCAGCAATGAGATGGATCAATACAATAACAGCAGCTATGGGTACCAGTCTGTCAACAATGACCCGCCTGACTGAAGACCGAACACAATTTAGGATAGCTACTCCAACTCGACGGCACTTAACAAGAACAAGAACAAGGTGCCTTATGAGACGCCTTGTAGCACACGTTAATTTGTAACATGCATTAGCTGATACGTCTTGCTGTAACGATGCACCGTCCATGCCTTTATATGGGCATCTGTACCTTTACCGCGGAACCTAACGCGAATGACTTTACCGCAGTTTAGTAAACATACCCCTAAGAGGAACAGCTGCAAAGGCTAACATTTACATCAAGCATGGGCATTGTTTAAAAATACTATCTTGGAAGGACAGATCAGATGTATTCCACACTTTAAGAAAAGTGGAAGGAAGGCCAAAAAACTGCCTGCATGGTTTAAAGGCGAGGTCAGAGAGGCTGTTGTAGCCAAAAAAGCATCTTTTGGGATTGGAGGCAGTGTAGTATTGTGAATCAGGAACTGGTTAAAAGATAGAAAGCAGAGAGTAGGGCTAAATGGCCAATTTTCTCAGTGGAGAAAGGTGAATAGTGGAGTATCACAGGGATCTGTTCTGTTCCCGCTGCTTTTTAACATATTTATAAATGACCTGGAAATGGGAATAATGAGTGAGGTGATCAAATTTGCAGATGACCCAAAATTATTCGGAGCTGTTAAGATGTAAGAGGATTGTGAGGCATTGCAAGGGGACCTTGATAAATTGGAAGACTGGACATTCAAATGACAGATGAAATTAAATGTGGACAGGTGCAAAGTTATATACCTAGGAAAGAAGAACCCAAACTATGGTTACACGATGCAAGGTTCCACATTAGGAACCACCACACAGGAAAAAAATTTAGGTGTCATCAAGGTGTCATGTTGAAACCCTCAACCCGATGTGCAATGTAAGCCAAGAAGGCAAATAGAATGCTAGGAATCATAAGGAAAGGAATAGAAAATAAAACAAAGGATATTATAATACCTCAGTATCGTTGCATAGTACGACTGCACCTTGAATATTGTGTGCAGTTCTGCTTGCCATATTTTAAAAAGGATATAGCAGAATTAGAAAAGTTACAGAGAAGAGCCACCAAAATGATAAAGAGGATAGAAGGAAACCCCTATGAGGAAAGACTTAAAAGGTTAGGGCTTTTCAACTTGGAAGAGAGACAGCTGAGTGGAGATATGATATGGATCTATAAATTAATGATTGGAGTGGAACGGGTACTTGTAGATTGGTTGTTTACGCCATCAAAAAGTAGAAAGACTAGGGGACACACAATGAAGTTACAATGTAACCCATTTAAGATTAATAAGAGAAAATACTTTTTCACTCAACCCATAATCAAACTCTGGAATTTGTTTCTGGGGGATGTAATAAAAGCTATTAGTGTAGCTGGATTTAAAAAAGGTTTGGACAAGTTCCTGGAGGAAAGTTCCATACACCATTATTAAAGAGGACCCAGGCAGTCCACTGCTTGCCCCATGGCGAGCATTGTGCACCTTTTTGGGATCTTGCCATGGATTTGTGACCTGGATTGGCCAATGCTGGAAACAGGATACTGGGTTTGATGGACCTTAGTCTGACCCAGTATGGCATTTTTTACGTTCTTATGTTATTATGCAAGGATGGACACCAGAGTACTTTGGCTCAATGACCTTTGAAAATATTGTAGGAAATCATAAATGAAGGAACCTGCAGTTTGCAGGGAGGCCAACCCAAAAAGCAAAGGCAATGGAAAAGTAATCTGCATTACCCAGCAAGTAGAAGACTAGCCCCTTGCTTGGTGTTTATCTGCTGTCATCCACTGTATTACAAGGTTAAAGACCCTGAATATATGAAAAGGCATAAAGCAAAATATAAAGTATTTGGTGTCAGCATTGTGTTGTGGAGATACATTGCAGCAGTGGGGGCAGGGAGACCTGTTAAAACTGTTGGAAAGATGATGCAAAGTGCAGATGAATCCTGGAGGAAATCCTGTTTCAGTCTACCATAGGCCTGAGCAGGGAAGAAGATGAACCAGGATAATGATTAGCAGAACAATGATTCTAAGCACCAAACAAAAGCAACAATGGTGTGGCTCAGCAAGGAAACCATGGATTTCCTTGAGTGGCCCAGTGAAAACCCAGACCTGAATCCAATAGAAAATCAGTATCAAAACGTGAAAACTACAGTACACAGATGATCACTAGCTAACTTTTAAAAAATGATCTATTCTGCCAAGAAGAATGTGCAGAAACTGTGCTATCCTATGGTGCAATGTCGGCAGACACTTATCCTAAATCAACTCATGATTACTATTGCTGCCTTTTTAGCTTGAGCTACGAGCTCATAAATCCAAATCTACATTTTTGAAAAGGGGTGTGAAAATGTACAAAATTGAGATGGTTAGTTTCTTATCCTTTGATATTATTTGAATATTTCTAAAATTGTTCTTTCATGCCGAAGGAGCATGTTGCCTAGATCAGTACTGGGATAAATACACTGGAAATGGGATAAATACACTGGCTTAATTAAGGATATGAACAACTCCTCTTATTGATAAGATCAAACCCACAATTACCTGGAAACATGAAGTGGTTCTACACCTGTACGCTGCTCCTCCTCCTCATAATATCCCTATTAACACTATCCAGATCCACATAATTAAGGTATGGGCTGATTCCAATACTCCATTGACAGAGACACTACCTAACTATATTACCACTGCATCCAAATAAACATAGAAGACCCCAGCGGTTGATACCTATATACACTACATCATCTCCACATAAATCCACAGCACTCTCAATAAATCAAATGTTCTCTAGTCAACACTCGCTCGCTTTGTAATAAGATCCACATTATATCAGATTACATACAAGACCATAAAGTCGATATAATGTGCATTACAGAATCTTGGCTAACACACACCAATACCATCCTAATGAACCAACTCACCTCATCGACCATGGGCATACACAACTGCTCAAGACAGAATCGAAGAGGAGGAGGAGTACTCATTCTATCAAGCAAGCGGCTGAAACTCAAGCTGATCACCACAATATCAACATGCACTCTAAACAGCTTACTATTAGAAAACACACAAATGCCTTTATGCCTGATATACAGATCTCCAACCACTGATTCTGACAACCTTTCATCTATAACAGAGCTGACATGCACCTATTCTAGCAAAAGTAAACTTTTTATCATGCTAGGCGACTTCAAATCTGACTTCGGTCTCCATAATGTTGTTGTTGTTAAGTGCCATTGAGTCGGAGTCGGCTCATGGCGACCCTCTGGATAGCTATCCTAAATTGTGTTCGGTCTTCAGTCAGGCGGCTCATTGTTGACAGACTGGCACCCGTAGCTGCTGTTATTGTATCGATCCATCTTATTGCTGGCCTTCCTCTTTTGCGTTGACCTTCTATCTTGCCAAGCATAATGTCTTTCTCTAATGATCTCTCTCTTTGCATGATGTGTCCAAAGTATGAAAGTCGAAGTCTTGTCATCTGAGCTTCTAAAGAAAGCTTAGGTTTGATCTCCTCTAGTACCGACTGGTTTGTTCTTCGGGCAGTCCATGGTATACATAGTATTCGCCGCCAGCACCATAATTCAAAGGCATCAATTTTCTTCCTGTCTGTCTTTTTCACTGTCCAGCTTTCACATCCATATGATGTTATTGAAAATACCATGGCTTGAACAAGTCGAATCTTTGTATGGAGAGAGACATCTCTGCTCTTGAGAATCTTATCTAGGTCTTTCATAGCCATTCTGCCAAGAGCAATGCGCCGTCTGATTTCTTGACTGCTTGTTGCTTCTTTATTGATAGTTGATCCAAGTAGGTTAAAGTTGTTCACAATTTCAATTTCTTCTCCTTCAACGATGAAGCTGTTGATTATGCCAGTTGTCATGATCTTTGTCTTCTTTACATTAACCTGAACACAACTACATCACCTCTTGATCCTTGCCCCCACCTCTTGGATAAAGATGCCCAAACAAGAACTCACACCCATACTCTGTAGAATAATAAATCTCTCATTATCACAAGGATGCATGCCTACCATATTAAAAAAACTATAGGTGGCATTTTCAAAGGCATTTACATGGGTAACTGCCCTAGTTATCCATGTAAATGCCTTATCCGGGATTTTCCAAAGGCACCAACAAAGGTAGTGCCTTTGGAAAATCCTGAATAAGTCCCTAACGTGCCTAGATGCTATGCAGCTAGTATCAGGGCATATTGGGGGTGTTCTGGGGTGGAGCAGGGGCAGAGGAAGGGGCTAAACAGGTAGCATCAAAAATTGCTGCTAGCTGTTTAGCCTCGGCGGCTCCAGGCGTGTACAGCCAAACCTGGATTTTCACTTCCATCGCCACAGAAGTGAAAATCCGAGTTAAGGGGGTCGGTGGGCAGACTATGCGCCAATACAGCACATAGCCTGCCTAGATGAAAATCGGGCCCTACGTCTATAAGACCTCAACTAAAACGCAATGCACCTGACCCCAACTTGCCCTTATCATACTGACCTATATCCAGCATACCTCTCCTAGCAAAGATAATAGAAAAAAACAATACAAATGCAACTACAGGACCACATAGATGCTACTGCTCCTCTAGACCTATAGCAGCATGGGTTTAGACAAAACCATAGGGTAGAAACATTATTAACCTCCCTGACCAGTACACTAATTAAAGGAATCAAGAACCCCAAACATGTATTTTACTCATCTTCCTAGATATCACAGCTGCCTTCGACTCACTAAACCACACCATGCTCATAAATAGTGGCATAACCCTTACTTGGTTTTAGTATTACCTATCTGAAGATCACTCCCAGGTCAAGAAAAAGAACAGAACCTCTAAACCAATTAAATAAACAAGAAATACTCCAGGGATCCTCACTATCTGCCATCCTATTCAACCTATATATACAACCAGTCTGCAAAATCATACAAGAACAAAACCTATACTATCACCTCTATGCAGATGATCTGATGATTTATGCCCCATTCGAATCCTGCAAACCTGACTATTCCTCCATACTATCATGCATGAAATCAGTCACAAACTGGCTTCACCTGCACAACCTCAAAATCAACTATACCAAATCAAAGGTCCTTACAATCATGCGAGATCCCACATAGAGTATATCTCACCAGATACAGTCAAAATCAACAACTTCTCAAAAGGAAGTAAAATATCTAGGTATAATCCTAAACCAGAAACTTAACTTTCAAACGCATATCAAGAAGATGACGGTCAATGCCTACTACAAACTGAAGCTGCTACAAAATCTAAACCTCTACTAGAGCACAGTCACTTTCTCACCATATGTCAGGCAATAGTTACTCCACACCTAGACTATTGCAGCCTCCTACTTCAAGGACTCCCCAAACACACCACCAGGCAATACAGCTCGCTCAAAATACCATAGCTCGATTAATCATCTGCCTCCACCGCTCCTCCCGCTCCCGATCAGGGTAGAGCACAAGCACATGCAGCCAGACTCTGCCTGCGCTCCTGCTCCAGCCCAAGCAGGGGCCACCACCAACATTTAAAAGAAACACCATCCAGCACACCCATGCCTGGTGGGCCCGCACCTGAGGGCCTCGCCAGAGGGCCCTTTGACGTGGCCCTTAGGCGGGCATGGAGGCGAACAATAGCGCTACACCCAAGAACATCCACACCTGATACAGCCTTCAATCAAACAGCTCCAGCACTGCAGACCTTCGTCCTCAAGTCAAACAAACTGTGAGTTTCTGTAAACCGCTATTGTGACTAAGCCCTACATCAACTATAACGTTTAAAGGCACTGTTCATAATTGTTTGACTATATTTGTATGTACCTAGGAAGTGGGTCAGATCCAATTTAATTTTATCTGATATCAGAACATCAATAAACTAATAGCATAGCCCTTTCCAATGGAGAAACAATACATAATATACAACTTTGCCCTACTAATCTTCATAACCCCTCCACCCTACCCCTCTACTCTAAAGTAACATCCCAATAATACACTACCTCTACAGAAGCTATACACCCTCCCACCATTACTGCAATACCTCCAATCACAACAATATCCACAACCTAAGGCTCATATACATAAAACCAAACATATACTGTACAATTTCACAACAAGTTCAACATGCCCAACATACCCTATAAAATGCCTCCTGCTGAATATAAGATCAGCAAGAAACAAAGTCCCAATTCTATTAGATCTAATAAAAGATAAAGAACCAGACATACTCTGCCTAACAGAAACGTGGTTAACAGAAACTGACCAGGTACTAATGAATCAGCTTGTACTCCCTAACTACAACCTATACCACTACCCTAGAATAAAAAGACGCAGGAGAGGTGTGATAATATTTGCCAAAAAATAGCTAAACACAACCCAGCACATGAGCAAAAATATTGAGGAAATGGACATCCTGATCATAGAAAATAAGAATATCTCCCTCACCCTAATTTACAGACCCCCCTCAACCTCCTCTGGCAATCTAGCTTCCATCTTAGAATTAGCATGCTCCACAAAGACTAATAAAACACAATACATTCTTGGTGACTTTAACCTCCCCTCGCTACATAACACACACTATACACATTTCTTAAATGCAATGGCAGACACAGGCTTTAATCAAGTAGTTCAAAGCCCAACACACAACAAACGCAATGCACTAGATCAGTGATGGCTAACCTTTTTGAGCCCGAGTGCCCAAACTGCCGCACAAAACCAAAGAATTTCCTCAAAGTGCCAGCACGTCAATTAAAGCTCCATTTGCATAAGGTGCTTCATTTGCATAAATATTTGCATAATGTTACCATACACTAACTTTTAGTAAACATGCCTCTTAATGAGTATATGGATAAAGAAAGACTAAAAGGTTTCTACATTACTATAATCCAGTACCAACCGCCAGGCACATTAGGAACTACTACAAACGCTGCCCATTTAGAACCCATAGCAAACCCGCCGTATCCTAACAGCACTACCAGGACTCACAAAGCACCATACTCTACCTATCAAAAGGCAACACTGCAAATATTAAACCAATACATCTCAGAGAACAACAATACATGACCTACTGGGGAAAGAACAAGTGGCAATGTCAAATAGGAATTATATAAACAGAATACCTCAGCTCAGTTACACATGCAGAACAGACCATTACCAAACAAGGAATCACAATTTAGAAACAGGAAGACAATAATTAAACTGGGAACCCCAAAAGCCAAACTTGGAATATACAACAACACTGTAGAAATAAAACTATATATTAATTTCCTCTTGTACTAAACAAAGCGCAAAAATTAATGATGCACATTTCCCAGAGCTGACATATTCCAATTAATAAATTCAAAATAAAGAGATATTTTTCTACCTTTTGTGCATTTTTTTTCAGTTGCAATTGTTCCAGCCACTTTCTTCTGGTTTCTTCGTGTCTTCTGCTAACTCTCCATCTGCTGTCCATTTGTCCTTTCTTCTGTCTTCTTGGGTTTTTTTCCATTCTCTCTCTACATCTGCTTTAACATACTAATCTTTCTCCTTTTGCTCTTTCCTCATTCCTATTTCATCTACTCAAAATTTACCCCTCCATCCTCAATCCCCACTTACTCTCCCAATACCCGGCCAATTGTAGATTTTTTATCCCTCCCACACAAAATATTTTTCCCCTCTCCATTTTACTCTCCCAGCCCCATCCCATTCTAATCCTCCCCCAACACCAGCTCCCTTCTAGTTCCAGCCTCACCCAGCATCCATTCCCTTCTAGTCCCTGCATCAGCCCATTTCCAGTCCTAGCAGCCCCCAACCCATTTCCAGTCCTAGCAACCCCCCAACCCAATACCAGTCCTATCCCCCCCTCATCAACCCACTTCCAGTCCTAACCCCCCATCACCCCATTTTCAGTTTAAGCCCCCCCCTATAACCCATTACCAGTCCTAACCCCCCATCAGCCCACTTCCAGTCCTAACCCCCCATCAGCCCACTTCCAGTCAGCCCCCCATAGCCCATTGCCAGTCCTAACCCCCCCCCATCAGCCCACAGTCCATTACCAGTCCTAACCCCATCAGCCCACCTCAAGTCCTAACCCCTCCCCATCAGCCCATTTCTTGTCCCAGCCCCCCATAGCCCATTATCAGTCCTAACCCCCCCATAGCCCATTACCAGTCCTAACCCCATCCTACCACCTACAGTGTTAACCCCCCATACGCCCATTTCCAGTCCTAACCCCACCCAACAGCCCACCTCAAGTTCTAACCCCTCCCCATCAGCAGTCCTAACCCCCCCTAGCCCATTAGCAGTCCTAACCCCCCCCATAGCCCAGTACAAGTCCTAACACCACATCACCCCTTTTCCAGACAGCCCATATCAGCCCACAGCCCATTAGCAGTCCTACCCCCCCAGCCCATTAGCAGTCCTAACCCCCCCTAGCCCATTAGCAGTCCTAACCCCCCCAGCCCATTAGCAGTCCTAACCCCCCCTAGCCCATTAGCAGTCCTAACCCCCCCCCCCTAGCCCATTAGCAGTCCTAACCCACCCCCCATGGCAAATTTAAAAAAAAAAAAAAAGCAGCTGGCTCTGGCTTCTGCCGCGGCAGCGGCAGAATGCAATGTCCCGTGGGGCCCCCTCCGCCCGCTAAGCCCCTCTGCAAGGGCTTTCAGATTCGCGAGGGAGAGCGTCTCCCTCGCGTCTCTGTTAAGCCCGCAGGGGCTAATGGGAAATTTCCCATCAGTCCCTCGCGTCTAAAGGGGCTGATGGGAAATTTCCCATTAGCCCCTGCGGGCTTAACAGAGACGCGAGGGAGACGCTCTCCCTCGCGAATCTGAAAGCCCTTGCAGAGGGGCTTAGCGGGCGGAGGGGGCCCCGCGGGACACTGCATGCTGCCGCGTCCGCGGCAGCAGCCAGAGCCCGCTTTTTCTTTTTCTGCGGACCTTCACGCGTGCCAGCTGCAAGGCCTTCGCGTGCCACAGCTGGCACGCGTGCCATAGGTTCGCCATCGCTGCACTAGATCATATATTCCTCAAAACAGATACCACCCAAGACATTAACTACTACCCACCAATAACCACCCCTCAACAATGAACAGATCATTTCCTTATAACTGTTGCATTACCAACACTGCCTATTAAAAATATGACAAACAAAAAACAAACAATATACATGAAATTCGAAACGTTTGAGAAAACATTGTTTCTAGACGATACCATACCTAATATTGACAGTTCACTCACTAACCTAGATGACATCATACAAAACTGGAACACAAGCCTAGCCAAAGCAGCCATAGCTCCAAACCCTCACAGAAACACAAAAAAAGAAAACACAAATAAATGGTACACAACAAATCTAAAAAAATTGAAACAAAAATTAAGAAATACAGAACACAGATGGAGACATACAAAATCGGAAACCGACAACCGATAATATATGCAAACATTAAAGCAGTATAAAGATGCCATAAACAATAGAAAGAATATCATACAAAATTAATCAAAAAATCACTTAATAGACCAAGGGAACTATTTTCAATTGTGAAATCCCTAATGAAAACACCCCCCCGCCCCCCGAGGATAATAATGATACAACACTACATCCACAAATTATAGCGAATTATTATATAAGTAAACTCAACCCACAAATCCACAATGAGAATACTATGGTCCCACACAGCCCCCAAACCACAAACTCAAATCCACTTAACAATGCAGCACGGTCAACATTCTACACTATAGACAACAAACATCTCAAAAATATAATAACTAATATAAACACCACTAGCTCTCCCACTGACCCCTGCCCAGTCAGCTGGTTGAAAGCAACTAAGATGTGTTCACCCCAACCATCTGTGAGATAGTAAACTCCTCAATGAAACAAGGATGCATGCCTTCTGCATTAAAACAGGTTACAATCCATCCCATACTAAAAGCTCCATCCTCTGACAAAAATCTACCCAATTCATATCGCCCAATATCAAGCTTACCATTTCTAACGAAGGTGATAGAAAAAGCTGTACAATTGCAACTACAAGATTTCATTGAACTAAATGCACCACTGAATGAGAATCAACACAGATTTAGACCACAACATAGTGTTAAGACCCTTATGCTAACATTACTAGACAGGGGCGGCCCAAGGGGGGTGCAGGGCCATGTGCGGAGACTCGGTGAGGGGCCTCATTTGCATAAGGAGCCTCATTTGCATAAATATTTGCATAATGTTACCATACACTAACTTTTAGTAAACATGCCTCTTAATGAGTGTACGGATAAAGAAAGACTAAAAGATTTCTACATTATTATAATCCAGTGCCAACTGCCAGGCACATTAGGAACTACTACAAACACTGCCCATTTAGAACCCATAGCAAACCCACCGTATCCTAACAGCACTACCAGAACTCACAAAGCACAAACCCTACCTATCAAAAGGCAACACTGCAAATATTAAACCAATACATTTCAGAGAATAACAATACATGACCTACTGAGGAAAGAGAACAAGGGCAATGTCAAATAGCAACTTCATAAACAGAATACCTCAGCTCAGTTACACGTGCAGAACATAGACCATCACCAAACAAGGAATCAGAATTTAGAAACAGGAAGGCAATAATTAAACTGGGAACCCCAAAAGCCAAACTTGGAATGTACAACAACACTGTAGAAATAAAACTATAAATTAATTTCCTCTTCTACCAAACAAAGTGCAGACGTTAATGATGCACATTTCCCAGAGCTGACATATTCCAGTTAATAAATTCAAAATAAAGAGATATCTTTCTGAGTGTGTGCTTTACTTTTGCCTGTTTCCTGCTTGGAGTGGATTGCTGCTCTCTCCTGGTGCATACTGAGGGCCACGTGAGCACTGCGGGCTATAAGATCTGAGCCCCTACCAAGGCACTCGGAGTGTGTGCTTTACATTTGCCTGTTTCCTGCTTGGAGTGGATTGCTGCTCTCTCCCGGTGCGTACTGAGGGCCACGTGAGCACTGCGGGCTATAAGATCTGAGCCCCTACCAAGGCACTCGGACTGTGTGCTTTACTTTTGCCTGTTTCCTGCTTGGAGTGGATTGCTGCTCTCTCCCGGTGCGTACTGAGGGCCACGTGAGCACTGCGGGCTATAAGATCTGAGGCCCCACCGCGGGCCGTGCACCGCGGGCGCGTGCCCGAGGGCATGTGCTCCGATGGGGCGTGTCCAAAGGGGCAGGTCACGGCCCTTTGGAGCCCCTTCGGAGCACTTCGGAGCATCTAGAAGCCTTCATCACTTTGACCTTCACATCGGTGTTTTATGGGGAAACGTAAGAAGAAATCTTTTTCCTTACCTATGTCTTCTGGGAAGGCAGTTAAGGTTGTAGGACCCATGGATAGCCATGTTAAATCCTTGGTGTCCTCCCCTACTGCTCAATCACCTTCGGATTCCTCTATGTCCGCCAGTCCGGGTTTTGGTGACTTGTCTTCCGACCCGCGTAGGGTTTTGACTCCACCCAGCATTGAGTTGCTGTCTCAGGGCACAGGCTCTCCTCGTGTTGTTGAGGAGGGACTTGTGCCCGAATCTGTTCAGTTGCCTGACTCCTTTTTAAAGGTAAATTCTGGGGTTCCAGCTGTTCCTTCTCCTTTTGATTTTTCTTCTACTATTGCAGCTCCTAAGCCGCCGAAAGAGGTTTCACTGCAAGATATCTGGCAAGTTGTCTCTCGGACTGAATTATCCTTGAACTCTTCCTTAATGAAACTTTCCAAGTTTACCCATGAAACTGTGTCTGTGTTAGCTGATTATCAGGATAGATTAAGTAGTTTGGAACATTCTAAAATTAAAATGGAAGGTTTAATTTCCTCTGTGCAGGGAGTCTTGGCATCTTCTGTCCAAGACTCTCTATTATTGCATCGTCGTGATGAAATGCTTGAGAACGCATTGCGAGTAAAGAATCTTCGTCTGTTAAATTTCCCCCGAACCCACTACCTCTCTCCGAGTATCCTGTTTACTAAATATTTAAAAGATGTGTTGAAAATATCTGATCCTGATACTATAATTTTCTCAAAACTTTATTATCTACCTGTAGGTGTCAGAGAATCTTGTAAGTTGGGCTCGGAGTCAGGTGGCGGAGCTAACGGAGAAATGGATCAGTTGAATGTTCCAAGTTTAGATCTATCTGAATTTCTGGAGACCTCTACTGAGGAAATTTCCAATCGGGCCACTTTACTTGTAACTTTCTCGTTGGAGAAAGATAAAGACCTGGTATTGCGTTCTTATTTTAAATTTCGACATGAGAAGTATTTTGGTCAGGTTGTTCAGATATTTCCTGATGTATGCCGTAGTACACAATTGAAACGGAAAGCTTTTCTTGTACTTAGATCTCGTGTATTGGTGTTAGGAGCCACTTTCATGTTGAAATATCCATGTAAATGTGTTGTCGTTTACCAAGGTAAATCGTATATTTTTTTTGATTCTTCACAACTGGAGACCTTTTTGAAGGGGTCCGTTTCGAAATGATTTGATTGATTTTGGAGCTCTTGCTATGTAATAGGAGTCTGTTTAATTTAATTCCGCTCCATTGTGGGATACTTTTCTTTTTTTTTTTAGTATGTATATTTTACACTCCATATTATGGGCTGGGAGTTTTTATTATCTGTTTTAATACTACTGGACATTGTATATTGCTTTGTATTTCCTTGTTTTTTCCTTAATAAAGAAGAATTAAATTTAAAAAAAAAGAGATATCTTTCTACCATTTGTGCATTTTTTTTTCAGTTGCAATTGCTCCAGCCACTTTCTTCTGGTTTCTTCGTGTATTCTGCTAACTCTCCATCATCTGCTGTCCATTTGTCCTTTCTTCTCTCTTCTAGTTTTTTTTTCCATTCTCTCTCTACACCTGCTTTAACATACTAATCTTTCTCCTTTTGCTCTTTCCTCATTCCTATTACATCCACTGAAATTTTACCCCTCCATCCTCAATCCCCACATACTCTTCCAATACCCGGCCAATTGTATATTTTTCTTCCCTCCCACACAAAATATTTTTCCCCTCTCCATTTCACCCTCCCAGCCCCATCCCATTCTAATTCTCCTCCAAAATCAGCTCCCTTCTAGTTCCAGCCCCATCCAGCATCTGCTCCCTTCTAGTCCCCGCATCAGCCCATTTCCAGTCCTAGCACCCCATCAGCCCATTACCAGTCCTAGCTCCCCTGTCCATTTCCAGTCCTATCCCTCCATCAGCTCATTTCCAATCCCAACCCCCCCCATCAGCCCATTTCTTTCCCCATCATCTGCCCATGTCAAATCCTAGCTCCCCTCCACTCAGCCCATTTCAATCCAAGCCCCCTATGAGCCTACTTCCAGTTCTAGCCCTTCCATGAGTCCATTTCCATCCAAGCCCCCACCACAGCCCATTTCCAATCTTACCTCCCCCCAACAGCCCATTTTCAGTCCTATCCTAGCCCCTCCATCAGCCCATTTCCTGTCCTAGCTCCCCCCACTAAGACCATTTCCAGTCCTAGCTCCCGCCCCTCACAACCCAGTGCCAGTCCAAGCCCCCCTCCCCATCAGCTATTTGCAGTTCAAGCCCCCTTCCACTTAGCCCATTTCCATTCCAAGCCCCCCACCCCATCAGCTATTTGCAGTTCAAGCCCCCTTCCACTCAGCCCATTTCCATTCCAAGCCCCCTCCCATCAGCTATTTGCAGTTCAAGCCCCCCTTCCACTCAGCCCATTTCCATTCCAAGCCCCCGCCCCATCAGCTATTCGCAGTTCAAGCCTCCCCTTCCACTCAGTCCACTTCCAGTCCTAGCAACCCCCCCAACGTTAATGATGCACATTTCCCAGAGCTTACATATTCCAGTTAATAAATTCAAAATAAAGAGATATTTTTGTACCATTTGTGCATTATTTTTTCAGTTGCAATTGCTCCATCCACTTTCTTCTGGTTTCTACTTGTCTTCTGCTAACTCTCCATCATCTGCTGTCCATTTGTCCTTTCTTCTCTCTTCTAGTTTTTTTTTTCCATTCTCTCTCTACATCTGCTTTAACATACTAATCTTTCTCCTTTTGCTCTTTCCTCATTCCTATTTCATCCACTGAAATTTTACCCCTCCATCCTCAATCCCCACATACTCTTCCAGTGCCCGGCCAATTGTAGATTTTTCTTCCCTCCCACACAAAATATTTTTCCCCTCTCCATTTCACTCTCCCAGCCCCATCCCATTCTAATTCTCCTCCAAAATCAGCTCCCTTCTAGTTCCAGCTCCATCCAGCATCTGCTCCCTTCTAGTCCCCGCATCATCCCATTTCCAGTCCTAGTTCCCCATCAGCCCATTTCCAGTCCTAGCTCCCTTGTCCATTTCTAGTCCTATCCCTCCATCAGTTCATTTCCAATCCCAAACCCCCATCAGCCAATTTCTAGTCCTTTTCTAGCCCCATCATCTGCCCATGTCAAATCCTAGCTCCCCTCCACTCAGCCCATTTCAATCCAAGCCCCCTATGAGCCTTCCAGTTCTAGCCCCTCCATGAGTCCATTTCAATCCAAGCCCCCACCACAGCCCATTTCCAATCTTAGCTCCCCCCAACAGCCCATTTTCAGTCCTATCCTAGCCCCTCCATCAGCCCATTTCCTGCCCTAGCTCCCCCACTCAGCCCATTTCCAGTCTTAGCTCCCTCCCCTCACAGCCCATTTCCATTCCAAGCCCCCCTCCCTATCAGCTATTTGCAGTTCAAGCCCCCTTCCACTCAGCCCATTTCCATTCCAAGCCCCCTCCCATCAGCTATTTGCAGTTCAAGCCCCCTTTCCACTCAGCCCATTTCCATTTCCATTCCAAGCCCCCATCCCCATCAGCTATTTGCAGTTCAAGCCTCCCCTTCCACTCAGTCCATTTCCAGTCCTAGCAACCCCCCAACCCATTAGCAGTCCTACCCCCCCCATCAGCCCACAGCACATTACCAGTCCTAACCCCATCAGCCCACCTCTAGTCCTAACCCCCCATCAGCCCATTTCCATCAGCCCATTCCCATCTGCCCCGGTGTGCTTAACAGAATCGCGAGGGAGAAGCTCTCCCTTCGCGGCTCTGAAAGCCAAAGCAGAGAGGGACTGAGGCAAGCAAGTAGGCAGGGATGGAGGAAGTGTTTTGCCGGGCAGGGGGGGCCCCACAGGACACTCGATTCTGCCGCTGCTGCGGCAGCAGCGGCAGCCAGCTTTTTTTTTAAAATTTACTTTTAAAGCGGAATGTTCTTTGCGCGGGGCCTCCTGAAACGCGCGGCCCTGTACAAAATACATTCTCGCTCAATGGACAGGCCGGCCCTGTTACTAGACAAACTGATACGTGGCCTAGACTCTAGTAAATGTTTTTTTATGCTAATTTTTATCGACATAGCAGCAGCATTTGACAGTATAAATCACATCCTCCTAATAGACGGGCTAAAACAAATTGGACTGCAAGGAACAGTCATACAATGGTTTACATCTTATCTTATAAACAGAATGCAGCAGGTAAATATAGGCCAAAAGTCATCCTCAGTCTTCTTACAGAAATAGGGAATCCCCCAGGGCTCGGCATTATCCGCACTATTGTTCAAAATTTACATTCAGCCAATTTGCAACATTTTCAATTCACACAATATTAACTATCATCTCTATGTGGATAACATAATGATGTACCATCCGATAGACACTGCAAACCTTGATCTCTCCCAAATAACAGCATGTATGACCAAAATTACAGAATGGCTTGACAGTCACAACCTCAAAATCAATCTCAAAAAAACGAAGTCCCTTTTATCTCAAGAAACCCAAACTTCACCCCCCCCCCCCCCCAATAAAATACTCATACAGGAGACAGAACTGGAAGTCAAGGAAGAAGTAAAATACTTAGCATACCGTAGTTCTAGATAAAACCTTATGCATGACCCAACACATAAAAGCAGTTACAAAAAGTATGTACTTCAAATTAAGAACTATCCAACGGCTCAGACCACTCCTAGAAGATAACGATTTCAGAAAAATCCTACAATCTCTAATAACACCACACATAGATTACTGCAATAGTATCTTACAGGGACTTCCCCAAAAAATTGCCCACCAGCTCCAACTAGCACAAAACGTTGCTGCACGCATAGCATCAAAAACAAGGCACGTTGAATACATCACCCCCATACTCTACGACCTTCATTGGTTACCAATCACCTCTAGAATAAAATATAAATACCTAATGATCATATTTAAGCACCATAATATCATTGCCACAATCCCACTATCAGCCCTCCTCACAACACCTAACTCCTCTAGGGAACAAAGAAACTGTTCCCAAAACACCTAGAAAATCCTCTCTCATATCCGCAGCACTAATGTACTAGTTCCTGAGCCTTCTCTTACATTGTTCTAATATTGTGGAACTCACTTCCCAATGACTTAAGAGCAACAAAAGACCTACTGCAATTCCGTAAGAACTTAAAAACATTTTTTTTCATTGATTATTTTGGTGATCCAAATAGTATCAATAAATCTCAAGACATCTAAAACATTATAAAGAATAACCAAGTGGTAATGCAAAACTCGTAATACAATCACACAACACACCTCATGATACCAATGTATACAACCATAACACACACAGACTATTGTATATAGATATAACCAGGGCCGGATTTACCTTGAGTGAGGCCCTACGCCAACAAAAATTGTGGGCCCCCAGCAGGGGCGGCCCAAGGGAGGTGCGGGGCCTCATTTGCATAAGGGGCCCCATTTGCATAAATATTTGCATAATGTTATCATATACTAACTTTTAGTAAACGTGCCTCTTAATGAGTGTATGGATAAAGAAAGGCTAAAAGATTTCTACATTACTATAATCCAGTGCCAACTGCCAGACACATTAGGAACTACTACAAACACTGCCCATTTAGAACCCATAGTAAACCCGCTGTATCCTAACAGCACTACCAGGACTCACAAAGCACCATACTCTACCAATCAAAAGGCAACACTGCAAATATTAAACCAATACATTTCAGAGAACAACAATACATGACCTACTGGGGAAAGAGAACAAGTGGCAATGTCAAATAGGAATTATATAAACAGAACACCTCAGCTCAGTTACACATGCAGAACATAGACCATCACCAAACAAGTAATCACAATTTAGAAACAGGAAGACAATAATTAAACTGGGAATCCCAAAAGCCAAACTTGGAATGTACAACACTGTAGAAATAAAACTATACATTAATTTGCTCTTGTACTAAACAAAGCGCAGACGTTAATGATGCACATTTACCAGAGCTGACATATTCCAATTAATAAATTCAAAATAAAGAGATATTTTTCTACCTTTTGTGCATTTTTTTCAGCTGCAATTGCTCCAGCCACTTTCTTCTGGTTTTTTCGTGTCTTCTGCTAACTCTCCATCGTCTGCTGTCCATTTGTCCTTTCTTCTCTCTTCTAGATTTTTTTTCCATTCTCTCTCTACATCTGCTTTAACATACTAATCTTTCTCCTTTTGCTCTTTCCTCATTCCTATTTCATCCACTCAAATTTTACCCCTCCATCCTCAATCCCCACTTACTCTCCCAATACCCGGCCAATTGTAGATTTTTATCCCTCCCACACAAAATATTTTTCCCTTCTCCATTTTACTCTTCCAGCCCCATCCCATTCTAATCCTCCCCCAACATCAGCTCCCTTCTAGTTCCAGCCTCACCCAGCATCCATTCCCTTCTAGTCCCTGCATCAGCCCATTTCCAGTCCTAGCCATCCATCAGCCCATTTCCAGTCCTAGCAACCCCCCAACCCAATACCAGTCCTAGCCCCCCATCAACCCACTTACAGTCCTTAACCCCCCATCACCCCATTTTCAGTTTAAGCCCCCCCTATAACCCATTACCAGTCCTTACCCCCCATCAGCCCACTTCCAGTCCTAACCCCATCAACCCATTTCCAGTCAGTCCCCCATAGCCCATTGCCAGTCCTACCCCCCCAATCAGCCCACAGCCCATTACCAGTCCTAACCACATCATCCCACCTCCAGTTTTAACCCCCCAGCCCATTTCCAGTCCTAGCCCCCCATAGCCCATTACCAGACAACCCCCATCAGCCCACAGCCCATTACCAGTCTTAACCCCCCCCCAAAGCCCATTACCAGTTCTAACCCCCCCCCCAACAGCCTATTACCAGTCCTAACCCCATCAGCCCACCTCCAGTCTTAACCCCCAAGCCCATTTCCAGTCCTAGCCCCCCCATAGCCCATTACCAGACAGCCCCCATCAGCCCACAGCCCATTACCAGTCTTAACCCCCCCCAAAGCCCATTGCCAGTTCTAAGCCCCCCCAACAGCCCACAGTCCATTACCAGTCCTAACCCCATCAGCCCACCTCTAGCCTTAACCCCCCCCAGCCCATTTCCAGCCCCAGCCCCCCCAATAGCCCATTACCAGTCCTACCCCCCAATAGCCCATTACCAGCCCTACCCCCCCTGCCCCCCCAATAGCCCATTACCAGTCCTACCCCCCCCCAGCCCCCCCGCCCATTACCCGTCCTCCCCCCCCCCCCCCCCGGCCTAAAGTAAAATTTAATTTTAAAAAAAACCTGGTGGCTGCCGCCGCGGGGCCCCCTCTGCTGCCGCGGTAGCACGGACTGACCCGCGGGGGCCCCGTCTACAAGCTGAAGCCGTCGGGTCGGTCCTCCCTCCCTCCCTCCCTCCGTGCAGGCTGCAGGCTGTAGGCTGTGGGCTGTGAGAGACGCGAAGGGAGAGCGTCTCCTCGCGTCTCTGTTAAGCCCGCAGGGGCTGATGGGAAATTTCCCATCAGCCCCTGCGGGCTTAACAGAGATGCAAGGAGACACTCTCCTTTCGCGTCTCTCACAGCCTGCAGCCTGCACGGAGGGAGGGAGGGAGGGAGGGACGACCCGACCCGACCCGACGGCTTCAGCTTGTAGACGGGGCCCCCGCGGGTCAGTCGGTGCTGCCGCGGCAGCAGAGGGGGCCCCGCGGCGGCAGCCACCAGGGTTTTTTTTAAATTGTATTAACAAAAAATGAACTTGTTCTTTTTTTGTGGGCCCCTGCCGACTGTGGGCCCTACGCCATGGCGTACATGGCGTATAGGTAAATCCGGCCCTGGATATAACTATATACAATAAACATTTTATAACAAGTTAAATGTATATAGTTTCAAAGTTTAATGTAAACGTTGCTGTGATGTTTCATGTAAACCGCCCTTGATCTCAGGAAGGGGTGGTATATAAAAGCTTGTTAAATAAATACATAAATAAAATCATTGGATCCTAACGACAAGAATACATCATGCTGATCCTTCAATCCCTTCACTGGTTACCAATAGATTACCACATAAAGTACAAAGCAATAATGATGACATACAAGAAGATACACAAACAAACTGCCGACTGCTTACAACCACTGATCCGGATGGTCCCTGAGTCTTAGATAAGGAGGAAACAGCATCAAAATATCCTCTTAACACTACTTATCAAGACCAATAACTCTCAAAGAACCTGCCAGAGAGCCTTTGAAATCTTTGATCTGACTCTCTGAAACTCACTACCACTTCACCTAAGAGCAATCAACGATACTTCTGATTTTAGGAAAATGCTGAAATTTCACCTGTTCACCGAATACTACAGATCAACACTCAATACCTAACTACAACCTTAATACCAACTCACCTTCACTCAAATACTTCTCACATTTGGACTGTAAATAAATCCAACTGACCATCCCCTACCCTTAATGTCAACAATGAACATTAAAATGTAAATAGAAACATAGAAACATAGAAACATGATGACAGAAAAAGACCACATGGCCTATCTAGTCTGTCCTTCCATAACAACAACTACAAAAGTCCACTTTTTACCTTTAGAGATCCTCTGTGTTGGTCCCATGCTTTTTTGAATTCAGTTACTGTCCTCATCTCTACCACCTCCACTGGGAGACTATTCCATGGATCCACTACTCTTTCTGTAAAGAAATATTTCTGCATATCACTCCTGAATCTATCTCCCTTCACCCTCATCCCATGTCCCCTCGTAGCAGAACTTGCTTTCAATTGAAAGAGGCTCTCTCCCTGAACATTTATGCCACGGAGGTATTTAAACATCTCAATCATATCACCTCTATCCCGCCTTTCCTCTAAGGTGTACATATTAAGATCCTTCAGTCTGTCCTCATATGATTTATAATGAAGCCCACTAATCATTTTAGTAGCCACCCTCTGCACCAACTCCATTCTGTTCATATCCTTTTGAAGGTGCGGTCTCCAGAATTGCACACCATACTCCAGATGAGGTCGCACCAAAGACTTATACAGAGGCATTATCACCTCCTTTTTTCTGCTAGCCATTCCTCTCCGTATGCACCCAAGCATCCTTCTAGCTTTTGCCGTCGCCTTTTCTACCTGTTTAGCTACTTTAAGATCATCAGACACAACCACGCCTAGGTCCCGCTCTTCTTTAGTGGACAAAAGTACTTCACCTCCTATACTGTATTGCTCCCTTGGATTGCTGCAGCCCAAATGCATGACCTTACATTTTTTAACATTAAATCCCAGCTGCCAAATTCTAGACCATTCTTCAAGCTTAGCTAGATCCCTCCTCATATTATCTACACCTTCCTGGGTGTCGACTCTATTGCAGATTTTGGTATCATCTGCAAAGAGGCAAACCTTACCCGACAGCCCTTCCGCTATATCACTAACAAAGATGTTAAAAAGAATCGTTGCCACTGTTGGCATAATAGTTAATTCCTATGATATATCATAGTTATACGTGTAACAGTTCCATGTAAAATTGTTGAGTTAAATGTAAACCACTTTGATAACATTGAAAGACGGTATATAAGAAAAGTTAAATAAAAATAAATAAATCAGTGAAAGAAACTCCTGAATGGTATTTTTCAGACTGCACAATGAGAAAAGGGTTCAAAGATTTTATTTACAAGGCACTCTAGCTCCTGAACTTACCTGGACAAATCTTTTGATTATTGGCCTATTATGAATTACTAAAAAATGAAGGTCACATGCTAACATAAAGATAAACACCCACACCCAAACACACATATACATACATACACAAAAACACGCAACACCTTCCTATGCAATCTGCATTTTTTTCAGAAGTACAAGTTTTCTGCAGATATTCTCATCAAGGATTAAAAAAAGCTAATATTGTGTATCAGGGAGTTTTATAACAATAAAGATCTGATTCCGTTGCGGACGTAGAAGCCCTCTGTGCACCCAATGGGAACTGGACACAGAGGGAGTCGCGATTCTCATCCCGCAGGCACGTCTAGTCCATTGGGGTCAGAATTGTGAACAGGCCTGTATGTGCAGGCCGGGACCATGATTCAGCCTGGCCTGCACATACAGGCTTGCCCTCCTAACTCAACCAGGGCTTTTCAATGGAGCCGCGGTGCAATGATGTCCAGTTGGCACCATGGCTCCATTTAAAAGCCGCGATCCCCAGCCGCCGGCCTCTGAATTGCTTTCCCCACAGCCTAATCCCCAATCTGGCCTCCCAGGGGCAGGGTTGGGTTGCGGGTAATGCCCTCTGCCCCCTGCCGCCACATCCCAGCCCCGGGCTCCCCGATCCCGCCACATTGGGGAAGTTGTTCCACCTCGGACGTACAAGACACTAGACCTGGCTGATATTAGAATCAGCCTCGTATGTCCAAGGCTTGCCCTGACGGTGCCCCGGATCCATTCCTTTCCTGCCCCCGACCACCCTCCCCTACAACATGCGGGAAAGGTAGTCGGGCCCAGGAAAGGGCATGAATAGCAGGCTCTGCTATTCGTTGCTCAGAATGACCCCCTGAGGCCTTAATTTTAGAAAAATCTACACATGTAAATAGCAACATCTGCATGTATAGATCAGCATACAGAGATTTCAAGGGGGCATGGTTTCGGCAGAGATAGTGTATGGTTTGGACAGAACATAGATATGGATTCTCCGTTTTACAGGGGGAATACATATGTATATCAAGATGTTTCAGTCAGATTTAACACCTGACGTAAGGCACGCAAAGTGACATCTTCAAGGAGCAGGTGCAAAGACTGATGGAATGCCCTTCCCCCACCTCTTGGACACTCCCCAAAATCACTTCCATCTGTAACTTTGCACTCTCCCCTAACATCATGATTATTCCCTTGGATCCCCCTCAGCTCTTTCTAAGGACTGTCGTGATCTAGCTGGGAGCAGGAGGGGTTCCCAGTGCCCCTGTTCAGTTAAGTGACTAGGTTTAAAATGGTGCCTCTGACCTCCAATCGTAGTCTCACAGTACTACTGCTAGTGGATCAATCTGCTAATCATCCTTATTTGGCAGTTTGACCTCTAGCAATAGTACCAAAAGACTACTACTAGGGGTTTGAGCAGCAATTTTGAACCCAGGCACTTAACAGAGCAGGAGTAACTGGGGATAACCCCTGCTGTCCCCTAGACTACCAAGAAGAGCTCTCTATAAGAGTTGAGGGGATCTGGGGGTGGGAAAGGGTAGTCATGATGTCAGAATGGTTTGTGGTTTATGGTTTTTAGGACTTGATATACTGCCTTTCTAAATTAAGCCCGGGCAGTTTATAATAAAATAACATGACATCAATGAAAAATTGGGAAAGGAACTACATTGAAATTGATAGGGCAGATGAAAGAAGAGCTGCATGTGGAATCTATCTGGCTCCTGGTGTTCAAGTATAGTATATGTGGCATGTTTGAGAAGATCCTGCAAGTCAGATGGTGTTTAAAAGTAGCTCTGTGGAAGATAAGCAGAGCAGAAGTGCTCAGAAAATAGCCTGGAATTTGTACCCTAAAGGGGAGAGGACACGTTGCTTGGCAAGAAAGGCCCTAGTCCACCGCAAGGCAGTGAGAGCACTAGAAGGCTGTGGAAGCTCTGCACTGATTTTCTAGACTGACTGCTGTCGAAACAGTTACTGATTTGTTGTGAAAGTGGAAGGGGTATGGTGTGAGTGCAGAATGAGTGGGGGAAACATAAATCTTTGGTCTCCCGAGTAGGCAGGGTTTCACAATTATCTATTATTCTGCTGACAGCTAGGGACTGTGAAGAAGTTAGGGACAACTGATCTTCAGAACTAAGACAAAATTTAATTCTTAAAAAAAGAGAGCTAGCGTGCAGGAAGTAACCTTAGTTGGACTAGTCAGGGTTTCGTTTTGTTGGTTTGGTAAAGTCAGGTAGTAGGGAAACCATAATGGAAAAAGCAGAAGACGGAAACAACCACAGAAGACCCAACACAGAGTGGCATCTGAGAGGACAAGAAAAAGAAAATACACTTCTATTGTAAACACAATTTTATTGTAAACTGCCTCACTGCCTTACCCAAGAAGTGCTATATTAAGAAAGCAATAAACCAAAAAACAGAAGTGTGCACAAATATACAGAGACATACCCCCGACCAGAGATTAAATTTATTGTGGGTGAGATGAACAGTTTTGGGATTCTTCTCCGCAAAGAGTTTATTTCTAGGACAATTTGGTTTATTGCTGCAGAAAGAATATGCAGAACATAGAACACAACTTAAAAATACTTACCTGGGTTTCCTCGGGCTAGTGTTCTACTGTTTGGGCTCCTTAAAGACAATAAATAGAAACAAAATATTAATACTTCTAGAAAACACACTGTAACTCGTTAGCAACTTAAGGGAAAAAATGACAGTCACTTCGAAATCCTGTAATTAATTCTCAAGTAAATGGTTACATCAGACTGTCTTCTACAGTGAGATAAACATCACTGTTTACTTGAGAATTAATTACAGGATTTCGAAGTGACTGTCATTTTGGTCATCCTAAAGAGAAGACAAATATTTGCTGTTGAAAGCAACCTATTTAATGATTTGCTGAACGCTTGCTGAAGTTAATTACCTGAGTTTGAGTCAAAAGATAAAAGTTTATACCAACGGTTTTCTTTGAATAAAAATGCATTCTTTAATAGCAATTACCCATGCTTCCTTCCTCTTCCACTGAGAAAACCAGGTATTGCTGAAGTCCTATGCAATACAGAGCAAAAGGTTGTTTTGTTTTGTTTTTTAATGTGCCAGGTACCTGTCACTGGAAAACGATTTAACAGCTACGCTGTGACACAATAAGGAAAAACCTCAGTATTCTTCGTGGGGGGGCAGAAGGGGGGGCACCCGGTCACATTAGTTCATGACCTCCTTGACCAGCAATTGAAACAAATCTGGAGTCAGTTCTTATAACAGAAACGTTTGCCATTATTAGCCACAGTTTATAGTAACATAAATAGTTTCCAATAAGCCCCCTCCCTCCTGCCCAGGGCCTCACAATTCTACCTAGAATAGCTCTCGTGCACTTGCAGGGCAACTGAACTCTGACATCTGAGAAAGGAATCTATTAACGTCATAAAATGTCAGCTTGCTGGTAGCATAACCTCTCTACAGTCATATATGCAAACTAGTGTTATAAAGAGCTACAAATAGGTGCTTGAACAGAACTAGAACCCAAGTATACTGAGCCATATACTAGATCACTGTTCACCTTCAGAAACTCAAAAGAATATGCTGAATTGAAATGCGCTGAATTATGGGACCAAAAGGCAGAATTCACCTGATGCAGAACACTTGTGCTCTTTCAAAACATGATGCCATGTCGATTTGCTGAATTGTGGATAATAATGGCATGGTAGAGTACCTAATTGCACTGCCGTTGAACTATTGAGTTGTAAAGGATTGTGAACACAAACTTTTTGTGAGAAGAAAATATAAATACAAAAAAAGGACAGATTAAAAAAAAACTCCAAAAATTTATTAAATGAATCTATACAATGGACTGTTGTTGAAACTTGACTTATGGTTGTTACTGAAGGCTTGTTAGCCGTGGCATGGTAACCTTGCCTGTCATAGATTTGGGGGGATGTTTACTAAAAACCGGAAATGTGCGCGCCGCAAAAGAGCGCACGGAAACGCGGCACTGAAACGCTAATAAACGCATTTAAACGCCCCGCACACGTGCGTGTCACCCCCGCAAAGGTGCGCGGCACACTAACGGGCCCCGTACAAGTGCGGGCCCGCAAATGTCCGATAGAGGCGTGGAACGGCTAAAGGAGGGCGGAGGAAGGCTCCGGAGGGGCAGAGGGACGGGGTCAATGGGTGGAGAGTGGGAGGCTCCCCGCACAGTATCGGGCCCGAATTTGCATGTAAAAACTACCGCGAGGGAAACACTCGCGGTAGAAAGCATTTAAAGGGAAGAGAAACCATTTCCGTCAGCAATGTACAGGAAAACCGGGGAAACCAGCAAAACGTGAGCAGTGTGATACATGTGCACAGCACAAAAGTGCAAATAAAAATAGAAAATGACCACAACAGAACTATTAAAAATAGTAATTCAGCTGGGGAACAGTTATAGTGATGGGCAAATACAGAAAACACACCCAGAAAAGCTCCAGAAAAAAGAAATGAATTTTGGAAGGGTTTACGGAGCGGAGACTCTTCCAAAAAACATTTCCTTTTGTGGAGCTTTCCTGGGAGTGTTTGCTATGGTTGCCCATTAATATCACTGTTGCCCAACGTGGTGATATTTTGTCCCCCATTTCCCGTGGTCATTTCCGGGGTTTATGTGCACGTTTGTCACCAGACAGGGTGCATATGCCCACAGTAAATTTGCGTAGAGCAAGGTTTGTGACCCCATCCTGCCAGGCTTACTACCTCCAGAGGCTACACTGTCTATGTGGCCATAGTGTGGTACAGCAGACAGAGTCAGTACCTCGAGGGTCAGAGGTTCAAAGCCCAGCTGGGGCACTTGCCAGCCCAGTCCCTATATTTTACCCACCACTAAACACAGATAGCGCAGACACCCCTGTATTGCAGGGGACATAAGCATGGGGAAAACACCCTTATTTTACCCAACAACGCACACACACCACAACAATGGGCATTACCCACAGCCAAGTACCCCAAATGCAGTCCCGTACTGCCACATTCCAATCAGGTCACCTGCTTTTTATGAGAGAAGCTCATGCCAGCATGTTGGCGGACGAGTACATGTGGTGCAGGGGGCAGTGGCTGCTAGCGACAGAAGACAGAGGCCTAGCCATGTGCAGGCTGGCACAGTCCACAGCAACAGACAGGCCCTGCCAGATCCACAGTCATGGACTATCCAGGGAATTCAGCCAAGCTGTGGCTACACGGTGGTGCAGTGCACACAGACAGTGCATGCAAGAACAGAAAGTCACAGGTTCAAAGACCAGCTGGGGCTACCAGCAATCCTGCCCACATATTTTCCCCACAAATACACAGTGATAGTAAGGACACACCTTTCGTGACGAGGACATATGCAATGGTAATACATCTATCTTTTACCCCACTGAGCACAGACACCATGAACAGGGGCAGAACCTACAGCAGAATCCCCCAAATGCAGTCCTGGTGGGCCACACATCAGTCAGGTTCCATGCTGCCACTCATACAAATGCCTGAGGGACAGCAGGAAGACCCGAACAGTGTGATGCAAAACTGGGCTGGAGTGGGGAAGCGCTGCCGTAAAGCAGCAGCCAACAGGGGCAGACACACCCACACCCACACCCACAGGCCCCATTGGCCAATGTCTCCTGTAGAGGCAGAACATTGGACCCTGCGTGCATCTCCCAATACCAGCACCTGCATACCTTAGCAATGTCACCCTACACCTGAGGTACACAGCTCTGAAACGTTTGCTAAGAGTACAGGCTGATAGATATCCCTACGTTACGCACATACTGCTAGTTGACCCCATCCGAACAATCTGTTTGGTGTCTGCGGTGCGTGCTCCAGGCCTGGCCTCTGACGGTGTTCACCACCCTGGGGAGTGACCCCCAGCAGTACTGCGTACCATATCCATGCCTGTGCCGTGCCCAGGACCGGTGTGGTGGCCAAGGCTAATCACCCCCTCAATAGTAGCACAATGCTGGCATAGGTGTGGGAGTGTGTGTCTGTGTGTTGGCTGCAAACACCTTCCCCAACCCACACTGCCAGCACTACTGCCAGTATTGGCCTGCCAATGTGCATAATGAGCAGCAAGGTACCATGGGTATAGGTCAGACATGGTGGGCTGGCCAGGTTCTCTGTAAACCGCGCTGATTGTAAATAGCGTGGTATATAAAAAATTGAAATAAAATAAATAAAATAGGATGCATATGCACAGGGCATAGGGCACTGGCTGTGACATTGTAGTGCCAGGCTACCACCTACACAGACAGGGTGACCTCTGTATGTGCTGCTGGGGGAGCACTCTCACCCTGAGTGTGCAGTGATGACAGCATGGCTAGGCACCCCCATAGTGCTGTATTGTGTTTCTCTCTTGTGATATATATATAGGTTTCCTGTTGGGGCCTCCTCACAGAACTCTCTGCTTGTGTGTGTTGCCACCCCAGTTTTGGGTGCATGCATTTCCATCAGGGCTAACTAGCAGACTGTTCACAGCTGGTATGTGTCTTGATGGTGTGCTTTGCAGGGTGCAGTGGCTGATGGCTTGCTGCAGGTGAATATCAGATAGTGCTGGGGTGCATCTTTGGATATCCAGGCCTAAAGTCTGTCTGATATTGTGTTATGGATGTGTGTAGAGCTGCTTGGACTGCCCTGTAGGGTGTCTGTTCCCCAGCAGGACTGGGGTTTGATGGTCCACTTTGCTGCCATGGGGGGGTACTTTGACCACCTAGGGGTCCATGGGGGTTTCCACTAACTGAGACAGACAGATATATCCAACATGTTTCTGCAGCACCTTCCTATCTCACAGGTTAGTACTGTTTTGGAGCTCTGTCATGGCCGGTGTTGTGGACCTGGTCCTGGCCGCCACATCACACCCTCAGGGTGAGAACAGTACCCGCACAATGTGACGGTGTGTAGCTACTCTTTGCTGGTAGTCCACCCGCTCAGGACCCCCTACCAGGCCGAGGTTCTGTGTGGGTGCACATGGACAATTCCCCCCTACCAGGCCGGGTAGCTGTTGGGGTGCATTCCCCATCTTGTGTGCATCTGTGGACAGCTGATTTGCATGTGCAGTGCATCTTTTAACTTTACAAATGTGAAAGCAATTTTTAGAAAGGCTGTTCAGGCGGTGAGGGAGATATGTAAAGCAAAACATAACGAGTGAGGTTATCAAATTTGCAGATGACACAAAACTTTTAAAGTTGTTAAAACCAAAGAGGATTGTGGAAAATTGCTAGAGGATCTTGATAAATTGGAAGACTGGGCATCCAAATGGCAGATGAAATTTATTGTGGACAAGTGTAAAGTTATGCACCTAGGAAAGAACAACCCAAACTATGGTTACACGATGCAAGGTTCCACATTGGGAACCACCACCCAGAAAAAAGATTTAGGCGTCATCATGGATAAAATGTTAAAACCCTCCACCCAGTGTGCAGTGGCGGCCTAGAGAGCAAATAGAATGCTAGGTATCATAAGGAAAGGAATGGAAAATAAAACAAAGGATATTATAATGCCTCTGTTTCGTTCTATGGTGCGACCGCATCTTAAATATTGTATGCAATTCTGGTCACCGTATCTTAAAAAGGATATAGCATTATTAGAAAAGGTTCAGAGAAGAGCCACCAAAATGGTAAAGGGAATGGAAGGATACTCCTATGAAGAGAGGCTAAAAAGGTTAGGGCTCTTCAACCTGGAAAAGAGACAGCTGAGGGGAGATATGATAGAGGTCTATAAATTAATGAATGGAGTGGAACGGGTAAATGTAGATCGATTGTTTATGTTATCAGAATATAAAAAGACTTGGGGACATGCAATGAAGCTACAGGGTAACCTATTTAAGACTAAAAAGAGAAAATATTTTTTCACTTAATGTGTAATCAAACTCTGGAATTTGTTACCGGAGGATGTAGTAAAAGCTGTTAGTGTAGCTGGGTTTAAAAATGATTTGGACAAATTCCTGGAGGAAAGGTCCATAAACCATTATTAAAAGGGACCCAGGATATCACTGTTTGACCCAATACAAGCATTGAGGAGCCTGTGTCTTTTGGGGAAACTGCAAGGTACTTATGACCTAGATTGGCCACTGTTGGAAACAGGATACTGGGCTTGATGGACCTTGGTCTGACTCAGTATGGCATATTTTATGTTCTTATGTTCTTAAACATGTGAAAATCAATGGCAGTTTTAGAAAAGACACCATGCATGTGAACAGGCCTTCTAAACATGGCATATCCCAGCCCCCAAATACACACATTTTAAAAAAAAAGTGCAGCAGAGACTATGCATAGCCCCCATAGACAGCAGCAACCATGGTGATGTGTATCTGCATACTAAAATAAAGATGCACGTGTAGGGGGGGGGGGGGTTGTGATCTGCACATGCGCATTTGCCGATGCCAGTGTACATGTGTGTAAGGGACTCATATGTGCCCGCAGCTTATATGGGGGGAGTAATGCAGCATGTGCTCCTCCCCTCCAACCTATGCAAATATCTGCACTCTCGTGTCTCCATGCAGAGAGTGGAATAAGTTGACTATTGGGCAACCCAATGTTTTCAGGACAAAAGCCCTCATGCTATGCCACAGGATGCTGGCAACAGAGGAGCTGCTTTATCCCCCCAAACAGGGCTCTCCACATGAAGCAAAACGAGTCTGGGGGAGGATCTGTGTGGCCCTAGCAAGGTGAAACATGTCACATCTATATGCATGGCTCACAGGGATGTCAACCAGTGTACAGGCAGGAAAGTATGGTAGCCAGGGTTGAGCCAAAAATGAGTCAAGACAGGATAGTTCCCAGGACAAAACCTTCTGAGAGTCAAGAAAAAGCAGCAGCAGTCAAAGGAATGAAAGAAATCAGTGCAGCTACAGACAGTTGTGGATCAGGAACTGGTTAAAAGATAGAAAGCAGAGGGTGGAGCTAAAGCATAGTTACTCACCTGTAACAGGTGATCTCCAGGAACAGCAGGAATTTAGTCCTCACATATGGGTATCGTCGGTACCGACGGAGCCTGCGCGGGAACACTCCCCAGCGTCCAATTAGAAAGCTTTTGGGAGCATCCCACAGCGCCTGCATGCTGCCTTCCCGCCTTTCCCAACTGCCTCTCTCCAGTTGAGTTTTAAAGCTGAGACAAAGAGAGAGAGAGAGAGGGAAAGGGAAAGAGATAGAGAGATAAAACTCCTAGGGGAGGTGGGTGGGTTGTGAGGACTAAATTCCTGCTGTTCCCGGAGATCACCTGTTACAGGTGAGTAACTATGCTATCTCCAGGAACAAGCAGGAATGTAGTCATCACATATGGGGACTCCCTAGCTTTAGATGACAGGGAGAGACCCCAGAAGTTGTGTGTCCCTGAGCAGGGCTCCACTTCCCCCCATGGATCTCTGGCATCCTACCAGGGATGGTGGGTAGGAGTTGATTAGGTATGGAACAGGTGTTGGAGGACAGCCTGACCAAACAAGGCATCCCGGCGGGAGTCCTTGTCCAAGCAGTAATGGGCTGTGAAGGTATGAACCGAGGCCCGGGTGGCTGCTCGACAGATGTCGTCGATAGACACAGAGTGCAGATGAGCCATTGAGGCTGCCATGGCTCTCACATTGTGAGCTGTGACATGGCCCTCCAGAGAAAGGTTCTTACTCTGATAGGCAAAGGAAATACACTGAGAAACCCAATTAGATAGTGTTCTCTTGGAGACTGGAAGTCCCAAATGAGAAGGATCAAAAGCAACAAAGAGCTGAGAGGACTTTCTATGTTGCTGTGTTCTTTGTAAATAAAAGGCTAAAGCTCTCTTACAGTCCAAGGTATGAAGATTCCTCTCTGCATTTGATGCATGAGGCCTTGGAAAAAAACACAGGTAGGTAGACCGCTTGGTTCAGATGAAAAGGCGAGACCACCTTTGGCATAAAGTGTGGATGAGTCCTAAGGACTACCTTGTCATGATGGAACCTTGTATAAGGTGGATTAACTACTAGCGCTTGCAACTCACTAATGCGACGTGCTGATGTAATTGCATTCAGAAAGATAACCTTCCAAGAAAGGAATTTCAAGGAGGTAGTAGCTAAAGGTTCAAAGGGTGGCTTCATAAGCTGGCCAAGAACCAGTTTTAAGTCCCATGCCACTGGTGGTGGTCTAATGGGAGGTTTAGTTAGAAGAAGACCTCTCATAAATCTTGCTATAAGAGGATGAGAGGAAATAGGCTGTCCATTTAGAGGCTTAAAGGAAGCTCTAAGAGCACTCAAATGGACCCTCACTGAGTTAGTCTTAAGTCCTGCATTGGATAAATGAAGGAGATATTCCAGCAATGATTCCAGAGGTATAGCAAGGGGGTTAAGACCCTCTTGCGAGCACCATATGGTAAACCTTTTCCACTTAAAAGCATAAGAGCGTCTTGTGGAATGTTTCCTGGAAGCAAAAAGAATATCTTTTACTTGCTGAGGGAGATTAAGATCATTGAGATTTAGGCCTTCAGCAACCAAGCCCTGAGACGCAGAGACTGGGGATTGGGATGCCATAACATTCCATCCTCCTGAGATAGGAGATCTGCAGCAGACCCTAACTCCAGGGAGGGAGCTTGAGAGAGATGTAGAAGCAGAGGGTACCACACTTGCCGTGGTCAATGTGGAGCTATGAGAATCATATGGCCTCTGTCTCTCTGAAGCATGAACAGGGTTTTGGGAATCAGGGGAATGGGTGGAAAGGCATACAGGAATTCTTGACCCCAGTAAAGGAGGAAAGCATCCCTGGCCTGGGCCCCCTGAGCTGGAATTCTGGAACAGAAGCGGGGAAGTTTGGCATTCCATGGACTTGCAAAGAGGTCACCTGGTCTGCATGCAGAGACCACTCGTGTGGAAGCAGAACTCGACTGAGTCTGTCTGCCCAAGAGTTTTGTATGCCTGGAAGGTACACTGCCAGGAGATGAATCTGATGCTCTCTGGCGAGGGCCCATAGTCGGAAAGCTTCGTTGCAAAGCGACAGAGAGCCTGTTCCCCCCTGCTTGTTCACATAGAACATGGCTACTTGATTGTCCGTATGAATGAGGACTGTCTTGTAGCTGAGCATGGTATGGAACACTCGAAGAGCAAGGAAGATTGCTCTGAGTTCCAAGAGATTGATATGTAGATGAGTCTCTTGTGTAGACCAGGTGCCCTGGGTGGAGAGGTCTTGTAGATGAGCTCCCCAACCCATTGGAGAAGCATCTGTTGTGAGAGCTGCTTGGGGTAAAGGTTGTTGAAAAGGGGACCCCAGCAACAGGCTTTGAGTGGACTTCCACCACTGGAGGGACAAAATAAGGCGATTTGTGTTTGCTATTTTGTCTGACAGCCATCCTGATGCCTGGGTCCATTGATTGGATAAAGTCCACTGGGCTGCCCTCATATGGAGGCAAGCATAGGGTACCACATGCACGGTGGATGCCATGTGGCCTAGTAGTTGTAACATTTCTCGAGCAGTGAGATGAGACTTTAGCACTGCTTGAGAAGCTAACTGCACCATGCGAAGACAACGGGCCTGGGGGAGGTAGGCCCTTGCCTTTCTGGTATCCAGCAAAGCTCCTATGAACTCCAGAGACTGAGTGGGAGTTAGACTGGATTTTGGGATGTTTATTACCAGACCCAAATACTGCAGGATACACATTGTGCAGGATAGAGATGTCCTGGCTTCTGACTCTGTTGGGGCTCGAATGAGCCAATCGTCTAAGTAGGGGAAGACGAATATTCCTAGAGTGCGGAGAAATGCTGCTACAACAGCCATGCAGTTTGTGAACACCCTTGGTGCTGAGGCCAGGCCAAAAGGAAGCACCCTCTATTGGTAGTGCTTTCCTTGAAAAAGGAACCAAAGGAACCTTCTGTGAGTTGGATGGATGAGAACATGGGTGTACGCATCCTTGAGATCTAGAGAACAAAGTCAATCCTGACTCTGAAGGTATGGCAGCAAAGTTCTGAGAGAAATCATCTTGAATTTCTCTTTGACAAGGAATTTGTTCAATTCTCTTAGGTCTAAGATGGGTCTGTACCCTCCTGTTTTCTTTGGAATAAGGAAATAGGGGTGTAAAACCCCGTACCCTGATGAGGAATGGGTACTACTTCTATTGCCCCTTGGCCAAGAAGAATAGTGACCTCTTGACCTAACAGATTGATGAGAGGTGTCGGAGAATTGAACTGCCTTATTATTGTGGTAGGGGGCATGCTTGAACATACTAATATTTAACTTTTAACATAATCAACATTTTTTTGTACATAGAACTTTATACTTAACATAACCAACTATTTATATCAGAGATTCTGTTTTGGTTGGGTTATGAATTTGGAGGGGTTAGGTGAGGGGGCCAAAATGTTCAGTGAATAGGTGGGTTTCAGGTGTTTATGGAATGTTGAGTGGTTGGTGATATTTCGTAGTGTGTTAGGGAGGGAGTTCCATAGGGTGGGAGCATAGAATTCAAATGCTCTGTGAAATGTTTGTTGATTGTATTTATAGCCTCTTAAACCTATTAAAGGGGAAAGGGTGGTCAAAGTCACTTTCAGGTTCAGCTGGTTATCATCACCAGGAATAGATTAAGGCCCCGAAGTTAATTAAATTTTGAGGTGAACAATATCCCTTAAAGGTAATTGGTATAGTTGTATTAGTACAAGTATCCCTAGCAACTTTAAGTAAACAACTTAAATAGCTAAACAAAACCTTAAAACTAAGATGCAGACAGTAGTCCAGCAGCAATATGGGGGCTCTTTTGTACTGAGTATCACATGTATGATTTTCTCCCAGTTGGTGAGGTATCTTGTGTGCACTAGGTGCAAGGAGCTCTTTGACCTCAGGGAATGAGTCCGATCTCTGGAGGCTAGAGTAACAGATTTGGAGGACATAAGGAAGACAGAGAAGTACATAGACAGGACCTACAGGGATGTAGTACTGAAGTCCAACCTTTCAATCTGGCGTCTTGCTATGGACGAGAGAAGTGACGTGAAAAAAGAGTATCACCTTGGTGTGGCAGGAAGTGATCCTGTAGCTAGGACCTGTCCGCTAGGAGATGTAAATCCCTCTCTCACCGAGGAGGTTTTTCCAGCGCCATGTGCCCATGAGAGAAAGATTAGGACAGCTGTTATAATAGGTGATTCGATCATTTGGCATGTAGATGGCTGGTGGCTGGTGGATGTGAGGACTGCGTGGTTACATGCCTGCCTGGAGCAAATGTAGCAGACCTCACGCACCATCTAGACAAGATTTTAGATAGTGCTGGGGAGGAGTCTGCTGTTAGCACCAATGAAATAGGAAAGTGTGGGAGGGAGGATCTGGAGGCCAAATTTAGGATTTTAGATAGGAAGTTGAAATCCAGAACTTCTGGGATAGAATTCTCTGAAATGCTTCCTGTTCCATGCGCAGGACCCAAAAGGCAGGCAGAGCTCCGGAGTATCAATGTGTGGATGAGATAATGGTGCAAAGAAGAAAGTTTTGGATTTCTTAGGAAGTGGAAAACATTCTGAGGCAGGGAGGGGCTCTTCCAAAGGGAGGGGCTCCACCTTAACTGGGATGGAACCAGCCTGCTGTCATTAACCTTTAAAAAGGAGACAGAACAGCTTTTAAACTAGATACAGTAGTAGGGGAAAACCGACAATCGCCCAGGAGCGCATGGTTCAGAAGGATGTATTCTTGAATAATACTTGCAAAACAGGGAGGTTAGGGCAACCCGACAGAGAGATTCTAACAAAGATAAAAGTAACCCAGATGTCCTTCAGTACAGAGCCGAAAGATTCCAAATTAAGCATATCAACTGTAACCAGATTAATATGAATAAAAAACAACCTCTAAAATGCCTGTATGCAAATGCTTGAAGTCTAAAAAATAAGATGTGAGAGCTAGAATATATAAATGAAAGATTAGATATGATTGTCATCTCAGAGACCTAGTGGAAGGAGAATAACTAATAAGACACTGTGATACTTAGGTATCAACTATATCGCAATGATAGAGTAGATCAAATTGGTGGAGGGGTTGCACACTATGTTAGAGAGGGCATTGAATCACATAGGATTAAAGTTTTTCAGGAAACAAAATACACTGAAGAATCTCTATGGATGGAAGTTCCAAGTAAAAAGCAGAAGGCAACAGAAGTAGGGGTGTACTACTTACTACCAGGCCAGAATGAACAGATGGATGATGAAGTACTAAAAGAAATCAGGGAATCCGTCAAAAGTTACAACACAGTAATAAAGAGTGATGTCAATTACCCCAATATCGACTGGGTCAATATCACAGCAGGACATGCTAGAGAGATAAATTTTCTAGATGAAATAAATGACTGTTTCTTGGAGCAGCTGATTCATGAACCAACAAGAAGGGAAGCTATTTTGGACCTTGTCCTTAGTGGAACACAGGATCTAGTGCAAGAGATAACAGTGTGAGGGCCACCTGGCAATAGTGATCATAACATGATCACATTTGATTTAATAAATGGAAGAAAGATGGCAAGGAATTCCACAGTACTACCTTTTAACTTTCAAAAGGGAGACTATGATAAAATGAGGAAAATAGTTAAGAAAAGACTAAAAGGAGCAGCTGCAAAGGTTAAAGATTTAAATCAAGCATGGGCATTGTTTAAAAGTACTATCTTGGAAGCCCAGACCAGCTGTATTCCATGCTTTAAGAAAAGTGGAAGGAAGGCCAAAAAACTGCCAGAATGGTTTAAAGGTGAGGTCATAGAGGTTGTTGTTGCCAAAAAAGCATTCTTCAGAAAATGGAAAAAGGAGCCTAATGACGAACACCGGAACAACATAAGCATTGGCAAGTTAGATGCAGGCAGGCAAATAGAGAATTTGAAAAGAAGTTTGCCATGGAAGCAAAAACATATAATAAAACATTTTTTCAAGTACATCTGTAGCAAAAAAACAGTGAGAGTCAATTGGACCATTGGATGATAAAGGGGTAAAAGGGTGCTAAGGGAGGACAAGGCCATAGCAGAGAGACTGAATGAATTCTTTGATTTGGTCTTTACTGGAGAAGATGTAGGGAAGTTATCTATGTCCAAAATGGTATATAAAGGTAATGTAGCGGAAGAATTGAAAGAAATATCGATAAACCGGGAGGATATATTACCTGAAGAGCAGTAAATCGCCTGGACCAGGTGGTATATATCCAAAGGTGTTGAAAGAACTGAAATATGAGACTGCAAACCTACTATTAGTAATCTGTGAACTATCATTAAAATCATCTATAGTACCTGAGGATTGGGAGTGTCCAATGTAAATCTAATTTTTAAAAAGGGTTCCAGGGGTGATCCGTGAAACTACAGACTGGTGAGCCTGATGTCAGTATTGGGCAAAATGGTAGAAACCATTATAAAGAATAAAATTACTGAACATGTAGATAGCCATGGTTTACTGGGAGAAAGTCAATATGGATTTAGCCAAGGAAAGTCTTGTCTTACTAAAACAGGTAGAAGGTGAGTCAGCTGATATAGTATATCTGGATTTTCAGAAAGCTTTTGACAAGGTCCCTCATGAGAGATTCTTGGCGAAATTAAAAAATCATAGGATTGGAGGCAGTGTAGTATTGTGAATCAGGAACTGTATAAGAGATAGAAAGTAGAGAGTAGGGCTAAATAGCCAATTTTCTCAATGGAGAAAGGTGAATAGTGGAATACTCCAGGGATCTGTGCTGGGCCCGCTGCTTTTTAACATATTCATGAATGACCTGAAAATAGGAATAACAAGTGAGGTGATCAAATTTGCAGATGACACAAAAATATTTAAAGTTGTTAAAATGCAAGAAGATTGTGTAAAATTGCAAGAAGACCTTGAAAAATTGGGAAACTGGGCTTGGACATGTGCAAAGTAATGCATCTAGGAAAGAACAACCCAAACTATGGTTACACGATGCCAGCTATAAACTTAGAAACAACTCAGTAAAAAGATTTAGGTGTCATCATGGATAATACATTGAAACCCTCTGCCTAGTGTGCAGCGGCAGCCAAGAAATCAAATAGAATGCCAAGAATCATAAGAACAGGAATGAAGAATAAAACAAAGGATATTATAATGCCTCTGTATCATTCCATGGTGCGACTGCACCTTGAATATTGTGTGCAAGTCTGATCACCATATCTTAAAACAGATATAACTGAATTAGAAAAGGTACAAAGAAGAGCTACAAAAATGGTAAAGGGAATGGAAGGATACACCTATGAGGAGAGGCTTCAAAGGTTGGAGCTCTTCAACTTGGAAAAGAGATGGTCGAGGGGACTTATGATAGAGATCTATAAATGAATGAATGGTGTGGTACGGGTAAACGCAGATCAGTTGTTTACGCCATCAAAAAGTAGAAAGACTAGAGGATGCACAATGAAGCTATAATGTGACCTATTTAAGACTAATAAGAGAAAATATTTTTTTATACAATGTGTAATCAAACTCTGGAATTCATTACCGGAGGATACAATAAAAGCTGTTAGTGTAGCTGGGTTTAAAAAAGGTTTGAACAAATGTCTGGAGGAAAAGTCCATAAACCAATATTAAAGAGGACCCGGGAAATCCACTGCTTGCCCTGGAACAAGCACTGTGGAACCTGTGTGCCTCTTTGGGAACCTGCCAGGTACTTGTGACCTAGATTTGCCATTGTTGGAAACAGGATACTGGACTTGATGGACTTTGGTCTGACCCTGTAAGTTATCTCTTATGCTCTTATGTCCTTAATACAGGATGGACTTGAGCTCTTTTTATTTAGACTGGGAATTCTCAATTCTGTGGGGATTTACTTGTACTACAATTCAAATAATGGGAAATTTGTTCCTTAAAACGGCTAATGACCCATGTTGAACAACTATCAAAAGGACAGTTGTACAAGAAAGATAGTATAGCTTCTTCAATCTCTGTTTCTCAGCAGAGAAAATTGAGACTATTTCAAGATATCATCTGTATCAGAGTGAAATCCCTGTGAACCAAAGATGAAGTAGAAGAAAAACCAGCACACAACGACCTTGTTTCCCACTTAAAAAATTAGCCAAATCCTATTCTGCAAGCTGTAAAGGTTCTGTTTCTTGTTAGTCACTCCAGGCCAGGGAAATCCCGAACCCTCATCTGCGGTGTGCTGCTCCGGCTGGCTGGAATCCAGGGGAATAAAACTCACAGACCACACAGTAGGAAAGTATGCAAGTTTATTCCAAAGGGTGGAGGGATTGTCCATATTTTTATACATCATCAGAAACATATTCATACGTCATCCACCCATCTTCTGGGGGCCCACTATAGTTTATCAGTAACTAATGCAAATACAAGTCTTCCTTGAGTAGAACAATCAGTTTAGCTTACACAGCACATTCCTTTTTCCATACCCACACCAGAATGTACAAAGGGCACACACATAGGATTCTGATTTCTATAGGATTCTAATTTCTCTTGTGCAGGCCTCCTGTATATGCACTTAAACTAAGCATTATTATTACAAAGGGCACATATATAGGATTCTGATTTCCCTAACAATCCCCCCTTTGGGCCTGCATAGGCCCACTATAAGAACAGCCCAACAATCCACTACAAAATAACTAAACAGACATTATTAATGGAACATCTGTATGTGGCAGCTCAGGTACATCAGCCACCATAAAAGCAGGAGTATAGGAATACATAAAAGTGGTAGAGCTTTTTAAGGCCTTTCAACAACAGTCAAGAACAAATGAATATACAACAAAAAAGAACAAGAATTATAAAACCGCTCAATAAGGCAATAAGCAGTCCTTTGAGACCACCCCAAAGAAAAATACATCAGAAAGTAATCATGAGAAACTTCCCTGTAGTTGAAGAACAGTATAGAGCAGTATTAGGCAGGCTAAAAGCAGAAACAATAAAACAATCCGTAGCATTAAAACTAGAGACAGTTTACAATGAGCAAGGGACCTAGTCATATCCCAAAGAGAGGCGAGTAACACCAATGTTATACAAAAAGGTAGAAAAAGAAACATGGGGCTGGGTGCAGTTTAAATTGTCAAGTACAATAAACTTCTGCATTTCACACAGATTAGAAGGTACAGTAATGAGACATGTTGAGAGAAAAGCTTCAGTTTGTAGCGATCTGCGCACACAAAAAGTAAGGTAGTCTGGGCAAGTAGTATTGCCGTATTAACAGTTCCCGAAATGGGCTGAAGGAGGCACCACATGAGTGGTAGGAGGAGTCAACACAGTCTTGTGCGTGATGGTCAGGAGGCTGGAACCGAAGATGTCAGTGGAGATGATACACGCTTGATTCTTGACGCATGGATCCACGAAGGGGAGGAGTCACACAGGATGGCTGTCCATGTGATGGTGATCACTGTAGTTTGGAGGTCCGTAGAGCGGGTCTAAGGTACCGTGCTTTTGAGGTGCTCTGACCTGTACCTGGTCACCAACCTTGAAGGGATATGTTGGTTCGGTACCTCTAGGCCGAAAGCTGCTTTTCTTCAGGAGTCTTCTCCTCTCCTCTCCAGTTGCTAGGGCCTTGGCTGCCCCGGCGTCAGCTACTTCTCATCCTGGTCCTGAAGCCTGATCTGTATATGGAGAATGTTTCCAGCGAGGGCAATAGCTTCAGGATCTTTTAGCCGCCACCTTCACTGCAATCGGTGTTATCAGAAGAACTTAGAACGGTCCCATACTGGAAAAGGGGCTTGTACTGTGTGCTGGTGGTATGTCTTTACCAAAATCTAGTCTCCGGATTGAAAGAAAAGAGCTGAGTCATCCAGTAGAAAGGACTGGACCTGCTGAGCATACCTGTGGAGGGAAGAGAGTTGCCTCTGCTGCTAGGAAATACAAGAGATCAAATGTGAGGCTCAGGAGTACAAAAAAATAAGCAGTCTTCCATATAACAGTTCAGAGGGAGAAAAAGTTCAGTCTACTCCCTTAGGGCAATTTTTTTTTTTTTGAACAGAGTCAAAGGCAAGACAGTTTAATTTCTCAATTTAACTAATACATTTTTGACAAGGTGCCCACACTTCCTCATTTTTTTTTTCACAATTTTAGAATTATACCAATTTGCAAAAATTTGTGTAAGTAACTTTCCTCCCTTAGCTTCATGTGTCGGGCCAGGACACATAGAGGCAAAAAGGGATAAAAGCATCTGAAAAGCACCACATGGCCAGTGTGGGTCTCCCCAAAGCTCATTAGGATGAAAAGTGCACTCAGCCTATCTCCAAGTGTCTATTTCCAATTATTGGATATATCTCTGGGCTAGATGACTTCCAAAATTGGAGTTAATGCGGATGGCATAATCAAATATTGTAGAGTATTCATTGTCAGTTTTCTTTCTAGGTGGATACATCGGATACATCATTTCACATTTCAATTTACCCTCACCATTTTATAATGTTAATCTGAGTTCTCTTTTCCAACATGAATATTCCATCACACTCCTCTCAACACCACTTTTTTTTTTTACTTACATCATTCCATCAAACTACATGCATAGGTCCTTCTGTCTTTTTTATACCATACTAGTGTATCCTTATTTGGCAAGGCTGCTAAGAACATCAAACAATTGTTAGAAACTTAGTATTTTTGTAAACAAAAGGTATATATACATATAAATGTAGATCTTTTTCCATAAGCATAAACAGTGCTCATTCTAATTAGCAACTGCCTAAACAAAATATAGATAAAATCCTTACAATATAGACTAGTGCTTCACGGCATTTTATAACATCAATCCCAATAGGAAGGAGTATGGCTCATATCTCTCGTATAACTAGAATCTATCGTATACACTGTTCTCAGCGAGAGTGCTGTTGGACTGATTTTAAAATTGCAGTGTTCACAAGGATTTGAGTAAGCTACTCATTAATCATGGTGTTTAAGAGATCCTTTTGAGATGAGAGGCCTAAGAAGGTTCAAGGAATTTGTGGTTGGGCCTCAGGGCGATGTTTCCTCGGGTTCTTCTTGGCCTATTCCCCCCTGCCTAGTCATGTCTCTTCAGAGGCATAAATATGCAAGGTTAATGTTCTTCAGGCCTTGTGGGTCCTCGAGGAGTCTTAAAGCAGTCAGAATTCCGGTGGCATCACACTCGGAGCAGCACGTTTGTTGCCTTTTCCAAGGCTGTAGCCTCACCTTCTGTCTCTCTCTCTCTCACTCTCTGCTTTTTTTTTTTTTTTTTTTCAATGAACTCACGTTAATGTTATTATTTACAAATATTCTCATATTTCCTGGGAACTAAGCTTCATCTTTCCACTAAATGTGATCTAAGCAATTGCAGATCAGCCTCTTTCCAAAATTCTATAATTTCTATGTGTACTGAACCTCTACATAATGTACTGCTACGACAAGTATTTTGGTAACATAAAGTGAAAGTGTGTAAACTAAAGAAAACTTGTATATCATAGTGCTACAATATACTGTATTACTAAAACTGAAATGTTAAAAACTTTTTCTCTCTGGACCCCAACACATCAAATCAGAAAGATAGCCAGCACCCATGGTGCTACTGTCCTGTTCGTCAGTCATCAGCACTGAGCTTAACAATGCAAAGTAATTAACTTAAAATCTTACAGTTCAGGAAACAGACATTCAAATAACATGAAACTGCAAAAAGGTGAATTCAGAATCATGCTTTGTCACATTTAAATTAAAACCTTATACATAATACTTGAGACTGGTATCAAACTGATCTGAAACAATGAAATTATGTTAAAGCAATCTACTTAGAGTAACAGTTCAACCTTGATGTTATCTCAAACACAAATAGCAAAGTAAACAGCAGGTCTGTCTTGAGTCCAAATTCCTTCAGGCAAATGCAGATAGCTGAACAAGAGAGAGAAAAGTCCTAAATAAAAAGTTGCTTGAGAATTGTCACTAATTGTGATTGCTATTAAATTCCTATAGTTACAACTCTATGTGTTTCTATAATATATGAACAATAATTATGACCTCTGAGGTGCTTGCCACAAAATATAAAAATCATTGTTTTTTAAACTCTTTAAGTTTACTCAATAGCATACACAAAGACCAGACACATAACATGACCTTCTTATTCACTCAGGATTCAAATCATTTTTTTTTTCAAGTTGCAGTCTTTTAATTACTGGCTCAGGATGTCCCATTGTCCTGACAGGGTTCCCAACCCCTACTTTGAAGGTTAAAGAAAAACAATCCAAAACCATTTGTGCCTTCTGTAGCCCACGGGAGGGGTTGCCCCCTTTCCCTCTCTCTTCTTTGTTCTCTTTGTTAAGTTTCTGATTTCGTTTCTGATGTTGTAGGGGGAAGGGATAGCCCCAACCTAAATTTTTTGTTTTCTCCAAGACACCCTGAATCTTTTCTTTCCCAAGAAATGCAGCAGATTGTTAAGGGCTTCTATCACAACTGGTTTCTCCTGCCCTAAACTTTAAAGATCATCTACATAGTGCCTAGGGAGCAGGCTCAAACATATACCTCAAATCTACAATACTGAACCATTTATGTTCATGCAAAATTTAGCTCAATATTTTTAACCAAAAGCATAAATATACAAATCAAGGGGTTTCTTTTGAAATAAGGTTTTCAAAGGAAAGAATCCGTTGCTAGGTCTGGACAATCTTATTCAGATTCCTTAAATCCTGCACCAACCAGCAAGTAGAAGAAAAACAATATTTACCGTAAACAAAACATTTTTTTTTCAGCTTGTTGGGAAGGACACAAAGGAGTTACTTATTTGGGAAACTTCTGTTTCAGTTCTTATTTAAACAAGAGATAAATCAAAGCTTACAAGTGCTTTCTTAAGAAATTTCGCCCTGCATAATGAACTAGACCCTCGGGGTATTTGGAGCGCACCCCACTCCCTGAATTCCTCCACTATTTACATTATACATCTCACTCACACACAATCAGTCTCAGTTCCCAATAGCATGGTCTGTCACATTCCGATTCACAATACCTCTAGTCACCTAGGATCATTACCAGCTAGTAAAGAGACCTCTCCGCAGAGAAGGAGGTGAGACTGTTGAAATCAACAAGACGCGTCTTCGCACCTCCACTCAGCAGGAGTCACTCCACTGTGGGAAAATCCCAGCGAGCCCCAGCTGTTATTTACACCTTTACCTGTGGCCAATTCACCTTTAGCCAACCTGGCCAATGAGACTCTGAGAGGGATATTGTGAAGCAGATTAAGAGCTCTTTTAGTATTTCATTATTCAGTACATTGCTATAGCAATGGGTGTCTAAATACAGACACACCCTATTACATATTTCAGTGACAGTTATACCGTTGTTAAGTACAAAAGTAATTTTCTTTCTATTTAGCTTGTCTTCTTACAATATGGCAATAAATAGACACTCTGCCTAGTGGTTGGGGCAAGGTACTTCGGGCCGGAAGGTCGGGGGTTCAAATCCCACTAGAGGACAGCAACCTTGGGCCGGAAGGACTGGGGTTTCTAGTCCCACAGGTGCTCCTTGTGGTCTTGGGCAAGCCACTTAACCCTCCATAGCCCATGTTCCCTGTAAAATAGTTCTCTGTGTGCTGTGCTTTCCTGTCTAATCAATGTGTTTATACCTCAAAAATTTCCTGTCATGATTTGACAATTTCCAATTTGTAATCAAAACCGCTGCTGATCGCTGGAAGTAGCGGTATACAAATGTATACTAAATAAATAAATAAATAAAATAATAATTTATGTTTTAGTATGCTGTTTAACTTTAAGTTTCTGTTCTGTCTGCCTGTCCTTAACCTTTGAACACAAAGAACAGGAAGGGAGGGGGAGGGAAGAGCAAATCAGTGGAAGAATAAACAAACACCACTTGTCACTTGCATTCCAGAGTCATCAGTTCTAGAGGGGGGTGGGGGGGGGGTCGTATAGGCACAGAGATAAACATGCTAACAGACTCCTGTAACTTACACTGACAATTTGTGTAGAATGGCTGTTTTTTAGCTGCAGTTTTAAAACTTATCACAACATTTAGCAGAACATGCACTCCCGCGGATTCTGGAGCGGCCCCCTCACCTTGGGACCCCCCCATCCTCTAATTAATTCACAACAAACGCACATCTGGCCACTTGCTTTCTGCACAGTATCTATCATGAGCGCTATATCGCTTCAAAATATGGCAGGGGCGTATAGCCAGACTCACACACACACACAGCCCTCACAGTAGCCGCAGATGAGAAAGAGAGCTTTCCCACCGATTCCCACCCAGGGAAGAGGAAAGTCTTAATTACTATTTAACCATGCTACCAAAGCAATAGGGACACTCCCAACCAAAGGGAGAATACCAGTTCTAATTTAAACCGTGCTACCAAAGCACAGGGATCCCTGGCCAACGGGAGTATCCGACACTTCTGACACCAAATGTAAAGGTTCTGTTTCTTGTTAGTCACTCCAGGCCAGGGAAATCCCGAACCCTCATCTGCAGTGTGCTGCTCCGGCTGGCTGGAATCCAGGGGAATAAAACTCACAGACCACACAGTAGGAAAGTATGCAAGTTTATTCCAAAGGGTGGAGGGATTGTCCGTATTTTTATACATCATCAGAAACATATTCATACGTCATCCACCCATCTTCTGGGGGCCCACTATAGTTTATCAGTAACTAATGCAAATACAAGTCATCCTTGAGTAGAACAATCAGTTTAGCTTACACAGCACATTCCTTTTTCCATACCCACACCAGAATGTACAAAGGGCACACACATAGGATTCTGATTTCTATAGGATTCTAATTTCTCTTGTGCAGGCCTCCTGTATGTGCACTTAAACTAAGCATTATTATTACAAAGGGCACATATATAGGATTCTGATTTCCCTAACACAAGCCTAAAAGATTGAGGAGATTTAGCTGGTATTACAGTCAAATCACCGACTATGTTTTTTTTTTCCAACTAACAGGTGCTAAGGTGTTACACGTAGCATGTTAATAGCGCTGAAATCATGGTGCATTAGGTGCTATATCAACATATTAACTGTCAGGGGTGTGGAAGGCATTTTTCCGGCAGTTAACGCAGAGCCCTGTCCCCTAGCATGTACTGCATTATGCGGATGCACCTAATGCCACCTATTGAGGTGGAGTTAGATGTACCCACACTAATGCAGCTAGCATATGGTATGAACACAGCACTAACTGGGCTAAACTCTCCACACCCACTCTCCGCCCATAGTCCACCCACTTGTGATCCTAATGCAGGTTGCACAGTTAGTGTGGGAATCATCCTGCACTAACTGCCATAGCCCTGCATTAGCTGGCAGTGCATGTCCCAGACCACACACGTCCCAAATGAAAACAAGGATCTCCACAAAACTGGAAGTGATAACATTATCATCATTTCCTGGTTCTCATCAATAGATGCATTCTCGCGAAAGAGCGTGCCCTTCGCACAATAGTGTGTACTCTTTTGCTAGAGTATGCATTATTATGTAATAATGATATAAGATGAAAAAACACAAAAATAGACAAAATGAACATTTTAGGGCTGCACGCCCTTATTAAGCAACTATAATAACATAAACATTAACATCTTCTGTTTCAACTTAGCTTACAAAGTGTTACCCACACACACCTTTATGCAAGTTTTATTCGTTTTCTGACAGATACTCTGAATAGATTTACTTGGAGCAGGAATGAGTCCATGTGGCTTCCCTTTCTGCTGCTGGGAGGTCAGATTGAGGTTAGCAGGGGCATCGTTTACCCTTTCCCCACTCCTTTTAGCATGGGTTAACAGGAGGAGCACTCAATATCTGCCCTCCTCCAGGCCACCTCCTCTTCACACTTTCTCTCTCTTTCTCATAGACATCTATACATGGACGGTTTTAGTCTCTCTGCCCCGGCATCCTTCCTTTGCCCGATCCCAGGGCCCTCCCCCAAAGCATAGCAGCCTCCTTTCTCCTCTCCTCTCCTGACCATACTGCATTTAATTTAACTTAATGTAGGCACACCATAAAGTTACAACATTTAAAACAAAGAGAGGAAAATATGCTTTTCTCTCAATACATAATTAAGCTTACAAACTCCTTGCCAGAGGATATGGTAAAAATGGGTAGTGTGACCAGATTTAAAAAAAAGGTTTGGACAAGAGAAAATCATTGCTTATCCCTGGAATAAGAAGCATGAAATCTGGCTACTTCTGGGATATGTTGGGTGGGTCTGACACAGTCTGGCAGTGCTTATCTTCAAAGATAATTCTATACTTCAAGGACTACCAAAAAGTACCCTCCTTCCACTACAAATTGCCCATAACTCTGCAGCTCCCATGATCTCATGGATATCTTGACAAAAGCATATCATCCTGGTCCTGAAAGAGCTACATTGGCTGCCCATCCAAGCACGCAAGAAATACAAATCGCTCATGAACGCATATAAGAGTATACACAACTTATCAGCTGACTGCTTGTGGTCACTCATTCACACAACCTCGGATAGCAGACTATGAAGATACCAAACCGCAAACCTGCTTAAAGTCCCCAAATAAAACAACCAGCACACAAGAAACATGCCAACACACTTTCTCCATTTACGGTCTAACTTTATGGAACCCCCTACCAAGCAATACAAGGGCAATAAAAGACTTAAAAGAGTTCAGCAAGAGGCTCAAAACACGCGTGTTCCAGGAAAGCTATGGGACAGTCACATAACATCTTATCACATAGCCAAACGACCCCAATTACACACAGAACTAGACCCTCTATTGAATCACACTGTAAATAAGTTACCTGTATTCAGTATAACCTATTCCTTACCCTTCCTATTATATGGATAGTTAAAGTAACCTCTGTTATCTTGTATTGTTACACTGTTCCTCTAAATGTTCTATGTAACTTAAGTTCCGTTGTGTTCAATGTAAACCGCCTTGATACCCTCGAAAGACGGTCTATAAGACATGTTAAATAAATAAAATAAATACATAAATTTAATCAAAAGAACAATTGATATGAGAATTCTATTACTCCCCCGTCACATTATAGGTGCATATATGAGATACTGTATAAAGGTTTTATTTTATGTTTTCTATTTAGATGAAAGAGGGTGCATATGGATGTTTGAGTCAGCTAGACAATTTATCATGTTTACGTGTGTTTTTGAGTGAAATAGGGAGGGCGACTATGAGGCTGGTGCAGTAAAGTATGCTAGGCTTTGTGCACCGTTAGCTCAGTTTTTGCAAACTATTTTGTGTGCTACCAGTGCAGAAAGGAATGTTGTGTACAAGCTATCTGTGCGCAAAGCCTAGAGCAGGCAGCAGTGCATAGTACATTTAAATTCATGGTAATGAAGGAATTCACTATTCAGTGCAAATGCCGAGAAGGGTGCAGAAGAACAGAAGGCTGAGCTCAGTGCTGGGGTCTTAGGTGATGTAAAGGGTTAGCTCATAGGTCTGAAGTCAGTGCTGGTGAAACATTTATGCCGGTTTCTTGAGTGCCCAGCACCGACAGTTTCTGGCTTTGCTGAAGGAAGTGGTAAAAAACAACGGCAGGGGAAGCGTGCTGAAGCAACGTTTTGTGCATGTGCTGCAATGGTATCTGGAGCATAAACATTAGTAGAATTCTGCGCAGACTTTTTCTGCAGAATAATATTTGTGTTTATGAAGATTAATATGGTTCTGAGAAGAACCTTTGTACAGAATAGTATTGTTGTTATGCGCCAGATAGCATTCCAGCAGACGCGCACTAGTGGCAAACAGTTTTTTTGTGTGCAAGATGTAGGTGCTGCTTATGCATACCCATGTGTGCACATGTCTGGCTTGCTCTCCTTGTTTGGTGCATACGTTTTGTACAGAACTTATTTTCATGCTTCCAGCATTGGAGAGTGAAACCTCTTCATTAGACTTGCATTTGGAAATCCTGCGCTGAACTTTAGCGCACGGCGTTGATGCGTGCGTGTGTCCATTAGGGATGTTGATACGTAGTAGAAGTAGTAATTATAGCAGTAGTACCCTTCCTAAATTTTTCTGGGTCCTATGAATTACCTATCCAAAAGCGCTATTCTCACTTCACTAGTCAAACAAACCATAGCCCACCAGAAGCTCTTTGCTTTCAAGTGCTAACCACAATATTATCGGAATTGAGATGTCTCGGTTGGAACATGCTCAATTGCAGCAATATTTTACAAAAGGGCTGCCAAACGTAGAGCATTTTGTAAAATACGTACAAAGACGTTCAGGAGTACATTTTACAAATCTAGGTGTGGGAAAAATTAGTGCCACTTGTCAGTGCTTCCATGTTTATCCGGCTCATTTTGCAAATCTATATGAATAAGTGCTAGCAATTAAGTACTGCAGCAGTAATTTTGCTGGCATTTTTGGAGGTGGAAAGAAATGACGGAATTATGTTAAATTTCTCCCTTAATCCCTCATGCAAAGCTTTAGCCTAAATGAGCACGTTTATGAAATCTATAGGGGTTATTTTGGAAGCCCTATTCATGCTTTGGATGTCTGAAAACGGACATAGAGATGTCTAAAGCACAGAGACATTTTAGAAGCCAGCTCTGGGGATGTCCAAGTCTGAGCAGGAGGGTTGGGGGGGGGGGGGGTTGGAGGCATGGCAGGGGTGTTCCCAGAAACCTGGGCATCACTGCCTGATCTCAGAAATGTCCATAGTCATGTATAACTTTAGACCTGCAAAAACACAGCAAGGAGCAGCGTTTCTTGCACAACCAACAGGATACACAAAGGAGCAAGAGACGAAGGAGGTTTGGATGTTCGTAAACCTTTAATGGTAGAAAACCCCAACGCGTTTCGGCGTGACCGCCTTCATCAGGGGGAATATGGCTGATTGGTACAACTCAGCTTGTATATGTCTTGCACATGTGATGTACAAAATCTGCTCATGAGAACTTGAAACCCAAAAAACGCTGTGCCGTCACTGCGCGGGTCAGAAAAAACACTATTCTGTAAAACTGAAAGCACTGGCGAACAGTGCTATGTGAGGAATTTTTCACAAATTCTTTTTTCTGATCCGCGCAGTGACGGCACAGCGTTTTTTGGGTTTCAAGTTCTGATGAGCAGATTTTGTACATCACATGTGCAAGACATATACAAGCTGAGTTGTACCAATCAGCCATATTCCCCCTGATGAAGGCGGTCACGCCGAAACGCGTTGGGGTTTTCTACCATTAAAGGTTTACGAACATCCAAACCTCCTTCGTCTCTTGCTCCTTTGTGTATCCTAACTTTAGACCTGCTCCAGACACAAATTAACAGTGGGAAAGTGCTCATTTTGGCTGAAAAACATCCAGAGGGTGTAGAGAAGAAAGTACTTTATCATCCCCAATACTCAGCACATTCACAGTAATAACAGCAGTGGGATTTGATCCCTGGTTTCAACCCCTTTCTCTAACCATTAGGCTGCTCCTTAACATCCAGGTACTGAAAGAATATTCTGGGGTTGTCTATGTAGATGCCCCACAGACGTTCATACTGGGCATGTCCACATTTGTAAAATTATGTCTGCACCTAGACATGCCTGCTTGTTGTTTTTCAGACGTTTTGGCTTAGGTATCCTCTACTGCACTTCGATGTCCTTCTAAAATGCCCCCTTCATGTGTGCCACTGAGCTGGCATAAAACCGGAAGGGGAACATTTTTTCCCATATGCATGAATTCCCTTTGTAAAATGGAGAATGCACATGTAGTTTTTGGCTTGCCCAAATCACGTTCAGACCACGCACCCTTGAAATTGCTACATGGTGTGGATCTCCAAATGTAAACAGCAGCTTTCTGAAATCACCGTTTACATGCATATGTGATCTACACAGGTTAAAGCCTGTAATTCCATATAGAAAAGATACCTTAGGCATCTCAAATAAACCAGGCAAGAAATACAGTATTGTATCCACAAGGGAATTTCTGTTGCAGTTCTAGGGTAGCCTAGAAATGATGTCTCATGTATCTGATTTGTGGAGTCTCCTTATAATATTGCTACAGAAATATTATATAGCAATATAGCAAATTAATTTTCAAGCGCATTCAGGTTGTTATCTTGCAGCAACATAATTAGTGCTTTTCTGCCTCTTTCTACAGACTCCATGTCGTTTTTTTGACTGGGGAGATGGATGTTTCCACATGGATGACGGGGTAGTGATCCAATAACCAAGGACATTATCTTTAGCTTATTCACCATGCATAGTGTGGATAACATCTGCACAAAGTGTTGATGCCGTTACAGAAGTCACCTAGCCTGAAGACTGCCTCCTGGTTCTCTCAAACATGTAACTTCCCCGTCCTCATTTTCCCCTCTCTGAAAGATTTCTTATTTTATATGCATTGTAAACTGCTTTGATGTTTTGATCGAAAGGCTGCGTATATCAAGAGGAATAAACTCAAGTAAAGCAAAGGGTGTAATTAAATCTGCCGAGAATGTGGAGAACCATTCGGAGGGAAAGATGGTTGTTTTGGAGAGCATTTACCCTGCAGGGATAAAACAACGGAAGGAAAGCCCATAGCAACTGAGCGCAGAGGAACTGAGGGCATTCCACCAGAAAAATGCTTATCACTGATAGAGCCACTGCAGGGAAGCTGAGATAGCAGCCTGTCAGCAACAGATACTGCTGAAGGCTCTCCAGGATGATGAGCACTCAATGAAGTGACTGATGGATATTGAAATGAGAAAGAAAGAGAGAGAAGAAGAAATTAAGAAAGATAAAAGCATGCAAAAAGCCTTTTTTTTTTCCTCACAAGAAACTCGCTACACCGCTAAGCCACTTCAGTAAAAGGAGAATAAACTAATGCGATTATCATGCCAACATCAACAGTAGAGGCAAAAAAAGATAAAACAAAATGCCAGGGTTCTTCTTTATAGAAAAACTTTGCTTGCTGTTGCAGTAATATTCCTTTTATACAGAATTAGCTGTACTAAGGGTTTCTCCCATTTTAGCAAACTGCTTAATGCGTTGGGCCCTCATGGTCAGTAAACATTTAGGCTGGGAAGCTTGTGGTTTTCTTCTCTTTGATTTCCTCAGGACACACACATTGGGGTCCCTTACTGTTTTGACAGTCAGCATTGTCTTTACAAATATCGCCAAGAAAATGTTTGCATATTTGGCACAAAAGATATTAATGTACTCGTGAAGGCACATTTTAAATAGAATGAGGAGATCAGAACTGAAACACTGAGTTCAGGACGTAGTCAATTCTGATAGAATTCTAAACGTGGAGCCGTTTCTAAAATACATACCCATGTGCTGTGGGTGGAGCCACTTCAGAAATATACATGTGGGAAAAATGAATGTAGGAAACCCATCAGCTTACCTGTGTAAATGCCGGCATTTCACAACAGTCACATGTAAATATCAGCGATTGGACGTGCAGATGCTGCTGCTCAACTTTTACATCATTTCAATTTGGAGGGGGAATAAACATTGGAAGATTAAAGGGGATACTCCCCTTAATCCCTCCAGTAAAGGAAGGGACAAATGGAGTACTGTTTACATACCTATTCGCGTCAGGGAGCAGATATAAAACCAGACGTTGCCAATGTTGGGCATGCACACCAATTCCCTATATGAAATGCGGAATGCATTTGCTGATTTTTTGTCCTGCCCAGGCCATGCTCCAACACACACCCCTATCTACTTTCAACAGAGTATGGGCATCCATGTGTAAAACCAATCTTTTCTAAAACAGCCATTTACACGTGGATGCAATTTGCTGGGTCGCTAGTAAAATAACCCCCCATAAAGTGTGATGGAGTCGTTCCTCAGCTTACTTCATGAAACATCTGCATGGTGGAATTCCAATAAGACGCTTATTCGCAACCTATCAGGCATGCATGCAGCACTCTACATAATATGACCGCTGAAATATGCCTCTGTATCTGCAAATTTACAAAGAATTCAGCAAATGTGCTGTTTTCCAATGCAGAAAAGCTGAAACTGGACCCATATTTGGTGGCAGCTGTGGAACCAAGAAAGCCCAAACGACTGATGAGGCTGATGAGAATAAAGTGGAATTGCTTAACAAATATTTTTGTTCTTTTTTCATAGATGAAGAGCCAGGAGCAGGACCCCAGAAAACACCCATACATAGAAATAGAAGTGAAGGGGATCTTTAACGGTTTTCAGAAGACTGTGTTCATGAGGAACTAACTAAACTAAAAGTAGAAAAGCGATGAGGCCCGATCGGATACATCCAAGAGTACTGAAGGAACTTGGGGACGTTCTAGCGGCTCCACTGACTGACTTTTTCAATGCTTCTTTAGAATCAAGAGTGGTCCCAGAGGACTGGAGAAAGGCACATGTGGTCCCTTTATACAAAAGCAGAAGTAAAGATGAAGTTGAGAACTACAGGCCAGTTAGTCTGACCTCTGTAGTGAGTAAATTAATGGAAATGCTACTAAAACAGAAAATAGTGAGGTTTCTGGGGTCCAGTGGATTGCAGGAACTGAGGCAGCATGTTTTAATAGAGGCAGGTCTTGTCAGACAAATCTAATTTATTTGACTGAGCAACTAGAGAGTTGGACAGAGGGAGTGCCCTAGATATGGTGTACTTAGATTTCAGTAAAGCCTTTGACACCGTTCCACACAGATAATTTATAAATAAATTGGGCACCCTAGGAAATGACCCTAAAGTGACTGACTGGGTTAGAAATTGGTTGAGTGGGAAATGACAAAGGGTACAGGTAAATGGAGTTCACTCTGAGGAGAAGGATTTTACCAGCAGTGTGCTGCAGGGATCTGTCCTTGGTCCGATTCTTTTTAACATTTTTGTAAGTGAAATTGCGGAGGGCTGTCGGGTAAGGTTTGCCTCTTTGGGATGATACCAAAATCTGCAATACAGCAGACACCCACAAAGGCGTTAGAAAGGGAGGGGGCCACAAGGGCCCTGGCCCCACCAAAACGTTGCTATTATGATCAGGGCTTCCCCTACTCTGGCCTGCAGGGATCGCAACCCAGCAAGTACCAGACTGCCCATGGGGAACCCATCTCCCACGGGTAGAAGAGTGCTGTGATTGCAACACAGATCCCTCCTGCCTGCCCACAGGAGATCGGATCCCTGCAGGCAGACAGGAGGGGAAGACCGGCAATCACAGCCGCATGGAGTTCGGCTGGCCAAGGGCGGAGTTGGCCCCCCACGGAACACGGTGTTCCAATACCTCTGCACCCAGGAAGGAATAAATAAAAAGAGGAGGGATCTAGCTAAACTTGAAGAATGATCAAGAATTTGGCAGCTGGGATTTAATGCTAAAATTGCAGGGTCGTGCATTTGGGCTGCAAAAATCCAAGGGAGCAGTAGAGTATTTCTGTCCACAAAACAAGAGTGGGGCCTGGGTGTGATTGTTTGTATGATCTTAAGGTGGCTAAACAGGTAGAGAAGATGACGGTGAAAGCCAGAAAGATGCTTGGGTGCATAGGTAGAGGAATGGCCAGCAGGAAAAAGGAGGTGATAGTGCCTCTGTATAAGTCTCTGGTGTGATGGATATAAACAGGATGGAATCGATGCAGAGGGTGGCCACCAAAATGATCAGTGGGCTTCATCATAAGGCATATGAGGACAGACCTAAAGATTTCAGTATATATACTTTGGAGAAAAGGCAGGAGAGAGATGATAGAGATGTTTAAATATCTCCAAGGCATAAATGCACAGGAGAACTTCTTTAAACTGAAGGAAAGCTCTGCAGTGAGGGGGCATAGGATGAAGGTGAAATGGGGTAGAGCCTGGAGTAATATGCGTAAATATTTCTTTACAGAAAGAGAGATAGATGCATGGAATAGTCTCCCAGTCGAGGGAGTAGAGACTAGGACAGTGTCTGAATTCAAGAAAGCATGGGACAAACACAGAAGATCTCCAAAGGAATAAAAGGGACTATAATGGTTGGTATGGAAGGGCAGACGGGATAGGCCATGTGGTCTTTTTATGCCATCATGTTCCCATGTTTCTATGACTTTATTTATGCAGTAGCATTTAATGATGGAGGCTAGATAAAACAGCTCTTTCAGATTCAGGCTCCTTTTTCCACTGAAATAATATTTGATGAATATTGAATGACTGAGTTGACAAGATTTGCTTCTCCTTTATTTTAGTTTATTATTTTTTATTTATTATTTTTTTTACTTTGCATTGTCATCATACAGCTCTACTCCTATAGGATATTAAAGGGAAGATAAAATCACACAGATGCAGGATAACACCCCACAGAGATCAAGTCGAGACTTCCATAAGAGAGCACTTTACAGAACCAAAGCTCACAGAATACTTCAGGGGAAATGTAGAATAATCAAGAAATGTAAGCTGTCTGAAGTTAAAATGATCAGATTCTTCAGAACTGACCTGAAAGAACTCAACAAGTTACTGAGTTCCCCAGCCCAATATAAGCCATAAAAGTCTATTGCCTGCAGAACCGTTTCAAGGGATGAGATGGAGGCGCCCTATGCGGGACCTCCATTCTGCCACCACTCCACTGTCCCTCGTGCCATTGCTGCCATTACCATCCCTCTCTGGGGCCTGCCACAGTGGCAATAGCACCCCCAGAAGCCCACAGCTCTAGGCACCCGCCTAGTTCATCTGATGGTAGCACCAGCCCTGATAGTCTGTCACCTTCTGATTACCATTAATCCCTTTCCCCTTCAGAAGTCATTGGAATACTTTTTCTTATTCACTTACATTTTGTGGAAATGCCTTGCTCCTTCTGTCCTGACCTAAGGAAGAGAGTATTAGTCCGGTATCACCCTACTCTTTTTTTCTTTTTTTTTTTACATGCATTCAAATGGATTAACCCAGCAACTGCACTATTGTATTGTATAAGTTTGACACTATTTAAACGGCAGAGATTTTGTTCCATTTTGCTAATATATTAGTAGAACTTGGCTGACGCCAATCTTAACAGCATTCAGAATGCTGTATCTTCACGTCCCATAAAATGAATTTTGCAGAAATGTTTCCCATTAGCAGAATGCTTATCAGGGAAATTCAGACGAAACGAAAAAGAAATCCATATATTATTTTTCACTGGCTTTGCATGGTGCACCATGTGGAACCTTGGCAGGCAGGAATTTGAATTAGGCAACATTAGAAAAAAATATTGAGTGCAGTTTCTATCAATAGCAATCAAGGAAAAGGCGTGATATGATTGAGACAGCAAGATAAGCAAAGAATGGAAGATTACTAGTCAGTGTGTGGTAGACAGAGAGAATAGGATTGTGTTATTGTTGTCTCTCTTTTTGGCATTTTATTTTGCGTATTCCTTGCATTACTATCCTTGTTTCATCTCCCACCAGCCATGTGTGCCCGTTGAGACTGAGTTTCTGGCCAATGATCTCATCTGTTCGTTTCCATCAGAATAATTCACCCTTCATGCCCGATCAGATCTTCAGATTATCTTTGCTCTCTGTACCCAACTTCTTTGTGAGCTCATTTTTTACCCTCCGTGTCAAGAACCCTTTTTTTTTGTTTGGCAGCTTATAGAGTGTAATTTTATAACATGGCACCTAGATAAAGTGATTTTCAGGTACCGGTTTTAAGCCTATTTTAGCAAAAGAACTAGGCACTGACTTGTCTTTCTTAAGTACTGGCCTAAGTGGCAGAAATCATCCCTTATGTTAAGGCACAGACAGTTACACCAGCCCTAGAGCTTGGGTAAATGGCTGCACCTAGATGTTTCCAAAACTCTTGTAAATTATAATATTTTAGAATTTATGCACATGTTTGTGCGCTCGGATTACACTTTGCCTAAACTCCACCCATGCACATGCCCAACATCAAAATACATGGTGCATACTATTATGCTGGTCTGTGTTTTGTAAGAGATCGTTTCTGTGCCTAGATGGCCACATACTCACGTAAACAACTAAAATAACACCCAGTTAGGTGCATACTTGCTACCTATAATAAAATATTGTCTTAGAAAATTACCCCCATAATGCCCAAGCCTCTCTCCTTTCCCTCTCTCTTAGCCTGTTTTACAGACACCGCTTCATTTCTGAATATGTAGATTAGAACCCAAAATATCTCATTAAGTTCCCAGTCTTCTGTTAACTTGGAAGCCTGCACCTCTTCATTGCCTCCTGTTTTCCTTCCTTCCCTCCATTATTAGATGCATATAATCAAGGGGCTTGTTGCCTTTCTTTTCTCATATCTCCAAGGTACCTAGGTCAATAGGCCAATAGAGTGTTATTCATAAAACCTAAACAAATTCTACCTTTTCCTTCATCTTTATTCAGTTTTATAGAGTGCTAATCCATGTCCTTACCATCTGCCTGCCCTATTTCTGTAGCCTATTGTCTCTCCTCCTGTTGTTTTAAGTTTCTGGTCCAGAGAACTGATGCATGCCTAATACTTCAAGTGTCTGACTGCTATCGTCTCTCATCTTCCTTTCATTTTCTTCACTAGGTCCCTCTGCATAACTGTGTAAAGTTCAGTGGGCTGGCCTTCCCTTTGCTGCCTTCCATCACTCTGGTGTTCTCTACTGGCCTTGCCTTGGTTCTTGCATTCTTCATTCTATTGCCTCCCTATAATTATGTCTTCCATATCCTTGCCCTGTACCCTCTATGTTGAAGTATTACTAACAGGCAGTTGTAGCATCCAGGGCGGTCTGCGCATGCATGGCCTGTATATACAGTAGTTTGTGTAGTCTGCATCCCAAGCAGACTACGGAACCAGAGGCAGTGAGCAGTTGGGGAGCCTGGTTCCTGTCTAACAAAGCCTATGTGATACCAGGAGCACCTATGTAGTATAGATGGTGGGAAGGATAGGAGCCTGCTAGCTGAACAAGTGGCAGGGTAAATGCACTGAGTGGTGTAGCAGGTAGAGAGCCGAAGCCCCACCGGCCACACTGAAGACAACATCAGGAGGCCTGTGCAGCCTGGCTGGTGGTTAACCCAGTCCCACCAGTGAGACAAAGGAGAGGAACCTATGCATTGACCCACACCTCTGGCATCCATACACTCACTCACTTATTCATACCAACTCACCGATCAACTCAGACACACATACGTGCATGCTGGCATGCACTAACTCACACATAGGCACCGACCCGCTCACTTCCATGCACTCCATGCTCTCACATGCACTGCACACACATGCTTGCAGAGAAAGACCTCACGTAATCATTCATACACAAACATCGACTCCGTTCCTTCATGTACACCTCAACCCACCAACGCATCCTACCCACATCAATGGAACCCTCCAAACAACTGCTCTTCTGTATAAGCAGTGTGATTTTCCCCATTATTTTTGACAAATTTTCCACTATTTTGGTTGCTAATTTCTTACTAGAATGGCAATAAAACCATCTATGTTTCTATGTTTCTATCTGGCCACACACAATATTTTCTGAAACTCGACAACGTAATATACAGTACAAAGTAAAGTCTGACAAAACATTTTCATACAGTGTTACCCAAAATCCAGCTACAGCAGGGTTCAAGGAAAAAAAACCATTTTACTTTTCTTTATGTAAAAAAGCAAGATAGCTCAAGGATTACGATGCATATACAGTGCAATAGCAATGAAATGATGCTTAACTATTCTAAAAGTGGAAACATACAGAAATCAATCCTCCAGCACCTGCTTAATCATTAGGTAAAACTGGGCGGTCTCCTAGGATGGCTGCTTCCAGGAAAGGCAGAAAAGAGCAGCTCTAGTCAGAAGCAAAGCAATAGGCTCTAATGGCCACACAAGCTCAATGAGCCATCAGCTCGTACATTTACATAGAAAGTGCTTGGCACTGCAATATTCAGTCGCAATGAGGGTAATTTTATTACAGGTCACCTATTTTATAAAGACACATAGAGGCCCTTTTCGTAAAGGGTGCTGCTCCATGATCGTGAATTTTGGCATGCATTAAACACACGCTGAAGCCCATGGTAACCAACAGTGGTGGGCCAAAATAGCATGGACTGATCTCCACAATAACTGTGCTGTGTGCATTGGGGTAGTAAAGGGGTGGATTAGGGATAGAGAGTGGACATAATGAGCATTGTGCGGTTAGCGCACAGAGACATGCCATGTACTACTTGCACCTCATCCAATTAGTGTGGGTTCATCTAACATCACCTCAATATGGTAGCATTATGTACATCCATGCTAATGCAGCATGCACTATGAAACAGGGTTTCACGTTAAAAGCCAGGGAAATTCTTTCCATACAGCCCATAATTATAGAAAGATTCTCACATCATGTCTCTTTATATGAGGATGATACGCTCATTTTATCTTTCAATGTATGGATTGTTGCAAATACTCCAGGCTTTCTCCCGAATTTCTGGCTTTAAAGGCAATCTTGAGAAAACTGAGCTGTTGCCGCTGGAGGAGGTGAGTCGCAAACTGCCCCCAGATTGCCTGTTTAAGCTTGCGATATCTTCTATTAAATACTTGGGAGTGCGTATATCAGCCGATGTGCCAGACCTGTTCCACCTGAACTATGCAGCCCTAGCTTCTCAGATCACAGATGAACTAGTTCGGTGGGACAGACTCACTCTGGGGTGGATTAGCAGGGTAGCAGCGCTGAAAATGACAATTGTACCCAAGCTACTTTACCTCTTCTCGCAATTACCAATCACAGTACCTGCCAGCTTTTTCCACAAACTAAAGAAACAATTTAGTAGATTCATATAGCGGAAACGCAAGGTGAAGATTGCCTGGAAGAGTCTAATACCACATGGATGCCCATGTCTCTCTTTTTATTATAAAACGGCGGTCATGAGAGGATTGTGTTACCATTATGTACGGCCCCCCGATGCCCATTGGGTGGCACTTGAGCATACCTGGATGGCACCATATTCACTCTTTGAGGATACTACAGACTACACAAGGGGAATGGATGGACATGTGTTTCTGAACCCTTTGATTCAGCTATGGGGCCAAATTCGCAGAAAAGAGGGCAAGTGCGGCAAGATGTTCCCAAAGGCACAGTTGGCTGACTTTCTCCTCTTTAGTGGCACATCCTTTGCAATCCTGCGACAGGCCTGGCAGAATAAGGGTATACATTGCTTTGCTGACCTGTTGGACCACGGTTCCTGTATGAGCATAGCACAACTCGGGGACAAAGGAGAGACCCAGATTCCCTTCTAGCAATATTTTCAATTGAGGTACTTTATCACGCGCAGCGAACATCATGCTCAGATCATGCGGCTGTCTATCAACCTAGAATGTGTACTGTTTCATAGGGTTACATGTTGGAAGGGATTGCTTTCCCATCTTTACCAAGCCCTGAAGGACTTATATGTCTCTGGGTCAGCCTCACACAAGGACTCCTGGCACTGGCTCCTGGGCAGAACCCTTACCCCGGCAGAGTGGCGCACCATCCACAGAAGAAGATATTGGTGTGTTTGGAATACTAGCTGCCATCAAACGCAGCTTCAGCTCCTAAAGCAAGCTTATATGACCCCTGTTAGGATGGCGCAATACAGTCTGCAGGCAGAGGACGAATGCTGGAGGAGCTGTGGGTAAGAGGGAACTTTCTTTCACATGTGGTGGGGCTGCCCACAATTTTGTGGTTTCTGGGATGAACTGACCTATATTGTTAATATAATAACTGAGGGGAACCTTATAACCAACCCAATCTGCTGCCTGTTAGGACTTCTTACTACTGCACTGGGAGTCCTGCGGCACTCACGATGCTTAACTGAGTTACTTCTTCTGGGGGCGCGTATGATGGTGGCACGCTTCTGGAAAAATCTGAAAGGGCCGACCATCAGGGACTGGACATCCCGAGTGGAAGACCTCATGAATATTGATCAACTGGCTTCCTTAGTCAAAGGGCAATTGAATTCACATGTCACTCTGTGGAAACCTTATCAGGTGTGGCTCGCCACCCAGGGGGATAATACTAGAGTGAGTGTTAGGGCAGGTCAACTTAGCGCCCTCTCTTCTGGGCAGGTTAAACAACATTCCCTGGTATGGTCCAGTGGAGAACCAACTCGATATTATGTTAGGGTGGAGTGGTTTTTTATTTTTGAGTATGGAGAAGACAGTATGCTCAAGTATGGAGTATGAGTATGAGTATGGAGCAGACAGTATGCTCGAGTATGGAGCAGACAGAGCTTAAAGATCCCAAATTACCCATGTCTACCAATAGCCAAAATAATATGAATAAAATGCAGTCTCTAAAATGCTTGTATGCAAATGCTAGAAGTCTAAAAAATAAGATGGGAGAGTTAGAATATATGGCACTAAATGAGAGGCTAGATATGATTGGAATATTAGAGACATGGTGGAAGGAGGACAATGATTGGAACACTGTGATACCTGGGTACAAACTATATCGTAATGATAGCGCTGATCAAATTGGTGGAGGGGTTGCGCTCTATGTTAGAGAGGGCATTGAGTCAGAAAGGATTAAAGTTTTGCAGGAAACAAAATTTGCTGTAGAATCTCTATGGATTGAAATTCCATGTAAAAAGGGGAAGGCGATGGCAGTGGGGGTGTACTATCGACCGCCTGGTCAGAATGAACAAATGGATGATGAAATGCTCAAAGAAATTAAGGAAGCTAACAAAAGTTACAGCGCAGTAATAATAATGGGTGATTTCAATTACCCTGGTATCGACTGGGTCAGTGTCACGGCAGGACATGCTAGGGAGATAAAGTTCCTAGATGAAATAAATGACTGCTTCTTGGACCAGCTGGTTCATGAACCGACCAGAGGGGAAGCAATATTAGACTCAGTCCTTAGTGGAACACCATATCTAGTGCAAGAGATAAGGGTGTTGGGGCCACTTGGCAATAGTGATCATAGCATGATCGCCTTTGATTTAATTAGTGGAGGAGGAATAGGAAGGAAATCCACAGTACTACCTTTTAACTTTCGAAAGAGAGACTATGATAAAATGAGGAAAATATTTAAGAAAAAACTAAAAGGAGCAGTTGCAAAGGTTAAAGACTTACATCAAGCTTGGGTGATGTTGAAAAGTACTATCTTGGAAGCCCAAACCAGCTTTATTCCATGCTTTAAGAAAAGTGGAAGGAAGTCCAAAAAACTGCCAGCATGGTTTAAAGGTGAGGTCAGAGAGGCTGTTGTTGCCAAAAAAGCAACTTTCAGGAAATGGAAAAAAGAGCCAAACAACGAAACCTGGAAACAGCACAAGCACTGGCAAGTCAAATGCAAAGCATTGATAAAGCTGGTAAAGGGAGAATTTGAGAAGAAGCTTGCTGCAGAAGCAAAAATGCGAAAAAATGATTTTTTCAAGTACATTCGTAGCAAAAAACCTTTGAGAGAGTCAGTTGGTCCATTAGATGATAGAGGAGTTAAAGGGGCACTAAGAGGCAACAAGGCGATAGCAGAGAGACTGAATGAATTCTTTGTTTCGGTCTTTACTGAGGAAAATGTAGGAATGTTACCCATGACTGAAGTGGTATTTAAAGGTGCGGAAGAATTGAAGGAAATATCGATACATCAGGAAGATGTATTACAACTATTAGATAAACTAAAGAGTAGCAAACCACCTGGGCCGGATGGTATACATCCAAGGGTGTTGAAAGAACTGAAATATGAGATTGCAGACCTGCTATTAGTAATCTGTGAACTATCATTAAAATCATCTCTAATACCTGAAGATTGGAGGATCGCCAATGTAACATCAATTTTTAAAAAGGGTTCCAGGGGTGATCCGGGAAACTACAGACCTGTGAGCCTCATGCCAGTACCGGGAAAAATGGTAGAAGCCATCATAAAAAATAAAATTACTCAGCATGTAGATAGTCATGGCCTAATGGGACACAGCCAACATGGCTTTAGACAAGGAAGATCTTGTCTTACTAATCTGCTATATTTTTTTGAAGATGTGAATAAACAGGTGGACAAAGGTGAGTCAGTTGATATAGTGTATCTGGACTTTCAGAAAGACTTTGACAAGGTCCCTCATCAGAGACTTTTGGCAAAACTAAAGAGTCATGGGATAGGAGGCAGTGTACTACTGTGGATCAGGAACTGGTTAAAAAAGTAGAAATCAGAGGGTAGGGCTAAATGGCCAATTTTCCCAATGGAGAAAGGTGAATAGTGGTGTACCCCAGGGATCTGTGCTGGGTCCGCTGCTTTTTGACATATTCATAAATGACCTGGAAAGTGGAATAACAAGTGAGGTTATCAAATTTGCAGATGACACAAAACTATTTAAAGTTGTTAAAACCCAAGAGGACTGTGGAAAATTGCAAGAGGATCTTGATAAATTGGAAGACTGGGCATCAAAATGGCAGATGAAATTTAATGTGGACAAGTGCAAAGTTATGCACCTAGGGAAGAACAACCCAAACTATGGTTACACGATGCAAGGTTCCACATTAGGAACCACCACCCAGGAAAAAGATTTAGGCGCCATTGTGGATAACATGTTAAAACCTTCGGCCCAGTGTGCAGCGGCGGCCAAGAGAGCAAATAGAATGCTAGGTATCATAAGGAAAGGAATGGAAAATAAAACAAAAGATATTATAATGCCTCTATATCGTTCCATGGTGAGACCGCACCTTGAATATTGTGTGCAATTCTGGTCTCCGTATCTTAAAAAGGATATAGCGTTATTAGAAAAGGTTCAGAAATGAGCCACCAAAATGGTAAAGGGGATGGAAGGATACTCCTATGAAGAAAGGCTAAAAAGGTTAGGACTCTTTAACCTGGAAAAGAGATGGCTGAGGGGAGATATGATAGAAGTCTATAAATTAATGAACGGAGTGGAACGGGTAAACGTAGATTGATTGTTCACATTATCAGAATATAGAAAGACTAGGGGACATGCAATGAAGCTTGTGATAAGGAAGCTTATCATAGCTCAGGAAGGAGCTATAGAAAAGGTGAAGTGACTCTGAACAAGCAACCTGTCAGTTCTGGTAGAAATAAGAAAACAGAATTTTCCCATAAAAGACTACCAGTCCCAGAATGCACCAGGTTTCCAACAGCCATTAGAGGAGCTGAAGTGGGGAAGCGTGTGTTCAATCAGGAGGGCTATGAGGTAATCCCTAAGCACTCATCTCAAAGGGCAGGGCCTGATTCAGCACAGCTGCGCTGTGTTAGGGAGGAGCACTCATCTAGGCAGAATAAAGGTAGAGTTTATTCTACAGAGAATTATCCTCATCTTGATCCTCATCCTCAGTTTCATCTGAAGGATCATCAGAAGCAGAAGCCAAACCGGACGAACAGAGAGGGAAAGAAACCCTTTGGAAGAAAGAGGAGAAAAGCCTTTGAGAGGTCTAGAAGAGTCCAGAGCAGTATGTATACTGGGAGGCATTCCAAGGGCCAGCATACACCATTGGACTGGGGAAGGCCAGAGGAATGGTGCTGCAGAGCTAGGAATCTCCAGACGGTACCTGTGAGGGAGACGGCTGCACGTGGAAGGGACCCTAAGACCCGTGCCAGAAGGTATATGAAGAGAGATCCAGTGTCCAGGGATCTGGATTGGAAGGCTGGACATAAGAACTGGACTACATACTGGCCAGGCTATATAGAGAGGAACTCTAACAGCAATGGAAGCTCAGGTATGAACACTGATCTATGCCCTAGCTATAACCTTGAAAGACAGCAGGGAAACAAGTATTCTCCTGAAAGTGCTCCATTGGGAGATTCATCTGTGCCAATCCATGATATTGAACCCATGCTTGTTGAAGAAGAGGGGGTGATAGCAGATGAAGAATCTGTTTACATGGACTGCTCTCTGTCTAAACTCCTTTGGTGATTTTCTGTTATAAAATACAGCAACCATCCCAAAGAAATACAAACTTGTTCTTTAATATACTCAGAAAAGCTCATGAGTAGGATTTTTAGCCACGCAGTAGAAAGCAAGCCAGCTAAGGGGTTTCAGCTGGATAACTGCTAGCAATTGAGCCTTACCTAATTGCTTGTGTGCACTGAGAGAATCACTTCTGAATCTATGTGGGAAGATATAAGAAGTTAACCTGAAAAGAACAGTTTTTCCTTTCTTTGTGGCTTTTGGTTTGTTGTTTGATACATTGCTAAGGAAACATTAGCTAATGCCTACAGAAAAGACCAGTTTGTTGCCAACCAGGTCTTATTTCTTTGCTTTGATTGCCTGATAAGTTAAAATGTTGTTTTCCTGATTTTGTTTTTCCAAGTTTAACACTGAAAGCAAGTAACCTGATTTATGTGCTACCAAGCATATCTGTGTTGGGAGAAATAACCCCATAAATAAATATCTTATTGGCTTTACCCAAAAGCACAACTAATTATTGTGAGCAGCTGTGACTGGTGTGAATGGACTGCATTGCCCACAATCCCTTGCCAATCATATTGACATATGCACTTGCCAAGACTGTGAACATTCTCACCCAGGCAGCCGTCTGACAAGCTACAGGGTAAACTATTTAAGACTAATAAAAGAAAATATTTTTTTCACTCAACGTGTAATCAAACTCTGGAATTTGTTACCGGAGGATGTAGTAAAGGCTGTTAGTGTGGCTGGGTTTAAAAAAAGTTTGGACAAGTTCCTGGAGGAAAGGTCCATAAACCATTATTAAGAAGGGACCCAGGATATCAATGCTTGACCCAGTACAAGGATTGTGGAACCTGTGTCTTTTGGGGAAACTGCTAGGTACGTATGACCTAGATTGGCCACTGTTGGAAACAGAATACTGGGCTTGATGGACCTTTGTCTGACCCAGTATGGCATATTTTATGTTCTTATGTTCTTTGAGTTGCCTCCAATCGGCGATAATGCTTCTGTATATCCTTGTCCCAAAATGCTCTTAAGAAATAAATGTAACTAATCTGGTTGTACTCACCTGTGGCCCCCTTCTTGCCTTTAGCTTTACTGCACTATTGTTGTGATGGGTAGCACCCCCTGCGGACCACTGGCTGATTGAGGTTGTAGGAGACCACTATCCTAGGTGGGTGCCTGCCTTCCCTCTCCATCCTTCTCTCTCAAATTTCAAGTTTTGTGATCATTTTCTTTTCTCCTACTATAGCAGCCTGTTTTGAGAAGTATGAGAGTGCTCTGACTTGTGGATATAGAATGTAGACATATGGAAGCGGTATGTTTATTATTTGTATTGATATCCTCGCATTTCATAAATAAAGAATGTTAGAAAAAAATTAAATAATACAAATATTTTATACTGCAGAAACAAAATATGGAATACATCTGACATATCAAATGAAATTGTGTCTTGAAAAATTGCTATTTCAAAACACACAATAGTGAAAGAAAAGTATTGGTGATAAACCTCATTTTACTCAATGATGCTAAATGAACACGTAGTAAGCCTCTTCATAGAGCAGTAAGAAACACAACAGAAAACTTCAATGCCTATTACTTAAACAAAAAACCAAAAAATTCACAGTAGGAGGTACCAACGTTAGAAAGATAATTGTATATCCCCTAAAAAAGATTTCTAAGTTTCCATCAGAGAAAAATGGGGGGTTGGGTGGAATATCCCTCCATTAATCAAGAAATCTATAAAGCTTATAGGCCTGATTCTGACCTAGATGGCACTCTGTGTGCCCGGTCAGAACTGAATGGATAGAGGTAACAGGGATACAGATCCCACGGGACCCCAATTCCAGTTGGCCTGCACGTACAGGTCTTGCCCGGTTAGCTCGGTCAGGGCTTTTGAATGGAACCGCAGCGCCATGGCATCTGGTTGCCATGGCACTGTGGCTCCATTCAAAAGCCGCGATCCCCAGCTGCCAGACTACAAACTGCATTCCCCGCAGCCCGACCTCCGATTTCGTCTCCCAAGGCTAGGGACGGGCTACGGGGAATGCTCCCTCCTGCCATTTTCCAGCCTCTGGCCTGCCCGATTCTCCCGACTAGGGGAACTTATTCCACCTCAGAGGTGGAATAAGTTCCCCGTTCAAGCCGCTGGCCCCGGACGTACAGGGCAAACATTGGAATCGGCCCTGTATGTCCGGGGCCGGCAACCGCCCACTGCCAGCCCTAATGCCCCTTTCCCGCCCCTGTCTAACTTCGCCGTACAACAATATGATTGCACTACTTCATTCAGTCAAAAGCCTTGTTATTCAGTCAGTATAAAATCATGCCACATTAAACTAGAGCACTCCAAAATATCAAACTATGTATGATAGAGCAGTGCATGTTTCCCTTGCCTGTGTATAACCTTGTGATGTATTTTTAACTGCTTTGATTGAAGGAAAATGCGGTATAAAAAACTTGTCAAATAAATAAATAAAATGACATAGTTATTTTTTTACTGTTTTCGTAGGTGTTCTGTTATAAAATTATCCTCTAAAATTCTAATCATAAAATGGGGAAAAACCAAGCTGACTCAGCCTGCCCTTAAAGACCTGGCACCATTTGGTAACCCTACCAGCAGATAATATTTGCAAGAACTCCCTCATGCTTCTTTCACTTTGTATCCAGAGAGGTGTGAGCTATGAAGATGAAGACTCTGTCCTTACCTTCTGAGATGGAGTCAGATGGAAGGAGTGGATTCTTTCAATTCCAGGGCCCTGTCTTCAGTGGACACTTTCTGTTGTTTCAGCACTCTCTTTACTTTCCCTAATGTGACCTCCATGGCAGCAGGATGCTCTAATATTAAGTATACAATCTCAGCATGTGTCCCTTTTCTATAGATCGTATATACATTGGCCCATAAGGGTATCAATTGCTTTAGTAGCTATTTAAAAGTAAAATGCGTGCAAGGAATTTTCTGGTTGACTCTTCCCAATAGGAGGTGCCAAGAAAAGCATTGTGATCTTATGGGGATCATAATTGACAAGGTTTTGGAAGGAAGGTTCAAGATAGTCTTTTTATTCTTCTTTTTCTACTTCTCAGAGGCCATCTGAGATCTTGGCAAGCAGGAGTCTCAGACCTGATGGACGGTGGACCCCAAAGCACCTACTCAATTTTGGGGTAAATGAAGAATGAGTGACATCCTATAGGAGGAGGGCTTGTGTGCATTTTACTTCTTTTTCTGCGATCTCAAGAGAGGGCTAAAAGTAGTGATGTCCTGAACATTGACCAAGGCCTGGACCCATAAGGAAAGTGTTATTATTTTTTTGCCTACTTCACTTGTATAAAAGATGAGGGGAATAGGCAACAACTCTAATGACCAGCTGTGGAGAGTTGGGAAAGAGGACTGAAAGCCTATGACCAGTTGTGGATAGTTGGGGGAGGATGTCTAGCCAGAAGCAATGAAAGTTTTTGTAGAGAAGATGCCTGGCAATATTTTGTGTCAAAAGAGTATTTGGCATGTGTGTGAAATCTGCCTCTCAGGCAATCATCAGTCACTTCAAAAATGCCTTTGTCCACACCGGTAGAATAGGATTAAATTAGATTTGGCAGCACCAGCATCTCTGTATAGGTTCAAATCCTGATGTCATCCAAATCTACCTGAAGACTCTGGGAGCTGTAGTCATATTGTTCAATCTGGTAACATGCAGCATGCTTTAACTTGTAATGTTCAATGTGCTTTTAGCAGGAGAAAATCCAGTAGCAGTACATAAGGCTCGCTCACATAGCACAGCTGGGCAAGCTATGTTTGTTCAGCTACAGTAACTACTTAGATTTCTTTTTCCTTTTGATCTTGATTAAATGCTTCTATGATTTCTCTTTGATGATGTATTTTGATTTCTGTCCACAGTTCTTCTGACTCTCTAACAATTAAATTTAACATTTCAAATCAGTTTTTGATGCTTTCTTTGAAGAAGTCTGGTATGTTTGCTAGATCATATTTTGGTAGTCGAATGACTTTGTTATTCTTCCTCAGTTTAACACGTATTTTGTACATGAGGAGGTCATGATCTGTTCTGCAATCTGCTCCAGGCCATGTCTTCTCCACTAGAATAGAGCTTTTCCATCTGTTGGTGCCAAGAATATAGTGAAAATAGTTTTGGTGTTCTCCATCTGGTGATGTCCAGATATATAGGCTTTGTTTTGGCTGGTACCCACAATGAAGAGGCTGTTGGCTGTGGGGGTTATTTTGGAAGTCCTATTCATCCTTTGGACATCCAAAAACAAGCATTGAGACGTCCAAAGCACAGAGACATCTCCAAAGACATTTTAGAAACCGGGTCTGTAGGCACCCCCGTCCTGAAGACATCCAAGTCTGAACGGGGGCATGATGGAGGCATGGCCAGGGTGTTCCCAGGAACCTGGATGTCCCCACCTGATCTCGGAAATTTCTTGAATGTCTGGAGTCACATCTAAGGGGTATGTCACTAAGGACCATTAAGGGTGCACCATTTTGACTGTGATAATGGCAGCATTAAGAGCCCCTTCATGTGTTAAAGGCCAGGGCAGGGGGTAGGCATTCCGGAGGTAAGGGCACAAGCGGCTAGCTAGTGGGGTGTTAACAGAACATGGAGCGTTAGGGCACCAAGAGTGCACGTTAACACCCGCTAAGGCCGGTTGTCTTAATGCGCGATAAGGGAGTCTTTCTAAAAGTCACATTAGAGCTGCTGGATGGGAGCAAAGGTAAGAGCTGATGGACATGTCACATCCATATGTCTCTTACGTGTTAGACAGTGAGTGGGAGGAAAATGTGGGAGGCAGTTGGACGGTATCTTTGAGGGGTTGTCATGTAATGCACTGTGATGTCAATGGGTGGCATAGAAGTAGATATGAGTGTGCCATGGAGGAGCGACATGCCCATGATATGTCCAGAGCAAACATGAGTGGGTGTCTGTGCTGCCATGCACATCAGCTGCAGTTGAGGTGTGGGTGATATGCACTAAGGATCAAAGTGGCACAGTTTGGGACAGGGTGTAGCAGTTGCCACGGGAACGGATGAATGAGCTTCCTATGGAGATGGATGTGCTGAAAGAATGATGAAGATAGATGACAAGTGCAAAGTTAGGCACCTAGGAAAGAAAAACCTAAACTATGGCTACATGATGCAAGGTTCCACGTTAGGAATCACCACCCAGGAAAAAGATTTAGGCGTCATCGTGGTTAACATGTTAAAACCCTCCGCTCCATGTGCAGCAATGGCCAAGAGAGCAAATAGAATGCTAGGTATCATAAGGAAAGGAATGGAAAATAAAACAAAGGATATTATAATGCCTCTGTTTCGTTCCATGGTGCAACCGCACCTTGAATATTGTGTGCAATTCTGGTCGCAGTATCTTAAAAAGGATATAGCATTATTAGAAAAGGTTCAGAGAAGAGCCACCAAAATGGTAAAGGGGATGGAAGGATACCCCTATGAAAAGAGGCTAAAAAGGTTAGGGCTCTTCAACCTGGAAAAGAGACGGCTGAGGGGAGATATGATAGAGCTCTATAAATTAATGAATGGAGTGGAATGGGTAAACGTAGATCGATTATTTACGTTATCACAATATAGAAAGACTAGGGGACATTCAATGAAGCTACAGGGCAAACTATTTAAGACTAATAAGAGAAAATATTATAACGTGTAATCAAACTCCGGAATTTTCTACCGGAGGATGTAGTAAAAACTGTTAGTTTATCTGGGTTTAAAAAAGGTTTGGACAAGTTCCTGGAGGATAGGTCCATAAACCTTTATCAAAAGGGACCCAGGATATCACTTCTTGACCCAATACAAGCATTGTGGAACCTGTGACTTTTGGAGAGACTACTAGGCACTTATGACCTAGATTGGCCACTGTTGGACACAGGATACTGGGCTTGATGGACCTTAGTCTTACCCAGTATGGCATATCTTATGTTCTTATAACAGTGTTGTATGGCATGACAGCCCCAAAGTATACCTGCTGCAATAGTGCACCCAATATTGTGCAAATGTATGTATGTTTGGAATAAAGCTTGGTAGTATATGTAAAATGAATGCATTGCCTGTGTAACAAACTGAGCATGCATCATGCAGGTCCATGACACAGAGGTCTGAATTCTGTGTTCCCAATATCAGCAGAAGGAGGAAATGGAAAGTGTCACAGTAATCCCCTGGGCATGAACACAGAAAGTATGGTCAGTCATCATGGCCTGATAGATTCAGCAAGGCTTGATAGAAACTGCAGTGATATGTGTGTACATGTGTCTAGTCTGTGAAGGGCCTGGTGAGCACCTTGGCACTGATGTGCAAGGCAACAAGTGTAGGACACAAACATGCTTGGTAGCAGGAACCACCTCAGTCTGCACAGCTGTAGTAGCTTCGTGATTGGAGAAGCAATCTGATCATTGAAAGAATGAGAGTATGAATCCCACTCAGTCTCTGTGTTGACTCACCTAAGCAAACATAACTTTTGTCACCGATTAGTGCTGTGGAGGTACAAAGCACTGCTACCACCTGTGATGGCATGGCAGCATCTGACAATGTGCTACACATCCCACGAGGGCAGGAACTAGGCTGAGGGGTGGGGAAGAGAAGCAGCTCTCCCGGTGTGAATAGCTGTTGCACTAACAAGGTCACATGGCAGCAGTAGGGGACGCAGCACAGCAGATGGGATGACATTATCTGACGAACGCCATCCACACCTGTAGGATGGCCAAGGAACTGCATCCTACAGGTGCACTTTGTGAAGGCTGCACTCAATGCCTAATGCAAAGAGCACTCTGAGAATCATGCCACATGCACGGTTAAGAAGTCACAAAGCACACAAAAAAGCCTACCTCCCACAATACCTTCACTTAGCCCAATGGCTGGGTCTGTAAAGGGGATGCTGTGCACTAAGGCAGAAAGCATGTAATTCACCCAGCATCTATTTATGCCATGTATATGTGAATAGGATGCATGTGTCTGTGAGTGCTGACATGTAGCTTGCTTCCCTCAACCTGCCATAGCTCAACATCAATGATCTCTTTGATTTCAACCACAACCTGCCCCCTATGTGTACTGTCACATGGGACAAGGGACACTGCATTTCACCCAACATTGCAAACTTCAGTTAACTTTGTATGCTCTCTTCAGGTTTATTCCTGTGCCTGTTCAGAATACAGCTTGTTGTTCATTTATTTATTGTTCGGTATATATTTCTTTTTTGTCGGTGTATGTCTCCTAACGTCTGTCTGCCCTTTACCCAGCACCTGCCCTCTGTAGTGCTGTGTCTTCCTTCTCAACACTGTATTGTCTCTGTTCTCTGATTAGTACTATCTGATTGCACATTTAGGTGTGCTTTTTTCTCTCCTTCTTCCTATTCCTCTACAAGGCAGGGACGCATAGTCTTGCTTGTCTAATGGAGTGCAATTGAGAAATCAGAACTACATATCCATGCATGCAATGAGGTAAACTCAGGGCTGGATCAGGCTTGTCAAGCACATCTGGAACCAATTGGCAACCCTTCCTGGAGTTGGAGGACATTGGCTGAGTCTGTGAGGTGGAAGAAAAAGGAGAGAAAATGCTGGTATGAGGCACACAAGAGATAGTGCCTGAGTGGAAGGGGAGTGAGAGACAGCAGCTGGGGAAATGTTTTGAGTTTAGCAGCTATCCTGAAATTAAGTGTGAACCATCTAAGATCCTAGTTATCCAATTAATGATGATCAACAAGGATTTGCATTAGACTTGGTAAGATCAATTTCACTATTGCTAATTCTCATGGTTCAACTGGCAAGATGCCTACTTTTTTTTTTCTGAGTCCAAAGGTCACTGATTTGAAGCCTGCCTCTGACTGTAAAACAAAAACATCAGTAGATTTTTTTATTTACCTGAAACCTCTAGAAACCTTTCAGGAATATTTTTTTTTTGTTTAGGCAGCAGCTACAGCTAGTACTTTAATTAGCAAAATTGCCCTGAAATGAACATTTATAAAAACAAAACAAAAATGTATTAAAATGAAACAAAATAAAATGAAAAAAACTTTCAAAGGAAACAGGAAACAAGGCAAAACTTTTTTTTTTTGCCTGCACGCCCCTACACAGTAATCAAAATGAGGCCTCAAGAACAATTTGTACAGAGGCATTTTCACCTCTTTTCCCTGCTGGTTGGGTCATTGTCTCTAAATGGGTTAGTTTTGCACATACCATGACAATCATGATCCTCACTTCTGAGCCAGGATATGTGGAAGATGATCTTAATCTCTCAAATTTACTGCTAAAGCTCAGTGCAGTAATTGCATCATGCCAATTCACCAAATAGTTGCTTAGGACTGACATCTCTATAGTCAATGCCGTTCTGGTGTTCGTTTCCTTTACCACTATGTATAGCTTCCTTGTATCCAGATTTTTATCAGTCGGAATGAGAATGTCCCAGGTGATCTTAACTTCTTCATTCTCTGTAATTTTCTTAGGGTCATGATCCCAGTGCTTTTCAGGCACAGTGACGTAGTGTTTACAGAGCCAAGCATCATTCTGGCTTTGGTCCCTGTCTCTTCATATGGTTTGCTTCCTTGAGATCCTCAGACACTATCACCCTGAGATATCTCTCCTGTTTTGTGCATGTCAGCTTCTCTCCTACTATCACATATAATACTTTGGATTTCTCTAGCCTAGATGTATCACTCTGCACTTCTTTGCATTAAAACATAGCTGCACAACCCAGGGGCGGCCCAAGGGGGGTGCGGGGCCATGTGCGGAGACTCGGTGCGGGGCCTCATTTGCATAAGAGGCCTCATTTGCATAAATATTTGCATAATGTTACCATATACTAAATTTTAGTAAACATGCCTCTTAATGAGAGTATGGATAAAGAAAGACTAAAAGATTTCTACATTACTGTAATCCAGTGCCAACCGCCAGACACATTAGGAACTACTACAAACACTGCCCATTTAGAACCCATAGCAAACCCGCCGTATCCTAACAGCACTACCAGGACTCACAAAGCACCATACTGTACCTATCAAAAGGAAATACTGCAAATATTAAACCAATACATTTTAGAGAATAAAAATACATGACCTACTGGGGAAAGAGAACAAGTGGCAATGTCAAATAGGAATTACATAAACAGAATACCTCAGCTCAATTACACATGCAGAACATAGACCATCACCAAACAAGGAATCACTATTTAGAAATAGGAAGACAATAATTAAACTGGGAACCCCAAAAGCCAAACTTGGAATGTACAACAACACTGTAGAAATAAAACTATAAATTAATTTCCTCTTGTACTAAACAAAGCGCAGACGTTAATGATGCACATTTCCCAGAGCTGACATATTTCAATTAATAAATTCAAAATAAAGAGATATTTTTCTACCTTTTTTTTTTTAAATTTAGCTGTATTTATATCCCGCTTTTCACTGGGTCAAAGCGGTCAATTGGGAGATACATTTAACATGAGGGGATATGACACACATATGCTAATACTTACAGGGAACATGGGCAATGGAGGGTTAAGTGGCTTGCCCAAGACCACAAGGAGTGCCTATAGGACTAGAAATCCCAGTCCCTCCGGCCTGAGATTGCTGTCCCCAGGTGGGACTTGAACCCCTGGCCCTCTGGCCTGAAGTACCTTGTCCTAACCACTAGGCCACCTCCTCCCTCTTGTGCCCTTTTGTGCCCTTGTGCCCTTTTGTGCATTTTTTTCTGCTGCAATTGCTCCAGCCACTTTCTTCTGGTTTCTTCGTGTCTTCTGCTAACTGTCCATCGTCTGCTGTCCATTTGTCCTTTCTTCTCTCTTCTAGTTTTTTTCCATTCTCTCTCTACATCTGCTTTAGCATACTAATCTTTCTCCTTTTGTTCTTTCCTCATTCCTATTTCATCCACTCAAATTTTACCCCTCCATCCTCAATCCCCACTTACTCTCCCAATACCCGGCCAATTGTAGATTTTTCATCCCTCCCACACAAAATATTTTCCCCTCTCCATTTTACTCTCCAAGCCCCATCCCATTCTAATCCTCCCCCAACATCAGCTCCCTTCTAGTTCCAGCCTCACCCAGCATCCATTCCCTTCTAGTCCCTGCATCAGCCCATTTCCAGTCCTAGCCCCCCATCAGCCCATTTCCAGTCCTAGCAACACCCCAACCCAATACCAGTCCTAGCCCCCCCCATCAACCCACTTCCAGTCCTAACTCCCCATCACCCCATTTTCAGTTTAAGCCCCCCCTATAATCCATTACCAGTCCTAACCCCCCATCAGCCTACTTCGTCCTAACCCCATCAGCCCATTTCCAGTCAGCCCCCCATAGCCCATTGCCAGCCCTAACCCCCCCATCAGCCCACAACCCATTACCAGTCCTAACCCCATCAGCCCACCTCAAGTCCTAACCTCTCCCCATCAGCCCATTTCCTGTCCTAGCCCCCCCCCATAGCCCATTATCAGTCCTAATCCCCCCATAGCCCATTACCAGACAGCCCCCATCAGCCCACAGTCCATTACCAGTCTTAACCCCCCCATAGCCCATTACCAGTTCTAACCCCCCAAACAGCCCACAGCCCATTACCAGTCCTAACCCCATCAGCCCATTTCCTGTCCTAGCCCCCCCCCATAGCCCATTATCAGTCCTAACCCCCCCCCCCCACAGCCCATTACCAGTCCGAACCCCATCAGCCCACCTCAAGTCCTAACCCTTCCCCATCAGCCCATTTCCTGTCCTAGCCCCCCCATAGCCCATGATCAGTCCTAACCCCCCCCCTAGCCCATTACCAGACAGCCCCCATCAGCCCACAGCCCATTACCAGTCTTAACCCCCCCCATAGCCAATTACTAGTTCTAACCCCCCCAACAGCCCACAGCCCATTACCAGTCCTAACCCCATCAGCCCATTTCCTGCCCTAGCCTCCCATAGCCCCTGATCCGTCCTAACCACCCCCCCCCCACAGCCCATTACCAGTCCTAACCCCATCAGCCCACCTCAAGTCCTAATCCTTCCCCATCAGCCCATTTCCTGTCCTAGCCCCCCCATAGCCCATTATCAGTACTAACCCCCCCATAGACCATTACCAGTCCTAACCCCCCCATCAGCCCACAGCCCATTACCAGTCCTAACCCTATCAGCCCACCTCCAGTGTTAACCCCCCCATCAGCCAATTTCCAGTCCTAGCCCCCCATAGTCCATTACCAGTCCTAACCCCATCAGCCCACCTCAAGTCCTAATCCTTCCCCATCAGCCCATTTCCTGTCCTAGCCCCCCCATAGCCCATTATCAGTCCTAACCCCCCCAATAGACCATTACCAGTCCTAACCCCCCCATCAGCCCACAGTCCATTACCAGTCCTAACCCCATCAGCCCACCTCCAGTGTTAAGCCCCCCATCATCCCATTTCCAGTCCTAGCCCCCCCCATAGCCCATTACCAGTCCTACCCCACCCAACAGCCCACAGCCCATTAGCAGTCCTAACCCCATCAGCCCACCTCCAGTCTTAAACCCCCCATCAGCCCATTTCCAGTCCTAGCCCCCCATAGCCCATTACCAGTCCTAACCCCCCCAACAGCCCACCTCAAGTCCTTAGCCCTCCCCATCAGCCTATTTCCTGTCCTAGCCCCCCATAGCCCATTACCAGTCCTAACCCCCCCATCAGCCCACAGCCCATTACCAGTCCTAACCCCATCAGCCCACCTCCAGCCTTAAACCCCCCCAGCCCATTTCCAGTCCTATCCCCCCAATAGCCCATTACCAGTCCTAACCCCCCATCAACCCACAGCCCTCCTCAAGTCAAGTCCTAACCCCCTCCATAGCCCATTACCAGTCCTAACCCCCCCCCCCCCCCCCATCGGCTCAAGGAAAATTTAAAAAAAATTTCCCATCTGCCCCTGCAGGCTTAACAGAGATGCGAGGGAGACACTCTCCCTTCGCGAATCTGAAAGCCGGCACAGAGGGGCTCATCCGTCGCAGAGGGAGGGAGGGACTCAGCCGGGCAGAGGGGGCCCCGCGGGACACTCCATTCTGCTGTTGCCGCGGCGGCAGCGGCAGTGGTAGCAGTCAGCTTTTTTTTTTTTTTATTTAATTTTGAGAAAAAAAAGCAGAATGTTCTTTGCGCGGGGCCCCCTGAAACGCGGGGCCCTGTGCAAAAAACATTCTTGCTCAATGGACGGGCCGGCCCTGGCCCAATCTTTGCATTAAAACATAGCTGCCCAACCTTTGACCAGTCTTTCACACAATCAAAAGTACTGGAAAAGTCTAGGAATACACCAAAATAGATTATCTCTTATCCACAAGCTGTTAAGCCTCATGCATCTCACCGAGAGATTTTTTGTGCTATGTCTGGTCCAGAAACCCACTTTGTGGCTATACAGACCCTGACTACTTTCTATGAAAGTCATAAATGGCACTTTCAAAATCAGATGGCAATTCCCAGAGCTGGATCTGGGAAAGAGGTTTTTTTTAAAGGCATCACAACTGATATTTTTAGGCTTATGCCCTTTCTCTTGTGAGGTATTAATAATGCTAGAAAACAAAATAATGCATCATTTGGAAGAGAACACAGGACAAGGATCCAAAGAGCAGAGAGCAGTATGTTACTGTAATTTGGCCTAACATCTTTTTAATCTCAACTGTGAAATTTACCCTATCCTAGGTCAAAAGAAGTTATGATTAAGAAAGATATGAAGAGGAAAAATATTCCACCATTTGCCCAAAAAATTTATTTTCTATGGCTTCAGAAAATAAGCTATGCCCGATATCTTGCACAAAGACTAAACTTGCAGAGTAGAGAAAAGGTGGGTAATAGGTTGTGTCAGGGCTGTCTGGTGCCTACCACCTATTTCTCTTATGAAAGCAATGCCTGCACAATAAATCATTCTGCAACAAGTTATATTTTCTGAAACACGGCAAAATGAGAGTTTCAGGAATTGATGACTGTTCTTTCCCCTGAAAACCCTTTGTTACCTTCAATCCCCCTTGAACAAAAATATTATTACTGAAAAAAGTATTTTTCCACAAATTTGTCCTGCAATACAATGCAATGTGTGCCTTTGAGTCAGTCCTGACTCCTGGTGACCCAGAAGCTCCTGGGTTTTCTTGGCAGTGTCACCGGAAGTAGATTGCCAGGCCTTTCTTCCGAGGCAATGGAGGGTTAAGTGACTTGCCCAAGGCCACAAGGAGTACTAGTGGGAATTGAACCCTGATTGCTTGGTTACCAAGCCAGTGTTCTAACCACTAGGCTACTCCTCCACTCCCCAAGTAGAGAAAAATCATGGGAAAACATGATTGATTAGTCACATGGGCTTTGTACTAATGGGAAACCCTTGTGTTAAAAAAATGATGTGTGATTTGCCTAGGTAAACATGAGTGAAAAATAAGTTATTGTGGTTTGAAAATTAAACTGAAAAAGTATAGAATTGCTTAGGCCATAGGGGTGTCAAACCAGCAACGGTATTTAAAATGGTTGTGTCTTGTCCATGAAGTAAGTATAAGTATTTGTGGCTTCAAAAGTTAATTGTAAGAAAGAGAAACCCACAACATTTCTTTGGCCATAAGGATGGTAACTTCTTGGCAGGAAAGAGGTTAACATAATAATAGAGCTCTATGAGAAAAGATCTTCTATTTTATCCATGAAGAAGACCAAGGATCACAGTTTGTGGGCAACCAAAGAAAAAGGCAACACAAAGTTTATCCAGTTCTTCATGAATGCATCATTAGACTGTTTACTCTCAGTCAAGAAGAAGGATTTGTTTGGCATGAAATGTAAGGTCTAGCACTCAAATCCAACATTTGCTCACAGTTGGGGGTGGCGGGTCATGTGCGGAGACTAGGTGCGGGGCATCATTTGCATAAAGTTAGCATACACTAACTTTTATTTATTTAGACAGTTTTGTATACCACCTTATCCTTCAATCAAAGTGGTGCAGCACAATTGGGAGATACATTTAACACAAGGGGATATGAGATACATACACTAATACTTACAAGGAACATGAGCAATGGAGGGTTAAGTGTCTTGCCCAAGACCACAAGGAGAACCTGTGGGACTAGAAACCCTAGTCCTTCCAACCCAAGGTTGCTGTCCTCTAGTGGGATTTGAACCCCCAAATTCTGGCCTGAGGTAACTTGCCCCAACCACTAGGCCACACCTCCCTCACAGTTATTTGCAGTTCAAGCCCCCCTTTTAGTAAACATGCCTCTTAATGAGTGTCTGGATAAAGAAAGACTGAAAGATTTCTACATTACTATAATCCAGTGCCAACCGCCAGGCACATTAGGAACTACTACAAACACTGCCCATTTAGAACCCATAGCAAACCTGCCGTATCGTAACAGCACTATCAGGACTCACAAAGCACCAGACTCTATCTATCAAAAGGCAACACTACAAAAAATATTAAACCAATACATTTCAGAGAATAACAATACATGACCTACTGGGGAAAGAAAACAAGTGACAATGTCAAATTGGACTTACATAAACAAAATACCTCAGCTCAGTTACACATGCAGAACATAGACCATCACCAAACAAGGAATCACAATTTAGAAACTGGAAAACAATAATTAAACTGGGAACCCCAAAAGCCAAACTTGGAATGTACAACACTGTAGAAATAAAACTATACATTAATTTCCTCTTGTACTAAACAAAGCGCAGACGTTAATGATGCACATTTCCCAGAGCTGACATATTCAAATTAATAAATTCAAAATAAAGAGATATCTTTCTACCTATGTGCATTTTTTTTCAGTTACAATTGCTTCAGCCACTTTCTTCTGGTTTTTTCGTGTCTTCTGCTAACTCTCCATCGTCTGCTGTCCATTTGTCCTTCCTTCTCTCTTCTAGTTTTTTTTCCATTCTCTCTCTACATCTGCTTTAACATACTAATCTTTCTCCATTTGCTCTTTCCTCATTCCTATTTCATCCACTCAAATTTCACCCCTCCATCCTCAATCCCCACTTACTCTCCCAATACCCGGCAAATTGTAGATTTTTCTTCCCTCCCACAGAAAATATTTTTCCTCTCTCCATTTCACTCTACCAGCCCCATCCCATTCTAATCCTCCCCCAACATCTTCTTCCTTCTAGTTCCAGCCCCACACAGCGTCCGCTCCCTTCTAGTCCCCGCATCAGCACATTTCCAGTCCTAGTCCCCATCAGCCCATTTCCAGTCCTAGCTCCACCATCCATTTCCAGTCCAATCCGAGTCCCTCCATCAGCTCATTTCCAATCCCAGCCCCTATCAGCCCATTTCTAGTCCTTTCCTAGCCCCACCATCAGCCCATGTCAAATCCTAGCTCCCCTCCACTCAGCCCATTTCCAATCCAAGCCCCCCATGAGCCTACTTCCAGTTCTAGCCCCTCCGTGAGTCCATTTCAATCCAAGCCCACACCACAGCCCATTTCCAATCTTAGCTCCCCCCAAAAGCCCATTTCCAGTCTTATCCTAGCCCCTCCATCAGCCCATTTCCTGTCCTAGCTCCCTCCCCTCACAGCCCATTTCCATTCCAAGCTCCCCTCCCCATCAGTTCTTTGCAGTTCAAGCCCCCCTTCCACACAGCCCATTTCCATTCCAAGCCCCCCTCCCAATCAGCTATTTGCACTTTAAGCCCCCGCTTCCATTCAGCCCATTTCCATTCCAAGCCCCCCTCCCCATCAGCTATTTGCAGTTCAAGCCTCCCCTTCCACTCAGCCCATTTCAAGTCCTAGCAACCCCCCAACACATTACCAGTCCTAGCCCCCATAGCCCATTACAAGTCCTAACCCCCCCATCAGCCCACAGCCCATTACCAGTCCTAACCCCATCAGCCCCTCAAGCCCTAACCCCTCCATCAGCCCATTTCCAACCCTAGCCCCCCCATAGCCCATTACCAGTCCTAACCCCCCCATCAGCCCACTTCCATTCCTAACCCCCCATCACCCCATTTAAGTCTTAGCCCCCCACAGTCCATTACCAGTCCTAACCCCCCATCAGCCCACTTCCAGTCCTAACCCTATCAGCCCATTTCCAGTCTTAGCTCCCCCATAGCCCATTATGAGTCCTAACCCCCCATCAGCCCACAGCCCATTACCAGTCCTAACCCCAACAGCCCACCTCAAGTCCTAACCCCCCATCAGCCCATTTCGAGTCCTGGCCCCTCCATGGCCCATTACCAGTCCTAACCCCCCCCCCCCCCATCAGCCAACTTCCAGTCCTAACCCCCCTTCACCCCATTTTCAGTCTTAGCCCCCCCATAGCCCATTACCAGTCCTAACCCCCCCCCCCATCAGCCCACAACCCATTACCAGTCCTAACCCCCCTCCCCCCCCCCATCAGCCCAGGGATAATTTAAAATAAAAAAAAAAGCTGGCTGTTGCTACTTCCGCTACCGCTGTGGCAGCAGCAGAATCGAGTGTCCCATGGACCCCCCCCCCTGCCCGGCAGAGTCCTCCCTCCCTGCATCAGTCCCTCTCCATGCTGGCTTTCAGAGCCGCAAAGGGAGAGTTTCTCCCTCGCGGCTCTGTTAAGACTGCCGGCGCTGATGGGAAACAGGCATTTCCTGCTTCCCATCAGCCCCGGCGGGCTTAACAGAGCCATGAAAGGGAAACTCTCCCTTCGCGGCTCTGAAAGCCAGCGCCGAAGGGAATGATGCAGGGAGGGAGGACTCTGCCGGGCAGAGGGGGGCCGCGGGACACATGATTCTGCAGCTGCCACGATGGCAGTGGCAGCGGAAGCAGCCAGCTTTCTATTTTTTTTTTAATTTACTTTTAATGCAGAATGTTGTTTGTGTGGGGCCCCCTGAAACGTGAGGCCCTGTGCAAAAAAAATTCTCGCTCAATGGACGGGCCGAAGAATGGATATTTATTTATTTATTTAGACAGATTTGTATGCCACCTTATCCTTCAATCAAGGTGGTCACGTCACATCACAATTAGGGGTTACATTTAACATTAAGGTACGTGTAAACATTTAGACAGTACAGTTATATAACAGCAGTTAGACAGTACAATTAAGGTAACATTTAACATGAGGGTATTTAATAATGTGGTATGATAAACTTGTGTGTGTGTGGATAGGATGGGTGCGTACTTATTTGGCAGCATAAGTGGTATTTCAGTTTAGATATGGGATGTTGCCTGAATGCTCATATGTTTCTATAAATAAAAATGTTTTGAGGTCTTTGCGGAAGTCTGTGAGGTCATCTAATGCTCTCAGGCTAGTTGGGAGGGAGTTGCATAATGTAGATGCCAGTAGTGATGGTGCTCCTTTTGAGGATGTTTGTTTGGTCTTGTGATAGCCTGCAGGTGTGCCGATCATGTTGTCGTTATTGGTTCTTCTTGGTCTATTGCTGATATCCCTTGTTATGATGTTTTGGAGTGCGTCTGCTGAGAGATTATGAATGACTTTGAAGATTATCATGATTGTTTTGTATTTAGATCTTGTCACCATTGGGAGCCAGTGCAGTTGCTGTAGGACGGGAGTGATGTGCTCGGTCCTTGGTGTTTCTGTAATGATGCGTGCTGTGGTGTTTTGTACCATCTGTAGTGGGTAAAGTGTTTGCTGAGGTAGGCCTTGACATAGTGAGTTTCCGTAATCAAGCAGTGGTGTGATGAGTGCTTGGGACACTGTGCAGAAGTGATCCTGACGGAGCATTGGTTTAATTTGTCTGATTGTTTTCAGTCATTGATAGGCCTTGTTTGCAGTTTTGGTGATGTGAGATTTCAGGTTTAGAGCTCTGTCTAGTGTGATGCCCAGATACTTAACTTCTTCTTTGACTACTATGTGTTTGTCTAGGATGCTGATAGTTTGTGGAGGTATGAAGGTGGGGTTCCTGGTGACGAACATTGCCTCAGTTTTATCATAGTTGACCGTTAAGTTGTTGGCTATGAGCCAGTCATTCATGTCTTTGAGGCATTTGGATATTGTTGTGGTGTTTAGTGCTAGTAGGTTGATTGGAGCGTATACCATAATATCGTCAGCATAAATGTGATAGTGAAGTTTGTGGTGCTTTATGATGTTGCATATGGGCTGTATGTAGATGTTGAAGAGCATTGATGATAGGGCTGAGCCTTGAGGTATTCCCTGCGTGACGGGAAATTGTAGTGATTTCTTTTGGTCGCATTTGACTTGTTGCATTCGCCCTTCCAAGTATGATGTAAACCACTTCAGGGTGTTCTTGCATAGGCCTATCTGTTGTAAGCATTGCAATAGCTTGGTGTGGGACACAGTGTCGAAGGCCGCCGAGATGTCCATGAACACTAGCAGGAAGCCGTTTTTTATGTCATCTATGCCTCTTAGGAGATTGTCAAAAAGGGAGGTTAGTAGTGTTTCCACACCGTGTTGGGGCTTAAATCCATGCTGATGTATGTCCAGTGGGGCATTTATATCAATATGGTCCTGAAGTTGCCTTTGCACTGCCTTTTCCATGATTTTTGCAAGGAAAGGCAGGCTGGGGATGGAACGGTATGATTTTGGTTCGGAGGGGCTCAGATTGCTACTTTTAAGTATTAGTCATATCATTGCGTGCTTTAGGGGTTGCGGCATGTATCCTTGTTGGAATGAATCTTTGACAATTTTTTGAATGTGATGAGAGAGTTGGCTTTTTGTAGCTTTGAGCCACGCCACTGGTCATGGGTCTGACGGTGAAGTTGTTGTGTTTAGTCCAGATATAATGTCTTCTACTTGCTGCTTTGTTGGTATGTTGAAGCTCTCCCATGTTTGATGTTTTTTTTATGGTGTGATCATTTGTTTGTGGTGTAGTAGAGCATGTTTGGTTGGTGTTTTTTGACTTCATGTAGTCTGCATATTTTTGTGGGTCAAGATGCTTTGTTGCGTGTCATCCTTGGTGAGCTTTTGGACAATGCTAAAGAGTTCTCTTGGTCTATTAGTAGCTTTCATGATTAGGTTGGTATGGTATTGCTGTCTACGCTCATTTATTAGATTGTTATATTCCCGTTGTTTGTCTCTGTATTGTGTTAGGAGGTTGTGTGATTTGTTCCGTCTCCATTTTCTTTCCAGTCTTCTGAGAGTACGTTTTGCAGCTCTGATTTCATGTAAGTACCATGGGGGGTTGGATCTCTTGCGTGTTTGTGGTTCTTTGATAGCTGGGGCAGATGCTGTGTTGGATATTATTGTGTTCCATTCTTCTGTGTTTAGGTCAAGGGTGTCGTGTTCCTGTTGAAGTTTTGGAGTGATTTCATTTATGAATGAGTCTCTGTTAAATGTTTTGAACTGTCTAGTTCTTTTTTCATCTTCTTTGCATTGGGCGGGGTTATTCAGGGTTATGGTGAATTCAATCACATGGTGGTCTGACCAGGGGACTGATGTGATTGTTGGTTTTGTGGTGTTGTTCTGTTCTATTAATTGATAATAGCGACATTCACGGGTCATTGATGTGTTAAGGGCACTTCACTGCACCATATAAGTAGGTTCAGTGTATAGCCGAAGTTGACTCTGAGACCTGGTCGCTCTTAGCATATGGATTCTTTATAAAGTTAGTCAGTGGTTAAACATTGGAGCTTATATATATGTAATTATTGGCAGCTGAATAGCTTAAAGCCCAAGAAAGTGACAACATTTCATTTGTCTATTAATTGCATTGGCATGAAGACCATGTCTGACGTTGTACCATGTTGGTGCGTTGGGACGTTAACTGTCTGGCAGTATTTTAATGACTCCATGGCTTTTAAGAACGTTGCGGCTTCTCTGGTGGGTGCGGATGTTAGGTTGTAGTCTCCTAGTGCAATGAGAGGTTTGTGTCTTCTGTTATTTGCGCATATCATTTTGATTACTGTGGATAGGTGTTCCATTGTGGTTCCAGGTGGTCTGTATGTGAGGGAGATGCTTAGGTATTTGTTGGCTATAGTGAGTGTGTTAGATTCAATTGTGTTAGTGGTGGCGATTGTTTTGAATCCGTATTCTTTTCTGGTAAGGATTAATACTCCTCCTCCTCTCCTTTGTGCTCTGATGCAGTTAAATGTCGAGTATCCTGTTGGAGTTACTTGGTTTAATATGATCTGGTCTGTGTCATCTAGCCAGGTCTCGGTGATGCATATTATATCAAGCTTTTTGTCGTGGATTAGGTCAAGGATAGTATTTGGTTTATTCCTGATGTTTAGAAGAGCACACCTGATGTTTGTTATTATGATTGGGTTTGTATGTTCATTATTTGCGTGGTGTGTAGGTGTATTTCGTGTGGCATTGTATGGTTTGTGGGCTGTATGGTTTGGTTGTTGGCATTCTTTGGATAGGTGTGATGCAGGTGTGCATCTGGGTTGGGTGGTATGTAGGTTGAACAAGGGGATTTGTTCATTGAGTCTGATGCTATGTGTGCAGGGTGTGAATATATGTAGGAGTGTGAGGTATACCATGAGGTAGTGGGTAGTGGAGTACATTTTGTGATTTGAATTTTTACTGACCTGGGATTAGGTTTGTGGTTTACTGACCTGGACTCAACTTGACTTTGGTCAAATAGGTGTAATTCTGTGGGTCCTATATGTGTGGTTCTGCATTGGTAGGGTGTCTTTACTCTGTGAGTAGTGTTACTTGTGGTTGGTTAGTAGTCTAGGTATGAGGTAGTAGTGGGGTTACTAAGTTAATAGGCTATACCATGCGAGTTGTTTTACAATGCAAACAATGGATAGTATGTTCTATGCAATTAATCTACAAGCAATGGGTTGTCCAGGCAATGTAGCAGGATTAATCTACAAGCAATGGATTGTCTAGGCAAAGTAGCAGGATTAGCTTACAGGCAATAGATTGTCCAAGCAAAGTAGCAGAATTAATCTCCAAGCATTGGATTGTCCAGGTGATGTAGCAGTATTAATTTACAGGCAATAGATTGTCCAGGCAAAGTAGCAGAATTAATCTACAAGCATTGGATTGTCGAGGTAATGTAGCAGAATTATTCTACAAGAAATGTATTGTCTAGGCAAAGTAGCAGGATTAGCTTACATACAATGGATTGTCCAGGCAAAGTAGCCTCCCCTTCCACTCAGCCCATTTCCAATCTTAGCTCCCCCAAACAGCCCATTTCCAGTCTTATCCTAGCCCCTCCATCAGCCCATTTTCTGTCCTAGCTCCCTCCCCTCACAGCCCATTTCCATTCCAAGCCCCCCTCCCCATCAGTTATTTGCAGTTCAAACCCCCCTTCCACACAGCCCATTTCCATTCCAAGGCCCCCTCCCCATCAGCTATTTGCAGTTCAAGCCCCCGCTTCCACTCAGCCCATTTTCATTCCAAGCCCTCCTCCCCATCAGCTATTTGCAGTTCAAGCCTCCCCTTCCACTCAGCCCATTTCCAGTCCTAGCAACCCCCAACCCATTACCAGTCCTAGGCCCCCATAGCCCATTATGAGTCCCAACCCCCCCGTAGGCCCACAGCCCATTACCAGTCCTAAACCCATCAGCCCACCTCAAGTCCTAACCTCTCCATCAGCCCATTTCCAGCCCTAGCCCCGCCATAAACTATTACCAGTACTAACCCCCCATCAGCCCACTTCCAGTCCTAACTCCATCAGCTAATTTCCAGTCTTAGGCCCCCCCCATAGCCCATTACGAGTCCTAATTCCCCCATCAGCCTACCTCAAGTCCTAACCCCTCCATCAGCCCATTTCCAGCCCTAGCCCCCATAGCCCATTACCAGTCCTAACCCCCCCATCAGCCCACTTCCAGTCCTAACCCCACATCACCCCATTTTCAGTCTTAGCCCCCCCCATAGCCCATTACCAGTCCTAACCCCCATCAGCCCACTTCCAGTCCTAACCCCATCAGCCCATTTCCAGTTTTCGTCCCCATAGCCCATTACGAGTCCTCACCCGCCAGCAGCCCCCAGCCCATTACCAATCCTAACTCCATCAGCCCACATGTCATTACCCCCCCCATCAGCCCATTTCCAATCCTAGCCCCCCCCCATAGCCCATTACCAGTCCTAACCCCCCATCAGCCAACTTCCAGTCTTAACCTCCCCATCACCCCTTTTTCAGTCTTAGCCCCCCCCATAGCCCATTACCAGTCCTAACCCCCCATCAGCCCACAACCCATTACCAGTCCTAACCCCCTCCCCCCATCAGCCCAGGGAAATTTTAAAATAAAAAAGAAAGCTGGCAGTTACTGCTTCTGCTGCTGCAGTGGCAGCGGCAGAATCGAGTGTCCCATGGGCTCCCCCCCCTCCTGCCCGGCAGAGTCCTTCATCCCTGCATCAGTCCCTCTCCATGGCGGCTTTCAGAGCCTCAAAGGGAGAGTTTCTCCCTCGCGGCGCTGTTATGCCCGCCGGCGCTGATGGGAAACAGGCATTTCCTGTTTCCCATCAGCCCTGGCGGGCTTAACAGAGCCACGAAAGGGAAACTCTCCCTTCGCAGCTCTGAAAGCCAGCGCCGAAGGGACTAATGCAGGGAGGGAGGACTCTGCCGGGCCGGGGGGGGGGGGCCGCAGGACACTCGATTCTGCCGCTGCCACGGTGGCAGTGGCAGCGGCAGCAGCCAGCTTTTTTTTTTTTATTAATTACTTTTAATGCAGGGCCCTGTGCAAAAAAAATTCTCGCTCATTGGACGGGCCGGCCCTGCTCACAGTAAAGGTGATACAGCTGATAAGAATGGATATGAGTGATTACTGCTCTTAAAAATGGCTTGCATGGTTTGAGTGACAAAGCATCTCAAAATTAACTTAAGAATTAAGAACTCCCAAACTGGGCGGGACTAAGGGTCCATCAAGCTGAGTATTCTGTTTCCAAAACTGACCAAACTAGGTCACAAGTACCTGGCAAAATCTCAAAAAGCAACAAGATCCCATGCTGCTTACCCCCAAGGATAAGCAAGGACTTTTCCTAAGGGGTATGTTTACTAAACGGTGCTAATGGTGCAGCTGCGATGTTATCACGCGATAAGTGACGTTATCACTCGATAATGGCGCATTACCATACGAGAACATCACGTATCGCGCGATAATGTGGCCAGCGGCGTTACGCTGCCCACAGGGTGGAGTAAGGCTCCCCAGAGGGCGGAGTAAGGCTCCCCGGGGTGGAGAGAAGGGGTCGATGGGCGGAGAGTGGGCAGGGAGAGGTTCCATGCACACTAACGCCCTGAAATGAAGTTCTGAAAATTAGCACCAGTGAAAACCTCGAGCTAGAGGCACATTTGCAGGAGAGAGAAACCATCTCAGTCTGCAATGTACAGCAAAGGCAGGGAAACCAAGAAAAGTGATAGTAGTGATATATGTGCAGCAGCAGCAGCATAGTGGCCAAGTACAAGAGGGCATGACGGTGAGGCTGCAAATGGGGCACGGGGGCTGAAGGGGGTCATGCAGTGGGGCAGCTGGGGCACAGGGTGGACCAGGCAGATGCCTAGGTGGAACATAGGAACACAGAAACAGAAAAACAGCAAGCCAGCAATTGACCAAGGGCAAACATGCCCATGAGTGCGTGACCCACTGTGTCCCAGCGGACATCACCCAGCAGGTACCACAAAGGGCACATAACATTGACAGGTGGTGCCGGGTGGAAGTGCAGATGTCAATATAGGCACCCCTACCCCAGACCATAGGCAGCCGCCTACTGGCACACTGGATGGCCTGGGACTGTGCACCACCAGCATAAGGGCATGTCAGCATGGTGGCGGAGGGGTACTGGTGGTGGAGAGGGCAGTAGCATCTGCCCACAGCACACCAAGGCCAAGCTTTGTTCAGGTGGGTGGCATGCAGTGCAACAGACAAGGGCTGTCTGATGAACAACAAGGCTAGCCCCAGGGAATAACCTGCCTCTGTGTCAATAGTTTGGTGCAGTACACACAGCCAGTATATTCATGGGCAGAAAGTCACAGGTTCAAGCCCCAGCTCTGGCTCCTGCAGACCATGTCCCCTCATTTTACCCTTACTAAACCGTGGTAATAAAGACGGAATCTTCATTGCAGATAAAAGTAACATGCCATAAACACTTATATTGTACCCTACAGAGCACATACACCATAAACATGTGCAATCCCTAGAGCAGAGTTTCCCAACTCCAGTCCTGGAGGGCCAAACACCATTCAGTTTGTCAGGATGTCCCTAATAAATATGCCTGAGATGCATTTACATGCACCGCCCCCATTTTATGCAAATGTAGCCATGCATATTCATTAGGGACAGCATGAAAACCTGAACCATGTTTGGCCCACCAGAACCGTGTTTGGCCCATCAGAACCTCTGCCCTAGAGCAGCGGCCAACAGGGGCACAAACACCCACACCCACAGGCCCCACTATGCAGTGGCTCATGGAGAGTCAGGCTGTTGGGCCTTGGGAGCAGCAGCATTTACCAATACTAGCACCTGCATACCTTAGCAATGCCGTCGTAAATGTATATATCAAAATATTGCTATGAATAATGTCAGATAACTAATCCTAAGTTGAACACAATTTGTTGACGGATTCATCATATCAACCTTTCTGATATCTGTGGAGTGTGTTTCAGGTTTTTTTTCTGACAGTGTTTAACTCCCCCGGGTAGTGACCCTAACAGTATTGAGTACCATAGCAATGCCTGCACTGTGCCCAGGACTGGTGTGGCGGCCAGGGCTGCCAACCACCTCCATATTTGCACAATGCTGAAATAGGTGTGGTAGTGTGCGTATGTCTATCCAGTGTTATGTGGCTGCCTACACCTTACTGAGCCCACAATTCTTGCACTGTTTCCAGTGTTATAAACATACAAGATGATTGTAGGTCACTTCGTAGAGTAATAGTAATGACCAAAAATAAGGTTAATTACTCCAATAGCAACAATATCATATGAAGAACCAAAAGGCACTGGAGCCAATATTAATACTTTATAAAGTAGACACAGGGATGTCTCAGACAGACGGCATAAAACGAAGGCATCAAAGTGTCTAAGATTGCCGTAATAGCATCAAGGACTATCCACTGGCCATTTAATTCTCATACTCATACGCGGCGTTTTTGGAGCAATGTTCTTCTTTTTTGTATGTAGCTTCCTGTGATGGAACGTGGGCAGCAGCGGTTTATACCTTCAGTTTAAATCCCCCTGAAGAAACTCAATTTCGTTGAGTGAAACGCATTGCATGGCGCTATGATAGCCAGCGTTGGGGTGTCTGAAGTTAAGTACTGATTTTTTCATACCCTTACTATTTGACACTGTTTCTTGATGTTTTTATTGGAGTCTCAAGTATGAGAATTAAATGGCCAGTGGATAGTCCTTGATGCTATTACGGCAATCTTAGACACTTTGATGCCTTCGTTTTATGCCGTCTGTCTGAGACATCCCTGTGTCTACTTTATAAAGTATTAATATTGGCTCCAGTGCCTTTTGGTTCTTCATATGATATTGTTGCTATTGGAGTAATTAACCTTATTTTTGGCTGTTTCCAGTGTTAGCCTGCCAATGTGCCTAATGAGAAGCAAGGTACTGTGGATATGGCCCGGACAGGGCGGCCTGGGTAGGTAGCATCTGCACAGGGCATAGGGCAATGGCTGGACATTGTAGTACCCGGCCACCACCTTCACGGACAGGGTGGCCACAACATGTCATGCTGGGAGGTCACTCTCACCCTGACTGAGCAGTGACCACGGCATGGCTAGGTTACCCCATAGTGCCATACAGTATTGCACTCATGTGATATCTTGGGGTTATTTTTTCTGGGGCTGAATCACTGACATACCTGCTTGGTGTGTGTGTGTGCTTACATCCCACTTTTGGGTGCACATGGTTCCTCCAGGAAAATGCACTGTGCACTAGCTAGTGGACTGTCTGCAGTTAGCATGTGTATGGCTGGAACACCTTGCAGGGTGGAGACTGACCATGTCCTCTGCTGGTGAATGTCAGATAGGGATGGGGGGTTAGATGAGCTTTTCTAGGCCTAGTGCCCTATGTGATGCATGCAGATCTGCGTTGACCTCCCTGTATGGTGCCCATTCCCCTCTACTGCCACCATTGCAGAGATGTAGAATGTGGATCTGTTGTTGGTGGGAGATCCTGTCCCCACCCTGACCCACAGGGGGTTGGGTGGTGCTACATAATCCACTTTGGAGTCCAAACACCACCCTTCACTTATAACATGTGACCATGGCACCCACCCAGGATATGCACTATTCTGGGTGCATCATAGTCCACAAGGCCTAAACATGACTGGGAAATACAGATGACACAGGTATATCCTAAGTGTGTCTGTAGGAACTACCCATCACACACTGGCACAGATGGGGACCTGCAGCACAGCCTATCTTGGCTATGACATGTGCTGCAGACCTGGTGCTGGGCCCCCCACTTCACCCTCAGGGTGAGCACAGCAATCACACGATGTCACAGTCTGCAGCTACTCTGTGCCAGTAACACACACGGTCAGCTCCCCCTACCAGGCCGGGGTGCTATAGAGGCGCATACCCCATGTTGTGATCAGATGTAGGCTGCTGATCTGCATGTGCAGTGCATCATGGGTGCAGGTGGGTTTACCCTATCCTGGTAACCACAGCAGACAGTTTGTGTGGTGACCTGCAGTCTTTCTGTAGCTAGCCAGCAGTGTGTTGGATGCTATAGAGATGTAGCCCACTGGTTACTTCAATGACTGTAGATACAGAGGTCTTGGGTTTAATCCCACAGTGGTGATATTTATGAACGCTGTCTGAGGTTTTTCCTTTTCATTTCAATCAGTGCTGCCAGCAGAAACACCCTCACAGTGCTGTAGCCTAAGGTGCCTCATAGGCGCCCTATACAGCGCCCTATAGGGCACCTTGGCAGACAGGGCATTTTATAATGTGACCTATGGGGCACCTTATGAGGCACCTTCGGTTACAGCACAGTGAGGGTGTTTTTGCTGGCAGCACTGATTTAAATTAAAAGAAAATGCCTCGGACAGCCTTTTTAGGTTACACCACTGCAGGATCAAACCCATGACTTCTGCCTCCACTGTCATTGCAGTAACCAGTGGGCTACATCTTTATGGCTTCTAACACTGTGCTGGAATGTACTTAGGGTTAACGCACGTTAACGTGCCACAGCGGCCACTATCGCACGATACAGATTCTTGCTACCTTAGGACCAGAACGCCCACTCCTTATATGGTATTCTTCACATTATCGCTGCAACTAGCGCCAATAACATTAAGACGGTTTAGTAAACATACCCCTAAGTCTACTCTAATAATAGTTCATGGACCTTTCCTCCTGGAAATTACCCAAACCTTTTTAAACCAAGCTATGCTAACGATTGTTAACCACACCCCCTGGCAACAAATTCCAGAGCTTAAATAATGCATAGAGGCTGATATCAGGGAAGCAAATTGTTTTCAAATTTAAATAACTCTCAAGTTACTATAATAGGTGCAGCTAACTTTTTATTAGGAATTTATAACAATGTAGATTCTGTCATCCAATGTAAGAATCTCAGCATGTCTTAAACTGGTTTCACTGAGCAGAGCCATTGAAGAAGCTTCAGATAAAGAAAAGCAGTAACCTTTTGTCTCATGAAGATCAACCACCTGATGATGGAATATAAACCCATGTGGTTTCCATTTGTGTCACTGTTCTGTATATTCCTGGAGAATGACCAAGATTCTTTTTTGGATTCTGCTTGATCCCTCGTAGGCTTGGGACCTGGATGCCTCAGTGTAAAAGCAGGTACTTAAACCTCTTTTCTTTTGTCAGTCACCTAGGCTCCCAACCATACTAGAAGTTCGGTCAGCCACTGTCCAGCTTCTCCTGGAATGATTTCCAGGTTAAAATATCAACACAAAAACTGTCAACAAACTCCCTAGGCATCAAACATCAAAACTGGTTAGAAATAATTTGGCAATTAACTTCTAGCTTATCTGCAATAACTAACACCACAGTGGTGAGCTTGTCAAATAAATTAAGAAGCAGAAATGGCGTGAAAAGAACTAAAAGTCCAATGGGACAACAATAAGAATAAAATGAATAAATAGCATCAAGGCTCCAAGTACATGAGAAAAGTGAGACAGTGGTAAAAGTGATGAGAGACCTATTTAAAGGGATTCTGCTGGGGTGCAGAAGATCTGAAAATAGATAGGGCACACAGAGCACGTAGAGGCTGCAAAGTGGAGCAGAACAGGCCTCCAGCAATTGTAATATGTTTACGCCATTTCTCTGTGAAGCTGTTTCTCATGAATAAAATCAGGGGTCAGGAATTTATTACATTCAGAAATGTGACAAAGTAAATATCATCCAGAAATTTTGCTAGCACACCCTGTCATATAGAAGGTTTAAGATAGCCCAATTTCAGGGTGAAAAAAATGGAGATAATCACTTGTACTTCAGTTATGCTTATGAGGTCAATGTGCTTAATAAATAAATGAAAACAACATCTCTTCCTATATTTCCCTTTATCCTGATGGAAGGCAAAACATAACATCTGCAGTTTCTCAGTCCATCTTGAATTAGAGTTAACTGTTGAAAAGGTGCCTTTGATACATGCAAATAGTTGGAATTTAGTTTATGTGGAGCCCAATTCCGAAAGGGGCACTTCCAGGCCATCTGGATGTCCCCGTGTAGGACGGGCCTGTTAGGACCCAATTCTAGACGGCGGGAACAAATGTACCCTGGTACACAGAATCAGCCCGAGGACAGCCTGGCATGCCCCTGCCTGCCTGTGGGGATGTCTTCCCCACAGGCTTCCTAGGCTGCCGCAGCTCAGCTCCCCTCTTCCCTGCCGCCTGACGCAAGGCTGGCCAGCCGGGGCTTGGATCGGGCGGCATGGATCCCTCGCTCCTGGCCCCGGCCCTGGGGGTGATCCCAGGACCCGATCGCTGGGTCAGTGCTGCTTATCCACTTTTGACCTGGCAGGACGTACAGGCCCTGAATTGGCCTTGTACATCCTGCCGGGCTGACCTGTCCCCGTTCTGCCCAGATCCTCCTCCTCCTGCCCCCCGCCAGTTCTCCCCATCCTGCTGCTCAGGACATGAGGGGAGAGCCGGAGGGGGAATCGAGCCCAGATGGCTTGCGGGGCTGCACATCCGACTAGGATGTGCAGTCCCACAACCTGCATCTCAGAATCGGGCCCATAGGGTTTTATGGGAATGGTAATAATGAAAGCCATTTCTGAGGGTAAAGCTTATGCTTTGCCTTCAGAAATCAGCGCCATGACTTTTGCCCACCGTTGGTTGATGAACAATGTGCATTCTTTTATTTGCATTACTTCACTGCATTCCTGAGTTTGGTTGGGAGAAGAGACAACGTGTGTGCTTTTATATACTCAAAACTGTGTATGTTGGTTCTGAAATAAAAGTTATCATCAGAGAAAGCAGGTACAAATCTTTGCATAGTTCTCTTCCCTCTCTCCCATCCCATTCCATTTCACTCCATGGTCCATCCGGCATCTCCCTGGTCTCTTTCCCTCAGCCGCTGCATAGTCTATCACCTCCCCTCTCTTTTCCCCCTCCCCCCAACCCTGTAACCCAGCATCTTCTTTCTCTTTCTTCTCTCCACACCCTGTGGTCCAGTATCCCCCCTCTCCCTTTACTCCTCTCCTCAATCCTGTGGCATAATATTGCCCCTCCCTCACTCTTCTTCCTACCTTACCCTCACCCCCAACACCTCCCTCACCCCCACAGTGTTTGAGCATCTCTCCTCTTTTTCTGGGGCCTTTTCCAACATGCTCCAGCATTACCTCCTTTCTCTTCCCTCCCTCCCTCCCTATAGCCCCACTGGTCCAGCAATTTCTTCCTACCTCCCTCCCTTCCTCCTCCTGTGATCTCTTGAGTTGGCCAGCCATCAGCAGCAAAAACAGAAGAAGTGCCACAAATAGTACAGACACAGGCACCAAGGAGCAGGGCTAAACTGAGGGCTGTGCAAGGGTGCAAGTACAGAAGAAGCATTGATGTCATCATTGGACTTTCAGGAAGCCCCTTAAGAGTGAGCTCCTGCATGTGGCGGGGAGGCAGGGGGGCCCCAGCGCTTCACAAGTTGCACAGAGTGCATTTCTGGCCTGGTACAGTCCTGCTGAGGGCCCTTCAGATTCAAATGATCTCAAAAACTCTAATGCACCCCACTCCCTCTCACGCTACTTCCTATTGTTGTACAGGTGAAGAAGCAGAACTTTAGAGAGCGCAGGAGCACAAAGGCTCCCGAGTGATCATTTCTTTACTATTTGTGCTGCTTCTGCTGCAGCCTACCTACTTGAAGGGGCTGCGGCAGGAGAAAAGGAGGGGCAGGCAATACCTTTCATATGTCCCTGGTTCTCCAGGCCTCCCCTCAAGCAAGTCCCCGTTCTCTCCTCTAGATACCCCACAGCTCTACGGGTAATTTTTTGTTAGGCAATTATGAAAGCAATACTACCTGCTTAGCTTTACTTTCAAAGCCAGAAGAGGCACTAATGCACATCACTTTCTATCCAGGAACCATTTCTGTCCAGGCCACACAAGCATTGTTATAATATTCCGCAATGTTTATGACCTGAATTGCACACCACACCACTATTCCATAAATTTCATCAGATTGTCTCCCTTGTGAATTCCTCATCTACAAATGTTGTTCCACTGGTGGTAATTGGTAAAATCCTTTACATCTGACTTCATGATGCAGACTGTTTTCAGCTTCTTTTCCACAGTTGCCACTCTGTCCTCCAGCACATCCATCTATGCTTCCTCCATCCATGATGAGAAATCTGAGATCTCATTGCACACGAGGAAAGGTGGTTTTTTTTAAAATTACTTTATTTATATTTTCCAACAAAATACAAACAAAAGAGAAAACCAAATTGCAGTAAATCAAAATACACAATTCTTCTCTATAACATGAGATAAGAAAAGACTAATCACAGCCCACCCCACCCTGTCCCTCCCATCATCATGCGATCATCAGGGGCTATATACAAGCAGCACAAAACATCTGCAAGCCTGCAAGGCCTACAAGGGCTATAGAAGAGCAACCACTACACTACATAGGAAATGAGAAAATTTGTCTAATAACCCCTTACTATATCTCATATCATGCTTTAGAAATTTAATAGTATTTGCGCATGTATGTGGCATAAGCACAAGCGTTCCACCATTTGCATCAACTAAGCTCTGCTGTATGTTTCCAGTTAGAAATAACGAGATGTGGGGCCACTCCCAACATGAAGCCAATTAAAAATGACAATCCCTCTGTAACGATGAGATGCCAATTGCTGATTGAAAAATGACCCCAGACCAGGAGAGATGGCCCGGAATCCCAGTACCTCTTTAATACGATTCCATATTGAAACCCAATAAGACTGAATGTTAGGACAATCATACACCACATGTTTCAAAGTGCCGACATCTCCTCGATGAGGCTACCACTCATTCCCAGCTGCCTGATCCCAATCAGCAACCTTTCAATAGGCAATCCTCCTTAGGAATTGCATTTGCTAATTGTTGAAAAGCCTTCTGAGTATGCGATATAACCCTATGAGACTTCAACCTCCCAACAGACACCATGCCAGGAAGAAGATGCTAGGGGAAAGGATTACTTAATCTCTCTTCTAGTTCAAGCCATACTGAGCGTATACTTACAGCCCCCTCCACCCATCGCGAACCTTGTTTTAGTAAAAAAAAAAAAAAAAAACCCACTGTGTTAGGCCTGAAAATCAGGGAAAATCACCCTCCCACCTTCCTCTTTTTAAGATTTAAGTTTACTGAGAGCAATTCTAGGCGGTTTATTTTCCATAGAAATTGAACTAAAATCCTTTCAATTTGACGATAGACTTTACTTGTAAGGAACACTGGTAACATTTCTACTATATAATTCACTTTATAAGTGGTAGTCATATTTATAGCTTCAAGACGACCCCACCAAGAAAGATAGACCGGCGACCACTTTGCTGTTATATTATTAAAAGCTCGTTGAGTCAAATAGGGTAAATGAGATTGCAGAGTGATCAGAAATGTGAGCCGTATGAATAACGAAGTCCCTTAGAAACTAGGAAAAATCAATATATGATATTTGAAGAACCATGGGGGATAGAACTTTCCTCACTAAGATGGCTACCCCATTACTCTTATGATGGGCAGCTGAAAAGCCCCTAAAGAGTAGGGTTTTATATCTAGTTTCAACGACTCCTTTACATTCAAGTGGGTCTCCTGCAGCAGTAAGATGTCAGCGCTTTTTTTTTCCTACCATACTGAAGAATCTTTTTCCTCTTAATGGGATTGTTAATGCCCTTAACATTCAGTTAAATGATCTTAAAGGAAAGCATACTGACAATATAGCTCAGATTGACAGTCAAATGTTGCAGAAACATACCAAATTGTAGCATTTAGTTTTACATTTTAGAACAACTTCTTAAGCGCCCTCAAAGTGTTAGCTGCACCTATAGCCCAAAGAAGAAAACCCAACAAAAGAGACACATTTTATCCCCGGCCCCGTCATATGATCACTCACAATAAGAACACCTAATTCTGAAAAACATCTCCACAAAACCACCTAAATCCAGGGGGGCTGTATAACACACAAAACTTAGCGGGTGAGCACACCCGGAAAAGACAGACACGGAGGGCAAAATGACCTAGTACTTTCATACTTCTATGTCTCTCAGAATATCGCACTTTGCCCACCTCCCTTAATAAGAGTAAAGACAATGTACTCAAAACTCAAAACTCAAAAAAAAACAGAACTGCATGGCAGGGCAGTCCTCTTCAAATCAGTTTATGGCCTAGAAGACCCAACCCAGTGAACAAGGGCCACTCCACTCCTCCAAATCCCAAGGCTCTCCCAGCAACCATAGACACCACAAACAAACACCATAAAACATAAAAGAAGAGAGAGAGAGAAAACAAAAGAGACATCTTAACCAGGATAGTACCCTGGAGCTCCTTCAAAAGAGACAGAATGGATGTCCCATTGAATAGCAATGTTACATGATTAAATGTTGCTTCTGCGTGGATAAGCCACCTTTACACGATCTCAGACCAGTCAAATGCCCATGATAGCAAACGCCCTAGAAATGTAGCAAATAAAAGTTGCAAAGTGGCTTTCACCACATCACCGCCAACTCTTATCCTCCAGAAATGCACACAACTCCCCGGGATCATCAAAAGTCTTGGTCTGGTTATGCAGCGTGACTCTCTTGTGGGCAGGACAGAACAGCCCAATACGGGCCTGCAGTTGTACCAAGCGTGGACGCAGCACCAGAAAACTCTTTCTCCGATCCACTGTCACCTTCGCAAAGTCTGGGAAGAACAGGAGTTTATGTCCCTGATATTCCAAAGTTGAAAGTGCTCTGGCTGTTCCCATTATTTGCAATACTTGCTGAAAATGTAAAACTTTCAAGATGATTGGGCGTGGACGCTTGCCCGTGACCACGGACTGAGTAGGCACTCTATGGGCACACTCGATCTCGAACGGCATAGCAAACTGCAACTTTAACACACCTGGAATCATGGCCTGCAAAAAGGACACCACATCAAGGCCCTCTGCTTCCTCAGGAACTCCTAGGGGTATGTTTACTAAACTGCGTTAGTGCAATTCGCGTTAGGAGCCGCGGTAGTGAAAGAAACCCCAAATAAGGACATGGGCGGTACATCGTCACCACTACCGCGCGTTAGAAAAATTAACGAGCGTTACCGGGCGCCGTGCCACGTTACTGCGCGTTAATCGTAAGAAGACGTACAGACACAAAGCACTGAAACAGAGCTGTAGCACAATGGTTACGGTACTGACCGCTGTTACAGGCAGCATGGGTTTGAGTCCCCAGTGTGCCTAACGCAGAAGGCTGTCCCAGGCATCACCCTGTACATCACAGAGGGAAAGAGGAGGCATGTTTTTCGTTACGCTGAGTATTGGTGTCAGGAAAACACCCTCGGAGTGTGCCTAGCCACGTACGTTGGTGCGTGCGAGGTTGCGTGCAATGGTACGTGCGTAGCTGCGCGCGTACAATCGTGCGTGGGTACGTGTGATTTTACGTGCGTGGGTACGTGTGTTTTTACCAGTGTGGGCATCTTATTTTACAGACTCTGTAGGGTGTCTTGCACCTATGCATTATGCTAGCAGATGTACGTGTGATGGCCTATGGTTTATCAGAGCCTGTGAGCAGGTGCTGGGGTTTCACAGGGTTGGATTGTGCCAGTCACACCCATGATGCACTGCACATGCAAATCAGCTGTCCACAGATACACACCATGGGGAATACACCCCCACAGCACCTCGGCCTGGTAGGGGGGACTGACCATGTGCACCCCCACAGCACCTCGGCCTGGTAGGGGGTACTGACCGTGTGTTGTACTGGCACATAGTAGCTACACACCGTCACATTGTGCGGGTACTGTGCTCACCCTGAGGGTGCAGTGAGGCACCCAGCACCAGGTCCAAAGCAGTGTTAATGTGTGAGATAGGTAGGTTCTGCAGGACCACCTTGGACATCTCTGTCTGTTTCAGTCAGGTGTAGCCCCCATGCACCACCACCCCCCTCCCCCCGGGCTTAGGGTGGCAAGCAGGGTCTCCCATCAAAAGATCCACAGTCTACCTCACTGCAAAGGTGGCAGTAGAGGGGAACATTAACCCTAGTCCTGCTGAGGAACAGACACCCCACAGGGCAGTCAATGCAGCTCTGTACACAGCCATAACACAATAGCAGACAGACATTAGGCTGCACCCCACCACTATCTGATATTCCCCTGGTGCAAGCCATCAGTCACTCCATCACAACATCTACCAGCTGCAAACAGTCTGCTAGTGCCCAGTGGAGATGCCTGCACCCAGAACTGGGATGTCAGCATACACAGCAAGCAGATACATCAGTGACTGGGCCCCAAAAGGAAACCCATATTTATCACATGAGAGAAATACTAGCTAGCACTATGGGAGTGCCTAGCCATGCTGTGGTCACTGCACAGTCAGGGTGAGAGTGATCTCTCAGCAGGATATACTGAGGTCACCTTGTCTGTGTAGGTGGTGGCCGGGCACTGCAATGTGCCTGTCACTGCCCTATGCCCTGTGCAGATGCACCCTGGCCAGGCCACCCTGTCCGGCCTATACCCATGGTACCTTGCTCCTCATTATGCACATTGGCAGCCCAATACTGGCAACATTGCTGGCAGTGTGGGCTGTGGAAGGTGTTTGCAGCCACCACACACTGGATAGACAGACAGCCACCCCCACACCTATGCCAGCATTGTGCTACTATAGAGGTGGTCAGCAGCCATACCCACCACACCAGTCCTGGGCATAGTACAGGCATGGATATGGTACACAAGACTGTTGGGAGGTCACTCCCCAGGGTGGTGAACACTGTCAGAGACCAGACCTGCAGCACACACCGCAGACATCAGAATGATTGTTATGGTGGAGCTCAATGAGCAAAATGTGCTTAACATAGGAATTGATATCTGACAGTTATCATAGGAAACGTTTGATAGCTGTGTACCATATACCCAGGTGTAGGGTGGCATTGCTAAGGTATGCAACTGCTAGTGTTGGGAGATACAGGCAGGGCCCAATGTCTTGCCTCTCCAGGTGGCATTGGCCAATGGGGCCTGTGGGTGGGTGTGTGTCCCTGTTGGCTGCTGCTTTATGGCAGAGTTCCCCAACTCCAGTCCTGGTGTTCCAAACACTGTTCGGGTTTTCAAGCTGTCCCTCATAAATATGCATGAGCTACATCTGCATACCATGGGGGTGGTGCATAGCTATGCAGCACAGGCATCTTTATTAGAGGCAGCATTAAACCGGAATGGTGTGGGACCCTCCAGGACTGCATTTGCGGGACTCTGCTTTAGGTAATGTGCCTGTTTCTGGTGTCTGTGTTTGGTGTGGTAAAATATAGGCCATGCGTATGTTCTCAGCAATAAAGGAGTGTCTTTACTATCACTGTTTAGTGGTGGGTAAAACTATGGGGACTGGGTTGGCAGGAGCCCCAGGTGGGATTTGAACCTGTGACTATCTGGTCTTACAGGCACTGGCTGTGTCTGTTGCACCACATTGTGACCACAGAGACAGTGCAGTCCCTGGAGTTAGTTAAACCGGCCTGACAAGTCAGAAACCCTGCTCTGCAACAGGTTTACTGTTGCCTCATTTACCTTGTATGCAGACAAAGGTGCACATAAACCTCAGAAAGGACCTCAGAAAAGGGGCACACACCCATAACCAAGCTGGGCAACAATGATATCATTGGGAAACATTACACCACACGCCCAGGACAGCTCCATTACAATGTAATGCTCTTTGAAAGGGTCTGCGGAGCGTAGACCCTTCCACACATCATTTCTTTTTATTTTGGTGCTTTCCAGGGAGTGTTGTTCCTTGTTGCCCATTGCTATCACTGTTGCCCAGCTGAATTATGCTTTTTAAAATGTTTCTTGTGGTCATTTTTAACGTTTTATGTGAAATTTTGTTCTGTGCACATGTATCACACTGCTCACGTTTTGTGGGTTTCCCCGGTTTTTCTGTACATTGCTGACGGAAATGGTTTCTCTTCCCTTTAAATGCCTTTAACAACAGGTTTTCATTCGCGTTGGAATTGAGCTCTGAAATTCAGCGCGTTAGTATGAGGGGAGCCTCTCCCCGCCCACTCTCCGCCCATTGACCCCTTCTCTCCGCCCACTCTCCACCTTCTGCGCTGTTTTAACGCGCCGCGGAGCTTTACGATCGTTAACTACGGTTAACGCGCGTAGTATGACGTTAACGGTCGTTAGCGTGTCGGTACGCGCGTTATACGGCACTTACGATCGTTAACGGCGTATAACGCGCGTTGGTCACGTTTACCGCACTTTAGTAAACATCCCCCCTAGTATTCTTATGTTATTCCTCTGAGAGTGATTATTGCCGTCTTCCACCTCTCTTTGTAATGAACCTATCAATTTGGCCTGCTTCTCAATGGCCTCGAGTCTCTCACCATGTGAAGCCACCACATTTTCTACCTTCCCCAAATGAGCCGTAATTGACTTCAAAGAAGTTCACAAAGCGTTGATATCTTCCTGCATTGCACATAGCGATTCTCCATTAGCTTTGAACAAGTCTTTAACTGCCCAAATCTCAGCCTGGAGCTCCTGTGAGGTCTCAGGACAATCTTGGATGGCCGCCATCTTGTGAGATGAGAGAGGTTCTATCTTGTTTCTCTTTGCACTAACATTTTGAGATACTTGGTAATCCAGCCGCGTCTGTTTGGGGCCCGACATATCCGGGATCGAATGGGATCAAAGTAGGTAGGAACTATTTGATTACAGATTGCAGAAGTCAGGATTCTTGTCTACTGCCCTCCGGAGCACAGCTCTTACACGTCCATCTTGACCAGAAACCAGACTCCGCCCCAGAAAGTTTGTTTTTTATCACCTCAACAGTATTGCCATGCCTAGAAAACATGGGTCCGATATTCATCTAGGTCAGCTATGCACCATCTGCGCCAATGCTTAACTGCGGATATTCAATGCTGAAGTCACATGTGGCCTGGGAATTGAATATCCAGGTTTACCGCACATGCCCCAAAGCCGCAGAAGCTAACCAGGTAGCGACAATATTGTATGCTCCGTTAGCTCCTGCAGCTAAAAGATAGGCGAGTTTTTGCTTTGCCTATCTTTTAGCCACAGGTCACTAACCGGGCAGCATTCAATATTGCCACTCCCCAGTTATCAACTGCTGTCGCCTCTGCTCCTCCCTGAAACACCCACGACATGCTCCAATGCTAAGCAGTTAGCATCAGGGCATGTAGGGGAGAAGATCAGCAATAAACCATGTAAATGCCTTTTGAATATTGGGCCCTTAATGTCTAAGCTGTTCCAGAATGGAGGTGAACTGTTCATTCTCTAGCCCCATGCAACATGTCTGTGGAAGATAGAGAATCTGCTTTCACCTGTTTAACTCTCGCATTCACCATCATGGGCAACATCTCCCTCCAAGCCAGGTTTCACAGACAACCAGCACACTCCACTGAACATGGCTCAATTACCAACTCCCTCATCTCTTCAGCTTCTCCCCCAGCATACACATTTGTGGCTGATAATTGAAATTGAACAGTTGATCCAACCTAGGTGTAATATTAACCACCATGTACTGCATTCCTTCTTCTGCCATTCTAAAGGGAATCATGTCGAGCAATGGCGTCTTACCATCTCCCACTACTAACAAGTTTATCTTGAAACCCGACACTTCAAAAAACTGTCAGATCTCCTCCAACAGCAGTGGAATAGACATCTCTGAATCCTTTAAAAAGATCAAAGTATCATCTGCATGCAAGGATATTTTCTAAAAAAGCCCCACCATCATCATTACAAGACTTATTTTGAGATTATCTCTAATCCTGCAAGCCAACAGTTCATTCGCAAAAACAAACAAGAGGAGTGACAAACGACACTCCTGTCTTGTATCCCTATAAAAAGGGAGCTCCTCATACTGCAACCCTTTTGCTAACACCATCCCCCGCAATCTTTAATGCAAAACACTATTGCAACTCAAAAATTCCCCCTCTGCCCCAAGTGGAACTTCTCTAATGCTGAGAACAAATATCCCTACTCAACTATATCAAAGGCCTTTTCAGCATCCAAGGCCACACACCATATTGAGCTCTGCTCCCACTGGACTCCCTGTATGACATTTAACACTCTCCTCACATTATCCAAGATTCACCAGCCCTTGAGAAACCCTGATTGTTCAGTATATACCAACAAAGGCATAATGCCTTCTACTCTTTTAGCCAAAATCTTAGCAAAAATCTTCATATCACAGTTGCAAAAAGAGATTAACTTGAAAATGCCACAATGCAACTCAGACTTCCCACTTCTATGGATCATAATCACATCACTCCCATGCATAGAGTGTGGCATATAACCCGTGGTTATACACCCATCCTAATGTTAGTGCCACAGGCAGTTTAATGATTCTATAATATTCTGATGCCCAAAGCCAGACCCTTAATTGCACCCAAAAAGCCACACACACATCCAGCCCAGAAAACATCCATACAAACCTCAATATACGACAACAAAATAACTACACTTCTCCCCACTTTTCAATTATACCTCCTACCAGACCAAAAAAGAATCATCCCAAAGAGCTCCCCCCTTCGGCCCCTCCCAATTATCAACTTCCCACACTACACACCTTTGCTCAACATCATAAACTGAGTCTGAAACCAGATTCTCATCCAGAAAACTGCCTGCTGGGCAGAATCTCTCTATTCAATTAGGGCATTTTTTTTCCATATCTTTTCAGGGTTGAAGTCTGGAAAAATAGAAATTTTTCTGTTTTTATAACAGTCCTGGTTTTTCAGGCCTCATTGATCACATTTTCTTTCTTCTGATATGGAAGAAGGAAGACTGTGATTGCCCACAGCCACGTCCAAGGGCCCAATTTAGGTCTTGTCTCTTGGTAGGCCTTCTCAATTTCATAAATGGGGTCCACAAATCTTGCTGGGAACCAATCATCCAACAAATCTTTAGGAAACTCCCCTCTTTCTGAAATTTCAAAATTTCTTAGTTCAGCTTCCAATCCCTGTTCTCATGATCTTTTGCCTTTTCCCACAGCCAACTAACCACCTTCTGAGTTTGCTCATTTCCTTGCACTCTTTGCATATCCTCCAACACTCCTAGTCTCTCCTTTGCTTCAGGAGAGACTAGAAAAGTCTCCTCAAAGTTTCTAAGACTCTTGCAACCATCTCAGTCTTAACAATGCCATTTTGAGATCCACCTCTGCTTCTGCTTTCTACCTACATGCTCATCTCCTGCTTCTTCAGGCTTTGCCATTTTTGCTGGAGTAGCTCTCAGGGGGTCTACTTTATTTGCCTTTTCAACATACATTTCTTTAATCGATTTGCCCGCCTTCCCTTCTGAAAATGTTGGCAGACCAAAATCATTCTCTCCTCCTTATGTGGACAGCACTTAGAATCTCCACCTGATCACATTACAGCCAGAACGAGGAGCTGGAAATGTTACATGGACTTGCCACCCTTCATACTTAGCTCCCTCACCTCCCAGTACTCCCCCAAGGATTTTCTTTAATCGATTTGCCCGCCTTCCCTTTTGGAAATGTTGGCAGACCAAAATCATTCTCTCATCCTTATGTGGACAGCACTTAAGGGTATGTTTACTAAACTGTCCTAATGTTACCGGCGCTAGTTGCAGCGATAATGTGAAGAATGCCATATAAGGAGTGGGTGTTCCAGTCCTAAGGTAGCAAGAATATGTATCGCGCGATAGTGTGCGCCGTGGCACGTTAATGCACATTAACCCTAAATACATGCCAGCGCAGTGTTAGAAGCTATAATGATGTAGCCCACTGGTTACTGCAATGACTGTGGAGGCAGAGGTCATGGGTTTGATCCTGTAGTGGTATAATCTAAAAAGGCTGTCTGAGGCATTTTCTTTTAATTTAAATCAGTGCTGCCAGCAAAAACACCCTCACAGTGCCGTAACCTAAGGTGCCTCATAAGGCACCCTATAAGGCGCACCATAGGTCATATTAAAAAGTGCCCTGTCTGCCAAGGCACCCTATACATCTCTATAGCTACTACCACACTGCTGGCTGGCTACAGAAAGACTGCAGGTCACCACACAAACTGTCTGCTGTGGTTACCAGCATAGGGTAAAACCACATGCAGATCAGCAGTCTACAGCTGATCACATAATGGGGTATGCACCCCCACAGCACTTAGGCCTGGTAGGGGGAACTGACCGTGTGTGTTACTGGCACAGAGTAGCTACAGACTGTGACATTGTGTGGGTCCTGTGCTCACCCTGAGGGTGAGGTGGGGCACCCAGCACCAGGTCCGCAGCACCTGGCTTGGTTGAGATAGGCTATGCTGCAGGTCCCCATCAGTGCCAGTGTGTAATAGGTAGTCCTTGCAGACACACCTGTATCTATCTGTATTTCTCAGTCATGTCTAGCCCTTGTGGGCTATGATGCAGCCAGAATGTTGCATATCCTGGGTGAAGGGGGGTGTTTGGACCCAAAAGCGGATTATGTAGCACCCCCCCCCCCCAACCTGTCCTCTGTGGCTCAGGGTGGGGGGGACACAGGATCTCCAACCAACAGACCCACATTGTACATCTCTGCAATGGTGGCAGTGGAGAGGGCCATCAACCCCAGTCCTGCTGGGGAACAAGCACCCTACAGGGCAGTCAATGCAGATCTGTATGCATCACATAAGGCAATGGCAGACAGGCAGAACACTGGAGAAGCTCAGCTGCCCCCCACCACTATTTGACATTCACCAGCAGAGGGAACAGTCACTCTCCACCTGCTGCACCCTGCAAGGTGTTCCAGCCATACACATGCTAACTGCAGACAGTCTGCTAGCTAGTATATAGTGCATGTTCCTGGAGGAACTTTGTGCACCCAAAAATGGGATGTAAGCACACACACCAAGCAGATATGTCAGTGATTGGGCCCCAGAAAGGAGATCCCATAAATATTACCAGTGGGCTATATCTCTATAGCTACTACCACACTGCTGGCTGGCTACAGAAAGACTGCAGATCACCATACAAACTATCTGCTGTGGTTACTAGGATAGGGTAAACCCACCCATACCCATGATGCACTGCACATGCAGATCAGCAGCCTACATCTGATCACAAGATGGGGTATGCGCCTCTATAGCATCCCAGCCTGGTAGGGGGAGCTAACCATGTGTGTTACTGGCACAGATAGCTATAGACTGTGACATCATGTGGTTCCTATGCTCACCTTGAGGGTAAAGTGGGGGGCCTAACACCAGGTCCACAGCACATGGTATAGCACTATGGGGAAACCTAGCCATGCTGTGATCACTGCTCAGTCAGTGGGAGAGTGCCCCCCCCCCCCCGTGCCCACTTGACATGCTGTGGCCACCCTGTCCATGCAGGTGGTGGTCAGGCACTACAATGTCCCAGCCATTGCCCTATGCCCTGTGCAGATGCATCCTGCCCAGGCCTCTGGGCCATAACCACAGTACCTTGCTCCTCATTATGTACATTGGCAGGCTAACACTGGAAACAGTGCAAGCAGCGTGGGCTCAGTAAGGTGTAGGCAGCCACAACACACTGGATAGACAGACACACACTCCCACACCTATGCCAGCATTGTGCAAATATAGAGGTTTGTGGCAGCCCTGGCCACCACACCAGTCCTGGGTACAGTGCAGGCATTGCTATGGTACACAAAACTGATGGGGTCAGTCCCCGGGGTGCTAAAAACTGTCAGAATCAATAACTGAAATACACTCCACAGATATCAGAAAAGTTGCTATGATGAATCTCTATCAACAAATCGTGTTTAACTTAGGATTTGTTATCTGACATTAATGATACTGTAGCAACCTTTTGATATATGTGGCACGTGTTCCCAAGTTTAGGACGGCATTGCTAAGGTATTCAGGTGCCAGTATTGGGAGATGCTACTCTGTGCAGGGCCCAACAGCCTGACTCTTCATGAGGCGTTGGATAGTGGAGCCTGTGGGTATGGGTGTTTGTACCCCTGTTGGCCTCTGCTCTAGGGCTGAGTTTCCCATCTCCGGTCCTGGTGCGCCAAACACCGTTCAGGTTTTCATGCTGTCCCTAATGAATATGCATGAGATACATTTGCATACAATGGGGGCGGTGCATACAAATGCAGCACAGGCATATTTATTAGGGACAGCATGAAAACTGAATGGTGTTTGCCCCTCCAGGACTGCAATTGGGAAACTCTGCTCTAGGAATTGCACATGTTTATGGTGTCTGCGCTCTGTAGGGTAGAATATAGGTGTTTCAGGCATGTTTATTTTATCTGCAATAAAGGTTCTGTCTTTATTACCATGGTTTAGTATGGGTGAAATATAGGGACCAGGTTAGCAGGAGCCACAGCTGGGACTTGAACTTGTGACCTTCTCCTCCTTAACACACTGGCTGTGTGTACTGCACCAAACTGTTGCCATAGGGGCAGATCTTTCCCTGGGGATACCATGACTGTTCGTCAGACAGACCTTGTCTGTTGCAGTGCACGGCACCCACCTAAATGGGGCTTGGCCATGGTCTGCTGTGGGCAGATGCCACTGCCCCCTCCGCCACAGCACCCCTCTGCCACCATGCTGACATGCCCTTATGCCAGTGGTGCTGGTGGTGCGCAGTCCCAGGCCATCCAGTGTGCCGGTAGGTAGCTGCCTAAGGTGTGGGTTCTCGGGTAGGGGTGCCTACATGGACATGAATGCTTCCCCCCCCCCCCACCCGCACCGCCTGCCAATGTTATGTTCCCTTGTGGGTACCTGATGGGTAATATCCCCTTTAGGACACACACTCATGCCCAAATTGGACCCTTGTCAGTTGCTGTCTTGCTGCTTTACAGTTTTGGCATTCCTATGTGCCACCTAGGCATCTGCCTAGCTCGCACTGTGCCCCAGCTGGACCACAGCATGTGCCGCCTACAGCCCCCTGTATCCCATTTACAGCATCAGTACAGTTGCCCTTTCCTACATGCCCACTCTGCTGTTGCTGCACACGTGCATGCCATAACAAACCTGCCCAATTTAATTGACAAAACCCTGATCACCGCTATTTCATTGTGGGATCATTCACTTTGTAGGGGAACAGAGCATAGCCCCTTCCAAACATGATATCTTTCTTTTTACGCTTTGTCAGTAGTGTTGCTTTATGTTTATCATTAGTAGCACTATTGGCCAGCTTGGTTATGGGGATTTCAAATGTGGTTCTGGTAATTTAATATGTTTATTTGCCTTTTTGTTTCCTGCACATGTATCACTACTATCACTTTTCTTGGTTTCCCTGCCTTTGCTGTACATTACTGACTGAAATGGTTTCTCTCTCCTGCAAATGTGCCTCTAGCGCGAGGTTTTCACTGGCGCTAATTTTCAGACCTTCATTTCACAGTGTTAGTGTGCATGGGGCCTCTCCCTGCCCACTCTCCGCCCATTGACACCTCATCTCCGCCCCTGGGGAGCCTTACTCCGCCCTCTGGGGAGCCTTACTCCACCCTGTGCACACCTTAACGCCGCCGCAGACATTATCATGCGATACGTGATGTTCTCGCACGGTAAAGCACCATTAGCACGCAATAATGTCATGTATCGCGCGATAACGTCCCCGCTGCTACGTTAAGACGGTTTAGTAAACATACCCCTTAGAATCCCCACCCGATCACATTACAGCCAGAACGGGAAGCTGGAAATGTCATATGGACTTGCTACCCTTCATACTTAGCTCCCCCACCTCCCAGTGCTCCCCCAAGAATTTTCTGTCTAGAAAGGCTACTGTCCTTTCCTTTGCTCCAGTGAAAATCTGCAAGGTATTTGCTGTGTGTTGCAAGTGGCACAACCTCTATGTCTACCACTGGTTTCCATATCTGAATAAGTACCTGTTAGGGGTAAGCATTTGCTAGTTTGCACTTGATTCCTTAATGTGTCTTAAAATGTTAGTGCACACTAAATTGCTTTAACCTACAGTTAATGTGGGTAAAATCAATTTGGCGCACTAAAAATTCTCCAATGAAAGAAAATCATGAAGCTAATTAACAATGTCCATAAATTGTACAAAATTAGCAATGTGACTGAACACTAATCAAGTTTTTCTCCCTTCTGTATATCCTTAGTACCTGTACCGACAGAAAAAAAAATCCAGAGGAGGAAACAGTGGGTAAAGAAGAGTTTGTTCTTTCAACAGACAGCTAATCCAATTTGTGTTGGGAGAGTAGACATTGTTGTTACATAGGTAATGAAAATGTTAAATGTTATGAGTGTCTATGTTCTTGGCTTGATGCGATAGTGCTTTATCTTGAGGAAGTTTTGAGGAGATAGGACATCTTTCCACATTGTCCATACATGCTGCATTGGCCTGGCTTAAACTTTACTTAGTACCGCAAAAGTAAAATTTGCTTGTGAAAGCTGTGCTTTGCCATCCAAGGAGTTAGTGTTGTACCTTTATGGCAGGAGAGCTATCCATCAATTATGAAAAAAGTAGTGTATATTGCAGGCATAGATTAAAGTGCTTTATTTGATTCTTTTTGTTAAGGATATGTGTTGGTCTTCCATGACTATACTTCTTATTGCTTTCTTTCTTGCAGGGGCATTATAAAGGGGTTCTTCTTTAGGCAAATACTAACTTTTGTATGCATATATTGATGCTGTTTTCTCCTATTGTTTACTATAGAGCACGTCCACCTAAATATTTGAGAAAATGATGTCAGAAGTATGAGCAGATGTTTTGGACTTTTCTTCTATACTTTGCACTGAAGTTATGTACTTCCTCCACTCTGTTTAGGTGTTGCTGATAAAAAAAATGACATGTTACTTCCTAACAATGACAATAATCCGTATGCATGTTTTCATGAAGCTGATGATGTATGACAAGGGCAAGAAACTCAGATGTTTCTCAGATGTTCATACATTCTCAGCAGCTATTTTTTAACTGAGAACAGGCTTAAATCTATTCACTTAAAGCACAGCTGTCAACTTACCCAGTTCTAGTAGGGACATTTTAGGATAGTCCTGGATTTCTGACAACCTTTTTCCGATACATTTTGGAAACCATACCACTAATTTCAATGGGGTGTAAGCTCTAAAGCAGAACTGATCTAAAAAATCCTTCTCCAGAATTGGATAAATTGGCAGCTATGACAAGATGGAAAATACAGTATAAGGAGGCAATAAATCCCCCTTACTTGAAGGGGCTTAACAAGATCTGAAAGCTATGAGTGGTGGCGGGAGGTACATTTGTGATACTGTTCTATGGGAGATATTTAAGAGTTTATGTATAAAATCCCTAGTATGGGAGAGGTCTTGATATCTCTCTTTCCACCCTTCCCACAGAGTGCTGGTCCTCAATGGGAGCACTTAGGCTCTGGGAAATAGGTCCCACATTCCAGGGAAGCCTAGTGCTAGTGAGAGGGTTCTACTGCCTGTTGGTGTTAGAGAAGTTAGATTCTGTTTTCTCAGCATCAGGGCAGGCTCAAGAGTTGGATCAAGGCGTTGAATACCTAGACAAACCTTAAGCCTTTATGCCCCCCTGGCTGTCAGAATCTATTGTTTAGCTTTGAATGCCTTGCTCTTTATCGCCCCCAGAAGCAGGCAACAGCCTAGTTTGCTTAATGGTTGGGGTGACCATATTCAGCATATCCTAGAATTGGGCTTAGGGAGTCCAAGAGAAGGAGAGTGTAGAAAGGAGGAGAACAAACCTGCTGAGAAAACTGGTGTCTGACCAGAACCATAGCATTCAAGACAGAATGGAGTCCTGAGACTGCCTGCTCATGGTTGATAAGACTGAAAATAATGCAGGGAAAGAAGAGAGAATCAAAGAGAGAATCCAAGAAATTCAAAGGATCTGCTTTGCTTCTTGGTTGACAGAGTATCTGTTTGCACTGTATTTTTTTAAATACCAGACCTATTTGGACCTGGGCTTTTTGTTATTATTTTTGATTTAAGCAAGTGCGATGAGATAGTTCACAGAGGTAGTACCTTGAAAACTGGACTTTTCCCCTGCCCAAAGTAGCCACTGAAGTATGGGGTATGGAGTGCCAGTTCTTACTCACTGAGTGGCCCAGGATTCTGCCCAGAAGGTACTCCAGAGCTACAAGAATTCAACAGGAAATTATTTCATCTAGAATGGAGGTCATAAATAATGATATGAGAGAGAGTCAAAAAATAATGTGATTTTTTTTGCTGTTTTGATGCCTTATGAACTTCACAATATTTATTTCCTCCCCATGTAATTGCAATCATTTTAACTTTTAGTGCTATACCCAAGAGATCTTACAATTAATATACAATATAAACAGTACATAAATGAATGGAAAATGAATCATAAGTACCTCGTATCAACATTAAGGGGCATGTTTACTAAACTGCGGTAATGGTGCATAACGCGCGTTATGTAACGATAACGATCGTTAAGCAGCGTTAATGCGTGTTATGAGACGTTAATGATCGTTAACATCTCATAACGCGCGTTAATGTGGCTTAACGATTGTAGGCGTTCCGCAGCGCAGTAAAATACCGCAGAAGGTGGAGAGAGGGCGGAGAGAAGGGGTCAATGGGCAGAGAGTGGGCGGGGAGAGGCTCCATTCACACTAACGCGCTGATCTGAAGAGCTGAATCTCAACGCGATTGAAAACCTGCCGTTAGATGCACATTTGCAGGGGAGAGAAACCATTTAAGTGTCAGCAATGTACAGCATAGGGAGGGAAACCTACAAAAAGTGAGAAGTGTGATACATGTGCACAGAACAAAAGGGCACATAAACAGCGAAAATGACCCCAACAAACTGGAAAACAAACACAACCAAGCTGGCCAATAGTGATATTAATGGGAAACAGCAACCCCCCCCCCCCCCCGAGAAAGCTCCAAAAAGCATTATTAATCATGGAAGGGTCTATGCTCCATCCCCATACAAGGTGAAGGAGCCCACAGTGAAATAGCGCTGATCAGGGCTTTCCCTTGTGATTGGACAGGTGTCCTATGACGTGCACATGTCTCGCAACAGCAGGGTGGGAATGTCGGAACGGCAACTGGACAGATGCCGGAAAAGGGGATACAGAGGGCCACAGGCGGCACTAGGGTGATGCCTAGGTGGTCCATACGAATGCCGAAACAGCAAAGCAGCCAGACAGCAACTGCTGAAGGCCCAAAATGGGCACAACTGTGTTTCCCACAGTGTCACAGGAGATAGTACCCAGCAGCTACCCCCAAGGGCACGGAACATTGGCAGGCAGTGCTGGGGGGAAGCGTAGACACTTATGCAGGCACCCCTACCCCAGAACCCGCACCATAGGCAGCCGCCTACCCGCACACTGGATGGCCTGAGACTGCGCTCCACCATCACCACCAGCAGAAGGGAATGTCAGCATGGTGGCAGAGGGATATTGGTGGTGGAGGGGGCAGTGGCAGCTGCCCAGAGCAGACCGTGTCCTAGCCCTGTGTAGGTGGGTGCCATGCACTGCAACAGACAGGCCCTGTCTGACGAACAGTCATGATATCACCAGGGAATGCACCAGCTCAGTGACAACATGGTGGTGCAGTGCACAAAACCAGTGTAATCAGAAGCAGAAGGTCACAGGTTCAAGTCCAAGCTGTGGTGCCTGCCAACCCAGCCCCCATATTTTACCCACTACTAAAACATGCTAATACAGACAGAAACTTTATTGCAGATGACGTAAACATGCCCAAAACACCTACATTTTACCCTACAGAGCACAGGCACCATAAACATGCGCATTACCCAGAGCAGAGTTTCCCAAATGCAGTCCTGGAGGAATAAAAATCATTCAGGTTTCATGCTGTGTCCAATATAAGGACATGTTAGCATGGTGGCAGAGGGGTACTGGTGGCGGAGGGGGCAGTGGCATCTGGCCGCAGCAGACTGTGGCCTAGCCCCGTTTAGGTGAGTGCCGTGCACTGCAACAGACAGGCTCCGTCTGACAAACAGTCATGGTATCTCAGGGAATAAACTGTCCCTGTGTCAACACAGTGGTGCAGTACACATAGCCAGTGTGCTCAGGAGCAGAAGATCGCAGGTTCAAGTCCTAGCTGTGGTTCCTGCCAATCCTGTCCCTATAATTTACCCAGTAATAAACTGTGGTAAGAAAGATGGAACCTTTATTGCAGATAACAGAAACATGCCTGGGACACCTACATTTTACCTTACAGGGCACAGACACCACAAAGATGCGCATTACCCAGAGGAGAGTCTCCCAAATGCAGTCCTGGAGGGTCAAACACCATTCAGGTTCCATGCTGTTGCTAATAAAGATGTCTGTGCTGCATTTCTATGTGCCACCCCCATGGTATGCATATATCTGCCATGCATAGTCATTAGGGACAGCATGAAAACCCGAACAGTGTGTGGCCCACCAGGACTAGATTTGGGAACCCCTGCCCTAGAGCAGCGGCCAACAGGGGCAGAAACACCCGCACCCACAGGCCCCATTAACCGAAGCCTCCAGGAGAGGCAGGATGTTGGGCCCTGCATGCATCTCCTAATACTAGCACGTGCATACCTTAGCAATGCCACCCTAAACCTGGGAATACGGTACACAGCTATCAAAAGGTTGCTATGATCACTGGCAGATAGCAATTACAAAGTTAAGTACAAATGTCTGAGTGAGCTGCATCATAGCAACCCCTCTGATGTCTGTGGTGTGTGCTACAGGTATTGTGTCTGATAGTGTTTACCACCCTGGGGAGTGACCCCAACAGTATTGCGTACCATAGCCATGCCTGCACTGCGCCCAGGACTGGTGCGGTGGCCAGGGATGCCAAGCACCCCTATAGTTGCACAATGATGGCATAGGTGTGGGGAGTATGGGGTATGTTTACTAAACTGCGGTAATGTTACATAACGCACGTTAACCTAAATTAACAATTGTAAAGTTCCGCGGCGCGGTAAAACACTGCAGAAGGTGGAGAGAGGGCGGAGAGAAGGGGTCAGTGGGCGGAGAGTGGGCGGGGAGAGGCTAACTTCACGCTAACGCGCTGATCTGAAGAGCTGAATCCTAACGCGATTGAATAGGGTCGAGGGGGGCTGTTGTATCAATATGTTGTTGCATCTGAGTTTGGACGACCTTCTCTATGAGTTTAGCTAGAAGAGGTATGCTTGAGATCGGGCGATATGATTCAGACTTAGATGGGTCAAGGCAATTATTTTTCAGGAGAGGACGGATAGATGTTTGTTTGAGCGAGGTAGGGAAGACTCCAGATCTGAATGAAAGCTTCATTATGTGCGCTAGGGTAGGACTAATTTCTTTGCGCAGCATCCTGATCCAGTAGGCTGGACATGGATCATTGGGTCAAGGCGATTATTTTTCAGGAGAGGACGGATAGATGTTTGTTTGAGTGAGGTAGGGAAGACTCCAGATCTGAATGAAAGCTTCATTATGTGCGCTAGGTTAGGACTAATTTCTTTGTGCAGCATCCTGATCCAGTAGGCTGGACATGGATCATTGGGTGCAGTGGTAATGTTGATTGCTGAGATAAGATCAGAGATGTATTTAACATCTGGGGTACTGAATTCTGTAAGTGTAGATTGAATGGTAGGGGCATGGCTAGTCGTTGGGCTCATGACAGCATTTGTTGTAAGAATTTTGGATTGTAGGTAACTGTAGGTAATCTGCCTTTGGGTCCAAATACCCCTCACCCCCTCACCTACAGCAGGTAACCATGGCACCAACACAGGATATACACTATTCTGGGTGCATCATCGCCCATAAGGGCTAGACATGACTGAGAAATACAGAAGGACATAGATGTATCCTAGGTGTGTCTAAAGGAACTACCTAATCACACACTGATGGGGACCTGCAGCATAGCGTATTCCAGCCATGAAAGGTGCTGTGGACCTGGTGCTGGGTGCCCCACCTCAACCTCAGGGTGGGCACAGTACCCGCACAATGTGACTGTCTGTGGCTATTCTGTGCCAGTACCACACACGGTCTGTTCCCCCTATCAGGCTGAGGTGCTGTGGGGGGTGCATACCCCATCTTGTGCCCATATGTCAACTGCTGATTTGCATGTGCAGTGCATCATGGGTACGGGTGGGTTAACCCTATCCTGGTAACCACAGTGGACAGTTTGTGTGGTGATGTGCAGTCCTACTGCAGCCAGCCAGGGCTTTGTTCACAGCCCTATAAGGTGTCCTATAGGAGTCATTATAGGGTGCCTTGGTGGACAGTACACTTTCTAATGTGCCCTATGGAGTGGGTTATGGGGTGCCTTATGCGGCACCTTGGGTTATGCCACCATGAGGGTGTGTTTGCTGGCAGCACTAATTAAAATACAGGTCAAATGCCTCAACAATCACTACTTAAATGTAAAGGGTGATGCCTCAGCCAGCCTTATACATTAGGCCCACTGGGGAATTGAACCCATGACCCCATACCATCAGTCAGCGTAGTAACCATTGTGCTATAGCTCTGTTGCTGTGTTTGTATGCCTGCGCGCCTTCTTAAGATTAACGCGCGGTAACGTGCCATGTAGCGCTTGTTAATTTATGGCGCCTTGTAACGCGCGTTATCGGTAACGATGTGCCGCCCATGTCCTTATATGGGATTTCTGCTTTTACCGCGGATCCTAACGCGAAGCACATTACCGCAGTTTAGTAAACATCCCCCTATGTGTCTGTCTATCCAGTGTGTGGTGACTGCAAACACCCTCCACAGCCCACACTGCTAGCACTGTTGCCTGTATTGGCCTGCCAATGTGCATAATGAGAAGCAAGGTACCATGGGAAAAGCCTGGATAGGGTGGCCTGGCCTGGATTCATCTGTACAGAGCATAGGGCAATGGCTGGGACATTGTCGTGCCCGGCCACAACCTGCATGGACAGGGTGGCCACAGCATGTCCTGCTGGGAGGTCACTCTCACCCTGACTGTGCAGTGACCACGGCATGGCTGGGTTCCCCCATAGTGCTTTACAGTGTTCCCATTAGTGATGTATATGGGTTTTGTTATCTGGGGCTCAATCACTGATGTATCTGCTTGGTGGGTGTGCTCATATTCCCTCCAGGAACAAGCACTATGGACAAGCTAGCAGACTATCTGCAGTTAGTATGTGTGTGGCTGGAACACCTTGCAGGATGCAGTGGCTGATGACTCCCTGTGCTTGCTGCTGGAGAATGTCAGATGGTGGTGGGGGGCAGCCATTGCCCTATTTATGGATGCGTACAGATCTGCATTGACTGCCCTGTAGGGTGTCCCTCCCCCAGCTGGACTGTGGTTGATGGTCCCCTCTATTGTTACCAATGCAGGGGGGTACATTGTGGATTTGTTGGTGGGAGATTCCATCCCCAACCCTGAGCCATGGGACGGGGTGGGTACATAACCCTTCTGTGGGTCCAAACACCCACTTCACCTATATCATGTGACCATGGCACCCACACAGGGTATGCACTATCCTGGGTGCATCATAGTCCACAAAGGCTAGATGTGAAATACAGATGGACACAGGCATATCCTAGGGGTGTCTGTGCGGACCACCTATCACACACTGCCACTGATGGAAGCCTGCAGCACAGCTTATCTCAGCAACGCCAGGTGCTGTGGAAATGGTGCTGGACCCGCACACTGTGATGGTCTGTAGCTGCTCTGTGCCAGTAACACACACAGTTGGTACCCCCTACCAGGCCGAGGTGCAGGGGGGGGGGCGGTTCATTCCGCATCTTGTGATCATCTGTAGACTGCTTATCTGCATGTGCAGTGCATCATGGGTATGGGTGGTTCAACCCTATCCTGGTAACCACAGCAGACGGCTTGTCTGGTGACCTGCAGTCCCTCTGTAGCCAGCCAGGCATGTAGTAGCAGCTATAGAGATGTAGCCCACTGGTAACCTCACTGCCTGAGACGCCAGAGGTTATGGGTTTGATCCCACTGTGGTGTCACTTGGTAGGGCTGTCTGAAGCATTTCCTTTTATAATATAAAATAATGCTGCCAGCAAAAACACCCTCACAGTGCTGTAACCTCAAGGTGCCTCATAAGGCGCCCTATAAGGTGCCCTATAGGCAACAGTAGATGTGCCTAGACCGACAGTGCACTTAATAATGTGCCCTCTGGAGTGCCTATAGGGCACCTCATGCGGCACATGAGGTTACGGCAGTCCCCCAGTGCCTGACACCTAGTATGTCCCCATAATGCCTGACACCCTGTAACGTCACCCCCCCCCCCTACAGTCCACAAGAGGATGGCCCACCAGAATGTTAGATATGTATCGCAGTGGATAAGCAATAGAGCAGAGTACAATGCCGTTTGTGTCCAAGCCACAGAAGGGCATATGTGAATGGGCCAGAGATGGGTTTAGGGGGATGGGGATCGGGAATGTCAGAAATGAAGAATCAGCTGTACACAGATATAGAAAGGGATACCATCAACAAGAGTGAATAGAGCGTCAATGCATGGCAACGAACGTTGCAAAGAAAAAGCCCTTACGTGCATAGATAGGTGCATACACGCCCCTACGCGCACCCCTACACGCACCCCTATGCGCGCCCCTACGCGTGCGGGCCGTCACACGCAAGTACGTATGCACATACCTACGCACGTAGCTATGCATGTACCTACGCATGCTGTGCGTATCATACACACAATCGGCGAGGAAATGGCTGCCATGTCCAGAAAGCCTGACTTCACACAGGCAGACCTTTACCTCCTTGCAGAACTAATCTGTCTCCGCCAGCAGCGCCTCTTCCCTGGCTCCTCACGGAGGCAGAATCTGGCCAGAGTCAGGAGGTCCTGGGAGCGCCTCACCACGAGGTATAATAGAGCCTCAGATTACCCACGTGAGGTAAGTGCATGGGGACAGGCACCCCAACCTAGGATGTGACAGAGAACACCCTGTAACCAAACCACCTACCAGCCACACACTGCCAGGGAATGCCAGGTGTTGGTATGTCTAGCTGGTAGTAATGTCTGCCCCCTCCCCCAACAACAGATCCGCCCTGCCCACAGGGGGTAGCTGCGACCATCACAGAGAAGGTTTACCCAGTACAATGGTATGGTATGTGGCACTGTTGCAGTGTCAGTGATGTGCCCAAACCACAGGACGCCACAGGCCCACCACAGAGGCCCAAGAGCCATACAGGGGTATGTCACCTGCTCCTGTGTGTGATTACAAGGCTCAACTATATCCCCAGGATGATGCAGGCCTCACTACAGGGATCCACCTCCCATCCTGGTGCTATGGTACCTGCCCCTGTGTGCGAATTCAGGGCTCAACTATATCTCCAGGATGCTGCAGGCCTCACTACAGGGGTCCACCTCCCATCCTGGTGCTATGGTATGTGGCCCTGTGTAGGAGTGCAAGGCTCAACTATATTCCCAGGATGCTGCAGGCCTCACTACAGGGGTCCGTCCCCCACCCTGGTGCTATGGAACCTGCCCCTGTGTGCGAATTCAGGGCTCAACTATATCCCCAGGATGCTGCAAGCCTCACTGCAGAGGCCCACCTCCCATCCTGGTGCTATGGTACCTGCCCCTGTGTGCGAATTCAGGGCTCAACTATATCCCCAGGATGCTGCAGGCCTCACTACAGGGGTCCATCCCCCACCCTGGTGCTATGGTACCTGCCCCTGTGTGCGAATTCAGGGCTCAACTATATCCCCAGGATGCTGCAGGAAGCACATCAGAGGCCCACCTCCCATCACAGCTTTAGCGTTTGGGCACTGGAAGATGTGTGGAGGTGGCATATACAAGTGTACTGTGTCCGGGTCGGAGGGGCCCGCACACAAGGCACATAAGGGCCAATCCAGACATGTGCGGACGCAGTGCACACATGGGGGTGGCCCTGGCAAAGGCCTGGGGCATGAATGTAGCACACATTAGGGGCAGGCACCTGTTGCACGCAGACACATATATGTGGTGCATCCCTGGCTGTTAAAGGGTGTGTGTCCACTAATGTCCATGCGCATTGTCTCTCCGACAGGTGGAGGACCTGCGCAAAAAGGCCCAGGAGATGAGGGCCAAGTACCCCCAGTTTATTGCAAGGGTACAGCGGGAACGAATGGCCCAACGTAACGATGAGTGATGTGGTATGGCCCTGTGGGGCAATGGCCGGCCGATCCACAGGATGCATGTGACTGTCGTGGCTGATGTGCGACCATGGGATTAAGTCGTGTTCCCCTCTCCCACAGCAGATGCACGTGCTGACGTTGAAGCAGCGGGGCCGGAGGAGGAGGACGCCCAAGTGGGCCCCGTAGAGGAGCCGCCGGAGCACATGGCAGTGGCCGACGACGGGGAGGCCGAGGGGCAGAGCAGCGCAGGATGCAGCGAGGGGGAGGAGGGTGACAGGGAGGAGGGGAGGAGGGGGAGGGAAGGGGGAGGTGGGTGTGGGGGAGGTATGGGATGGGGAGGCAGGGGATTGGGTGGGGGTGGGGTGTGGGACCAGTCCCCATTGGCACGGGCCACCACAGGGCAATGGGGGCACCAGCTACCCACCCCATGATGCCGGTGATGCACCCCTCCTGGACATGTACCTGCCACACATAGCCGCTGACAGGCGCACCGTGCATGCAGCCACACAGACAAGGGGAGATGTGTGTCTGTGCGGCTGCATGTGCGGTCTGCGCCTGACTGCGGCTGTGCGTGCCCAGGCGCACGCCCAACGGCAGCACGCCCACATCATGGGGCAGGTGCTGGCAACCCTGAATGTGGTGGCTGACCGGCTGCACAGGCTGTAGGAGCGCAGTGTTGGAGGCGCACCCAGCCAGCCACCATGTGATGGGGGTCCCCAGGTTGTGTAGTGTGGGGACACACATGGCACACCCACCCTGTGCCGGCCCGTGCCATGGCCTGGGACACCCACCAGGGACATGAATGGTGGGGCCCCCTTATCACACAGGGCCCCACAGCTGTGACTGTTGGCAGCAATGAACATTGTTCACCCTAAATAAATATGTACATACGTTATACATACCTACGATGGCCAGATGTCCCTCATTGCTATGTCTCAGTATCGTGTGAATGACAGGTGTGAGCACCCACATGCATGTCTATGTGCACTACAACGGGCAAGCGCATGGTACTGTACCCATGTCAGGGGTGAGGGGAGACCATGGGCATTGCACAGGGTGGCACCACAGACGGACAAATGCACATACATGGCACGGTGGGTATGGGGCAGCTGTGGTGGGCCATGCAAGGGTATGGGCAGCAGTGGAGATGGGTACAGACAGGGCAGATGCCACAATGGACAATGCCAGAGGCATAATGGACACTGGGGCGAGCAGTGTGCATGACTAGGGGTGGACCCAGGGACCAGGGCCATGGACGCAGGGGGACAGGGGATGGGTGGCGTATATGGGGCATGGGGTGGGGTGGGATTTGCACAGGTGTGGGCAGACAGGCGCAGATGGGGAGGGTGGCAGGATGTACCTGGGGCCTGGGGTGGGGCATATTGTGGTGGCGGAGTGCAGGGAGGAAACCTAAGCAGGATCCACAGTGCACCTATCACAGTCCTGTAGACCATTGAGGGCCCTATGTGGCGGGGGTGATGTGGCCCGGAAGCGCAACATGCGTCTGCCCATGTCCATCAGTAGTGTCCAGGCGTCTCAGGGTTTGGGCCCGCGGGGTGGGGGCACCCCCATGGCACACAGTGCAATGAGCTATGAACAGTGGTATACATAATACCAGCAGTGCCCTACCAGTGCGCTACCAGGGTTGGGTATGTGGACAGGTCAGACAGCATGCACATGTCAACAGACGTAGTGGCAAGGAAACCCAACAGAGGCATGAGGGAGGGCAAAGTGACAGGGAACCCACCCGTGTAAGGGGACCCCTCCTACTGAAGCAGGGTAGGAAAGACACAAACACCTCCAGGAATCCTTGGACCCCTGGTGGAATGAAGGGGGATGGTCACAGAGCCCAGAGCCCTTTAGGCAGGGAATGCAGCAAGTACTCTGGTGCAAGACGGCAGCCTGATTGCCATTACCTTGGTGTGGAGGGGTGGAAGCTAGAGCCCTGGAAGAAGAAACTGAGGCCAGAATATGAATGGAACAGCCAAAGGGGGAGCCAAGTCAAAGGCAGGGGCAGCAGCAGGGGAGAAGGGGAAGCAGGATGCCAGAATGCCAGAATGCTCCGAGCCTAAGCACAGCTGCAGGCTGGTGAGGTTTTACCGGTGCAGAGCAGAGCGAGGACACGCAGCATCAAGGAGGGGAGACTGCTTGGTGGGATCTAGCACGTTTACAGGAGGGTTGGCAGCCAGGCACAGGGGAGATACCAGGATTACCTAGGAGACTGGTAGCTGAGGACAGTGTGAAGAACAGAGAACCTGACCCTATGCAGCTGCGGGAGCCTGAGCTACACCTGAAAGGGGATGACACCCGTATGGACCTTTCCTTGGGCAAAGCACAAGAACCTGAGAAACAGGGATAACACAAGCTAGCCCTGAGGGAGGGTGTACCAGGGAGGGGAACCCATAGTCCTCAGGCTGTGTGGCCCTGAATCCCCCCTGTCGCTAGAGGGAAGGTTGTAGGTACTAAGGCGTACAGCCGGAATCTGAGATGAGCCTGTTAAGCACCTGCTGCAGGAACGAGGACACTGGGGTACGAATGTAGCCTTTGTGGCAGAGCTTCCCCCTACCCTGAATTGTGTCTGTGGTGTAGAGGTTACTGAAGCTGAAGGGAGGCTATGCTATCATGGCCAATGAATGTACGTTTGGTTCTCTGCTTATGCCAACACCGCTACAGGGAGAGTGACCTATCCCTGCTGCTACAAACCTGTGTACCTTGCAATATGGGGAAACCTTAAACAGACATTGCTGGGTATTTGAATGGTTCCGAGGAATACTCTGTTTTCCTGACACCTGAACAAATATGTATGTATGTATGTGGTGCAACCGCACCATTGGGCAACATACATATCTGTCAGTTGCCTTACACCTCGGAGCCCAACTACTAGCTTTCTGTTTGATGCACACATACAGCCAAGCAAAGACTACATCTCCCAGAAGGCCCAACAGGGAGATTGTTGAGGAAGGCTTGAAGAAGAGGACAGCAGAAGGTTCCTATACGAACACACGCCCCTCTTAGCCAGGGGCGAGGGGTGCACCAATGCACGCACCATCGCACGCACCAACGCAGCACAAATAATACTCGAGGAGATGGCTGCCATGTCACGGAAGCCAGCCTTCACCCAATAAAACCTCTACCCCCTCACAGAACTGTTCTGCCTCCACCAGCAGCGCCTCATCCCTGGCTCATTCCGGAGGCAGAATCTGGCCAGGGTCAGGAGGGTCTGGGAGTGCCTCATCAGGAGGTACAATAGAAGCTCAGACTACCCACATGAGGCAAGTGCTTGGGGACAGGCACCCTAACCTAGGATGTGAAGGAGAACACCCTGTAACCAAACCACCTATCAACCACGCACTGCCAGGGAATGTCAGATGTTGGTGCATCCAGCTGGGAGTTACATCTGCCCCCCCCCAACAACAGAACCGCCCGGCCCCCAGGGGGTAGCTGCGACCATCACAGAGAAGGAGTACCCAGTAGAATGGTATGGTATGTGGCGCTGTTGCAGCCACAGTGATGTGCCCTATCCACAGGACACCACAGGCCCATCAAAGAGGCCAAGAGACACACCAGGGTATGTCACCTGCCCCTGTTTGTGATCACAAGGCTCAACTATATCCCCAGGATGTTGCAGGCCCCAATTCAGGGGTCCATCCCCCATCCTGGTGCTATGGTATCTGCCCCCAGACATGGGTAGGGTTGTGCATACATTGACCTCCCACAAGCAACACAGGACACATGGCATCAGCTACAGCCACCTATGCAGCCATTTATTTACCCCACCCCCATCCACGCCTTGTGCGGCCCCTCCCACCCCATGGTGCAGGTGGCACGCCCTCCGCCGCTGCTGCCGCTGCTGCTGCTGCTGCTGCCGGAGGTGGTGGTGGTGGTGGCAGTGGCCACTGCTATCCGAAGGTGGATCCTCGGCCTGCCGCCAGGAGCTCCACGGCGGCAGCTATGGCCCATGCCAATGTGGCCATGTCCCGCATCTCTGCCAGCATCCCGACCATTGTGTGGCGCATCGGCATGCCTCACGGCATTGTCTTCGTTGCTCGCGCACCACCATCCGCAGTACATGCCGTATACATGTGGGGAAGGCAAGTTGTGCGCTGTGAGACAGGGAACCATCTGCCACCTGTACACAGGCATCACCACGCCAGCACAGTTGGACACTCACCCTCTGCATCCCTGTGTGCCGCCTCGAAGTGCGCCCGCATCTCCCCGATGACCCCTGCTATTGTGCACAGCACATCCTGTCTTGACTGGAGTGCAGCATCCGCGGACACCTCCCCCGTGGCTGCGGTGGTGGGTGGTGCGCTGTCCTGCGCAGACTTTGGGACCTGTCCGCTGCCCTCCCTCGGGGGTGAATCTGGGGCCCCCGCCCCCATGTGGCCCCCTGCTGGCTCCCCTGTTGGCTGTGCCTCTGCAACAGCGCCCACGTGGCAGCACAGCCCAGGGTCATTGTCATCTGTCGCCTCCACTTCAGCTTCCATGGCGCATATGTCAGCTGTAAGGCAGAATGTTACATAGGTCAGATGGGCCGTGGCTGCCTTTCCCCCACCCCCGCACACATCCACTGCGCTGTGCCGCACCCTGCCCACCGTCGATATGTCCCCCCCCATTGGGCCGTGCACCAACAGCTGCCCCTGTGCTGGCCCGCCTCTAGTCCCTATGTCGGTGTCACCCCCTGGATCTCTGTTGGCCACGCACTTGCCCAACACCCCACCCCCAGTCCGCCCCTGCACATGTGTGTGTATTGTCTCCCACCAGTACAGCTCACTCAGACTTACCGGCACTTGGGTGTGCCATGTCCAGCGCAGGGGGCAGGCCATGAATGTACATTGGCCCAAGCCTGTCTGCCAGGCGCTACTCCAGCTCAGATAGGTTGGCCACTGGTGCTGGGCCCCCGCCAGTGCCCTGTGCACCACGTCTCTCCCTGGTCAGCTGTGTCCTAATATTATGCCTCTGTATGTACTACTTCTGGTCACACTGCCAAGAAAACCCAGGAGCTGCTGGGGTTGCCGGGAGTCAGTGTAGACTCAAAGGCATACATTGTTGTGTAGCTGGGCTTAAAAAATCCAGTAGACTTTGTGATAAGGAAGCTTATCATAGCTCAGGAAGGAGCTATAGAAAAGGTGAAGTGACTCTGAACAAGCAACCTGTCAGTTCTGGTAGAAATAAGAAAACAGAATTTTCCCATAAAAAACTACCAGGCCCAGAATGCACCAGGTTTCCAACAGCCATTAGAGGAGCTGAAGTGGGGAAACGTGTGTTCAATCAAGAGGGCTATGAGGTAATCCCTAAGCACTCATCTCAAAGGGCAGGGCCTGATTCAGCACAGCTGCGCTGTATTAGGGGGGAGCACTCATCTAGGCAGAATAAAGGTAGAGTTTATTCTACAGAGAATTGTCCTCATTATCCTGAGAATCAGCTTGAGCTTGATCATCAGTTTCATCTGAAGGATCACCAGAAGCAGAAGCCAAACCGGACGGACAGAGAAGGAAAGAAACCCTTTGGAAGAAGGAAGAGAAAAGCCTTTGAGAGGTCTAGAAGAGTCCAGAGCAGTACGTATACTGGGAGGCATTTCAAGGGCAAGCATACACCATTGGACTGGGGAAAGCCAGAGGAATGGTGCTGCAGAGCTAGGAAACTCCAGACGCTACCTTTGAGGGAGACGGCTGCACGTGGAAGGGACCCTAAGACCTGTGCCAGAAGGTATGTGAAGAGAGATCCAGTGTCCAGGGATCTGGATTGGAAGGCTGGACATAAGAACTGGACTACATACTGGCCAGGCTATATAGAGAGGAACTCTAACAGCAATGGAAGCTCAGGTATGAACACTGATCTATGCCCTAGCTATAACCTTGAAAGACAGCAGGGAAACAAGTATTCTCCTGAAAGTGCTCCATTGAGAGATTCATCTGTGCCAATCCATGATATTGAACCCATGCTTGTTGAAGAAGGGGGAATGATTGCAGATGAAGAATGTGTTTATATGGACTGCTCTCTGTCCAAACTCCTTTGGTGATTTTCTGTTATAAAGTACAGCAACCATCACAAAGAAATACAAACTTGTTCTTTAATCTACTCAGAAAAGCTCCTGTGTAGGATTTCTGGCCACGCTATAGAAAGCAAGCCAGCTAAGGGGTTTCAGCTGGATAACTACTAGCAATTGAGCCTTACCTAATTGCTTGTGAGCTAGGAGAGAATCACTTCTGAATCTATGTGGGAAGTTATCAGAAGTTAACCTGAAAAGAACAGGGGTTTTTTCTCTTTGTAGCTTTTGGTTTGTTGTTTGATATATGCTAAGAAAACATTAGCTAATGCCTGACAAGTTTGAATGTTGTTTTCCTGATTTTGATTTTGTTTTTCCAAGTTAAACACTGGAAGCAAGTAACCTGATTTATGTGCTACCAAGCATATCTGTGTTGGGAGAAATAACCCCATAAATAAATATCTTATTGGCTTTACACTTGAGCACAACTAAATTATTGTCAGCAGCTGTGTCTGGTGTGAATGAACTGCATTGCCCACAATCCCTTGCAAATCATATAGATATATGCACTTGCCAAGACTGTGAAGATTCTCACCCAGGCAGCCGTCTGACAAATGGCGTAGTTTTTCGGATTGCTTTTGCACAAAGAGGATTTACTTGCTGAGGATTACAACTAAAGTTCAAGTTTAAAGCTGGAAAAAAAAGATTTTCCCTCAACTGCACTTTGGAGGAGAAGTGGTTGTTCCAGGAAGCTGTCCCAGGAGGAAAAGACCCTGTGCAGAGCTGGATTCATCACTAGTACAAGGTAATAAGTACCTGGGCATGTCTAGTGGTGGATGGGAGTAAGCACAGGGGTAATTGAAAAAAAAAAAAGGTAGAAAAAAACACACCTGTTTGGAAGGTGGTGCACTTTGTGGTTTTTTTCTTTGTTTCTTGCAAGGATCAAGATGGATCCGAGGGAGATGGCTAGCTGGATGGCAGCCCAGTTTAGCAGGCAACAGGAGCTATCGCAGCAAGCCCAGGACACTGCTATGAAAGCCTTAATGGACCAGCAGAAGCCAGTGCTTGATCTGGTGCAAGCCCTAGTTCAGCTGCAGAGCCAGAGTGGAACAGATGCAAGACCAGCAGTAAATACTGGTACACCACATGTGGACAGTGTGGGACTCAATCAAGGGATTGGGGCATTTAGTTTTGGGAAGCTAACTCCAGATGATAATGTTGATGATTTTCTAGAGTCTTTTGAAAGAGTGGCACAAGCATTAGCATGGCCAGAGACCCAGTGGGCAGTAAGACTGGCAGCCTCATTAACTGGAGAGGCGCTTGCAGCTTACAGAGCAATGCCAGCAGCCCAGGCTTTGAATTATAAGGATGTAAAGGCTGCTATTAGAGATCGCCTAGGGTTGTCTATTTCAGAGTATAGGCGAATGTTTAGAGCTACTACATTGAGAGTGGGTGAAACACCCAGGGCTCTGAGTCAGAGAATCAGAGGTTTAGCTGTAAAATGGTTGGAGCCTGAGCAAAAGACAGTGGAAATGTTATTAGACATTATAATGCTTGAACAATTTATGTCTGCGGTCCCTAAAGATTTGCACACTTTCCTTATACAGCAAAATTGCCAAAATCTTGGAGAGGCAACCATGCTAGCAGAAAGATTCTTGGAAGCCACGCAGGCTTGCCATAGAATGGGTGGCCCTCTGAAGATTGGTGCTGAGGCAAGATGTGCTGTATCAGAAAAGAAAATAATTAAAAATGTTTCTGAAAATGAATGTACTGTATCAAACCAGATGATACAGTGGAATAGAATGAAATGTTTCAAATGTGGAAAATGGGGACATTTAGAAAAGGGCTGCCAGACACACACTAGCTTAGTGGGTGTGGATTTAAAACAGCCCAAAGAAGGATTTCTTTTGATGGTTGATGTGCAAGGAATTACCACAAATGCTTTGTTAGACTCTGGGGCAGACCAGAGTATGATGTCAAAAAGGCTTTGGAAGAGGATAGAGGCCCAAGAAGGATTTGTGCCTAGAACCCCTGAAAGCCAAGTTCACATCAGATGCATTCATGGTGCTGCAACATCATATCCCACCTATAGGCTAAAGGTTAAGTGCCTGGGGGAACAAGAGGAAGTCCTGTTAGCAGTGGTGCCTAGGCTACCCTTTGATTTGGTTCTAGGAAGAGACTGGCCAAGATTTAAGCAGGGTCTAGTGGAAGGATTAGGAAAGAAGGAGGGAGAAGGTTTAATGGTAATAGCTCCCGGGCCTTTATTTGGAAGTCCTCAGACCCCAGCTAAAAAGATGGTTAAGCGTCCAGAAGACCAGGCTACCCCAAAGCAGACATTCATCCTAAAGTACCATAGGGTCACAGAGAAGGCCCAAGCTCCTAAGCGGGCAACCCCTCAAGCTGCTGGGTTTGACCTGTGCAGCATAGAAAATGTGACTGTACCTAGCCAAGGGAGAGCCCTGGTTGACACCAGTCTCCAAGTGGAAATACCTATTGGATGCTATGGGAGAGTAGCCCCAAGGTCCGGATTAGCCCTTAAATATTTCATCGATGTGGGTGCGGGAGTAATTGATCCCGATTACAGGGGCAATATTAAAGTTCTGTTATTTAATTTTGGACAGAATGGCTATCACGTGAAGACAGGAGACAGAATTGCCCAATTCATCTGTGAGAGGCTGGATTTTCCACCTGTGGAGGAGGTCACATCCCTGGAGAATTCTGAACGTGGAACCAAAGGCTTTGGTTCTACTGACGTCAAAGGGGTTAAAAACCTAGCTGCCACCTGTGCCCGAGAGAGGGAGGTGAATGAAGAGGAAGATTTGGGACCCCAGGTATCTGATTGTAAAGAAAAATCAGAGCCCCAAATAGGTGAGGACCTGACAGTGGTACAACAGGAAGAAATTAGGAAATTGCTTAAAGAATTCCCAGATGTGTTGACACCCATACCTGGGGAGACATATTTGGTTGCCCATGAAATAATAACTCCTCCTGGGAAATTAGTTTGTCAAAGGCCATACCGCTTGCCTGAAGCCAAGAGACAGGAAGTAGTGGCACAAGTCCAGGAGATGTTGGACATGGGAGTAATAGAGGAGTCAAAGAGTCCCTGGAATAGCCCCATAGTCCTGGTGCCGAAGCCTGATGGATCTTTAAGATTTTGTATTGACTTCCGGCAGGTAAAAGCCATATCAGTTTTTGATGCATATCCAATGCCAAGAATTGAAGAGCTGTTGGACCAGCTGGGACAGGCTCAATACTTAACCACCCTTGATATGACAAAAGGATATTGGCAAATCCCTCTCACCAGGGAGTCGAAGCCGAAGACTGCGTTCAGCACCCCCGTTGGCCTTTTCCAGTTCAAGAGGATGCCTTTCGGACTGCATGGAGCAGCGGCTACCTGCCAAAGGTTAGTGGATCAGGTACTTCGACCCCACCAAAATTATGCTTTTGCATATATGGATGATGTCATAATCCATAGTAACACCTGGGCGGAGCATCTGAAGAGGATCAGGGCAGTCTTGTGCTCCATGAAGCAAGCGGGAATCACTTTAAACCCGAAGAAGTGTGCCTTTGCAAATAGGGAGGTAAAATACCTGGGCCACCTAGTGGGAAGAGGAAAAATTAAACCTCTAATGAGTAAAGTAGATAGCATCAGGAATTTTCCTCCCCCAACAACAAAGAAACAACTAAGAAGTTTCTTAGGACTTATTGGATACTACCGCAGGTTTATACCGCAATTCGCAGAGAAAAGTGCAATTTTCACGGATATGCTGCGGAAGAATTGTCCAAACCAGCTAAAGTGGACACCTGAAGCTGAAAAAGTGTTTTCAGTCTTAAAAGGAAAATTGTGTATAGGTACTGAAAGGGGTGGACTTCAAGAAACCCTTTCTGGTTCAAACAGATGCATCGGATGTAGGGCTAAGAGCGGTTCTATCCCAGTGTCATGAAGGGGAGGAGCATCCTGTGATGTACCTGAGCAGGAAGTTGTCACCAGCTGAACAAAAGTATTCCACAAAAGAAAAATAAGGATTAGCTATTAAGTGGTCAGTGGAGGCGTTAAGGTTTTACCTTACAGGGAAAAAGTTCCAGTTGGTCACAGACCATGCCCCACTTAAGTGGTTGCAGCAAATGAAGAACCACAATGCCAGGTTGACACGCTGGTACATGGCCTTACAGGCATTTGATTTTCAAGTTGAACATCGTGCTGGGAAGTTACACAAGAATGCGGATGCCCTTTCCCGTATTATGGACTGTAGAGAAGAAGTTTCACCAGTGACACCAGTCCGTAATAACTTAAGCAGGGGGGTATGTGATAAGGAAGCTTATCATAGCTCAGGAAGGAGCTATAGAAAAGGTGAAGTGACTCTGAACAAGCAACCTGTCAGTTCTGGTAGAAATAAGAAAACAGAATTTTCCCATAAAAATCTACCAGGCCCAGAATGCACCAGGTTTCCAACAGCCATTAGAGGAGCTGAAGTGGGGAAACGTGTGTTCAATCAGGAGGGCTATGAGGTAATCCCTAAGCACTCATCTCAAAGGGCAGGGCCTGATTCAGCACAGCTGCGCTGTATTAGGGGGGAGCACTCATCTAGGCAGAATAAAGGTAGAGTTTATTCTACAGAGAATTATCCTCATTATCCTGAGAATCAGCTTGAGCTTGATCATCAGTTTCATCTGAAGGATCATCAGAAGCAGAAGCCAAACCGGATGGACAGAGAAGGAAAGAAACCCTTTGGAAGAAGGAAGAGAAAAGCCTTTGAGAGGTCTAGAAGAGTCCAGAGCAGTACGTATACTGGGAGGCATTTCAAGGGCCAGCATACACCATTGGACTGGGGAAAGCCAGAGGAATGGTGCTGCAGAGCTAGGAAACTCCAGAAGCTACCTGTGAGGGAGACGGCTGCACGTGGAAGGGACCCTAAGACCTGTGCCAGAAGATATGTGAAGAGAGATCCAGTGTCCAGGGATCTGGATTGGAAGGCTGGACATAAGAACTGGACTACATACTGTCCAGGCTATATAGAGAGGAGCTCTAACAGCAATGGAAGCTCAGGTATGAACACTGATCTATGCCCTAGCTATAACCTTGAAAGACAGCAGGGAAACAAGTATTCTCCTGAAAGTGCTCCATTGAGAGATTCATCTGTGCCAATCCATGATATTGAACCCATGCTTGTTGAAGAAGGGGGAATGATTGCAGATGAAGAATGTGTTTATATGGACTGCTCTCTGTCCAAGCTCCTTTGGTGATTTTCTGTTATAAAGTACAGCAACCATCACAAAGAAATACAAACTTGTTCTTTAATCTACTCAGAAAAGCTCCTGTGTAGGATTTCTGGCCACGCTATAGAAAGCAAGCCAGCTAAGGGGTTTCAGCTGGATAACTACTAGCAATTGAGCCTTACCTAATTGCTTGTGAGCTAGGAGAGAATCACTTCTGAATCTATGTGGGAAGTTATCAGAAGTTAACCTGAAAAGAACAGGGGTTTTTTCTCTTTGTAGCTTTTGGTTTGTTGTTTGATATATGCTAAGAAAACATTAGCTAATGCCTGACAAGTTTGAATGTTGTTTTCCTGATTTTGATTTTGTTTTTCCAAGTTAAACACTGGAAGCAAGTAACCTGATTTATGTGCTACCAAGCATATCTGTGTTGGGAGAAATAACCCCATAAATAAATATCTTATTGGCTTTACACTTGAGCACAACTAAATTATTGTCAGCAGCTGTGTCTGGTGTGAATGAACTGCATTGCCCACAATCCCTTGCAAATCATATAGATATATGCACTTGCCAAGACTGTGAAGATTCTCACCCAGGCAGCCGTCTGACAACTTTTAAGACAGACCTGGGGAAGCTACTGCTATCCCTAGGTGTAAGCAGCATGGAAGCCACAGTGAGCACTAAGAGGCAGAATCAATCCCAGAGCTGATGTTGGCAGTATCAATGTGAGAGACACCTTTTGGCTAGACTTTGGGATTTCTTTGAAAGCACTACTTTGCTGCTGCAACTGTGAAACATGCAGAGACTTTGTTGGCATTGTAGCCAGGCTGGGCAAAGGTGGCAAAATCACTCCATAGCCTTCCATGAGAGTCAGCGATGGTGCTCCTTGTAATGGATTGGCAGTGATGCTAACTACAAGCTTCAGGCCCTGCGCTCCGGTGCATGTGTGTCTGACTCTGATTGACCAACTTGCTGCACCGGATGCTCCCCCCACTCCCTTTATTTTCTGTGGCTGGTGAGCTGGCTGGGATGAGAGGGAAGAAGGGTGGTCCGGCATCTTTGGTGTCCTGCAGCAAAGCTGAAACAAGTTGAAAAGTTCACACTTTACAGTGTGACACAATGGTGCATTTCCCTCACTCACAGGATCAGACATTTGGGAGCTTCATTTGTGTGTGTCTTAGGAAGAGTCAGTGGGGAGACTCCATGCATGTTTGTGTGTCAATTGGTACATGTGTTTGTGACTTTCTCTGTGTCATGGAGACTACTGGAAGGGATGGGTGCCTCTGTGTGTATGTTTGTGTGGTGTGGGGAAGAGATGGCTGTGTATGTGGTGCAGGGGTAGGTTGCCTGGGTGTCTTCTGGTGGGAATAAGGGCAGTGCCATTTCGAGTATATTCATTGTTCCATTTTCTCCCCCCTCTTCAACCTCTGACCCTTGCAATCTTACACCCTCTCCCTGCAGACCCTCTCCAGCTGCCTCTCCCCAACTCTATTCCCTTACCAGCCTGTGTCCCTTTTTCCCTCCCTCTTGTCCTCCATTCCCTTCCCCCTATCTTTCTTTGTCAAACCCACTGCCCCTTAAAATTTGTCCCTTCTATCTCCAGTGCATCTCTGGCCCCAGCAACTCTTCAGTGGCCTTCCTCTCTCATTCAGCCCATGGGACAGGCTGCTCTCGTGGGCACTGAAGAAGGCCATGATTGTGGAGAGCAACATATTGCTGTTCTGCTCATTGGTCTATGGGACAGGCTGTTCCCACAGGCACTGCACACTACTGCGCTACTGGCTACGATCACAGGCTTTGTCAGTGCCTGAGGGAGCAGCCTGTTCTGAAGGCTGAAGAAAAGAAGAAGGCAGCAATCATGGAGAGCAGTACAATGGTGTGCAGTGCCCATGGGAAGAGCTTATCCCATGGACTGACAAGCAGAACACCAATACACTGCTCTCCTCGATCACTGCCTTGTTCAGCCCATGGGACAGGCTGCTCTGAAATGATAAAATATTTTAAAATTTCAAACTGACAGCATCAAGAACACAAAATTGCAAATCTTGAAGACAATCAATATTCCACTATCCCCCAACTAACACCCTACAGTTGACTCCACACCAAGAACCATAGTACAGGACCCATAAAGCAAATCTACCATTCCATAAGAGCACTTACTTCCAAAATTCACACAACAAGGAGCGTACCTAGAAAAGAGCAGCTCCATAGATATTGCAGTGGAAACAATAACATCCAAATACCTACTGAGAAAACTGAAGAAGTCAGATTCCTACACAGAAACTCCATACTAACAGAACACCTGGCCTCTGTTACACACTTTGGGCCCGATTTTCGAAGCTTGTAAACGGGGGCGCTGGGTGAGAATGTCCACAGTCTTGGCAAAGGCAAATATTAGTATGACTTGCAAAGGATTGTGGGAAATGTAGTCCATTCATACCAGAATCAGCCGTTCACAAATAAATGAGTTGTGCTTGCTCGAGTGTTAAGCAAAGAAAATATATTTTATTTATGGGGTTATTTCTCCCACACAGATTTACTTGGTAGCACAAAAAGGATACTTGCTTTCAGTATTATACTTAGGAAAACAAATCAGGAACAACAACTGAACTTCTTAAGCAATCAAATCAAACAATAAAGACCTTGATGGGGAACAGAAAGGTCTTTCAATGGGCTCCTACTAATACCTTTTAGCAGTGCTCCAAAAACAAAACAAAACCCCAAAAAAAGGAATCAAAAACTGTTCTTTTTCAAGGATAACTTCTTGTATTTTCACACACACCTAGAAGTGTCCTTTTAGAGCCCACGTGCAATTATGCAAGGCTTAATTGCTAACAATTAACCAGCTGCAAACCTCTTGGCTGGTTTACTTCCTATACGTGGCTCAAATCCTACCCAAAGCTATCTTGTAAACTTTTCTGGGTAGATAAAAGAACAAGATATATTTCTTTTTGATGGTTGTTGAATTTGTGAAAGTATATTACCACAGCAGCCTAGACAGAGAGCAATCCATGTAGTCACACTGTTCATTTATAATATCTCCTTCCTCTTCAACTATCATAGAAGCAATATCATGGACTGGCTCAGGGGAATTTCTTAATGGAGCACTCTCAGGACAATACTGGTTTCCCTGCTGTCTTCCAAGTGAAGAGCTAGGGTATAGATCAGTGTTCATACCTGAGCTTCCATTGCTGTTAGGGTTCCTCTCCAGAACTCCTGACCAGTATGTAGTCCAGTTTTTATGTCCAGCCTTCCAATCAAGATCCCTGGACACTGGGGCCTCTCTTCACATACCTTCTTGCACTGGTCTTAGGGCCCCTTCCAAATGCAGCCATCTCCCTCACAGGTGCCGTCCGGGGATTCCTGGCTCTGTAACCCCACTCCTCTGGCTTCCCCCAGTCCAATGGAGTATGCTTGCCTCTGGAATGACTCCCAGCACACGTACTGCTATGGACTCCTTTAGACCTCCAAGATGCTTTTCTCTTCTTTCTTCCATGCTGCTTCTTGCTCTCTCTGTTCTTGAGCTCTGGGTTCCTCATCAACTCCAACTCCAGCTCTCTGGTCTGCAACTGCTGCTGCCTCTGCTGATTCTGTGTAGAATTTGTTTTACTTTTAACTTGTTTAGAGGGATACGCCACCCTAGCACAGCTCAGCTGTGCTGAATCAAGCCCTGCCCTTGGAGATGAGTGAATGGGGATTACCTCATAGCTCTCCTGATTGAACACACGTTTCCCCACTTCAGCTCTTCTAGAGGCTGTTTGAAACCTGGTGCATTCTGGGACTGGTAGTCTTTTATGAGAACATTCTGTTTTATTATTTCTACCAGCAAAGACAGGTTGCTTGTTCAGAGCCAATTCACCTCTATTATAGCTCCTTCCTGAACTATGATAAGCTTCCTTATCACAAGCTCTAGGTGCATGCTACATGTGTAAAAGCCAGCCTTACCTGTGTAAAACCGCCATAACTGTGTAAACCAGATATTAAACAAGGCGGCTTGAATCGTTGAGGCCCAGTTACTCGCACAGCACCAGGCGCCAAGGCCCAGGGGCGTGCTGCCATGAAACTCACATAAAGTGGATTTCCAAAACCCATGTGTGCTGACATTGGACATCACAAACCACGTAAGCCTAAGCTTCCCAGTGCATATGACACTGATGGTGATCAGCAAACCCATGTATTGGCAGAGCAGTGCATAGTAGAGCGAGGGGAGCATATACAGGCCTATATCCAATCTATGCAGACGTAAAGTGATGCAGGACTGGCAGAGAAGCTATGTGGGCCATGCACATGGTGTTCCAGAGATGGATACACGCCCTTTGTGCCCGGGCACAGTGGAAGATGCGGCAGGCAGTGCATACCCATCAGCAGGCTGAGATGCAGGCACCATGCCCCATGGGTGCAATTGACAGAGGAGGAGGTCTACCAGAGATACAGACTGGAGGTGCAACAATAACTGAGTTGTTTAGCATTCTCAGTGTGGACCTGGAGCCCTCCACTGCCAGAAGCTAGGCCCTGCCAGTGGCCATGATGGTGACCACCGCCCTGGGATATCTTGCAACCGGCAGCTTGCAGCATGTGATAGAGGCGACTGTCAGAATCACGCAGTCTACTGCCAGTCACTACATAAGTACCTTCACCAGGGCCCTGCTGCAGAGGATGCACTACCTCATAGCCTTCCTCCAGACACAGCAGATGCGGCAGGAGACCATGTAGATGTTCTATAATGTTGCTGGGTTCCCATCAGTACTTGGAAGTATAGACTGCACCCACATTGCACTGCAGGCACCATGTCTGGAGCAGAGGGCATAACGGAACAGGCATAACGGAACATGCAGTTCATTGTGGATGCCAACATGACCTTCACTGATGCGTGTGCCCGCTACCTGGGGTCCTGCCACGATGTATTTGTCCTCGCCCAGTCCAGCCTGGGACAGGCAGCATCTGGGGGTCAGCTTGGAGATGTGTGGCTGCTAGGTGAGTGTGCATATGTGTGAGTCCCAGGACAGGCCCAGAACATATGCTGCTATTTGTAATACAAATAGGTGGTGATATGTGTTACATACATATCGCAACACATGAGGAACACTGCATACACATGCTCTGCTGTTCCACCGAGCCATGCGCACTGTGGGCCATAATGCACATTGTGGTGACAAGAAGAAGAAGCCCCGTGGCTGAAAGCAGGCAGCACTCACCAACATGTGTAATGTGGAAGAGCACGGGTTGGCGCCATGTAGTGCAGCTACATGGCAGCAGTCCGTGTAGAGCACATCCATGTCTGCCCCATCCCAGCCTGCAGACCCCACAACCGCATCCCTATGCCATGACCCTGCCCCCCTCCCAACATGACAGCCATGTCACCATCACCCATTGCCCCCCTCCAAATACCTGATTGCTGCACAAGTCATATGCTGGAGTAATCTCACTGCCACAGTGTCGCTGACTGGTAGATATTGCACCCCACCCTGCTAGAAGATGGTGTGCTTTATGCTGTCCATAGAAGCTCATAGACTATACCCAATGCATGTCTCATGCTCATGTTCACAACTCACGTTGCCCCACAGGTGACCATGGATATCCCCTGAGGACCTGGCTGCTGACCCGTGTGCCACCCCATGAACCAGCAGGAGGAGCAGTACAATGGCACCTATCAGCAGACCCGGGAAGTTGTGGAGTGCGCAATAGTGGTGCTGAAGAGCCGCTTCTGGTGCCTCAACAGGAGTGGTGGGGAACTCCTCTACAGCCCGGAGCAGGTATGCAAGATATTTGCATCATGCTGCATACTTCACAATCTGGCATGGATGCATGGAGTATCGGACCCAGAGCCAGTGGTTGTGGAAGAGTGGGAGGCTGCAGAGGCAGCAGATGGTGATGGTGCAGAGTCCATGAGCCAGCAGTAGGCCAGGGCACTGACCCACCGTGTGCCAGCAGTAGGCCAGGGCACTGACCCACCGTGTGCGAATGATGTGTGACAGTTTCTTAGGTGACTGCCTCGCACCAGCACCAGAATAGGACACACACAATCACTAATAAAATGCCCAATACTACGCTATGTATGCAGAGTGATACTTTATTTCCCCCACGTGTCCTCTCCGATGGCCATGGGTGCTTCCCCTGGGCTCTCCGCTGGCCATGGGTGCTTGCTAACACGTGCACCGTGACACAATGGAGCGATGTCCTATGACGTGCTGGAAGTGTTGTCACTCTCCCCAGAAGGGAAGGCTGAAGGACATGGATCAGGGCTACCAGAATGCTGTGCTGGTGCACTGGCAGCTCCAGCACCCACCCCCTGTGCCCACATGAGGCCCAAGAAACTGCACAGAGAACCAGCAATCAATACCTGGTATGCTGCCATCTCCCTCATCCGTCGCAGGTGTTCCTCCATGTGGCACTTCACGCACAATCTGTGGTTCCACCACTCCTTGCGCTCTGCCTCCCTTGCCTGTTCTGCAGCCTGCAGGTCCTGCTGGATACTGTGCAGCTTGGACAGTATGCCCTCTGTGCCATCCAACAGGCATATACCCTCCTGCAGAAGCTCCTAGTCCAGATCTGTGCCCCCTGCATCCACAGGTTCATTCAGGATGGCGAATTGTAGCTCAGCAAGGGAGTCAGCATCCATCTCCAGCTCCCGACCACTGGCAAACACAGTAGCCTACTCCACAGCCCTGGCTGGCACACTGAACTGTTCCTCTGCCCTGGCTGGTGCACTGGACCGCTCCTCTGCCTTGTTGGGTGCACCAGCCCCTATGGCTATGCTTCATCCCGGCTGCACACTGACATCATCTGTGGTGGTTGATGAGGCTCCCTCTGATGCATCTGTCACAGGCTTGGAGGGTAAGATCCCTGGCAGATCTGTGGGAGATCAAATGGAGTAGAGGTTAGTGAAATGGGTTGCCAGGTCAGCCTATGGGGTGGCATCAGACCCACTACAGAACTGTCAGGTAATATACAGTCTGTAACCGTTCCCAACCCACGCAGCACCCAAGGTCCAACAGACAGACAGGTAGGCCCTGGGTGGACAAAACCATGGTGAAGACAAATACATTGCCATCAAGATGCCACCCAGGCCATGGGGCACCCCTACTCACCTTCCTGTGTGCCTGTGGTAGAGATGTCAAAGCCTGCAACCCCTGAGATGGCAACTTCCTCCACGAACTGCAGCACCTGTTCCTTCAGAGGGGTGAGTCTGCGCTGCTGTGCAAGTGGCAGCCTGCTGTTGCTGGCTTTCTTCTCCTTCACTGCCTGACGTACCATCCGCCATTTCTTATTTATATCCTCCACCTCCCTGTTGTGATGGTGGATGGCATTAACCCTCCTGACGATGTCATGCCATGCTATCAGCTGGGTGCTGGCATCCCCTGCTGCAAAGAGGGAAGTGTGATGCTTCAGGATGAGCATCAGGGCCATAGCAGTCTCAGAGGGCGTGAAGTTCACCTTTCATGTTCGCTTTGCTGCTTTCGGTGCTGTGTCTGCTATTGTGTAGCTCACGCGCTATGGCATGTTAGGATACCTGCATAGGTCATTTTACACATTCGCGGTTACGACTTGCATCGGTTCCATGCCCCGTTCAATGGCATATCCAGTACCCATGTAGGCTATTGAGTGCTGATGTTTCAAAAATCTGTGTGACAGCTGCCATAGGACACTATAGCTGCACAGCACTGTGCAACAACAACACATGCATGCATAGATTTCCCGAGTGGATTACCTAGGTAGGTCAGCTAGCACAGTTTGCGGACAGGTGCATGCCATTGCTCTGACTGTGCCTTTGCAGGGCAGAGGGCACCCTGCATGTGTAGTGCTGCTGTGCCACACCCATGCTGCCCATAGCTCATTCTGCATGGGTATGGCTCACAAGCGCTATATGTGCCTATGCCCTTCTGCACGGGTTTGGCACAGAGACACCATCCATGCAGAGCTATGCCCACACCCTTCTATACATGTGGTGCCTCAGTGCTATACCCACACACATGGATGTGCCCACATGGCACATACTTCATGCCCATAAACCCCATACCCCCTCCACTGGTCCCCTGCACCACCCATGCAGACACGCCACCCTGCCTCCTCAAAACAGACAATGCAGTGTGTTTGCAAAATGGGAACTGTTTATTAACAAACCTGTCACAACTGTTACATTGGTGGAAACAGTAGCATACAATCAACAATGGTACATACCACAGACTGCCCCATTACAGCCCATTGCAGGACATACACTGGCATGGGGATGGCCTATGGTGAAGGGAGGCCCTGCTTCTGTCCTCCTCCTCCTGCATTAGTGAGGGCATCCATGTCCTCTGTGATGGTCCATGCCACGGTGCTCACCTCCTCCCTGAGGAGCCGAACCTCTGCCACCAGGGTGGCCAGAGCCCAGTCACCGGACAGACAAGGAGGTGGAGCTGTAGAGGGGCCTAGTTTGGCATGGCCCTAGCATGCCAATGGATGCTGTCATTTATGATAACCCGTATAAGCACAGCAGTGTCCCGACTGCCCGGCGGGTTTGAAACTAACCTCATCAACATCATCTGAAAAAGATCTCCGTCTTCTTCAAACCTCCAGCTGGAGCGCACCTATGGCAGACCTCGCTCTCACACTGAACCAAGCCACCTACCGATCACAGCAAGTATACCACTTCTAAAACACTGGCTATAAATGAGTCTTCCAGCACACCCATCTAAGCCAATATCAATATTCTCCTATGGTCACACATATCCTATGATCTGTAGCCTCATATACTGTTGTCAGTAGCCTATATAACTTTGTTGATAGTACCTATACCATTGTCAATAGCCTATATAACACTGTCAATAGCTTCTTATACTGTATAACATTGTTGATAGTACTTATACTGTTGTCAGTAGACTATATAACACGGTCAATAGCTTCTTATACTGTTGTCAGTAGCATCATATACCGTTGTCCATTGCCATACTGTTTTGTGTCTCACTACCGTACTCTCTGTCCTGCTATTGCACTATACGGCAGCATATCTACAGTACTTCGCACACAACAGGAACTCGCAAAATGGCCCTCCAGCTCTTCGCCCTTATCAGCTTTTTCCTACTGACTCACTGGCTCGGAACCTCCCAAGCCCTTTACATATCTCATGGAATTATCCCCATCTTAAATAGCCATGGAAAAAGGTGGTCTGGACCCCCATACTCCCACCCAGGAAGTGACACCTACACACGCCGCTCCCATTTGATACACATAGCACTCCAGCTGCCCAATACACCCACCCAGGAAGAACCTCCGAACTACCGACCCCTAAGATGTGCCATCATAAATGCGCGTTCTATTCGCAAAAAGTGGCCTGTGGTTCTTGAAACAATTTCCCGCTATGACCTAGAGATACTCATGATCACAGAAACCTGGCTATCAGCTGAAGATAACGTTCTCATCAACCAACTTCTACCACCCAATTTCGACATACACACAAGACATAGAGAAAACAAAAAAGGAGGAGGGGTGCTCATAGTCTCCAAATCGGACCTTAACTTCCACATAACAGATTCCTCTAGCTCAAGCAATCTAGACATACTCTCCATTACAAACCAGCAAATCTCCCTCAACCTCTTATACAGGACACCGTCCACGTCTCCAGATGACCTCCCAACCATTATTGACCTTACTGCCAGCACCCTCAATCCCAATAAACCAAATTGGATAATGGGTGACTTCAATCTCCCATCGTTATCCCAAAACCACGCAATTGCCTTCCTTGGTGCTATGGAAGACCTGGGACTCAAGCAAATTATCAATAAACCCACTCATATAAAGGGAAACATTCTGGATTTGGTATTTGCTCCTCAGACAGTCATTGAACAAAACCACAACCTACCAATATCAATCGTTGATGTACCCTGGTCAGACCACAAACTGATCATTTTCCAGATCCCCATCATCAATGAGAAGCTGCACAGAAGCCAAAACATGCACAGCACATCACGGACGCCCACAAGAAGATTTAGACCATTTAACAGAGAACACATCTTGGCTGAGACCCAATCACTCCTCAACAAAACCATACCAGACCTCGACGAACTAATCACCTCCTGGAACTCCAATCTGCATGCCATATCACAACCTCCAATTTCCAATAACACAAAGAGGAGAAAAAGAAGCACCGCCCCATGGTTCTCTCCTGAATTGCGAGCCTCTCTGACTCAACTCCGCAGACTGGAACGCCGCTGGCGCAGATCACTTTCCACTGAAGATCAGACCGCCTACCGTACTCACCTCTCCACACACCGTGAAGCAATCACAACCACAATGAAACAATATCACACGGACACCCTAAAGAGATCACTGAATAAACCACGTGACCTCTTCAACCTGGTCAAATCCCTCTCAAAGGAACCTTCTCCCGAACAACACAGTGAGATTCATCCACAGAAATTCGCTGACTACATGCAATCCAAGATAGTGCAAACTAACAAGGTGTCAACAGTCCCGTTCCAAGAACCAACGAATGCAACCCCACTAAATAACTTCTCTACACCATCCACTAAATGCATCGAGGACACCATAGCATCTCTCAATACCTCCACTGCACAAACGGACCCATGCCCAGCTTTTTGGATTAAGGAGCTACGTTGTGCGTTCAGCCCCTTCATTGCAAATCTAATGAACCTCTCATTCACAACAGGGTACTTCCCTGCAGCACTCAAGCAGACTTCCATCAGGCCACTTTTGAAAAACCCCAAGCTAGACCCGCAAAAGGTCGAATCTTATAGGCCTATAGCTAGCATTCCCCTCTTAGCCAAGATAATTGAGAAGGAGGCACAACGGCAAATCCAAGATCATATAGACACCACAGCTCCCCTAGATCACTGCCAACATGGGTTCAGAGAATATCATGGGGTCGAGACCCTTCTCACGAACCTATTCAACGACATTATCACAGGCATTAACAACATCCGACAAGGATTTGTACTCGTCTTCTTAGACATCGCTGCGGCGTTCGACTCGGTAAGCCACGAAATTCTCCTCGGACGACTGAAAGAGAAAGGTATCTGCAACAGTGCATTAGAATGGTGTAACTCTTATCTGGATGGTAGATGGCAATATGTGAAGTCCGGTACAGAAGAGTCAAAACGCTTCCATCAAAAGCAAGGTGTGCCTCAAGGTTCCTCATTGTCTTCCCTACTATTTAACATATACATGCAGCCCATCTGCGACATCATAAGATCTTTCAAAGTCAACTGCTTGATATACGCAGATGACATTCTCTTATATATGCCTTTCTCTACAACTCAATTAGACCTGGCACCGTTGGTAGACTGCCTCAATTCGGTCTCAGAGTGGCTCCAATCACAAAACCTTCGCATTCAACATAAAAAAACAGAGGTGCTCTTCATCTCCAAAGACCCCAACTTCACCCCTCCAGCCCACGTCAGTGTCAAGGAAGCTGACCTACAAGCTAAAGAAACAATAAGATACCTTGGAGTTACATTGGACCAACGTCTGGATATGAAACATCACATAAATAACATAGTCAAAGCTGTATACTTCAAAATACGCTCGCTTAGGCATATGCGCTCCATGTTGGACCCTGATGACTTCCGAACCATATACCAAGCACTAATCCTGCCACACTTCGACTTTGCAAATGCCATATTACAAGGTCTCCCTCAATCCACTCTTAGCCCATTACAGATGGCCATGAATGCCGCAGCAAGAGTCCTCTACGGAGCCTCCAGAAGCGATCACGTAACTCCCATTCTTAAACAGCTTCACTGGCTCCCCATCCATGGGAGGATCATCTTTAAAACCCTAGTCCTATCATTCAAGGCAATCAAGGGTATCTCATCCTCCTCACTCACAGATCTGATTCACACTGTACCCCCCAACAGATCCAGAAGAACATCAGCCGTAAACCTACTGACAACCTCGAAGGCGTTGACAAAGTGCAACATGACAACCTCAAACAGAGCCTTCAGTTTCTATGTACCCAAATGCTGGAACGCTCTACCCTCCGACATAAGGGCCATTACTGACCTACTCCAGTTCAGGAAGGCACTCAAATACCACCTCTTCCTTCAATACTACCCTACCAGCAATTGAACCAGAGGAAGTGACCCACTCATGAACACACCATGCCGTTCTTGATATTATTAAGACTCTATTCTGTTCTATGTAATTATCTCTTGTATATAGTTTACCCCGGTTCTCCAAGTTTGTACTCCTGTTCGATGTAAACCAAACAGCTTGTTGTTATGGTCTTTATGTTATAATGTAAACCGCGCTGATGCCGAATAGTGCGGTATATAAGAACTTGTAATAAATAAAATAAATAAATAAATGCTGGGGTGACTGTGGGGGCCCCCAGATGCGTAGGGTGGACCTCCACTGCCTGTTGCTCCTGGCCCATGCAAGCCATGTGATAGGTACTTTGCCCCCTGGTAGGGATGTGGGAGAGCATGGCTGTGGGCTGCGGGACATAGCCGAGGGGTGCAGTTCCTCCTCTGGGCTCCCCACCAGGTGCCTGCTGGCTTGTGCGGCACCGCACCGCCATACCTGGGGTGCTAGGAGAGTTGTTCCCGCATCCCCACTGTTACCCTCTCCATTCCTTCCCCCTCCTTCTCTGACTCCCTACCCTGCCCTTGGCCCTCCATTCCCTCCCCCTCTTTCTCTAACTCCCTGCCCTCCTCCTGGCCCACCGATCACTCCTCCTCCTCCTCCTCTGACTCCCTGCACTACCCCTGGTTCCCTGGTCCCTCCTCCTCCACCTTTGATTCCCCACCCTCCACCTGGCCCCCTGAATCCCTCCTCCTTCTCCTCTGACTTTCCACCCTGCTCCAGGCTCTCCAATCCCTCCTCCTATGACTCCACATCCCGTTGCTGTGCCCCCTTGCTGCCCTCCCCCTCTATTGTGCTGTCCTCTCATACAGTGTCACTGGACTCCTCCTCCCCATCACTGCTGTAGGTACATCTGGTCTCTGCACCTCTGGTCGGCTCTTCTGACACTGCACTGCTGCTCCTGGGTGGTGGGCGTGATGGACCAGTGGTGTCCGGGGCCTCCCTGGAGCCGGCTGTGGGGGAAGAGGAGGGGGGTTATTAGTCTGCACAGTTATGGCTCTGGGGTAGGACTGGCACACCTCCAGGGGGCCCACACATGCAGTGCACAACCCACCTTTGGGCTGCGGGGGCATGCCACCCCCACAGTGCACACTGCACACCCTCTCCTTTGCCCAGCTCCATCCAGCTCTGTTCTCCCCCACACATGCCCAGCTGTGGCTTGCCAGCCGCCCCCCCCCATATGATAAGCATGCACAGGGGGCAGTGTAAGCAGGTGTGCAATGTGCACCTGGGGCCACCACTGGGAGTGCGTGCCCCTGTACTGCCCATCTGGGCCATGTCCCAGCCATGTGTGTGTGCACTTGCACGTATTATGCACTGGCTGGTGCATACATGGGATAGTGGCACTGGGGGATGGCACGGTCGCCCAGAGCACATTCCCATTATTGCATACAGAGAGTCCACCACCAGATGGTCTGCCTGCACCTGTCCGGCAGCCATGGCTGCCATCCCCTGCATCTGCTGGGCTCCACTGTGTACCCCACTGACTTTCCTTGACTGCCAGCTGCTCCCTGATACACTGAGGCTGGTTTGGTCACTTCTGGCACAGTGTATGGTAGTGGCACTTCAGGGCCTCCAGGGTGCAATGCACTCCGTATTTACTGTGGGAGAGGGTGGGGGACACACATGGGTTCAGTTGGGTGCTTCAGTATCTCCTGTTGTGCATACCTGTATCCTGCCTCAGTCTGGTGACCTGTCCATCCTTGGAGCAGGGGCATACCCATTGGTATGAGGTGTGGGTTGCATGTGATGGTACACCTCTGGTGTCATCCACCATATTCCTGCTCACTGCTCCCCTGGCCCTTTGACACGTGCCCTGTGCCACTAGAAACATAGAAACATGACGACAGAAAAAGACCACAAGGCCCATCTAGTCTGTCCTTCCATAACAACAACTACAACAGTCCACTTTTTACCTTTAGAGATCCTCTGTGTTGGTCCCATGCTTTTTTGAATTCAGTTACTGTCCTCATCTCCACCACCTCCACTGGGAGACTATTCCACGGATCCACTACTCTTTCCGTAAAGAAATATTTCCGCATATCACTCCTGAATCTATCTCCCTTCACCCTCATCCCATGTCCCCTCGTAGCAGAACTTGCTTTCAATTGAAAGAGGCTCTCTCCCTGAACATTTATGCCACGGAGGTATTTAAACATCTCAATCATATCACCTCTATCCCGCCTCTCCTCTAAGGTGTACATATTAAGATCCTTAAGTCTGTCCTCATATGCTTTATAATGAAGCCCATTAATCATTTTAGTAGCAACCCTCTGCACCGACTCCATCCTGTTCACATCCTTTTGAAGGTGCGGTCTACAGAATTGCACACCATACTCCAAATGAGGTCGCACCAAAGACTTATACAGAGGCATTATCACCTCCTTTTTTCTGCTAGCCATTCCTCTCCGTATGCACCCAAGCATCCTTCTAGCTTTTGCCGTCGCCTTTTCTACCTGTTTAGCTACTTTAAGATCATCGGACACAACTACGCCTAGGTCCCGCTCTTCTTTAGTGGACAAAAGTACTTCACCTCCTATGCTGTATTGCTCCCTTGGATTGCTGCAGCCCAAATGCATGACCTTACATTTTTTAACATTAAATCCCAGCTGCCAAATTCTAGACCATTCTTCAAGCTTAGCTAGATCCCTCCTCATGTTATCTACACCTTCCTGGGTGTCTACTTTATTGCAGATTTTGGTATCATCTGCAAAGAGGCAAACCTTACCCGACAGCCCTTCCGCTATATCACTAACAAAGATGTTAAAAAGAATCGGACCAAGGACAGATCCCTGGGGCACACCACTGGTAACATCCTTCTCCTCAGAGTGAGCTCCATTTACTTGTACTCTTTGTCGCCTCCCACCCAACCAATTTCTAACCCAAGCAGTAACTTTAGGGTCCATCCCTAGGGTGCTCAGTTTGTTTATAAGTCGCCTGTGAGGAACAGTGTCAAAGGCTTTACTGAAATCTAAATACACCACATCTAGAGCTCTCCCTCGGTCCAACTCCCTGGTCACCCAGTCAAAGAAATCAATCAGATTTGTCTGACAAGACCTGCCTCTGGTGAATCCATGCTGCCTCGGATCCTGTAATCCGCTGGACTCCAGAAACCTCACTATTTTCTCTTTCAACAGCGTTTCCATTAATTTACTCACCACTGAAGTTAAACTAACCGGCCTGTAGTTTTCAACCACATCCTTACTTCCGCTTTTGTGTAAAGGCACCACATGAGCCTCTCTCCAGTCCTTTGGCACCACTCCCGACTCCAACGAGGCATTGAAAAGGTCAGTCAGTGGAGTTGCTAGAACGTCCCCAAGTTCCCTCAGTATTCTAGGGTGTATCCCATCCGGTCCCATCGCTTTGTCTACTTTAAGTTGAGCTAGTTTCTCACGAACACAGTCTTCTGAAAATTGTTCAAGATGTCCCTCGCTTCTGTTCCTATTTGTGGGTGTTTTCTGAGGTCCTGCTCCTGGTTCTTCATCTGTGAACACAGAACAAAAATATTTGTTAAGCAATTCCGCTTTATCCTTATCAGCTTCTATATATTCCCCCCCTGTACCCTTGAGTCTGACAATACCACTTTTGCCCTTCCTCTTCTCACTAATATATCTGAAAAATGTCTTATCCCCCCATTTTATTGCATTGGCTATTTCCTCCTCCTTTTGAATCTTTGCCTTCTTGACTACTTTGCTAGCTTCTCTAAGTTTTTCCAAATACAGATGCCTGTCTTCCTCTCTCTGTGATCTCTTGTATTTCATGAAGGCCTCCCTCTTTTTCTTTACTTTTTCAGCTACTTCCTTCGAAAACCATAGCGGTCTCCTGTTCCTTTTGCCTTTATTTACCATTTTAACAAAAAGGTTGGTTGCCATTAAAATACCCCCTTTCAGTTTTGCCCACTGTTGTTCTACATCTCCCAGGTGTTCCCATCCCACTAACGACTCCCTGAGGTATTGGCCCATCTTCGCAAAGTTAGTCTTCCTAAAGTCTAAGATCTTCACCTTGGAATGGATTCTAACAGCCCTAGTCCTAATACTGAACCACACCATCTGGTGATCACTGTATGCAAAATGATCTCCCACTACAACATCAGAAACACTTTCACCATTGGTAAGCACCAAGTCCAGTATGGCCCCTTCACGTGTGGGGTCTGTTACCAATTGCCTGAATAGTTCTCCCTGTAGAGAATCCAGGATCTCCTTACTTCTAGATGATACTGCAGCAGGAATGTGCCAATCAACATCTGGCATATTGAAATCTCCTAGCAGTAGCACTTCCCCTTTCCTAGCAATGCTGCGTATGTCTTCAATTAACTCTCTGTCCACCTCTTCCTCTTGTGAGGGAGGTCTGTATATCATACCAATGCAAATAGATTTCTCTTTCCCTCTTTCTAGTTTAACCCACAATGCCTCCTCTCTCCCTTTTAAGCTCTGTAATTCCAAAGCTTTAATAGTAGTTTTTACATAGAAATAGTTCCATCTGGGCCACTGCTTCACCTGTGTCGCCCCTCTGGCTCCTTCAGACACCTCTGCAGTCCTCCTCCCTTCCCTTGCTCCTATCTATTGCACAGGCTTTCCTTGGCACCATGGTACTTGGTTGTGGGCTGTGTGTGGCTTTGGCTGTGGGCACGTGTCATGCCAGGGGGCATCCACTGGCTCAGGGGCCAAATCACCGCATGGTTTATTATGCATCGTGCAGGACAGGGCGTCACAGTTGTGTGTGCTCGCCTTTACACATCTGTCATGTTCTGTGACATCACATCATCAACATGCTGCCACATGTTGATGGCAGGCAGTGGTGGCAGGCAGTGGTGGCAGGCAGTGGTGGCAGATCCACTTGCAGGGACAGACAGATGACACATATGTGGATTCTGCCACAGGCCCCCTCAGACCCCTGTGGCGGGCCCGCAGGGGCTGGGGGGTGGGGCAGGTGTCCAGGGCATCTGCATTGGCTGGCAGGGTCCCCTGGAGTGGGCAGCCCAACCATAGCTCCCCCTGCACCAGGCATTGCTGTGCCACTCTCACAGTGCACACTACACGCCCTCCCCTGTGCATGCATGCCTTGTGGTGTTGCTGCCAACCACCACCAAGTGGTGCAGAAGCCTCCCCACCTACTGTGTGTGGGTATGCCTCCTGCTGCAGGCAACCAGGACTGGCACCTGTACCTATGCATGGCTCATCCCCCCACCAATGCCTGTTTGGCATACATTGAGGCTGCCACCAGTATGTGGCTTGGCACCACAGTCCCGTCTCCTTGTGCAGACACACAGCTGTGCCTTTCAGGGTATGTATAGCCTAGCATGGTGCTCAGCCCCCCTCCCCACCCGTTGAGGCCTCTTTACCTGCGCAGCCCAAGTTGGATGCCCCTCCATATAGCTGTAGACAGCCGCAGGTCATGGCCTGCCAGAGTACCCTGGTGTATAGCACCCCCTTGTGTTGCAGCATAGATTGGAAAAGGGTCTCACTCTCATTGGGGCTGAAATTCATGGCATGGCAGTGAGGGGGACCGTGAATTTCAGCCCCGATAAGAGTGAGACCTTTTCCAAAATGTGCTGCGACACAAGATGGTGCTATACCCCAGGGGGTTCTGACAGCCGAACCTGCGGCTGTCTACAGCTATATGGAGGGGCATCCAACTCTGGCTGCCTCCCTCCTTGTGCAATATCTCCCTTCCTTATTTATATTTCCTTCGCTCCTGTGTCTCTTCCCTTCTACTGCCATAAAGTCCTGGCTCCCATGCTCCCTGTAATCCACTTTCCCTCTTATGCACTTCCCTTACAATATTTCTGCTTCTCAACTGGCGATGAATACAGCTGCCACATTACCTTGGCAGGCAGCCCTAGACACATTCGGGAATGTTGCCCACACAGACCCACTCCATTGGTGGCCCTGCCCCATGCCTGCTTAAGGAAAAATCCTGCCGCTGCTGCATCTGCTCAGCTACAGCAGCAGCGGTGATACTGTTATTAGCACAGTGCGGGGCCTCTTGAGATGCATGTATACATGCCTGCTCGCCTCCACGGTCCTGCTGGTCATGACCCATCTTACACGAAAAATACGTAGATGAAATTGAATGTGAAAAATTACAAGAAGACCTTGATAAATTGGAAGACTGGGCATCCAAATGGCAGATGAAATTTAATTTGACAAGTGCAAAGATATGCATTTAGAAAAGAACAACCCAAACTATGCTTACACGATGCAGGGTACCACATTAGGAACTACCACCCAGGAAAAAAATTTAGGCGTCATCGTAGATAACATGTTGAAACCCTCTGCCCATGGTGTGTTGGTGGCCAGGAAAGCAAATAGAATGACAGGAATCATAAAGAAAGGAATGGAGAATACAACAAATGATATTATATTGCCTCTGCATCGTTCCATGGTGTGATCGCACCTTGAAGATTGTATGCAATTCTGGTCGCCATAGCATAGCATAGGATATAGCATTATTAGAAAAGATACAGAGAAGGACCACCAAAATGGTAAAGGGGATGGAAGGTACACTATGAGGAGAGGCTAAAAAGGTTAGTGCTCTTCAACCTGGAAAAGAGATGACTGAGGGGAGATATGATAGAGGTCTATAGATTATTGAATGGTGTGGAATGGATAAACGTAGATCGATTGTTTACGCCATCAAAATATAGAAAGACTAGGAGACATGCAATGAAGGTACCTATTTAAACTGCTCAGTGTAACCTATTTAAAATTGCTAGGTACTTTTGACCTAGATTGGCCACTGTTGGAAACAGGATACTAGGCTTGAAGGACCTTGGTCTGACCGAGTATGACATATCTTATGTTCTTATATCTCAAGAGGGTGTCTACTCTATTGCAGTTTTTGGTATCATCTGCGAAGAGGTAAATCTTACTCGATAGCCCCTTTGCAATATCATTTACAAAAACGTTAAAAAGAATCAGACCAAGAACAGATTTCTGCAGCACATTACTGGTAGCATCCTTCTCCTCAGAGTAAGCACTGTTTATCTGTACCCTTTGTCTCCTCCAACCCAACCAATTTCTAACCCAGTCGATCACTTTAGGGTCCATCCCCAGTGTACTCAATTTATTTATAAGTTGCCAGTGTGGAGCAGTGTCAAAGGCTTTACTGAAATTGAAGTACACCATATCTAGAGCTCTTCCTTGGTCCAACTCTCTGGTCACCCAGTCAAAGAAATTAATGAGATCTGTCTGATAAGACCTGCCTCTCATAAACCAAGCTTCCTTGAATCCTGCAATCCATTGGATTCCAGAAATCTCACCATCTTTGTTTTAGCAATCTTTCCATTAGTCTATTCACCACAGAGATCAGAATAACCAGCCTGTAGCTCCCAATCTCATCCTTAGTTCTGCATTTGTGTAAAGGGACCATATGTGCCTTTCTCCAGTCTTCTGGGACCACGCCAGACTCTAAAGAAGCATTGAAAAGGTCAAACAGTGGAGCTGCTCCTCCTGGCCCTTCATCTCTGAACACAGAACAGAAATATGTGTTAAGCAAATCTGTTTTATCCTCATCAACTACTATATATTCCTCCCCTTCACCCTTCAATCTGATAATATCACTTTTGCACTTTCTCCTCTCACAACATATCAGAAAAAAGTTTTGTCCCTCTATTTTACTGAGTTGGCTTTTTCTTCAATTTGTATCTTTGCTTTCCTGACTAATTTCCTAGCTTCTCTAAGCTTTTCTGAAATATATTGATGCTTGTTTTCCTCTTTCTGTGATCTCTTGTATTTTATGAAGGCCATCCTTTTTTTTCTTCACCTTTTCAGACACTTCTTTCAAGAACCATAGTGGCCTCCTTTTCCTTTTACATTTTCTTACATTTCCTTACTTTCCTAATAAAAAGGTTTGTCACTCTTAAAATATCTGCTTTCAGTTTCACCCACTGCTTTTCTACATATTCCCTCTTACCCCTCCTGTAAAGGGCTGGCCAAACTGAGCACTTTTTAAAAGCCTATACATGCAGGGATCAACTGTAAATCCAGAGGTGAAGAATTTTGTTCATACAAGTGCATTCCCTATTGGCCTGATTCTGTCCCGCATGTAGGTTCCCTCTGCGTGTCCAGTCTGAACCGGACGCACAGAGGGGATTGCGATTCTGATCCCGCAGGGCACGTCTAGCCCCATGGGATCAGAATCGCAGTCAGGCATGTACATGCAGGAAGGGACTGCAATTCAGTCTAGCCTGCACGTACATGCACAGCCCGACTAACTCAGTCAGGGCTTTTAAATGGAGCCGCGACATCATGGCGTCATGTTGCCATGGCACCGTGGCTGCATTTAAAAGCCATGATGCCAGCCGCCAAATAAAAGTGTTTATTCCCCACAGTCTGACCCCCGATCTGGCCTCCTAAGGCCAGGGTCGGGCTGTGGGGAATAAATTCTGGCCCCCTCCCCGCACCATCCGTGCTTCGGGCAGTTCAAAAAAATCATGTCCAGGGAAGTTATTCCACCTCAGAGGTGGAATAACTTCCCCAGACATTTCGCGGGCCCTGGACGTACAGGGCCGACATTAGAATAAACCCTGTACATCCAGGGCCAGCGACCGCCAACTACCCTCCAAGACTCTGCCCCCGGGCCACCCATTCCCTACCCCCATCTAACTTCCCTGCACAACAGGCGGAGAAGTTAGTCAGGGGCAGGATCCGGCACAAATAGTGGGGATGGATGTCCCATCAGGCCGTCCATCCCTGCTATTCATAGCACAGAGTAACCCCTTATATGAAATGCGGGATACATGTGTAGATTTTTGGCCTGCCCATTTCATGCCACTATTATGCCGCCCAACATGCTCCCTTGTAATTTCTAAGTATTATGGACACCCACATGAAAAATTAGTCCATTTTCATACATGTGGAAATGCTGGGTTTTCCATGTGGAATGTGTTTCTAAAGCTTTTAAAATAGCCCTTTTAGCTTGCTTGCTGTCTATTCCTCAGAGGATAGATATTACAATAAAAGCAGTTTATTTTGGAGTTCATTATACAGCTATTCTGAACAACATCAGCAAAGCATGGTAGGCAATTTTCTGACTGTGAAAACATGTCTGCATGCAATTAAATCATGCTCTTCACAGTCAAGGAATGAGTTCATTTTTGGCACTGTCGATAGCTGGGAATGGAACTCCTAAATGAAAAAGTATCACTGGGCTGAAGGAGGAAAATACACAGCAATGGAGAATTAAGTCACTAGGTCAGGAATAAGGTTGCAATGAGTATGAATCAGTTGGTACACAAGTGGAGGAAGTAAAACAGTGTAATATCTCCAATGCTTTACAGGCTTCATTCAGTCTGGCCATTGCAAATCTCCTAATTCATCCCAGTTAGCAAATGTTTTACTGCTTAATACGCACTGAGACATGTCAGTCATCTTTTGGCTCAGTTTTCTAGACCAGCTGGAAGCTCTAATCTTTACTTGAGATGTTACATTTAACTTCTGTAACACCAACTCTTCTCTGCTATTAAATCCTGCAATCTGACAGACCTACAAAATAGACTCTGTGAGAAAAGGAAGGGTATATGTGTGCAGGAGAATGAGAAGGGGTGCGTATCCACATATGTATGAGAAAAAATATTTATGTCAGTCTACTGTGTAACCCTCTGTTTGCAAGGCAATCATGAAAAGGCTGCGGTCAATTTTTGGTACTGTAGAATAAAGAAAACTGCACAGATTGTGGGATGGGGATAAACTAGGCTAAGTCCAAGGGGTCCATTGACATACAATTTCAAAGAAAGGATTCACATGCTTAAGAGGTCATTCTCAAAGAATCTATGAGCATAAATGGCAACATTTGCATGTGTAGATTGCATATATGTGTAAATGGTAATTTCCAAAAGTCATTGTTTCCATGTAGAGATCCATACCATGCAGAGATTTTAAGGGGGCATGACTTGGATGGGCCAAAAATCCACACATCTATACCCCATCTTGAAGTGTGAATAGTCATTTATGTAAAAAAAATGTGCCCATCAGCTTTAATACAGTTCAGAGGCATGCACAGATTTTTAAAAAGTGCTTGTTTCAGCCTAGGACTTGACGTAAGGGATTAAGGGAATAATGTTCCTTTATCCACTATTTTTTATTTCCCCCTCAAAACTATAGTAAAAAATTGCAGTTTTACAAGTTAATTGGCATCTCTTTTAGATCTAGGTTTGTAAAATGGCCCCACTGGACATATTAGTACCAGCACTTCCTTGTTGAAGTTGCATAATCATTGCTCCTGAGTGTAAATTCCAGCACTAATATGCTGAAGCTGTAGCACTGAAGCTGTGCATATACAAATGTGTACAATGGCTGTTCCTTTTGTACATGCTGGCAAATACACATGCGCTGATGCACATCCTTACTGAAGACCAGCTTATCCCAAAGACTTGGAACGACTGTCTTCCAGACCTTTATGGACTGCTAAGTCCTTAACAGAAAATTCCAGCAGCCATTTAGATAAAGAGAGCAAGTGGCTATCTCAGTGGATGGCTTCATCTTTCTCTGGAGCACACAACTCGTAGTTGCCTCTTCCCTTCTCCTGGGAACCTCAGAGAGTTGCAGCACCTTGCTACCTTATCTTCTGCTCCGTAAAAGATGTCTCTCTCTCTCCTAGAGTCACCTAAATAGCCTCCATAGAAACCATTCATGGGGATGGACTGGCATATCACTCTAGATTTACACTGTCGGGAACCTCTTTATTCTGAAAATGTTCCCTCTATGGAACAGACTGTTTTTCTCTATAGTAAACACTTATCAGCTTGACACCTGTCACTTGAAAATGCATTAGTACATGGGGAGTAATTTTTTTATTTTTTATACTTTAATAATTTCCAAAACATGCCAACAATAACCAACAACAAGCCTCTGATCGAGGTGTACTCTTATCCCCGTCAGGAGGCAAATGACCTGTACAGGCATTGTATAACAAATAACACGATTTCTCAGTTCTTTAATGATTTTACGTTTTTTGTTATTAACCCCCCCTCCGTTCCTGCCCTCCCCCCTCCCAGTCGTAATCTTGGAACTCGTCCTTACTTAGTAACCCTCCTAAACCCTCCCAGCCTCTCCCCCTCATCTTCCTCACTGTTTATTACCCCTTTGGAGCTCTACCCCTCACCCCTAGAGTCCCAAATTCAATACTTCATTTCGGCTGCGTGGGCTCAGGTTCTAAATGTATGGTTCCCAAATCAGCATAAGAGAGGACCATCTCCGCACATTGCCCCTAGCCCTCCACCGCTCTGCCAACATCAGCTGATGAAAACTATTGCGCCACTCCCAAAAGGACGGCGGATTTGAATCTCGCCATTTGTGGAGTATCGGGACCCCCACCAGACAAGCCTTACGCACCCACAGCTGCTCCCATCTCCCTTTGGGGAAACTTCGGCTCAGTTGATCCAGGGCCACCAAGGAGCCGGTCCAAGGAATCCTCTGATGTATCAGCCCGGCCAGCCAATTGCTGATCCGAGTCCAATGCGGTCGAATGTGCTTACACTCCCACCACATCTGCAGTAAATTAGCCAAAGGCTCCAAACATCTAGGGCAGCTCCCGTCTAAGGTAATGTGACTACGCAAAGCCCTTCTGGGTGAAAAATGTGCACGAATTATACACTTAAATTGGATTTTTCTCCAACGTGCACCCTCCACCAGCTCAGTGATCCACCCCAGAGCCTTCTTAATAGATCCAGGTGGCACTTCCCGTCGCAATTCCAGGGCCCATGCCCTCTCCACTCCTCCATACTCCGGCTCGACTCCATAGCACTCAAGCCTTGCCTTCAGCCCAGCTATCGATGGGGGGCACTCCCCCCAATATCAAAAAATTCTAGAATTTGTGCCGATCGTTCTACACTAAGTTCTTCCGCCAGGAACCCAGCCACATAATGAGAAAGCTGCATGTAAGCAAAGTAATGGTTGGGCCGCAACTCGTACTCTCTGCATAACAAAGGAAATGACTTGCATTTCCCAGACGGATCGACTACATGTCCTATGTTCCGGACTCCCTTCTCATTCCATATTCCGAATGCACTTGTCTCTGATCCGGGGGTAAAGCACACATTACCTTGTATTGGTAGCCAACTCGATACCATCCAGTTCCTTTTCCAGTACACATTTATTTGTCTCCACGTGCGGCGCATGGAATTGAACATTCCGCTCCGCTTAATTCTAATCGGAAACCGAGCGCTCTCCATATGCAAAACTGCTAGCACCGTATGGGGAGACACCAGGACCTCCTCCAGTGCCCTAGGCGTATAGGTTTCTGTCCCCCCCTAGCCAGTTTCCAAGGTGCCTCGTCTGACACACCAATGCATAAAGCCAGAGATCTGGAAGCCCAATCCCGCCTTTACTCCATTTACCTACCAAACGGTTTATGGGAATACGAGCTCTAGCCCCTTTCCACAAGAACCCCTGTAATTCATTCTCTAGTCTACGCAGATCCCTACGCAGCAACCATACCGGTAGGGTCTGCATCCAATATAAAATCTGTGGCAGAACCACCATTTTCACAGCAGCCACTCTCCCCAATAAAGACAATGGGAGAGGGTTCCAGACTTTCAACTGATTCTGCAAACGAGACAAAATTTTCTCAAAATTACACGCATAGAGCTCCTGAGGCAACCTCGTCAAAACAATACCTAAATAAACAAACTGGTTTGCCGCCCATTTCAACGGGAAATCCCCCCCTCCCCCCCAGCGACCCTGGAGTTGTCCCGAGACATCTAATGCCTCTGACTTATCCTCGTTAATACGGAGGCCTGCAGAACTACCAAAAAACATGAACTCCGCCAATAATCGAGGCAAAGACTCCCATGGGGAAAGCAAATGGACCAAGAGATCATCCGCGAAGGCCGATACTTTAAACCCCTGTGCGCCTAACTGTATTCCACAAATTTTATTATCTAGCTCTATCCTACGAATTAGGGGATCCAATGATAAAACAAACAAAAGTGGGACAGGGGACAACCTTGTCTCGTACCTCTATTCAGAGGAAATGGCGCAGACAAAACCCCATTACAAAGAACTCTTGCCGTTGGATTAACATAGAGGGTCTTCACCATTTCACAAAAGGACGGCCCCAGTCCATAAAGAGGCAGCAAATGTTGTAGGTAGCTCCAGCTAACCCGATCAAGTGTTTTTTCCGTGTCAAAACTGACCAAAAGAGATTGCAGGTTCAGATCATGTACCCACTCCAACGAGGCCAATATTTTGCACAGATTACGCACCGCATACCTTCCCCTAACAAAACCTACTTGCGAATCATGCACCAATTCCCCCAACACTCCCACCAAGCGGTCCGCCAGTATTTTTGCCAACATCTTTGAATCAAAGTTTAGCAGAGAAATAGGCCTGTAGGAGGCCACCTGGGTCAGGTCCTTGCCCGGTTTAGGTATCAATATGATATGTGCCTGGTTGTTACCCCAATGAAAAGAGTCTGCTTCCATTCTTTGACAAATCATAGCCACCATTAGGGGACCTAACATCTCTGACAAAAGTTTATAAAATTTGGTTCTGAACCCATCCGGGCCTGGTGATTTATAACAACTCGCCTTCGAAATAACCTGCAACACCTCCTGAAGAGTGACCAGCTGCCCCAGTCGGGTGCTTTGTTCGATACTCAACTTAGGCAAAACAAGGTCCTGCAGGTATTCCTCCATTTTGCTGGGGGACTCTGCATCTGTGGTATACAACTTTTGAAAAAAGTCTTTAAACACTGCTACTATCTCCCCCCCCCCCCCCCGTCCTTCCGAAGAATCCCCTGGACATTACGGATGGCCGCCACCATTTTCCCACCCCTAAGGCCCTTCAGACAACGTCCCAGTAATTTACCCGGCTTATTACCAAAACAATGTAGCTTATAGCGGTAGTACAATAACGATTTCTTTGCTCTCTGATGTAGCACCTCATTCAACTCCGCCTGGATTTCCCACAGGTTCTTCCTATTCTGTGTGGTGGGATAGCACCCACTCAGCCGCCTCGCCTGTGTTACCCGTTGTTCTAACCTAATAATTTTCTCTGCTAGCAATCTTCACCTCCTTGCCCCAAATCTAATTATGTCACCTCTCAAAACTACTTTAGCAGTTTCCCACACCAATTCTGGGTCATCCTGATGGCATTGATGATTCACCTCAAAGTCCTGCCAACGTTGGCGGAGAAACTGGATGAACTGAGTGTCTTTATAGGGGAACCGCCATATGCGGGTGGGGTTAAGACCCCCCTCCCCATTGCAGATCTAACCATATCAGTGCATGATCAGAAATCTCCGTTGGGTCGATTTCTGCCTCACCGGTATGAGCAAAGAGACTCTCTGATATCAACAGATAGTCTATCCGTGCACTAGTACCGTGCGCCCTAGACTGATGAGTAAATTCCTTTTCTGATGGGTGAAGTAGTTTCCATGGGTCTACCAGACCCAATCTAGCCCAGAAACTTTGCAGCATGCGAGCCATCTGGCTTCTCTCCCGTGATCCGGTCCCTCTAGATGTGTCCATGTCTACTTCCAAGACCCCGTTGAAATCCCCACCTAGGATCAACGGGATATCTGCTAGTTGTTCCACTTTTGCTGCTAAACGATTATATAACTCCTGGTCTAACATGTTGGGGCTATATAAATCCCCCAAGATTATCTCCCTATCCTCTAACATTCCTTGCAAGAGCACACAATGCTCATTTGGATCAACAACCTCTCTTTCTAAAACAAAACGCACACGTTTGTGGAATAAAATAGCCACTCCACCTTTCTTACCCATCGCCAGTGCACCCCATACCTGGCCCACCCAATCCCTGCATAGTTTATGGTGCTCATCGGCCGTCTGGTGGGTTTCTTGAAGCAACGCAATATCACACTGATGTCTGGCTAGAGCCTTTAGAATTTTATATCGCTTCACTGGGCTTCCCATTCCACATACATTCCATGAAATTATCTTCAGAATATTGATACAGTATCAGGCCTTAACATCAGCATTAACTTCGACTTCCTAGAGGGGACCCCCCAGCCTGGACCCCCCCCCCCTTTGGATCTATAGGTTCCCCCTCTCGGGCCTCTAAATTGCGACCTTCCCCCCCCCCCCACCATTCCTGAATCCCTCCTTCCTCCTGAACCCATCTACCGAACTTCCCCTCCCCTCCCCTCTCCCCTTCCCTATCCCCCCCACCCTCCCCCCCCCACCTCCCCTGGCCTCCGTGTTCTACCCCCTTTGCCCTTCCCCTACTCCTCTTCCCTCCCTTCCTACCCTCCTCCCAGCTGCTTTGCTCGCCTCTTCTACCCTGCCACATTAGATGTGACCGGGCTCCCCCCGCTCCCCTTCAGGCTATTTCCCCCTCCACTCTATTCATCCCACACCAAACATAGCAAAGTATTAACCACATTTCTGGGTATTCCAGACATATATCAGTGAATTGAATAATATAACATAACATCGAAAAGCATTTCTGTCTCCTACTGCAAGGTTCAGATGACCCCCATCAGGCTTAGCACTGTGTGGGCCAGAAAACAATGTCAGAGAGTGAGGAGGCAGCAATACGCAGGACTCCAGCCCACCGTCCTTCTCTCTCCCTCTCTCCCCATCCTCGAATGTGGCATAGCCCACTCGCGACGATCTCACGGCGTTCTTGCCGGCGCACATCCCTGGGGAAAAGTTTGTCTCTCCAATTGTTCCATGTAGGGTGTGGCTTCCTCCGCTGATCCAAACATCCGATGCTTACCCTCATGTACCACATGTAGGCGCGCCGGTTACTGTACAGAAAACCTAATGTTGGCTGCTATCAGTTTCTGGCATAAAGGTGCATAGGCCCTTTGGCATTGACTTACTGCTGCTGAATAGTCCTGTGTAATTCGAATCTTTGTATTGTCCCTTTCAATTATGCCGCGTCTCCGGGCCTCCCGCAAAACAGTTTTCTTTTGCTGAAATTGTAGAAACTTAGCCAGCACTACCCGTGGCCTTGGGTCGTTTGATGTCTTGGGGCCTACTCTGTGAGCCCTCTCAATGACAACCTGAGGGCTCCCCCCTTCTTCCCCCATCAGCGAGGCCGATAAAGACTCTAAATAGGGTCTCAGTTCTTTATCCCCAATCCAGCCGGGGATGCCCAAAAACCGGAGGTTGCTGCGTCTTGGGCGGTTCTCGAGGTCCTCCAATTTTTCTTCTTGGGCCCTCAGGGCAGTCCGTACCTGTGTCAGCTCCTGTGCCAGCTTCTCTACTTCCTCCTCTGTGTGAGCAATGCGGGCCTCCGCCTCCTGCATGTGGGCTCCAAACGCATCTACGGAGGTCTGCAAGGAATCCATTTTATTCCGCAGTGTTTCAAATTGTATGGAGAGTGCACCCGAGACCGCCGCCGATATCTCGTCCACTGAGAGCGCAGAGGCCGACGCAGGCAGTGCACCAGGATGAGGGGGCGACTCCGCCATTTTCTGGCCTCCCACGGCACGGTCTTTTTCTCTCCTCCCAGCCTTCACCGCAGCCACCATCCTCCACAAGCTTCCAGAGGTAAGCACCGCTCGTCTTCGGCACTTGGGGGGGTTGAAATTCCGCTGTTGTGCCTCTCAAAAAGGCACTAATTCGCCGGCATGGAGCTAGGGAGCCCGGAGCTCAAGAAAAACACGTCTTCCCCAAGCTCACCACATCACGTGACCCTGGGGAGTACTTTTATAAACGTTTCCCATACATAAAGCTGTGTTTACGTGCACAGCTCTTATGAAATTACCCCAGCAGTTGCACGCATCAAAGTACATGTGGTGACAAGAAGGTGCATACTTTTACGTGACTTGGATGTAAGCGTATTCTGGGGCGGGGTAGACAGAGCACTGGCAGAGTCATGATTTACAGTATGTGCGTGTTTTATAAAATACATTCAAGCATTTAATCCTGCTCCCCGAAGGCATATATGTGCACAGCTTCAATCTAGCTGTGCTTTCTGTGTCCTTAAAAATAGGTTTGGAATAGCTGCCTACTTGACCTCCCAACCTAGGTAATAAAATTGCCCTCGGCATCAAAATGGATATGCATGCAGCATGTGCTATCTGTGAAGGGTTTGCAGTAGTATGTATATGGAAAAATTCTTCACTGAAGATGGCCCAGAATGGCCTAAATACCTGAGTTACCACCCCTACCCCAACAATCTCAGAGCCTGGAGACATTAGTCACTGGCTGTTAGACTAAATACTGTAATTGTGCAACCCACATAAGCTGCTTGAGTATTTCTGGCACAGAATATTTTGCCATTATCAAGGGCTTTCACTGAACTGCACTGAGCCTTAATTTATGAGCTTAGACAGGATTTATACCTACATAGATGTGGTTCTGTGGATAATCTGATTTCAAATTAAGCCCCTGCATGTTTTAGAAAAAAAACGGCTTCTATCCGGTTTCACGTTAGATTAAATTTTGTCCTTTAAAAAGCAAAATGCTATCTCTTAAACTCTGCATTAAAAATTATTTCTCCACTGCATATTGCCTAGTACTCAGTGGGGACATGTATTCATTTCAAAATGAAATGTAAAACACAATGCAACAGGCTTGTTGAATTTCAGCATGAAAGAACAAATCCCGACAAAATTTACTTTTCCCATTTCGTATCATTCTCTTTTAGCACACTCTATTTGCAAACACTAAAACAGAAAATTAAATTAAATTTAAAAAAAAAATTAAAATGAAGCAAAAAACAATTGGGAAACTCTCCCCTAAAATGAATCCAAGTGAAACAAAAATGTATGGAATGACTGAATAAAAAAGTATGTTGATTTGTAATTGAAAGAAGTGTGCTACATTATAGAAAACAAATTTAAAAGCCAATCTGTGGTGTCTTTTGAATCTAGAAAATATTGCATAAACATTTCCAACCTACAGGAGTTTTTCATGCAATTATACGTATACTTGTATTTAGGTACTGAATAAATGGCAAATGACAGATGCAACCATCATATTTGTGATACCTGCAGATCTATACTTAAAAATTATGCTCCAAAGGAAAGCTTAAACAAATTTTTTTGAACTTTTTTGTTGGACTAAAAGCTGAGGTTGCCATTAAGAAGCGTCCTCTGTTTGAGTCCTTTTATTTCTATTTTAAGTGATCATGCATTTTAAAAAACACTGACATCAAGGAGCCAAACAAGTCAACACATTTCAAACCATTAGAATAATAAAGGTTCTGCTTTAGGGAAGGCAGTATTTATCTGGATTTTGTTCTCCCTCTCTATTATACGTAGAAATTCATTTTCATCCTGTAGGAGCTCAATTGGCTTATGCAGAAAAAAATGGCCGCTGCAGCTTTTTAACTTCACTAAACTCCGTCCCCAGTTCACCATTAAAGAGCCAGAGTTTTCAGACTACCATGGGTCAATCAATCTGTAAATTTAGACCTTAAGACCTTTCCTTGCCAAGATTGGGGTATATGTAGTAAAATACGCCACTTCAATTGGTCAAAGGTATGATGGTTTGAAATCGCGTTAACTTGTTTGGCTGATTGATGAAAGCATTTTTTAAAATGCATGATCATTTAAAATAGAATAAAAGGACTCAAACTGAGGATGTTTCTTAATAGCAACCTCAGCTTTTAGTCCGACAAAAAATTTCTAAAACATTTCTTGAAACTTTCACTTCGGAGCATAATATTGAAGTATAGGTCTGTGGGTATCATAGATAATGGGAAATATTTGATCCTATACTGGTCCATAATTGTTTTGGTAACCACCATACTTGTGGCAAACACAACAGAAGTTGCTCCTCCCCCAGCCTCCATGTTTTGTTGTGTTTGCCACTAAATAAAGACATTTATCCATCTTGCTCAATTGCCTTTCTGAGTCTCTTAGGCACCAGTTTTGCTCATAATTAATCCCTGTAGTCATTGATAGTTTTAACTATCAAGAATGCTTAGTTCATCTGAAAACCTTCAGGCCTGATATTCAGCCTGACCACAGTGGGCAAAAGTAAAATCAGATATACAGTGCCGGAGGCTAACTGGTGTCCGGCGCTGAATATCCAGTTTCACTGCCGACCTATTCGGTTGGTGATGATATTCAGCTGCTAACCAGATAGCAAAACCACAGAAAGTTAGGACAGCCCTTGACCTGTCATAATTTAACACAGTTATCTACCCAGTTTGCAAGTCTCAACCCTGCCCAAGGGCTATCCCAGCACTAACTGGATTATGGCAAGGCAATCTGTAGGGATATAAAGTAGCATTATCTGGTTAGTGCCTCTGAATATCTTTCCCAATGGGCTTTATGTGGTTTGAAAGGTCCGTGAATGGATAATGAGCCACATTTGATGATAAACTATTCTGGAAACTGTGATAAATGTTTCTATCAATTTTAAGCATATCTGTAATCAGTGTCAACTTGACCCCATTGGTCCTTTTATTTCTACCTATCTTGAAAATTGATGCACCGCTATTATATCTTTCATAAACTACCTTTTTTACACCGTCAAATCACATATCTTTCTAGTTCCTCTCTCTTGTGATCATATCATTCTTCTAACCGTCTTACGAGCTTTGCTGCTATTCTTCGAATTCCCTCACTTTCATCAAGACCAAAACTGCACCTCATATTCCAGATGAGAGATTACACAAACTCTTAGTCTAGGCAGCTCATTTTTACTTCCGATAATCTCCCTTTCCATCCATGCAAGAGATTGTTTATCTTATCAGATGGTCACTGGCACAATGCTCTAATCATTTTCTTGTCTAAACGTTTTTTTGATTTATGTGGTCTTAAACTTCATCTGCTACAATAATCTGGTTATTTGAGTTTCCAAGTCCAGGATCTTACACTAGCCTATAATAAATCACATTTGCTGTTCATTTGTTCATTCTCTTAACTTAAGTGAAAGTCACTGCAGCCGTTAAAATCTGCAAGATTGTTTCGTATATCACTAACACTAGAGCTGCATGCAATAACAGTTTCATTACTTTTCAGCTATGGCCAAATATATTAAATGGGGTTTTCCTCATCATCTGTCAGGGGAAGAATACTTCTAGCCTATGTACTTTATAAAAGGCTCAACATGGGTCTCCACTTGGTGAATTGCAACAGATATTCAGTTCTGTCTGAATAACAACTCTCCTCAAAGGATCTATGCAGGAGACAGGGACTGACAAAAAGATATTCACTACAAGGTTAATTCAACCATGTTGAGCTATTCGAAAATGCCATTGAATAAAAAAAATTGGCATTCTAAGTCAGAGCATGGGCGGTTCAGGAAGCATATTGCAGAGAGTTGGCAATAATGAAGAAATAAAACATTAAGGACCCACTTTACTCTGAGCCATGTAAAGCATTAGCAGTTTCATATCCATCTGTGAACTCAGTTATCCCTTTTAAAAAACACTAGGGGGTATGTTTACTAAACCGTCTCAACATGCGCCCAGCAATAGTGTGCAGGCTGCCATAAAAGGAGTGGGCGTTTCAGTCTTAAAGTAGCAAAACGGGATTATCGCGCAATAACGCATGCTGCTGCGCACATTAACGGGCTAAGCGCCGCTAAGCGCGTTAACGCGCGTTAATCTTAAGTAGGCGCCCAGACATACAAACACAGAAGCAGAGGTGTAGTACAATGGTTAATACACTGACTGATGATACAGGGGTCATGAGTTTGATCCTCCAGTGTGCCTAATGCATAAGGCTGGCTGAGGCATCAGCTTTGACATGTAAGTATTGAGGTATTTTAATTATTGCTGCCAGCAAACACACCCTCATGTGCCATAACCTAAGATGCCGCATAAGGCACCCTATAAGGCACTCCATAGGGCACATTATAAAGTGTACTGTCTGCCATGGCACCCTATAATTTCCCCTATAGGGCACCCTATAAGGCGCTCCATAGGACACCTTATAAGGCAACTTATATGGACTGTAACCATAAGGTGCCTCAGAAGGCGCTTTATAGGGTGCCCTATAAAGCGCCTTCTGAGGCACCTTATGGTTACAGTAATCTGAGGGTGTTTTTGCTGGCAGCACTAATGTACATTAAAAATAGACAATGCTCTGGATAGACCTATCAAATAACCCCACTGTGGGTTTGAACCCATGATCTCTGGCTTTACAGGCAGTGAAGTAACCAGTGGGCTACAGCTACTAACAAGCCCCTGGCTGGCTACAGAAGGACTGCATTTCACCAGACAAACAGTCTGCTGTGGTTACCAGGATAAGGTTAACCCACCCGTACCCATGATGCACTGCACATGCAAATCAGCAGTCTACAGATGATCACAAGATGGGGTATGCACCCCCATAGCACCTCGGCCTGGTAGGGGGAACTGACCGTGTGCACCCCCACAGCACCTCAGCCTCGTAGGGGGTACTGACTGTGTGTGTTACTGGCAGAGAGTAGGTACAGACCGTCACATTGTGTGGGTACTGTGCTCACCCTGAGGGTGAGGTGGGGCACCCAGCACCAGGTCCACAGCACATTTCATGGCTGAAATAGGCTATGCTGCAGGTCCCCATCAGTGCTAGTGTGTGTGATAGGTAGTTCCTGCAGACACATCTGTATTTCTGAGTCATGTCTAGACCTTATGGGCTATGATGCACCCAAAATAGTGCACATCCTCTGTTGGTACCATGGTTACATGATGTAGGTGAAGAGATGGTGTTCGGACCCATAGGTGGATTGTGTACCTCCACCCAAACCACCCTCAGTGGCTCAGAGTGGGAAAGAGCCACATTCTACCTCCCCACAATTGTGGCAGTAGAGAGGACTATCAACCCCAGTCCTCCTGCGGAACAGACACTCTACAGGGCAGTCAATGCAGATCTGTACACATCCATAAGGCAAGGCAGACAGAACGCCTGGAAATGCTCAGCTGCCCCCCACCACTATCTGACATTCACCAGCAGCAAGCCTCCAGCTGCTGCACCCTGCAAAATATTCCATCCAGATACATACTAGCTGCAGACAGTCTGCTAGCTAGTCCATAGTGCGTGTTTCTGGAGAAAATGCATGTACCCAGAACTGGGATGTTAGCATTCACACCAAGCAGATAAGTCAGTGATTGGACCACAAAACAGAACCCATAAACATCACATGAGAGTAGCACTATGGGGGAACCTAGCCATGCCGTGGTCACTGCTCAGTCAGGGTGAGAGTGACCTCCCAGCAGGACATGCTGTGGCCATGCTGTCCGTGCAGGTGGTTCTCAGGCACTACAATGTCCTGGCCATTGCCCTATGCCCTGTGCAGATGCATCCTGGCCAGGCCACCCTGTCCGAGCTATACCCATGGTACCTTGCTCCTCATTATGCACATTGGCAGGCTTACACTGGCAACAGTGTGGGCTGAGGAAAGTGTTGGCAGACACCACACACCGGATAGACAAACACACACTGCCACACCTATGCCAGCATTGTGCAAATATAGAGGCTCTTGGCAGCCCTGGCCACCGCACCAGTCCTGGGCACAGTGCAGGCATGGCTATGATACGCAATACTGTTGGGGTCACTCCCCAGGGTGGTAAACACTGTCAGACACCAGACCTGAAGCACACTCCACAGACATCAGAAAGGTTGCTATGATGCAGCTCAATCAGCAAATTGTGCTTAACTTAGGAATTGCTATCTGCCAGTAATCATAGCAACCGTTTGATAGGTGTGTACCATATTCACAGGTTTAGGGTGGCATTGCTAAGGTATGCAAGTGCTAATATTGGGAGATGCACGCAGGGCCCAACATCCTGCTTCTCCAGGAGGCTTTTGATAATTGAGCCTGTGGGTGAGGGTGTGTCTGCCCCTGTTGGCCGCTGCTCTAGGGCAGAGGTTCCCAACTCCAGTCCTGGTGGGCCAAACACTGTTCAGGTTTTCATGCTGCCCCTATATGAATATATGAATACATCTGCATAGCATGGAGGTGGTGCATAGCCATGCAGCACAGACGTGTTTATTAGAGGCAGCATGGAACCTGAATGGTGTTTGGCCCTCCAGGACTGCATTTGGGAGACTCTGCTCTAGGTAATGTGCATGTTTATGGTGTCTGTGCTCTGTAGGGTAAAATGTAGGTTTATTGGGCATATTTCTGTTATCTGCAATAAACGTTCTGTCTGTATTAGCATGTTTTAGTAGTGGGTAAAAAATGGGGACTGGGTTAGCAGGAACCACAGCTGGGACTTGAACCTGTGACCTTCTGCTTTTGAGCATGCTGGCTGTGTTCACTGCACCACCATAATGCCACAGAGATAGTGCATTCCCTGGAGATACCATGACTGTTTGTCAGATAGAGCCTGTCTGTTGCAGCGCACGGCACCCACCTAAACAGGGTTAGGCCATGGTCTGCTCTGGGCAGCTGCCACTGCCCCCTCCACCACCAGTACCCCTCTGCCACCATGCTGACATGCCCTTCTGCTGGTGGTGTTGCTGGTGCGCAGTCTCAGGCCATCCAGTGTGCGGGTAGGCAGCTGCCTATGGTGTGGGTTCTGGGGTAGGGGTGCCTGCATAGTTGTCCACACTTTCCCCCAGCACCGCCTCACAATGTTCCATGCCATTGGGGGTACTTGGGAAGCACACTCTTGCCCATGTTGGGCCCTCAGCAGTTGCTGTCTGGCTGCTCTACTGTTTCAGCATTCCTATGGGCCAGCTATGCATTACACTAGTCCGCACTGTGGCCCAGCTGCATCACAGCTTGTGCCGCCTGCAGCCCTCTGTGTCCCCTTTTCCAGCATCTGTCCAGTTGCCCATTCCAACATGCCCACCCTACTGTTGTGGAACATGTGCACACCATAGGAAGCCTGTCCAATGGAGAGGAAAACCCTGCTCAGCGCAATTTCACTGTGGGCTCATTCACCTTGTATGGGGACGGAGCATAGACCCTTCCAAAATTCATATCTTTTTTTTGGAGCTTTATGTTTCCCATTGATATCACTATTGCCCAGCTTGGTTATGTTTTTTTTTTACATTTTCACTGTTTCTTTGCCCTTTTGTTCCGTGCACATGTATCACACTTATCACTTTTTGTAGGTTTCCCTGGTTTTGCTGTACATTGCTGATGGAAATGGTTTCTTTTCCCTTTAAATCAGCTCTAACGCCAGGGTTTCACTGGCGTTAGTTTTCATCCTCGGATTTCACAGCGTTAGTGTGCAGGGAGCCTCTCCCCTCCCACTCTCTGCCCCTCTCTCTCCGCCCCTGGGGAGCCTTCCTCTGCCCTCCGGGAGCCTTTCTCCGCCTTCAGCGCTCGTTTGCACCTTAGCGCGCGTTAACACACGCTAAGGTACTTCATCGCCTGGTAAAGCGCCATTATCGCGCAATAAGGTGCCTTATCGTGTGATAACATGGTAGAGCACACGTTAAGACGGTTTAGTAAACATACCCCTAGCACTGTTCCCTCTAAGCTGTGCACGTGTGCGCGCGCACACACCTTGCCGAACCAGTGCACATACTTTACAACAGAGCGCACAAAAATTACGGTTCTGATTCTGATAGAAAACAACCCAGACATCTTAAAATTTAAAAGATTTTCCGCTTCATTTAGTAATCGTCTATTTTCCTTTAATTTGATTAAAATCAATGTGGTGTACATACTGTATTCTGATGTGTAGTCAAATTTTAAAGTATATAATTCCGGGGGGGGCGGAGCCTGATGTCCAGCGGGTTAGACGCTTCGCGCTGAAGCTCCCGAGAGGCCTACTCAGAATCCTGACTTAATACCTACATAAACTCAATTTTTTGCTCCGAACTTACCGGGGTACCTCGGGGGGGGATGGCGGCCCATAAACCAGCGCGCTTGGACTTCGGGTCTCCTTCTTCTTCACACGGAAAACGCTCCAAAACAGAGGTGTCTTCCCCACAGAAGATGGTTCCACTTCGGGAAAACCCCGAAATGCATCAGGAGCTCTTGGAGGAAATACGCGGAGTGAAGGAACTGGTGCAGTCCAACGGAGAAGCGCTTCGAGCCATGCGAGAAGACTTCGGTGTGCTCCAGGACCGACTTGAAAGCCTTTCATTACGGCAGGACAACATGGCGGGGGTCCTCGACTCGCACGCGGTGCGCCTGGTCAAACTGGACAAGGCTGAGCGCCAGATACAGAATCTTCAAAAAGAGTTAGAAGATAGCAATAATCGCGCCCGTCGCAACAATGTGAGGCTCCTTGGAATACCGGAGGGGGCGGAAGCAGGAGATATCAGAGAATTCTTGCTCAAAACTCTTCCCTCCTTGTTGAAGATCACATTTCATAGAGACCTGGAAATTGATCGAGCACATCGTGTTCCTACCCATATGGCGCTCAACCGCACGACCCCCCGGCCTATTATCTTTCGATTACTACGATATCAACAAGTGGAACAAATTCTAAATGCTGCCCGGGCGAATCGTCATCTGGAGTTTGAAAGTCATAAAGTCTCCTTCTTCCCTGATTTGGCAAAGCCCACAGTTGACCGTCGGAAGAGGCTCCTTGCTTTTCGCCCTCGACTTCAACAGCTACAGGCTCGCTTTGGCCTGTTGTATCCAGCGAAGCTCCGAGTGACTCTCCACAACCAAACTAGGACATTCGAAGATCCTGATCTACTATCAACATTTTTAGACTCCAAAGAAGCAGAGCAGATGCGTTAACCCAACAACTTGGACTTATTATCTGCCGGCTCTGTCCGCCATTTTGAAGGGCCCGACGAGGTGGTCATCGCCAAGCACAGAGACTGCCTGGACTTTTCTTTCTGTCTTTATATGACTTACTTGGTCTTCTATCCCTCCATGATGTGTGTCTCGGTTGGATTCGGAGCACGCACAGTTATACAGGTTATATGTTTTCAATTTCGGCCTTCTCTGGGGTTTCTCCCCACAGACACATGGTCGCCAGTAATTTTTGGGGTTCTGCTTCTTCTCTACCGCGCTGCGGTTCCTATTTTTTAATGTGGGGCGCTTCATTGTATTACATTAGCTTATTTTCTATCATGTCATGTGTACAGCCAGATACAGTTACTATGAGGGACATTGTGAACTTATGTGCGCTATCATGTTCTCTTTCAGAATTTTTAACCTTGCTCAATGGCCTTATGTAAGATCTTATCACTTAACGTAAAAGGCATCAATAGTCCAATCAAAAGAAAGAAAATTCTTAGCTATCTTAATCATGAGCATGCTGATTTAGTGTTTCTTCAGGAAACGCATCTAAATTCCACTGAAACACTGAAACTCAATGCTAAACCTTATCTGGTGGCTGCCTATTCTCCCGCCGTTTCCAAACGGTGTGGGGTGGCCATTCTGGTTAAGAGGTCTTTGCAAGCTACTATAATAGATACTAGCTCTGATAAGGAGGGTAGATGGACCCGTGCACATTTTAAGGTTGGAGATAGTGAATTCACGTGTATTTGTATTTATGCCCCGAATGTGGATAACCCTGCTTATTATGCAAGTATTGCGCAGTTGGCACAGGCCTCTGCCAATACTCCATTAATACTTGGTGGCGATTTCAATCAAGTGCTAGACCCTTTGATAGATAGACAACCGCCCAGAACGAGTAGTCCACCCAAGAGTCTTGCTACCCTTACAGCTCTAATGCAAGACCTTGCGCTAGTAGATATATGGAGGCTGCTCCACCCCTCCGACTTAGAGTACACCTTTTTTCTGCCCCCCATCACTCACAATCTAGAATAGATTTTTTTCTCATTTCCAAAGCACTGATTTCTCAAGTGGACACGGCTAGGACTCATCCTCTTCATATTTCTGACCATGCTGCCATATCTTTTTCATTGCATGTCACTACGCGAGATCATCATCCCCGTGCTTGGTTTTTTGATAGATCCCTACTGGATCAAAAAGATTTTCAGGTTGACATAAAGGCCGCTATCCAAGATTATTTTCATTTTAACTCACCCCATGACACAGCGAGCTGGGCCTGGTGGGAGGGTTTTAAGGCATCTATCCATGCTACTATAACCAGCTACCAAATTCGACAGGGGAAACAAAGAAAGCAGCACTTACTGATTCTAGAGCAACAGATACAAGCTGGGGAGCGTCTCCTTACGTCCCGTACTGACCCATGTATTTTACTCCGTTTACAACGCCTCCGCTTTCAATACAATCAGCTTTTATATACTGCTGCTGCTAAAAATATTGAATCACAACAAGGGTTGTATTACCGGGAAAATAACCGTGCTGGCAAATTATTAGCGAATGCCCTGAAAGGTCAAAAAGAAGCCAAGCGTGTTACCGCTCTCCGTAATCCGTCGGGGGGGGGGCCTGGTCACTAAAGATACAGAAATTTTAGAACTCTTTCGTGATTTTTATACTCGGCTTTATCAATCTGAATGTGATTTTGAGCCAGAAGTATTTGAACGATTGCTCTCAGGGGTACAACGACCGACCCTATCTGACGAAGATAGAGAGGCCATGGATAAACCATTCACTTTATCAGAAATTCATTCTGCTCTCAAGAGATGTGCCACAGGTCGAGCTGCCAGCCCGGACGGTCTCCCTGCTGAATTCTACAAAACCTTTAACGCTGACTTAGCTCCAGTTTTGAAACTTTATTTTTCTGCTCTGGCCGAGGAGGGATCTCCTGCTGGGTCCTTTTCTATGGCAAATGTAGTAGTTTTTGAGAAAGAGGGGAGAGATCCGCAACTAACAGCCAATTATCGTCCAATTTCCCTCCTAAATGCGGACTATAAAATATTTGCCACCATTCTCTCCACCCGGCTCTCTGATAGGATGTCTACTTTGATACACCCAGATCAATGCGGTTTCATTCCCGGTAGATCAACCGCTGACAATGCTCGGACTCTATGTCATGTACTGACCACCGCAGTTAATCTTGATCGACCATTTGTCGGCCTCTCACTTGATGCTGAGAAGGCCTTTGATCGCTTAGAATGGCCTTTCCTGTTTGCAACTCTCCGCTGGTACGGATTCGGAGAAGGTTTTCTCCGTTGTCTCCACACCATGTACGCACAGCCTACAGCCAGTATCTGTGCTAATGCTTTAAAGTCTCAGCCATTTCCCCTTCAACGCGGTACTCGTCAGGGATGCCCACTGTCTCCACTTCTTTTCGATCTTGCACTCGAACCCTTAGCTTTACTAATCAGGCAATCGGAGGAGATTCATGGAGTCCCCTTCTCTCATAGGGAAATTAAAATTTCAGCATATGCTGATGACCTTATGCTCTTTGTCTCTTTAGACTCGGTGCCGGCTGTCCTAGAGCAAATCGGTAAATATTCACAACTTTCGGGGTATAAGATAAATTGGACCAAATCGGTAGCCTTCCCATTAAACTCTCTAATTCATCAAGCAGATATGCAATCCTTTCCCTTTCTATGGCAACCTCGCATGGTCAAATACCTTGGGGTCCACTATTGCTCTCCTTTGGAAGATGCTATCTCCTTTAATGCCAAAGACTTAACCTCTAAAGTCCGGGCGCTTACTCACCGTTGGACTCCTTTAACACTTACCTGGTGGGGTCGCCTAGAAACCATAAAAATGATGATTGTTCCTAAAGTGAATTACATTTTAGAAATGTTGCCCTGTCTCCTACCTCGACGTACATATAAAGATTTAGAGGGCCTTCTGATTAGATACTTATGGCAAAACAAGACACCTAGAATAGCGAAGCATAAGTTGCAAGCTGATAAGGACAATGGGGGTGTCCGATTCCCTGATTTCCTGAAATATCACCACTCTTTTCTTCTCAAACAAGGCGCTCGTTGGCTGGAAGATCTAGCACCGAGTAGACCTGTGTGGCTAGATATAGAGGAGAACCTTTGCAAACCGTTTCCTCTTACTTCTCTCCCTGGTATGACTCTCCCATCAGACTCCCACTATCCACCAATGCTTTTAGACACTTTAGGTGCCTTTAATACTCTTATTCAATCTCTAGACTCCTGATTCTGTCCGTTAGACAGACTCCCACTCTGGTACAATACTCGATTTCAAATACAAAATAAACCGATGGCGTGGAGCCCCTGGTACACTAGGGGCATTTGGACCCCTACCCAGTTGTTCCATGATGGTCGCTGGAAAACTTTTAGTGAATTGCAAATTGAATTTGGTCTCCCAGCGAAACACTACTTTCAGTTGGTGCAACTACAGCATTGTCTGCGGAGTGCTAAGGTGCTCCCGCCATCGGAATCCCCTACCCAAGACTTGTCGGAGACTATCCGATCTATCGGGAGCTCACCGGGTGTAGCATCTAACTTTTACAAAACCTTAAGTACTGCTGTAAATAGAGGTACCCCTATAGCACAGAAAGCATGGGAGCGGGAACTGCATGTAACTTTGACCCCGGAGCAATGGAGCCTTGTCTGGAGTAGAGTGACACGGGTCTCCAGATCCGCCTCACTCACTCAGACACTCTTCTTTCTAGCCCACCGATGTTTCTATACCCCTGACAGATTAGCCAAATGGAACACCTCCCAGGGCAATAAATGCTGGACATGCCATGCGGCCATTGGTTCACTAACTCATGTTATGTATGAATGTCCCGCACTACAGTATTACTGGCGTCAGGTCTGGGGTCGTATCCAATCTATTTTGCACTTTCAAGAGCCCCTGTCTTGGAGGATAGTGGGACTCCGCTCAGCTGCGGGGATCCCCTCTCTTCCAAAATCGGCTTACTTCCTTTTAGACTTTATGTTGGGCATTGCTATTTCCCTAATTACGAAATACTGGAAAAATAGCTCCCATCTGAGCCCCAATGAATGGTGGAATCATGTCTGTCTTTACAGTAAATATGAACAAATACCTCGTATGTTTGCTTCTTCCGTTCAGACCCCCCATCATCTGTCTAAATGGAAGATGCTCAATGACTATGTTCACACCGCTAAATGCTCTCATCTGACTGTTTAAATTTGTATAAATCTCTGTCACATGATCATTCTGTATCGCAGATACTATTTATGTTCGTTTTGATGTACAATCACTGTTGCTTGGAAGCGCTCACATGCTGATACTGTCGACTTAGAGAAGAAGCAGGGGGGTGGGGGGTAATAGGGTTTGTTTTTCCTTATTGTATACTTGTTTTGTCTCCTTTGGTGTGTTGTTTTTTTTTTGTTTGTTGCAAAATGAAAATAAAAGTTTAAAAAAAAAAAAAAAGTATATAATTCCGAGTGTCGTTATGTGGCGCACAAAAATTTAACCTTCCTTCAAAAGCTGCACAGCTGATGTTTTTTATGCACACACAGCCTACAGAAAATTAGAGGGAACATTGACCCCTAGGTCATCCTGACCCATAGAGAAAAAGAGAGTGAGCGCATAAGAACACAGGAAAAGCCATGATGAATCGGACGTAAGTCCATCACACCAATGTCCTGTCTCAGACAGTGGCTAGGCCAATCTCAATTACCTGACAGATCCTAAACAGTGGATCCAGTTTTTCAAAGCTCATTGAAAAGGATAAGTATACATCCAAGGGTATTAAAAGAATTGAAATATGAGATTGCAGACCTGCTATTAGTAATCTGTGAACTATCATTAAAATCATCTGTAATACCTGAAGATTGGAGGATGGCCAATGTAATGCCAATTTTTCAAAAGGGTTACAGGGGTGATCCGGGAAACTACAGGCCAGTGAGCCTAAGGTCAGTACCGGGAAAAATGGTAGAAACCAATATAAAGAACAAAATTACTGAACATGTAGATCAGCGGTTCTCAAACTGTGGGTCGCGACCCCCACGGGGGTCGCCACAGGATTTAGTGGGGGTTGCCTCACTCCGCCTAAAAAAAAAAGCGCACAAGTTGCTGCCACAGCCGAGTCTCCTTCTCGGCAGCGGCAAACTCACCCCTTTCCTTCTAATGCAGCCGCGGCTCCCTGCTTCTTAGGGAACCGCGGCTGTGCCTGTAAAACCACTGCGGAGCCTTCCTGTCTCTCAACGGGCTCCTTGCAGCATTGTCCCGCCTCCAAAGGAAGTTGTTTACCACTTCCTTTGGAGATGGGACAATGCTGCACGGAGTCCGTTTAGAGACAGAAAGGCTCCGCAACGGTTTTACAGGCACAGCCGTGGTTCCCTAAGAGGCAGGGAGCCGCAGCTGCATTAGAAGGGAGGGGGTGAGTTTGCCGCTGCCGAGAAGCAGACTCGGCAGTGGCAGCAACTTGTGTGCCAGAAGGAGACAGACATGGGGAGAGGGGAGCAGGGAACCTGCAACGGGGCTCACAAGGGGGAGGGGGGCTGATATGGATGGATGGAGGGAGGGGGGCTGACATGGAAGGAGGGGGCTGTTAAGGATGGATGGAGGGAGGGAGGCTGACAGGGACAGGGGGGCTGACATGGAGAGAGGGGGACTGACATGGATGGATGGAGGGAGGGAAGGGAGGGCTGACATGGAGGGATGTAGGGGGGCTGACATGGAGGGATGGATGGAAGGCGGGAGGGAGGGAGGGGGGCTGACATGGAGGGAGGGAAGGCTGACATGGACAGAGGGGGGACTGACATGGAGGGATGGATGGATGGAGGGAGGGAGGGGGGCTGACATGGACAGGGGGACTGACATGGAGGGAGGGAGGGGGCTGACATGGATGGATGGATGGAGGGAGGGGGGCTGACATGGACAGAGTGGGGCTGACATGGACAAAGGGAAGAGACAGGGGGACATACTAGACAGACGGGGATAAATGCTGGACAGAGGGGAGAGACAGTGCGGGTTAGAATTATAATGGGCAGATGGGGGGGCTAGGACTGCTAATGGGTTGATTAGGGAAGGCTAGGACTGGGAATGGACTGATGAAGGGGGGGTTGGGACTGGTAATGGACTGATGGGGGGCTAGCATTGGAAATGAGCTGATCGGGGAGATTAAGACTGGAAATGGGCTGATTAGAGGAGGCTAGGACTGGTAATGGGCTGATGGAGGGGTAGGACTGGTAATGGACTGATTAGGGGAGCCTAGCACTGGTAATGGGGTTGAGGAGGGACTAGCACTGGAAATGAGATGATTAGGGGAGGTTAGCACTGGTAATGGGGTTGAGGAGGGACTAGCACTGGAAATGAGCTGATTAGGGGAAGCTAGCACTGGTAATGGGGTTGAGGGGGGACTAGCACTGGAAGTGAGCTGATTGGGGGGCTTCAACTGGGAATGGGCTGATTGTGGGGAGGGGAGGATAGAGCTGCTTGCCCTGGAAGAAAACTGGGGGCTAAGGCTACAAATGGGCTGATGTGAGAGGATGGGACAATGGAACTGGAAGGGAGTGGATCTGAGAGGGGCTGCCATGGTATTTGTACTAGAAGGGAATGGTCAGTGGGGAAGGAGGGGGACTGGAAGTGAATGGACACCAGTGGCAGTCATGGGAATGCAAGTTGACATTGGAAGGTACTGAGAGTGAGGACTGGAAAGGGGTTGATACTGGGGAGGTTTACTGGGACTGGAAATAGGCTGATGGAAAGAAGTGAAGAAAACGAAAGAAGAGATAAGAAATGGCAGATGGACCATAGACCACAGAAAAAGAGCTAAGAGAAGACAGGAAAGCAGAAGCCTCAGATCGGGACCAGCATAATCAGAGAATAAATTGGTCAGACAACAAAGGTAGAAAAAATAATTGTATTTCATATTAGTGATTTGACTACAAAATCATCACAATTTTGAAATCAAATATTGTTACTTGTTGTTGTGATTAATTATTGTGGTTTAAATAAGTACATTTTATAAATAAAAACATATTGCAAAGGCCTATAATATATTAATAATGCAACAAATGATTACAGCGACAATGCGTGAATGGTAAAGGAAGAGAGATGCATTTGATTTTATCATTGGGGGTCACCACAAGTTGACCAATGGTAAAACGGGTCAAGGTACAAAAAAGGTTGAGAACCACTGATGTAGATAGTCATGGCTTAATGGGAAACAGCCAACATGGCTTTAGCCAAGGAAGGTCTTGTCTTACTAATCTGTTATGTTTTTTTGAAGGTTGGAATAAAGAGGTAGACAAAGCTGAGTCGGTTGATATAGTGTATCTGGATTTTCAGAAAGCCTTTGACAAGATCCCTAATGAGAGACTTTTGGTAAAATTAAAAAGTCATCGGATAGGAGGCAGTGTACTATTGTGGATCAGGAACTGGTTAAAAGATAGAAAGCAGAGGGTAGGGCTAAATGGCCAATCTCCCCAACGGAGAAAGGTGGATAGTGGAATACTCCAGGGATCCTTGCTGGGTCCGCTGCTTTTTAACATATCTGTAAATGACCTGGAATTGGGAATAATGAGTGAGGTCATGAAATTTGTAGATGACACAAAATTATTCAAAGTTGTTAAAACCAATGAGGATTGTGAAAAATTGCAAGAGGACCTTGATAAATTGGAAGATTAGATGTTCAAATGGCAGATAAAATTTAATGTAGACGAGTGCAAAGTTATGCACCTAGGAGAGAACAACCCAAACTATGGTTACATGATGCAAGGTTCCACATTAGGAACTACAACCCAGGAAAAAGATTTAGGTGTCATCGTGGATAACATGTTGAAACCCTCCACCCAGTGTGCAGCGGCAGCCAAGAAAGCAAATAGAATGCTAGGATTCATAAGGAAAGGAATGGAGAATAAAACCACCAAGGATATTATAATGCCTCTGTATCATTCCTTGGTGTGACCACACTTTGAATACTGTGTGCAATTCTGGTTGCCGTATCTTAAAAAGGATATAGTGTTATTAGAAAAGGTACAGAGAAGAGCCACCAAAATGGTAAAATGGATGGAAGGATACCCCTATGAGGAAAACCTAAAAAAGATTAGGGCTCTTCAACCTGGAAAAGAGACGGCTGAGAGGAGATATGATAGAGGTCTATAAATTAATGAATGGAATGGAACAGGCAAACGTAGATCGATTGTTATGACATCAAAATATAGAAAGACTAGGGGACATGCAATGAAGCTACAGTGTAACCTTTTTTAAGACTAATAAGAGAAAATATTTTTTCACTCAACGTGTAATCAAACTCTGGAATTCTTTACCGGAGGATGTAGTAAAAGCTGTTAAAAAAGGTTTGGACAAGTTCCTGGAGGAACGATCCATAAACCATTATTAAAAGGGACCCAAAAAATCCACTGCATGCCCCAGTACAAGCACTGTGGAACCTGAGTCTTTTTGGGAAACTGCTAGGTACTTGAGACCTAGATTGGCCACTGTTGGAAACAGGATGCTGGGCTTGATGGACCTTGGTCTGACTCAGTATGGCATATCTTATGTTCTTATGTAAGTAATGGCTCTCCCAGATCTACCCGGTTAATAATTTGGATGGACTTGTAACCCCCTGCCTGAAAGTAGTCCTTACAGTGTCTTCAACGCTGCTTGCTGACAGAAGTCACAACCATCGGAGAGCAATGCAGTCTTTCATTCTCTATTCCTGGGAATAATTTTGTGGGTTCTTTGATGAGACCACTATATATTGTGAGGCCTTGGCACTTAAACTCCACTCACTCCTCTTTCCCTTCTCAAAAATAACTGAATCCAGTCTAGATTTAGCATTCTGAATGAAGGGTTCACAGTACTTAAGAACTTAAGAGTCACTGATATTGTTGTTAAGTGCCATCAAGTCAATGTCGACTCATGATGACCCTGTGGACAGCTGTCCTAAACTGTGTTCAGTCTTCAGACAGGCAGTTAATTATTGATAGAGTAGCATCCATAGCTGTTGTTATTATATTCATCCATTGTACTGCCAGTCTTCCTATTATGTGTTGATTTTCAACCTTTCCAAGCATGATGTCTTTTTCTAATTATCTTTCTCTTTGCATGATGTGTCCAAAGTATGAAAGTCAAAGGGGTATGTTTACTAAACCCTCTTAATGTGCGCCCAGCGTTAGTGTGCAGGATGCCATATAAGGAGTGGCGTTTCAGTTTAAAGTAGCAAAACGGGATTAGCGCGCGATAACGCGCGCTGCCGCTAAGCGCGTTACCGCGCGGTAATCTTAAGTAGGCGCACAGACATCCAAGCATAGAAACAGAAGTGTAGCACAATGGTTAATACACTGACTGATGGTATAGGGGTCATGAGTTCGATCCCTCAGTGTACCTAATGCATAAAGCTGGCTGAGGCATCAGCGGTGACATGTAAGTATTGTTTCCTGAGGCATGTTATTTGCATTTTATTTATTGCTGCCAGCAAACACACCCTCACGTGCCGTAACCTAAGGTGCCGCATAAAGCACCCTATAAGGCACATTATAAAGTGCACTGTCCGCCACGGCACCCTATAATGTCCCCTATAGGGCACCCTATAAGGCGCTCCATAGGACACCTTATAAGCCACCTTATGCGGACTGTAACCATAAGGTGCCTCAGAAGGCGCTTTATAGGGTGCCCTATAAGGCGCCTTATAGGGCGCCTTCTGAGGCACCTTATGGTTACAGTACCCTGAGGGTGTTTTGCTGGCAGCACTAATGTACATTAAAAAAAGACAATGCTTTGGACAGCCCTATCAAAGAACCCCTACTGTGGGTTTGAACCCATGACCTCTGGCTCCACAAATAGTGAAATAACCAGTGGGCTACAGCACCATAGCTGCTAGTAAACCCCTGGCTGGCTGCAGAAGGACTGCACGTCACCACACAAACAGTCTGCTGTGGTCACCAGGATAGGGTTAACCCACCGATACCCATGATGCACTGCACATGCAAATAAGCACTCTACAGATGATCACAAGATGGGGTATACATCCCCACAGCACCTCGGCCTGGTAGGGGGAACTGACCGTGTGTGGTACTGGCACAGAGTAGCTACACACCGTCACATTGTGCAGGTACTGCACTCACCCTGAGGGTGAGGTGGGGCGCCCAGCACCAGGTCCACAGCAGAGATAGGCCATGCTGAAGGTCCCCAGCAGTGCTAATGTATGAGATAGGTAGTTTCTGCAGACACACCTTGGATATATCTGTATGTTTCAGTCAGGTTTAGCCCCTATGGACCCCTAGGAGGATTATGTACCACCACCTTCCTCCTCCTCCAGGGCTAAGGGGGGGAAACAGGTCTCCCACCAACAGATCCACATTATACCTCCCTGCAATGGTGGCAGTAGAGGGGACCATCAACCCCAGTGCTGCTGGTGAACAGACACCCTACAGGGCAGTCAATGCAGCTCTGTACACATCCATAACGCAATAGCAGACAGACATTAGGCCTGGTTATGCTAAGCTGCACCCCCCCACTATCTGATATTCTCCTGCAGCAAGCCTTCAGCCGCTGCACCCTGCAAGGCGTTCCATCCAGACGCATACCAGCGCCAGACAGTCTGCTAGCTCGTCCATAGTGCATGTTCCTGGTGGAAATGCGTGCACTCAGAACTGGGATGTCAGCATACACACCAAACAGATAAGTCAGTGACTGGGCTTTAAAAGGGAACCCATAAATATCACATGAGAGAAATACTATATAGCACTATGGGGGAGCCTAACCATGCCGTGGTCACTGCTCAGTCAGGTTGAGAGTGATCTCCCAGCGGAACATGCTGTGGCCACCCTGTCTGTGCAGGTGGTGGCCGGGCACTACAATATCCCAGCCAGTGCCCTATGCCCTGTGCAGATGCATCCTGGCCAGGCCACCCTGTCCGGGCTATACCCATGGTACCTTGCTCCTCATTATGCACATAAGCAGGCCAATACTGGCAACAGTGCTGGCAGTGTGGGCTGTGGAGGGTGTTTGCAGCCACCACACACTGGATAGACAGACACACTCTCCCACACCTATGCCAGCATTGTGCTACTATAGAGGTGTTTAGCAGCCCTGGCCACCACACCAGTCCTGGGAACAGTGCAGGCATGGATATGGTACGCAATACTGTTGGGGGTCACTCCCCAGGGTGGTAAACACTGTCAGAGACCAGACCTGAAGCACATTCCACAGACATCAGAAAGGTTGCTATGATGGAGCTCAATCAGCAAACTGTGCTTAACATAGGAATTGCTATCTTCCAGTAATCATAGCAAACATTTGATAGCTGTGTACCGTATTCCCAGGTGTAGGGTGGCATTGCTAAGGTATGCAAGTGCTAGTATTGGGAGATGCACGCAGGGCCCAATGTCTTGCCTCTCCAGGAGGCATTGGCTAATGGACCCTGTGGGTGTGGGTGTGGGTGTGTCTGCCCCTGTTGGCTGCTGCTTTACGGCAGAGATTCCCAATTCCAGTCCTGGTGTGCCAAACACTGTTCGGGTTTTCATGCTGTCCCTCATGAATATGCATGAGATACATCTGCATACCATGGGGGTGCTGCATAGATATGCAGCACAGGCATCTTTACTAGAGGCAGCATGGTACCTGAATGGTGTTTGGCCCTCCCGGACTGCATTTGGGAGACTCTGCTCTAGGTAATGCGCCTGTTTATGGTGTCTTTGCTCTGTAGGGTAAAATGTAGGTGTTTTGGGCATGTTTACGTCATCTGCAATAAAGGTTCTGTCTGTATTAGCACGTTGTAGTAGTGGGTAAAATATGGGAACTGGGTTGGCAGGCATCATAGCTGGGACTGGAACCTGTGACCTTCTGCCTCCTAACACACTGGTTGTGTGCACTGCACCACCGTGTTGCCAGAGAGACAGTGCATTCCCTGATGATACCATGACTGTTTGTACAGCAGGGCCTGTCTGTTGCAGTGCATGGCACCCACCTACACAGGGCTAGGCCATGGTCTGCTCTGGGCAGCTGCCACTACCCCCCTCCACCACCAGTACCCCTCTGCCACCATGCTGACATGCCCTTCTGCTGGTGGTGCTGGTGATGTGCAGTCTCAAGCCATCCAGTGTGCAGGTAGGCGGCTGCCTATGGTGCGTGTTCTGGGGTAGGGGTGCCTGCATAGATGTCCACGCTTCCCCCCAACACCGCCTGACAATGTTCTGTGCCCTTGGAGGTACCTGCTGGGTACTATCCCCTGTGACACTGTGATAAACACTCTCGTGCCCATGTTGGGCCCTCATCAGTTGCTGTCTGGCTGCTGTACAGTTTCAGCATTCCTAAGTGCCACCTAGGCATCTGCCTAGTCCACACTGTGCCCCAGCTGCACCACAGCATGTGCCGCCTGCAGCCCTCTGTATCCCCTTTCCCAGAATCTGTCCAGTTGCCCATTCCGACATGCCCGCCCTGCTGTTGTGGAACATGTGCATGCCATAGGAAACTTGTCCAATGGAGAGGGAAACCCTGATCAGTGCTATTTCACTGTGGGATCATTCACCTTGTATGGGGACGGAGCGTAGACCCTTCCAAAATTCATATCTTTTTTTGGGGGCTTTCTTGGGAGTGTTTTTTGATGTTTCCCATTACTATCACTATTGCCCAGCTTGGTTATGTTTTTTGTATATTTTGTTGGGGTCCTTTTCAATGTTTATTTGTACTTTTGTTCCGTGCACATGTATCACATTTATCACTTTTTTGTAGGTTTCCCTGGTTTTGCTGTACATTGCTGACAGAAATGGTTTCTCTTCCCTTTAAATCAGCTCTAACGTGAGGTTTTCACTTGCGTTATTTTTGGCCTCGAATTTCACATCGTTAGTGTACGGGGAGACTCTCCCCTCCCACTCTCCACCCATTGACCCCTTCTCTCCGCCCCTGGGGAGCCTTCCTCCGCCCTCCGGGAGCCTTTCCCCGCCTTCAGTGCTTGTTTGCGCCGCTGCGCGCGTTAGCGCACGCTAGGGCACATTTGTGCCCCGTAAAGCGTCATTATCGTGCGCTAAGCTACCTTAGTGCGCGATAATTGCACAGCGCGCACGTTAAGAAGGTTTAGTAAACATACCCCAAACTCTTCTCATTTGAGCTTCTAAGGAAAGCTGAGATTTGATCTCCTCTAGTACCAATTGATTTTGGTCTTTGAGCAGTCTATGGTATACACAGTAATTCTTCACCAGCATTATAATTTGAAATCATTGATTTTCTTCCTGTCATTCTTCTTCACTGTTCAACTTTGCATCCATATGACATTATTGAAAATACCATGGCTTGGATAAATCAAATCTTTGTGCTCAGAGACACATATCCACATTTGAAAATCTTATCCAAGTCCTTCATAGCCCTTCTGCCAAGAGCAATGTGTCATCGGATTTATTGATTATTGATCCAAGCAGGTTAAAGTTGTCTATTATTTCTCTTCCTTCTCCATCAAGAATGAAATTATTGATTTTGCATTGTCAGGATCTTAGGGGTATGTTTACTAAATCATCTTAATGTTATCGGCGCTAGTTGCAGTGTTAATGTGCAGAATGCCATATAAGGTAGTGGGCGGTCTGGAGGTAAGGTTGCAAGGAAACGGTATTGTGCGATAGCGGGCGCCGTGGCACGTTAACATGTGTTAACCTTAAGTTCATGCCAGCGCAGGACTAGAGGCTGTAAAGATGTAGCCCACTGGTTACTGCAATGACTGTGGCGGCAAGGGTCATGGGTTCAATCCTGCAGTGGTGTCATGTAAGAAGGCTGTCTGAGGCATTTCCTTTTTTGATTTAAATCAGTGCTGCCAGCAAAAACACCCTCACAGAGTTGTAACCTAAGGTGCAGCAGAAGGCCCTATAAGGCACTCCATAGGGCGCTTTATAGAGCGTCTTATAGGGTGCGCAATAGGGTGCCTTATGAGGCACCTTAGGCTACGGCACTGTGAGGGTGTTTTTGCTGGAAGCACTGATTTAAATTAAAAGGAAAAGCCTCAGACAGCCTTATTAAATAACACCACTGTGGGATCAATCCCATGACCTCTGCAGTCATTGAAGTAACCAGTGGGCTACATCTCTGTAGCATCTAACACACTGCTGGCTGGCTACAGAAAGACTGCAGGTCACCACACAAACTGTCTGCTGTGGTTACTAGGATAGGGTAAACCCACCCATACCCATGATGCACTGCACATGCAGATCAGCAGTCTACATCTGCTCACAAGATGGGGTATGCGCCTCTGTAGCACCCTGGTCTGGTTGGGAGAACTGACCTTGTGTGTTACAGGCACAGAGTAGCTACAGGCCATGACATTGTGCGGTTCCTGTGCTAACCTTGAGGGTAGGTGGGGCGCCCAGCACCAGGTCCTCAGCACCTGGCTTGGATGAAATAGGCTGTGCTGCAGGTCCCTATCAGTGCCAGTGTGTGATAGATAGTCCTTGCAGACACACCTGTGTCCATCTGTATTTCCCAGTCATGTCTAGGTCAGAATAGTGCATATCTTGTGTGGTTGCCATGGTCATATGTTATAAGAGAAGGGTGGTGGTTGGACCCAAAAGCGGATTATGTAGCACCACCCAACCCTCCCTCTGTGGGTCAGGGTGGGGGACAGGATCTCCCACCAACAGATCCACATTCTACATCTCTGCAATGGTGGCAGTAGAGGGGACCATCAACCCCAGTCCTGCTGGGGAATAGGCACCCTACAGGGCAGTCAATGCAGATCAGTACACATCACATAGGGTACTGGCAGACAGGCAATAAGCCTGGAAAAGCTCAGCTGCCCCCCACCACTATCTGACATTCACCAGCAGAGGGTACAGTCAGTCTCCATCTGCTGCACCCTGCAAGATGTTCCAACCATACACATGCTAACTGCAGACAGTCTGCTAGCTAGTACATAGTGCATGTTCCTAGAGGAACTGTGTGCATACACACCAAGCAGGTAAATCAGTGATTGGGCCCCAGAAAAGGGAACTCATAAATATTACTTGAGGAAACACTGTATAGCACTAGGGGGGAACCTAGCCATGCCATGGCCACTGCTCAGTCAGGGTGAGACTGATCCCCCCCCCCCATCAGCATGACATGCTGTGGCCACCCTCTCCATGCAGGTGGTGGTCGGGCACTACAGTGTCCCAGCATTGCCCTATGCCCTGTGCAGATGCATCCTGCCCAGGCTGCCCTGTCCAGGCTATACCCACAGTACCTTGCTCCTCATTATGCACATTGGCAGGCTAACACAGGAAACAGTGCAAGCAGTGTGGGCTCAGTAAAGTGTAGGCAGCCACAAAACATGGGATAGACAGACACACACTCCCATACCTATGCCAGCATTGTGCAAATATAGAGGGTTTTTGGCAGCCCTGGCTGCCACACCAGTCCTGGGCACAGTGCAGGCATTGCTATGGTATGCAATACTGTTGGGGTCACTCCTCGGGGTGGTAACCACTGTCAGAAACAAAAACTGAAACACACTCCACAGATATCAGAAAGGTTGCTATGATGAATCTGTCAACAAATTGTGTTTAACTTAGGATTTGTTATCTGACATTAATCATGGCAACCTTTTGATATATGTGTAACGTGTTCCCAAGTTTAGGACGGCATTGCTAAGGTATGCAGGTGCTAGTATTGGGAGATGCTGCTCCGCGCAGGGCACAACAGCCTGACTCTCCATGAGGCTTTGGATAGTGGAACCTGTGCGTGTGGGTGTAGGTGTTTGTGCCCCTGTTGGCCGCTGCTCTAGGGCAGAGGTTCCCAACTCCGGTCCTGGTGGGCCAAACATGGTTCAGGTTTTCATGCTGTCCCTAATGAATATGCATGAGCTACATTTGCATACAATGGGGGTGGTACATACAAATGCAGCACAAGCATATTTATTAGGGACAGCATGAAACCTGAATGGTGTTTGGCCCTCCAGGACTGCAGTTGGGAAACTCTGCTCTAGCGATTGCACATGTTTATGGTGTCTGTGCTCTGTAGGGTAAAATATAGGTGTTTATGGCATGTTTATTTTATCTGTCTTTATTACCATGGCTTAGTACTGGGTAAAATATAGGGACATGGTTTGCAGGAGCTGCAGCTGGGACTTGAACCTGTGACCTTCTGCCCTTGAACACACTGGCTGTGTGTACTGCACCAAACTGTTGCTGTAGAGGCAGATCATTCCCTGGGGATACCATGACTGTTCGTCAGACAGACCTTGTCTGTTGCAGTGCACGGCACCCACCTAAATGGGGCTTGGCCATGGTCTGCTGTGGGCAGATGCCACTGCCCCCTCCACCACCAGCACCCCTCCGCCACCATGCTGACATGCCCTTGTGCCGGTGGTGCGCAGTATCAGGCCATCCAGTGTGCCGGTAGGTGGTTGCCTATGGTGTGTGATATGGGGTAGGGGTGCCTGCATAGACATCCACGTTCCCCCCGGCACCATCTGCCAATGTTATGTGCCCTTTGGGGTACTTGCTGGCTACTGTCCCCTGGGAAACTGTGGGACACACACTCGTGGACATGTTTGCCCTTGGTCAGTTGCTGTCTTGCTGGTTTTCCGCTACTACATTCCTATGTGTCATCTAGGCAGCTGCGCAGTGCCCCAGCTGCCCTACTGCATGTCCCACCTTCAGCCCCCTGTACCCCATTTGCAGCCTCACTGTAGTGCCCTCTTGTACTTGGGCACTATGATGTTGCTGTACATGAATCACTACTATCACTTTTCTTGGTTTCCCTGCCTTTGCTGCACATTGCTGACTGAAATGGTGTCTCTCCCTTACAAATGTGCCTCTAGCGCGAGGTTTTCACTGGCGTTAATTTTCAGACCTTCATTTCACGGCGTTAGCATGCCTGGAGCCTCTCCTCGCCCACTCTCTGCCCATTGACCCCTTATCTCCGCCCTCTGGGGAGCCTTACTCCACTCTCTGCGCACCTTAACGCCACCGGAAATGTTATCACGCGATATGTGACGTTATCGCACAGTAATGCACCATTATCACACGATAACGTCACTTATGGCATGATAACATCGCCACTGCAACGTTAGCGCTGTTTAGTTAACATACTCCTTAGTCTTACATTAAAGTGCAGTCCCATTTTAAGACTATGCTCCTTGATCATGATAATGTTTTACATTGTCTTTTTTTCAGCCAGTAAAATGTGGTTTCATCAGTACAGCGAAAGTTGTTGAACAGTCTTCCATTAGTCTTCACATCTGGGCTGCTTTCATACAGTCATAGAAACATAGAAACATGATGACAGAAAAAGACCACATGGCCTATCTAGTCTGTCCTTCCACAATAACAACTACAACAGTCCACTTTTTACCTTTAGAGATCCTCTGTGTTGGTCCCATGCTTTTTTGAATTCAGTTACTGTCCTCATCTCTACCACCTCCACAGGGAGACTATTCCATGGATCCACTACTCTTTCTGTAAAGAAATATTTCCGCATATCACTCCTGAATCTATCTCCCTTCACCCTCATCCCATGTCCCCTTGTAGCAGAACTTGCTTTCAATTGAAAGAGGCTCTCTCCCTGAACATTTATGCCACAGAGGTATTTAAACATCTCAATCATATCACCTCTATCCCGCCTTTCCTCTAAGGTGTACATATTAAGATCCTTAAGTCTGTCCTCATATGCTTTATAATGAAGCCCATTAATCATTTTAGTAGCAACCCTCTGCACCGACTCCATCCTGTTCACATCCTTTTGAAGGTGCGGTCTCCAGAATTGCACACCATACTCCAAATGAGGTAGCACCAAAGACTTATACAGAGGCATTATCACCTCCTTTTTTCTGCTAGCCACTCCTCTCCGTATGCACCCAAGCATCCTTCTAGCTTTTGCCGTCGTCTTTTCTACCAGTTTAGCTACTTTAAGATCATCAGACACAACCATGCCTAAGTCCCGCTCTTCTTTAGTGGACAAAAGTACTTCACTTGCTGTATTGCTCCCTTGGATTGCTGCAGCCCAAATGCATGACCTTACATTTTTTAACATTAAATCCCAGCTGCCAAATTCTAGACCATTCTTCAAGCTTAGCTAGATCCCTCCTCATGTTATCTACACCTTCCTGGGTGTCTACTCTATTGCAGATTTTGGTATCATCCGCAAAGAGGCAAACCTTACCCAACAGCCCTTCCGCTATATCACTAACAAAGATGTTAAAAAGAATCGGACCAAGGACAGATCCCTGGGGCACACCAATGGTAACATCCTTCTCCTCAGAGTGAGCTCCATTTACTTGTACTCTTTGTCGCCTCCCACCCAACCAATTTCTAACCCAAGCAGTAACTTTAGGGTCCATCCCTAGGGTGCTCAGTTTGTTTATAAGTCGCCTGTGAGGAACAGTGTCAAAGGCTTTACTGAAATCTAAATACACCACATCTAGAGCTCTCCCTCGGTCCAATTCCCTGGTCACCCAGTCAAAGAAATCAATCAGATTTGTCTGACAAGACCTGCCTCTGGTGAACCCATGCTGCCTCGGATCCTGTAATCCGCTGGACTCCAGAAACCTCACTATTTTCTCTTTCAGCAGTGTTTCCAATAATTTACTCATCACCGAAGTTAGACTAACCGGCCTGTAGTTTTCAACCACATCCTTACTACCGCTTTTGTGTAAAGGCACCACATGAACCTCTCTCCAGTCCTTTGGCACCACTCCCGACTCCAATGAGGCATTGAAAAGGTCAGTCAGTGGAGTTGCTAGAACGTCCCCAAGTTCCCTCAGTATTCTAGGGTGTATCCCATCCGGTCCCATCGCTTTGTCTACTTTAAGTTGAGCTAGTTTCTCACGAACACAGTCTTCTGAAAATTGTTCAAGATGTCCTTTGCTTCTGTTCTTATTTGTGGGTGTTTTCTGAGGTCCTGCTCCTGGTTCTTCATCTGTGAACACAGAACAAAAATATTTGTTAAGCAATTCCGCTTTATCCTTATCAGCTTCTACATATTCCCCCCCCCCCCTGCACCCTTGAGTCTGACAATACCACTCTTGCCCTTCCTCTTCTCACTAACATATCTGAAAAATATCTTATCCCCCCACTTTATTGCATTGGCTATTTCCTCCTCCTTTTGAATCTTTGCCTTCTTGACTACTTTGCTAGCTTCTCTAAGTTTTTCTAAATACAGATGTCTGTCTTCCTCTCTCTGTGATCTCTTGTATTTCATGAAGGCCTCCCTCTGTTTCTTCACTTTTTCAGCTACTTCCTTCGAAAACCATAGCGGTCTCCTGTTCCTTTTGCCTTTATTTACCATTTTAACAAAAAGGTTGGTTGCCTTTAAAATACCCCCTTTTAGTTTTGCCCACTGTTTTTCTACATCCCCCAGCTGTTCCCATCCCACTAACGACTCCCTGAGGTATTGGCCCATCTTCGCAAAGTCAGTCTTCCTAAAGTCTAAGATCCTCACCTTGGAATGGATTCTAACAGCCCTAGTCCTAATACTGAACCACACCATCTGGTGATCACTGGATGCAAAATGATCTCCCACTACAACATCAGAAATACTTTCACCATTGGTAAGCACCAAGTCCAGTATGGCCCCTTCATGTGTGGGGTCTGTTACCAATTGCCTGAATAGTTCTCCCTGTAGAGAATCCAGGATCTCCTTACTTCTAGATGATACTGCAGCAGGAATGTGCCAATCAACATCTGGCATATTGAAATCTCCTATCAGTAGCAGTTCCCCTTTCCTAGCAATGCTGCGTATGTCTTCAATTAACTCTCTGTCCACCTCTTCCTCTTGTGAGGGAGGTCTGTATATCACACCAAGGCAAATAGATTTCTCTTTCCCTCTTTCTAGTTTAACCCACAATGCCTCCTCTCTCCCTTTTAAGCTCTGTAATTCCAAAGCTTTAATAGTAGTTTTTACATATAGTGCCACTCCTCCTCCCCTTCTTCCTACCCTGTCCTTTCTGAAGAAAGTATAGCCAGGTATAGTTACATCCCAGTCATGGTTTTCTGTGAACCATGTTTCTGTAACTGCCACTAAATCCAAGTCAGCCACTCCCACCAAAGCTTCAACATCAGGGATCTTATTTCCCATGCTAAGGGCATTTATACATACTGCTTTCCATATGTTACCCCTGTTACCCATCTCCATAAAGGTATTTAATGTATCACCTACCTGGGGGCTTTCACTTACCTGGGGGCTTTCTTCACCCATCCCCAACGAATCTAGTTTAAAGCCCTCTTCAGTAGATTAGCCAGTCTACTACCAAAGATGTGTTGACCTTTCTTGGACAGATGGATGCCATCTCTGCTCTGCAACCCTTGGTACAGCATCCCATGGTCTAGGAAACCAAAACTCTCTCGATGACACCATCCACGCAGCCATGCATTCATCTCCAGGATGTGAGCCTCTCTGCCTTGGCCTTTACCCTCAACAGGGAGGATTGAAGAGAACACCACCTGTGCACCTAACTGCTTCACCCTCTGTCCCAGAGCCATGAAGTCACTTTTGATACGTTCTGAGGTATACCTGGCAGTATCATTTGTTCCAACATGGATTAGCAACATTGGGTAATAGTCAGTGGGCTTGATGAGTCTCGGCAAACTCTCCGTAACATCTTGGATTTTGGCACCAGGCAGACAGGCAGACAGCATACCAGTCTTGCTTCTCTGTTAATTTGTTCTGCATATAAATTGAACACATATGGGAAAAGTATGCAGTCTTGTCATACACCTTTGCCAGTTTTAAACCATTCCACTTCTCCTTGTTTTATTCAAACTGTTGCTGTTTGATCAGTGTAAGGATTGTGCATGAGAACTATCAGGTGTTGTGGTATACCCATGCTTCATAATGTGGTCCAGAGTTTTCCATAATTTATGCAGTCAAAGACCTTGATGTAGTCAGTGAAACACGTGTATATTTTCAAGATCATACTTTGCTACATTCACATGTGGCTTGCTCTTTTTCAACTTTAGCTTGAATTTACATACTAATAGCTGGTGACACCGGTCAACAAATTTTTACAAAAGTCATGTTACTGAAATAAAAATAGTAATTTCTTATCAATTTTTATATGTTGAACACGAATATGACAGTGAAATTGCAAAGTTGGCTCTAGTTTTTTTGTAATCTACAAGAATTAATGTTTACATCACAAAATGCATGTCAATAGTAAATATAATAGGCCTTCGGTTAATACCTGTAAAAAACCAAGGGGTATGTTTACTAAACTGCGTTAGTGTGATTCGCGTTAGGATCCGCGGTACAGGCAGAAATCCCAAATAAGGACATGGGTGGTACATCGTTACAGATAACGCGCGTTTAAAAAAACATCGTGTAGAGCACCACGCAAGGCGCCCTGTACGGCGCCCATAAGGCATTTGATAAGGTGTTTAGCAAGGCATCTAGAGCTGTAGCACAATGGTTAATACACTGACTAATGGTGCAGGGGTTGTGAGTTCAATCCCCCTGTGGCTCTAATGAGTAAAGCTGGCTGAGACATCACCTTTTACTTTAAATCAGTGTTTGAAGCATTTTATTTGTTAATTTTAATTAGTGCTGCCAGCAAACACACCCTCACAGGGCCGTAACCTAAGGTGCCGCATAAGGCACCCTATAAGACACCCCAGAGGGCACATTATAAAGTGCACTGTCCGTCAAGGCACCCTAGAATATCCCCTATGGGGCACCCTATAGGGCGCAGTATAGGGTGCCTCATAGGGCACTGTATAGGGCGCCTGATGAGGCACCGTAAGGAGACAGCACTTTGAGGGTTTGTTGCTGGCAGCACCAGTTTAAATTAAAAAAAGAAAATGCCTCAGACAGCCCTATCAAATAACCCCACTGTGGGATCAAACCCATGACCTCTGGCTCCACAGGCAGTGAAGTAACTAGTGGGCCACATCGCTAGTGCTACTACCAAATCCCTGGCTGGTTGGCTACTGAAGGACATCAGGTCACCACACAGACCGTCTGCTGTGGTTGCCAGGGTTGGATTGGACCAGCCACACCCATGATGCACTGCACATGCAAATCAGCAGTCTACAGATGGTCACATGTTGCGGTATGCACCCCCCCCCCCCAGCACCTCGGCCTGGTTGAGGGTCCTGACCATGTGCAACCCCACAGCACCTCAGCCTGGTGGGGGTACTGACCGTGTGTGTTACTGTCACAGAGTGGCTACAGTCCTTCACAGTGGACGGGTCCTGTGCTCACCCTGAAGGTGAGGTGGGGTGCCCAGCACCATTTCCGCAGCACCTGGCTTTGCTGTGATGGACTATGCTACAGATCCCCATCGGTGCCACTGTGTGATAGGTGGTCTCTGCAGATGCCCTTAGCATTTGCCTGTGTCCATCTGTATATCACGTCTTGCCCATGTGGACTATGATGTACCCAGAATAGTGCATACACTGTGTGGGTACCATGGTCACATGATTTCTGTTCAGCGGGGTTGGGGGTTGGGGGTTGGGGGTTGGGGGTTGGGGGTTGGGGGTTGGGGGTGGGGTTGGGGGTTGGGGGTTGGGGGTTGGGGTGGGGGGGGGTGGGTGTTGGGGGTGTGGGTTGGGGGGGGGGGGGGGGGGGGTGGGTGGTTTGGTGGGGTGGTGGGGGGGGGGGGGGTGGGGGGTTGGGGGGTTGGGGGGTGGGGGGGGGGGGGGTGGGGGGTTGGTGGGGGGGGGGGGGTGGGGGGGGGGGGGTGGGGGTGGGGGGGGGTGGGGGGTGGGGGGGTGTTGGGGTTTGGGGGGTGGGGTGGGGGGGTTGGGGTTTGGGGGGTGGGGGGTGGGGGGGTTGGGGTTTGGGGGGTGGGGTGGGGGGGTTGGGGGGTGGGGGGTGGGGGTTGGGGGTTGGGCCCATAGGCGGTTTATGTACCAACACCCAACCCACTCGCTGTGGCTCAGGGTGGGAAACAGGATTTCCAACCAACAGATTGACATTTTACCCCCTACACTGGTGACAGTAGAGGGGACCATTCACCCCCATCCTGCTGGGGAATGGACACCCCTACAGGGCAGTCTATGCAGATCTGTACGCCTGCATACATTGGGCAGTGACAGACAGTAGACCTGGTACTGCGCAGCTGCCCCACACCACTATCTGACATCCTCCAGCAGCAAGCAAAGTGAGACACCAGCCACTGCACCCTGCAAGATGTTCCAACCACACACATACTAACTGCAGGCAGTCTGTTTGCTAGTCCATAGTGCATGTCCCTGGAGGTGACATGTGCACCCACTCCTGGGATGTGCACACACCCATCAAGCAGACAGAGAACAGAGCCCATATACCTCACTTCAGAGGGACACTATGTAGCACTATGGGGGAACCCAGCCATGCCGTGGTCACTGCACAGTCAGGGTGAGCATGACCTCCCAGCAGGATATGCCATGGCCACCCTGTCCATGTAGGTGGTGGGCAGGCACTACAATGTCCCAGCCATTGCCCTGGGCCCTGTGCAGGTGCATCCTGCCCAGGCCGCCCTGTCCGGCTATACCCACAGTACCTTGCTCCTCATTATGCACATTGGCAGGATAATACTGGCAACAGTGCTAGCAGTGTGGGCTGCAGAGGGTGTTGGCAAACACCACACACTGGATAGACTGATGCACACCCCCACACCTATGCCAGCATTGTGCACCTATATAGGCTTTTGGCAGCCCAGGACACCGCACCAGTCCTGGGCACAGTGCAGGCATGGCTATGGTATGCCGTACTGTTGGGGTCTCTCCCCAAGGTGGTGGACACTGTCAGGTACCAGACGTGACACACACTCCACAGACATCACAGAGGTTGGTATGCTACAGCCCACTGTGCAGCTTGTGCTAACCTTAGGGATTGCTATGTGCCAGTTATCATAGCAACCTTTTGCTATCTGTGTACCATATTCCCGGGTTTTGGCTGGTATTGCTAGGGTATGCAAGTGCTAGTATTGGGAGATGCACACAGGGCCCAACATCCTGCCTCTCCAGGAATCTGTGGCTAATGGGGCCTGTGGGTGCGGGTGTTTCCACCCCTGTGGGTCACTGCTCTTGGACAGGGGTTCCCAACTCCGGTCCTGGTGGGCCGCACCATGTTCAGGTTTTCATGCTGTCCCTGATGAATATGCATGAGATACATCTGCATACCATGGGGTGGCGCATCGACATACAGCACAGGCATCTTTATTGCAGACAGCATGGAACCTGAATGTTGTTTGGACCTCCGGGACTGCTTTTGGGAGACTCTGCTCTCGGTAATGCGCCTGTTTGTGGTGTCTGTGCTCTGTAGGGTAAAATGTAGGTGTTCCAGGCATGTTTATTCTATCAGCAATAAAAGGTTCCATCTTTCTTACGACGGTTTATTACTGGTAAAATGTATGGGGACAGAGTTGGCAGGGACCACAGCTAGGGTTTGAACCTGTGACCTTCTGCTCCTGAGCACACTGGCTGTACTTACTGTGCCACACTGATGCCACAGGGACAGATCATTCCCTGGAAGAACCATGACTGTTTGTCATATGGAGCCTGTCTGTTGCAGTGCACAGCACCCACCTACATGGGTCTGGGCCGTGGCCTACTATGGTCAGATGTCACTGCCCCCTCCACCACCAGTACCCCTCTGCAGCCATGCTGCCATGCCCTTCTGCTGGAGGTGCTTGTGGTGCACAGTCTCGGACCATCCAGTGTGCAGGTAGGCAGCTGCCTACGGTGTGGGTAATGGGGTAGGGGTGCCTGGATAGACGTCCACGCTTCCCCCCAGCACCGCCTGCCACTGTTCTGTGCCCTTAGGGGTAGCTGCTGGGTACTGTCCCCTGTGACACTGCGGGGGACACACTCGTGCCCATGTTGGGCCCTCATCAGTTGCAGTCTGGCTCTACTGTTTTTGCATTCCTATGGGCCAACTGAGCATCACCCTAGTCCCCAATGTGGCCCAGCTGCACCACAGCATGTGCCGCCTGCAGCCCTCTATATCCCCTTTTCCAGCATCTGCCCAGTTGCCCGTTCTGACATGCCCACCCTGCTGTTGCAGAACATGTGCATGCCATGGGGAACCTGTTCACTAACAAGAGGAAGCCCTGATCTGCGCTATTTCACTGTGGCATCATTTACCTTCTATGGGGACAGAGCATACACCCTTCCACAGTTAATATCTTTTTCTGAGGCTTTATCAGTGGTATTTATTGCTGCTTCCCATTGATATCACTATTGGCTAGCTTGGTTATGGTTTTTTCCTCGTTTCTTCTGGTCATTTTCACTGCTTATTTGCCCTTTTGTTCCGTGCACATGTATCACACTTATCACGTTTTGGGGGTTTCCCTGCCTATGCTGTACATTGCTGACACTGAAATGGTTTCTCTCCCCTGCAAATGTGCATCTAACGTCAGGTTTTCATTCGCGGTAGGATTCAGCCCTTGAGTTCAGCGCGTTGGTGTGCCTGGAGCCTCTCCCCGCCAACTCTCCGCCCATTGACCCCTTCTCTCCGCCCTCTCTCCACCTTCTGCGGTGTTTTACCGCGCTGCGGAGCTTTAGATCGTTACGTGAGGTTACCGCACGTTCTGAGACGTTAACGATCGTTAACGTCTCAGAAAGTGCGTTAATGTCATGTAATGATCGTTAACGTTACATAACGCGCGTTATGTAACATTAACGCAGTTTAGTAAACATGCCCCCAAGTCATAGACTACTTCTTAGATTTTTTCGCCTGTCTCTTTTACAGCTGTTCGGGAGTTTCTTTGGCGAGTGTCCAGCAGTAGTCAGCCAGCATTGTAATGAACCATTTTCCCTGGTATCTTTGCTCCATTGTTGCGATATCCTGGTGAAATCATTCGCCCTGTTCATCACTAACCATACCACAGTTGTTAGGAAAGAAATCGAGATGGGAATCAAGGAAATGGATCTTTAGAGACATATTGCAGCCAAGTTTATGATACTGCATCAGCATGTCTTCTACTAGTTCCTTGTAGTTTTCTGCCCTAACATTCCCGAGAATGTTCGTTGACACTAGGCGAAAAGCATTCCATGCTTGTTTCGCATCACCCTGCAGCAAGTTGTTGAACCAGTCATCTTTGAAGAGCTCTCGAATCTGAGGACCCACAAAAACTCCCTCTTTAATCTTTGCTTCGCTGAGTCGAGAGAATTTTTCATGCAGGTATCGGAAACTGGCGAAGTGTGGTCCATGGCTTTCACAAAGTTTTTCATCAAACCTAGTTTGATGTGAAGGGGTGGTAGCAGGATTTTGTGAGTCTCAACCAGAGCTGGGTGCTGGATATTCTTCTCTCCAACTGTTATATTTTGTCTGAGATTCCATTACTTCCGCAAGTAGTGCCAATCCCTTGCTCGGCTATCCCACTCACATAAGAAACACATGTATTTTATATATCCTTGCTGCAGTCCCATTAAAAGGGCAACTACCTTCAAGTCACCACAGAGGTGCCAGCTGTACTTGTTATAGTTAATGGAAGTCAGTAGATGCTTTAAGTTATCGTATGTCTTTTGCATGGGAACGGCATGCGCTGCTGGATTAGATGGAAGACGGTTTCCATTGTTCAAAAGCACAGACTTCAGACTCGGTTTTGAAGAGTCTATAAATAGTCTCCAGTCTTGTGGCTCGAGTGATTTTTAAGGCATTCATGAGTCTTTCAATATCGGAACAGAATACCAGATTACTTTCCTTTCCGACGGAGTAAAGTACACTGCTGACGTCAGCTTCAGCATCCGTCTGGCAGTAGTATTGCATTGCATCAGAAAATGATGCAATCAACTCTGGATGATGTGTGCATGCTGGTATTATGCAGTGTGATGCAATATTACATCATTCAAGGCTTATTTGGGATGTTGTTGATGTCCTACTGGATAAATTTACACGGTGAAACGTCAAAAATGAACTACATGCAATATCTTCAAAAAGAGAGCCAATAAATTTTTTTTAATGTTATATTTGTGTTCAGCTCACCAAGATACTACAGATTAGGGCCTTTTAAAGTCAGTAACGATTTCAATGTTGACCAGTGTGATTTGTATCACACTCAACTCCAGGTTTTGTCTTTGTTGATGTTATAGAGCTTTTCCATTGTTGACTTCCTAGTCAATATGATCTTTGTGCAATGCACTGACCAAATTTTATGTGTATAGTCACCACTCGTGTTGCTGGAAGAAGGTATTTCAAGATGAGTAGATTGTTGGGTTTGCAGAATTCTTTCTCTAGCTTTGTTTCTTTTGCCGAGCTCATATTTTTCAACCACTTCACCCATAACTATCAGTGTATCACTTTTGCATGTTCTCTTGATTTTGGTTGATCATAGAACTGCATCCTCTTCTGCTGGCGTTTATACCTGAATAATAGCTGTGTTAATGGGCATTCCTCATAGAAAAATAGAAATTAAGCATTCATTGCATTGTATTTCATTAGAGTTCTTGCAAGTTTTTAATAGTTGTAAATGTAACACCATTTCTTCTTTGTCTTTCATTTCCAACATAGTATACCATGTGATCCCCTCACTTGGTTTGCAGCTTGTCGTGCTGTGAGGGCTTGTGTGCATCAGTGATGCTGAGAGCTAAACTATCAGTAGTTTAACTACTGGCATGGTCTCCCAAGATGGAGTCCAACAGAAGGCACAACCCCACGTGCGAGAACAGTCCAACAAAAAGACGTGGATAGCAGGGAAGGTAACGTATAAAAGTCTTTATTGAACCAACATCAGCCACTAGGCCCAACACAGGCCGTGTTTCGAAAATCCCTTCTTCAGGGGCTAAAAGGGCTAAAAACAAATTTTTAAATAAAAAGCAAAAATAATTTAAACACAGTTAAAACAAACTGGCTCAAACAGCGGACATAAATGAATGTATAATGTGTGAACAATATATAATATGTGAAGCAATCTAAATATATTTATCATGCTTCTTAAATGGTGGAACAAATAAGTACGGCTAACATAAAAACAAAGGAGCTAAAAGAAACAAATGAAACAATTTAAAAATTGCTTATAAACAATAAAAGTGTAAAAATAACTAAATAATGTATCCAAAAGGAAATGTAAATGACACATACATGAATGAACTAAACTGTATGACTAATTCAAACAGAAGTATAAAAGTATTCGTATCCACAAAAATTAAGCTAAATAAAAACAATCAATAAATTAGTCAACATACCAAGCTAAATTAATCAACATACCAAAATAACAGGATGCTTGATAACTTAATTAAAAAACACTTAAAAATACATATATATAAATAAATAAATAAATAAATAAAATGCAAAGGTACATGTATCTTACAATGACAATTATCGTCTTAGAATATAATGTCAATCAATGGAGAATAATACATAAATACGAATCAACCGAGATGTGAGAGAGATATAAATTAATTAAAAACCACTTAAAAAAATACATATATATAAATAAATAAAATACAAAGGTCCATGTGTTTTACAATAACAATTATCATCTTAAGATATAATATCAATCAATGAAAAATAATACATAAATACGAGTCAACCAAGATGTAAGAGAGATGAAGACGACTCATATGTATCAATGCTAAGTAAATGATAAAAAAATATATATAATATGAAAAAGTATAAAATAATAAACTATGGGATATGTTTACTAAATGGCGCACTTGTGCGGGGCGCACTTGAGCGCCCTAAAATGATGCATTTAAGTGCTCTTAAGCGCCCTGTACGCGTGCGCATCACATTAACGGGCCCCGTACGTGTGCGCCAAAAACGCGCACATTTGCGGGGCGCTCATGTGCGATAGAGGCGTGGGAAGGCGAAATGAGGGCGGAGGAAGGCCCCCGAGGGGCGGAGAGACGGGGTCAATGGGTGGAATGTGGGAGGGGAGAGACTCCCCGCACAGGAGCGTGCCCGAATTTACAAGGAAAAAATACCGCGAGTGTAACACTCGCGGTAGAGCGCATTTAAAGGGAAGAGAAACCATTTCTGTCAGCAATGTACAGCAAAATCGGGGAAACCTAACAAACGTGAGCAGTGTGATACATGTGCACAGAACAAAATAGCAAATATGATATGAAAATGACCACAACAAATTCTAAGAAAATTATAATCCAGCTGGGCAACAGTGATATTAATGGGCAACCATACAAAACACTCCCAGGAAAGCTCCAAAAAAAAGAAATGATTTTTTGAAGGGTCTACGCTCATTCAAAAGCACTGCATTTTAATGGAGCTTTCCTGGGAGTGTTTTCCAGGTTGCCCATTGATATCACTGTTGCGCAGCTTGGTTATAGTTTTCTTCCCCTTTTTTGGAGGGCATTTGTGAGGGTTATTTGCACCTTTGTCCCCATACAAGGTCAACGAGCCCACAGTAAAATTGTGAAGAGCAGGGTGTCTGACTTGTGTGGCCAGGTATCACATCTCCAGAGACTGCACTGTTTCTGTGGCCACAGTGTGGTGCAGCAGACACAGCCAGTACCTGTAGGATCAGAGGGCCACAAGTTCAAAGCCCAGCTGGGGCTCCTGCCAACCCCATCCCCATCATGTTACCCACCACTAAACAGTGAGAATACAGACCCTCTTTTATTGCAGAGAACATAAGCATGGTCCCAACACCTATATTTTACCCTACACCGCACACAAACCATAACAATGGACATTGCCTACAGCCGAGTCCCCCAAAGTCAGTCCTGCAGTGCTACAACTCACTCAGGTCATATGTTTTTCCCAGATAGGAACATGTCTGCATGTTTGTGGAAGGGTACAGGTGGCAGAGGGGGCAGTGGCTGCAAACCACAGCAGACAGTGGCCTAGGCCTGTGCAGGCTGGCACGTCCACCGCAACAGACAGGCTCTGTCGGATGTACAGTCATGTACTCCCCAGGGAACACAGCATATCTGTGGCAACACGGTGGTGCAGTGCACACAGACAGTGTGTGCAGGAACAGATGGTCACAGGTTCAAAGCCCAGCTGGGGCTACTGCCAATCCAGTCCACATATTTTTCCTACAACTAAACCGTGATAGTAAGGACAAAACTGTATAGCTAGGAACATATGCATGATTAATACGCCTATATTTTACCACAGCACTCACAGACACCATAAACAGGCGCATTACCTGGAGCAGAGTCTCCCAAATGCAGTCCTGGAGGGCCCCACACCATTCAGGTTCCATGCTGCCTCTAACAAAGATGCCAGTGCTGCATAGCTATGCACCACCCCCATGGTATGCAGATGTAGCTCATGCATATTTATGAGGGATAGCATGAATACCAAAACAGTGTGTGGAACACCAGGACTGGATTTGGGGAACTCTGCCGTAAAGCAGCAGCCAACAGGGCCAGACACCTCCCCACAGGCCCCATTGGCCAATGCCTCCTGGAGAGGCAGGACATTGGGCCCTGCCTGTATCTCCCAATACTAACAGTTGCATACCTCAGCACTGCCACCCTACACCTGGGTATACGGTACACAGCTATCAAGCGTTTCCCATTATAACTGGCAGATCTCCAGTCCTACGTAAAGCACAGTTTGCTCATTCAGCTCCACCATAACACTCAAACAGATGTCTGCGGTGTGTGCTGCAGGTCTGGTCTCTGACAGTGTTTACCACCCTGGGATGTGACCCCCAACAGTAATGCGTACCATAGCCATGCATGTACTGTGTCCAGGACTGGTGTGGTGGGTATGGCTGCTGAACCCCTCTATAGTAGCACAATGCTGGCATAGGTGTGGGTGTGGCTGTCTGTCTATCCAGTGTGTGGTGGCTGCAAACACCTTCTACAGCCCACACTGCCAGCAATGTTGCCAGTATTGGGCTGGCAATGTGCATAATGAGGAGCAAGGTACCATGGGTATAGGCCGGACAGGGTGGCCTGGCCAGGGTGCATCTGCACAGGGCATAGGGCACTGACTGGGACATTGTAGTGCTCAGCCACCACCGACACAGACAGGGTGACCTCAGTATGTCCTCCTGAGAGATCACTCTCACCCTGACTGTGCAGTGACCACAGCATGGCTAGGCACCACCATAGTGCTATATAGTATTTCTCTCATGTGATAGATATGGGTTTCCATTTGGGGCCCAGTCACTGATTTATCTGCTTGCTGTGTATGCTGACAGCCCAGTTCTGGGTGCATGCATCTCCACTGGGAGCATAGACTAACTAGCAGACTGTTTGTAGCTGGTATGTGTCTTGCTGGAGTGGCTTGCAGTGGCTGTTGGCTTGCTGCAGGGGAATATCAGATGGTGGTGGGGTGCAGCTTACCATATCCTGGTTTTATGTCTGTCTGCTATTGTGGTATGGCTGTGTATAGAGCTGCACTGCCTGCCCTGTGGGGTGTGTGTTCCTCAGTAGGACTGGGGTTGATTTGCCCTCTACTGCCACCTTTGCAGGGAGGTAGAGTGTGGATCTATTGATGGGAGACCATGATTTGCCACCCGGGGGGGGGAAGGGCTGCTGCACCTGACTGAGGCAGACAGAGATATCCATGGTGTTTGTGCAGACACTACCTATCTTACACAGATAACACTGCTCTGGACCTCCCACATGGCTTCCATCAGCCATGGAAGGTGTTGTGGACCTGGTCCTGGGCGCCTCACTGCACACTCAGGGTGAGCACAGTACCCGCACGATGTGACGGTGTGTAGCTACTCTGTGCCAGTAAAACACCCGGTCAGTACCCCCTTATCAGGCCGAGGTGCTGTGTGGGTGCATTCCCCATCTTGTGTCCATCTGTGGACAGCTGATTTGCATGTGCAGTGCATCATGGGTACGGGTGGGCTAACCCTATCCTGGTGACCACAGCAGACTGTCTGTGTGGTGACGTGCAGGCTTTCTGCAGCCAGCCAGGGGCTTGTTAGTAGCTATAGTGCTGTAGCCTAATGGCTATGTCTCTGCCTGTGAAGCCAGAGGCAGTGGGTTCAAACCCACATTGGGGTTGTTTGTTAGGGTTGTCCAAAGCATTATTTGTCTTTAATGTACATATTTTGTTGCCAGCAAACAAACCCTCAGCGTACAGTACCCATAGGGTGCCGCTTTATATGGCGCCCTATCGGGCACCCTATGGTTTCCGTCCATATAAGGTGCACTATACATTATCCTGTGACACAACTTATAGGGTTCCCTATGGGGGACATATTAGGGTGCCGTGGCGGATAGTGCACTTTATAATGTGCCCTATGGAGTGCCGTATAGGGTGCCTTATACGGCACCTTCAATTACGGCACGTGAGGGCGTGTTTGCTGGCAGAAATTAATAAAATAAACATACGGTGCTGCAGGACAAAATATGTACATTGCAAACCTGCTGCCAAAGCCAGCCTTCCGTATTAGGCACCATGGGGAGCAAACCCATGACCCCTGTATCAGCAGTCAGTGCCTTAACCATTGTGCTCCACTGCTGCTCTCCCTTGCATGTCAACGCACCTACCTATGCTTTTCATTCCTTAAACTGCACAGTGCTGCCATCGAAAACAGTACTCTGACCTTGCGGTACCTCATACGACACCCTCTACAGCGCCCTGTGAGCAACATTCTAGGGTGCTGTGGCAGACAGTGCACTTTGCAATGTGCCTTATGGGGCGCATTATGTTCACACGCTTTAAGGGTGCGTTTGCTGGTACTGTAAATTAAAATAAACATAAATTGACTCCTAAAGCAACCTTCCCCATAATACGTAATGCTTCAGCTAGCCCTGCTCATTGGGCACTGTGAGAAATTGAACCCTTGCTCCCTGCACCATTGGTCAGTGTCATAACCATTGTGCTGTGGTTCTATTCCTGTGTTTGCACATCAGCGCGCCGCCTTATGCCTCCTATTATTAAATAGCCTCCTTAAGCAATAGCCTAATGCCCATCTGCGCGCCGCCTTAAACCGCCCATTATTTGTATGCCTCCTAAAACATCACCTCACCAAGCCCTGTTCATTGAGCACAGTGGGGGATCAAACCCCTGATCCCTGCACCATTGGTAAGTGCCTTAACCATTGTGCTGTGGCTCTGTTCTTCTGTTTGCAGATCAGCGCGACACATATGCCTCCCGTTCAGCTCTCAGTTGCAGTAAGATGCGGGGCGCACACGGGCGCCGCGCACCTTAGCGCATCTGTCAATCACGGCTTTTCTTCTTCAGGACGGAACACCCACTCCTTATATGGCACACGCACTCTACCGCGGCCCGCACTTTACCGGGCTTTTAGTAAACATACCCCTAAGTTGTCTTTCAATTTCTTTAATATATAGAGATTTGTCCATGATTACGATCGCTCCTCCCTTGTCTGCAGGTTTAATAATAATTTTATTGTTGGTTTGTAAAGATTTAATTGCTTGTTTTTCCGTAAGTGTTAAATTATGATATGGAGCCTTAGTGGAATGTCTAATTGACTAGACCTCCTTTAGAACCATTTTTTCAAAACTTTCAATAAGAGGGTCTGTATTGGGAGGGGGAACCCAACGAGACTTCTTCTTAATAACTGATTGGTCGCAATCATCATGTGTTTGATTCAGAAAAAATTGTTTGATACGGATTTTGCGAAAAAATTTAAAAAGATCTACCTGAGTTTCAAAAGGATCATAATTGCGAACAGGGACAAAGGACAGACCTTTATTGAGTAAGGATGTTTCTCCAGCTGAGAGTACATATTGTGAAATATTGATCACATTATCTATCAAAGGTGTCAATACCTCCTCTCTGTTGACCTCGCTGAGCCTCGACGACCTCTCCCTCGGCCGCGTCCTCGACCTCTGTATTGTTCGTTCGGTGCGTAAATTCTGTCTTGATCTTTCTCCTGATTCCATTGATGTTCGTTTCGTGTATTGCAAGTGCGTGACTGTCCTCTGCCTCCTCCTTTCCATAAAAGATCCATGTTTAAAAAAGGTTTCTTATTCTTTTTTTCTCTATCCTCTTTTAAATTATCTTCATGATCTTTTTGAGAGGGAACCAGGGGCGCAGAGGAGAAAGCTGCCTCAACTGAATCTTGCCTACTTCTTTTTTTACTAGGTTCACATCCAGGCTCACGCTCTCCTTCCTTCTCCTGATCTTTGTGATCGAAAATCATAGTGCGTTTTTTAAAAAGGCGATCTCCTTCTATCTTTTTACTCCAAGGGTATGCAATATGCAAAGTTTTAAGAAAGAGATTAAAAATCAAAAACGAGAGAAATTCAAGAGAGATGAAGACGATTATTTATTTGGGTATGTCTACCCTTGGAGTAAAAAGATAGAAGGAGATCGCCTTTTTAAAAAACTGTGTTTAAATTATTTTTGCTTTTTATTTATAAATTTGTTTTTAGCCCTTTTAACCCCTGAAGAAGGGATTTCCGAAACACGGCCTGTGTTGGGCCTAGTGGCTGATGTTGGTTCAATAAAGACTTTTATACTTTACCTTCCCTGCTATCCATGTCTTTTTGTTGAAGGGTCTCCCAAGATGGTCAGGTCTCAGCTGAGGTGCCAGACCAAGACAAACCACCCATCTGGGCAGCAGAAGGATGGGATAGTGTTGACGGCGGAGGATCACATTTCTGTGACAATGGCAACAACACCAAACTTAAACTGCGCGGAAGAAAGGCCTGGCAATCTACTTCTGTATCTTGCCATGAAAACCTAATGGATAGTTACAACAAAACAAATTGTGCTATAGTGCTGGAAGATGAGACCCCCAGGTCGGAAGGCACTCAACTAGCTACTGGGGAAGAGCTGAAGACTTTTCAGAGTAAAGCCAGCATTTATGATGTGGTTGGATCAAAGCTCTCGGGAAGTCTGACTGCTGATGTAGCTGCGCATGAAATGAGAGTCAGAAGCTGTAAAGATGTCTTACACATTGGAACATGGAACGTACGAAGCATGAACCAAGGGAAGTTGGAGGTGGTCAAGAATGAAATGGAACGTGTACAACTTGATCTGTTGGGTGTCAGCGAACTGAAATGGACTGGCATGGGGCACTTTGCATCAGATGATCACATGGTCTACTATGCTGGAAATGAAAGACAAAGAAGAAATGGTGTCACATATATAATAAAGAAGAAACTTGCAAGAACTGTAATGAAATGCAATGCAGTCAGCGAACGCTTAATCTCTATTCGTCTATGAGGAATGCCTATCAACACAACTATAATTCAAGTATATGCCCCAACAACAGCTGCAGAAGAGAATGAAATTGAAGAGTTCTATGAACAAGTACAAACTGAAATTGACAGAACATGCAAACAGGATATCCTGATAGTCATGGGTGACTGAAACGCAAAAGTTGGCAACAAAGAAGAAGGCAAAGTAGTTGGAAAATATGGACTTGGCAACAGAAATGAAGCTGGAGAAAGAATGATAGAATTCTGCAAGACCAACGATCTATTCATCTCAAACACCTTCTTCCATCAACACAAGCGGCGACTGTACACATGGACTTCACCCAATGGATTGTATAAAAATCAAATTGACTACATCTGTGGAAGTCAATGATGGAAAGGTTCTATAACATCAACAAAGACAAAACCTGGAGCTGTCTGTGGTACAGATCATCAACTATTAGTAACTACTAGCAAACTCAAGCTAAAGTTGAAAAAGAGCAAACCACTCATGAATGCAGCAAAATATGACCTTGAGAATATACCACTGGAATTTAAAGACTGCCTGCAAAATCGATTTGCTGCTTAAGATACAAATGACAGAGCTCCAGAAGAGTTATGGAATGACAACAAGAAGGTTGTGTTGGAAGAAAGCGAGAAGTATCTACAAAAGGTGAAAAAGCAAAAACGGCCAAAATGGATGATGGAAGAAGCTCTGAAAATTGCCCAGAAATGCAGAGAAGCTAAAGACAGAGGAGAAAGAAAGACAATCGCAGAACTCAACTGAGATTTCCAAAGTGCAGCAAGAATGGACAAGGAAAAGTACTACAACGATGCATGCAAGGAAATAGAAGCAGAAACTATTAGAGGAAGAACAAGATCGTCTTTCCTAAAGCTACGAGAGTTAAAGAAAAAGTTCCAGCCTCGAATTGAAATGTTACAAGATGCTCAAGGTTCTATGTTGAATGATGCTGAGAAGATCAAGAAAAGGTGGAAGGAATATACAGAGTTTTAATATGATAAAGATCAAGTGGACCAACAGCCGTTTCAACCTATACCTTATGATTGTGAACCATTGGTGATGAAAGAAGAAGTTAAAGCAGCATTGAAAGCCTTATCAAAGAACAAATCACCAGGCATTGATAGCATTCCATAGAAGTATTACAGCAATCTGATGCAGCTGTTACCGTACTTACAAGGCTCTGCCAAGAAATATGGAAGACAACATCATGGCCAACTGACTGGAAAAGATCTGTGTTTATACCAATACTAAAGAAAGGTGATCCAACGGATTGTGGAAATTATCGCACAATCGCTCTGATCCCACATGCCAGCAAGATTCTACTGAAGATTATTCAAAAGAGACTACAGCCATACCTGGAACAAGAACTACTTGAATTGCAAGCAGGGTTCAGGAAAGGGTGAGGAACGAGAGACATCATTGTGGATGTGAGATGGATCCTTGAAAAGACTAAAGAATACCAAAAGGATATCTATTTGTGCTTTATCGACTATAGCAAGGCTTTTGACTGTGTAAACCATGAGAAACTCTGGGCCACATTAAGAAGCATGGGTATAACAGAACACCTGATTGTACTCTTGCACAATCTGTACATTGATCAAGAAGCAGCAGTTCGAACAGAACAAGGAGAAACAGAATGGTTTAAAATAAGCAAAGGTGTAAGACAAGGCTGCATACTTTCCCCCTACCTGTTTAATTTATATGCAGAACAAATCATCAGAGAAGCAGGACTGTATGAAGACAACAGAGGTGTGAAAATTGGTGGAAGACTCATCAACAACCTTCGCAATGCTGATGATACCACATTACTGGCTGAAAGCGAAGATGATCTGAAACATTTGCTTCTCACAATCAAAGAACATAGGGGTATGTTTACTAAACTGCAGTAATCGTACATAACACGCGTTATGTAACGTTAACGATCGTAAGCGCATCATAACGCGCGTTATGCTGTGCTTACGTTCGTTAACATTACATAACGCGCGTTATGATGGCTAACGATCGTAATGCCCCACGGCGCGGTAAAACACCGCAGAAGGTGGAGAGAGGGCGGAGAGAAGGGGTCAGTGGGCGGAGAGTGGGCGGGGAGAGGCTCCCTTCATACTAACGCGCTGATCTGAAGAGCTGAATTCCAACGCGAATGAAAACCTGCTGTTAAATGCACAATACAGGGGAGAGAGACCATTTCAGCGTCAGCAATGTACAGCCCAGGCAGGGAAACCAAAATCAAGTGATAAGTGTGATACATGTGCACAGAACAAAAGGGGACAGAAACACTGAAAATGACCCCAACAAACTGGAAAAAAACCATAACCAATCTGGCCAATAGTGGTATCAATGAGAAACATCAACCCCTCCCCCCCTCGAGTAAGCTCCATAGAAAAGATATAAATCGTGGAAGGGTCTATACTCTGTCCCCATACAAGGTGAAGGAGCCCACAGTGAAATAGCGCTGCTCAGGGTTTACCCCACCATCGGACAGGGTTCCTATGGCATGCACATGTCCCGCAACATCAGGGCGGGCATGTCGGAACGGCAACTGGACAGATGCCGGAGAAGGGGATACAGAGGGCTGCAGGCGGCACATGCTGTGGTGCAGCTGGGCCACAGTGCAGACTAGGGTGATGCCTAGGTGGCCCATACGAATGCTGAAACAGCAGAGCAGCCAGACAGCAACTGCTGAAGGCCCAACATGGGCACAAGTGTGTTTCCCAAAGTGTCACGGGGATAGTACCCAACAGCTACCCCCAAGGGCACGGAACATTGGCAGGCGGGGCTGGGGGGGAGCGTGGACATCTATGCAGGCACCCCTACCCCAGAACCCGCACCATAGGCAGCCGCCTAACTGCACACTGGATGACCTGACACTGCGCACCACCAGCTCCACCAGCAGAAGGGCATGTCAGCATGGTGGCTGAGGGATACTGGTGGTGGAGGGGGCAGTGGCAGCTGCCCAGAGCAGACCGTGGCCTAGCCCTGTGTAGGTGGGTGCCGTGTACTGCAACAGATGGGCCCTGTCTGACGAACAGTCATGGTATCACCAAGGAATATACTGACTCTGTGGCAACAAGGTGGTGCAGTGCACAAAACCAGTGTATTCCGAAGCAGAGAGTCACAGGTTCAAGTCCCAGCTGTGGTCCCTGCCAACCCAGTCCCCATATTTTACCCACTAGTACAACGTGCTAATACAGACGGCACCTTTATTGCAGATGACGTAAACATGCCCAAGACACTCACATTTTACCCTACAGAGCACGGACACCATATACATGCACATTACCGAGAGCAGAGTCTCCCAAATGCAGTCCTGGAGGGCCAAACACCATTTTGGTTCCATGCTGCCTCTGATAAAGATGCCTGTGCTGCATTTCTATGCGCCACCCCCATGGTATGCAGATGTATCTCATGCATATTCATGAGGGACAGCATGAAAACCCGAACAGTGTTTGGCACCGCAGGACTGGAGTTGGGAACCTCTGCCATAAAGCAGCAGCCAACAGGGGCAGACACACCCGCACCCACAGGCCCCATTATCCAAAGCCTCCTGGAGAGGCAGGACTTTGGGCTCTGCGTGCATCTCCCAATACTAGCACTTGCATACCTTAGTAATGCCACCCTAAACCTGGGAATATGGTACACATCTTTAAAGAGGTTGCTATGATTACTGGCAGATAGCAATTCCTAGGTTAAGTACAATATTCTGAGTGAGCTGCATCATAGCAACCTTTTTGATGTCTGTGGAGTGTGCTACAGGTCTTGCATCTGACAGTGTTTACCAACCTGGGGAGTGACTCCTACAGTATTGCGTACCATAGCCATGCCTGCCCTGTGCCCAGGACTGGTGTGGTGGCCTGGACTGCCCAACACCTCTATAGTTGCACAATGCTGGCATAGGTGTGGGGAGTGTGTGTCTGTCTATCCAGTGTGTGGTGGCTGCCAACACCCTCCACAGCACACACTGCTAGCTCTGTTGCCAGTGTTGGTCTGCCAATGTGCATAATGAGGAGCAAGGTACTGTGGGAAAAGCCTGGATAGGGTGGCCTGGCCTGGCCGCATCTGCACAGGGCATAGGGCAATGGCTCAGACATTGTAGTGCCCGGTACCACCTGCACGGACAGGGTGGCCATAGCATGTCCTGCTGGGTGGTCACTCTCACCCTGACTGAGCAGTGACCATGGCATGGCTAGGTTCCCCCATAGTGCTATGTAGCATTTCTCTCATGTGATATATTTGGGTTTTCTTTTGGGGCCCAATCACTGACCTATCTGCTTGATGTGTATGCTGACATCCCCGTTCTTGGTACATGCAGCTCCTCCAGGACCATGCACTATCGACTAGCTAGCAGACTGTCTGCAGCTAGTATGTGTCTTGCTGGAGAACCTTGCAGGGTGCAGCGGCTGGAGGCTTGCTGCTGGAGAATGTCAGATAATGGTGGGGGCAGCTGAGCATTTCCAGGCCTGCTGTCTGTCTGCTATTACGTTACGGATGTGCACTGCTCTGTCTGTTCCTAGCAGGACTGGGGTTTATGGTCCCCTCTACTGCTACCATTCCAGGGAGGTAGACTGTGGATCTATTGGTGAGTGATCCTGTTTCCCACCCTGAGCCACAGAGGGTGGGTTGTGTGGTGGTACCTGATCTGCCCATGGGTCCATACACCCCCCCCCCCCTTCACCTTCAGCAGGTAACCATGGCACCAACACAGGATGTGCACTATTCTGGGTGCATCAACGCCCATAAGGACTAGACATGACTGAGACATACAGCAGGGCACAGATGTATCCTAGGTGTGTCTAACGGAACTACCTATCACACACTGATGGGGACCTGCAGCATGGCATATTTCAGCCATGAAAGGTGCTGTGGACCTGGTGCTGGGCGCCCCACCTCAACCTCAAGGTGGGCACAGTACCCGCACAATGTGACTGTCTGTGGCTACTCTGTGGCAGTACCACACACGGTCTGTTCCCCCTACCTGGCCGAAGTGCTGTGGGGCTGCATACCCAATCTTGTGCCCATCTCTCGACTGCTGATTTGCATGTGCAGTGCACGTGGGTACGGGTGGGTTAACCCTATCCTGGTAACCACAGCAGAGTTTGTGTGGTGACGTGCAGCCAGCCAGGGCTTTGTTCACAGCCTTATAAGGTGTCTTATAGGGGACATTATAGGGTGCCTTGGCGGACAGTACACTTTATAATGTGCCCTATGGAGTGCCTTATGGGGTGCCTTATGCAGCACCTTAGTTTATGCCACCGTGAGGGTGTGTTTGCTGGCAGCACAAATTAAAAAAACATGTCAAATGCCTCAACAATCACTACTTAAATGTAAAGGGTGCTGTCTCAGCCAGCCTTATACATTAGGCCCACTGGGGAATCGAACCCATGACCCCTGTACCATCAGTCAGTGTTGTAACCATGTGCTACAGCTCTGTTGCTGTGATGGTTTGCCTGCGCGCCTTCTTAAGATTAACGTGCGGTAATGTGCCCTGTAGCGCTCGTTCATTTATGGTGCCTTGTAGTGCGCATTCTCGGCGTGTTCTCGTCAACGATGTACCGCCCATGTCCTTATTTGGGGTTTCTGTCTCTACCGCGGCTCCTAACGCGAATCGCACTAACACAGTTTAGTAAACATACCCCATAGTCTCAAAATGGGCCTGCACCTTAATGTAAAGAAGACAAAGATCATGACAACTGGCATAATCAACAGGTTCATCATTGAAGGAGAAGAAATTGAAATCGTGAACAACTTTAACCTACTTGGATCAACTATCAATAAAGAAGCAACAAGCAGTCAAGAAATCAGACGACACATTGCTCTTGGCAGAATGGCTATGAAAGACCTAGATAAGATTCTCAAGAGCAGAGATGTCTCTCTCCATACAAAGATTCGACTTGTTCAAGCCATGGTATTTTCAATAACATCATATGGATGTGAAAGCTGGACAGTGAAAAAGATAGGAAGAAAATTGATGCCTTTGAATTATGGTGCTGGCGGAGAATACTGTGTATACCATGGACTGCCCAAAGAACAAACCAGTCGATACTAGAGGAGATCAAACCTAAGCTTTCTTTAGAAGCTCAGATGACAATACTTCGACTTTCATACTTTGGACACATCATGCGAAGAGAGAGATCATTAGAGAAAGACATCATGCTTGGCAAGATAGAAGGTCAGCGCAAAAGAGGAAGGCCAGCAATGAGATGGATCGATACAATAACAGCAGCTACGGGTACCAGTCTGTCAACAATGAGCCGCCTGACTCAAGACCGATCACAATTTAGGATAGCTATCCAGAGGGTCACCATGAGTCGACTCCGACTCAATGGCACTTAACAACAACAACATACATGTGATCATCAGAGTCAAAATGCCCGACCCCAGTCCATTTCAGTTCACTGACATCCAGCAAATCAAGGTATGCACATTCTATTTCATTCTTGACCATCTCTAGCTTTCCTTGGTTTATGCTTCATACATTCCATGTTCCAATATGTAATACATCTTTGCAGCTTCTGACTTCATTTCATGCACAGCTACATTGACAGTCAGATGTCCCAAGGGCTTTATTCCAACCACATCATAAATATTGGCTTTACTCTGAAGAAACTTCAACTTTCCCCCAGTAATCTGGGGGCTCATCTTCCAAAACTATATTGAAATTTGTTTTGTTGTGAATATCCATTGGGTTTTCATGACAAGATATAGAATAACCACCATAAAAATAAAGGCAGAGGGAAAAACGTTTCAACTATATTGCCAGCAAACCATTCCAATACCCAATGAGGGGCGGTGTACCAAATGATGAATAAACCATAAAATTGGTAACTGTATAAATATATCTCCTTCCTTCTCTTTATTTAGCCAGTAAAACAGTTTAACCTTATTCAATTCTCATCTATGTGGTACTGAAAGTTGTTCCAAGCAATTTTACTTCTTTCTTCCTCTCTGTCTGGTTACCCACAGAGGAAATCTTCCCTTCTGCACACTTTACATCCACAGTATACCTTCTAACTAGAGGCTTCTGTAGAAAACTGTAATAAATAGTCCACAATGACTTCAAGATCTTTTTCTTGGATGATGATTCCTAATGCGGAACTCAGAATTTTGTAACTAGTTGCGATTATTGTTCCCTCTGTACATCACATTGTACTTCTCCACCAGTGGAGGGTAATTTTATAAGGGGAAGCCTAGTTAAAGCACCTTTTCAGGTGCCTATGCTAAGTCTATTTTATAAAGACAAGTAGCCATCTACTTGTCTTTATAAAATACTAGTCTAATGGCAGAAATTGTGCCTTAAATTAAATCGTGGACATTTATCCCAACCCTAGTCCTGGTGTAAAGAGGCATTCCTAACAGGGGCTATACATTTCAAACAAAGGTAAGCATTTGTGGGTTTTGTTTTCTTTTTAAATTATTAGCTATCTGACTGGGAGCTCTTAAAAGGGGTTTGGTACATTTTTAAAACAAAGTTACATTCTTTGTGGTGCTTTAGCTTAAAGGGAGGAATATTTTCTTTAGTGGGGTAGGTTTAAAACTCTGCCTTAGTAACTTTCTCAGCTCTTTGAAGCCACTGACACCTAATCAGGTGTTAGATCCCTCCCTAACCCCCCCCCCTCCCAACACTCCCCCCCCCCCACCTCTAGTGAGCAGTCTTGCTTTATAGGGCACCTACCCAATTAACACAACACAGGGACTTGGAACAGCACATTCTCAATATAATTAAAGAGATGTAACTGCTTTTTCTCTGAAAGGACAGCTGGGAAACCAGCTGGTACTTTGGTAAATCTCTCTCTTTTGCTTTAACAGATACCTAAGCTCCACAAACAGAACAATGGCTGGGATAAATTGTATCGCTAAAGCTGTTGCCCCCATTACAGCTTCTGCCTCTGTCCAGACAGAGGTCCCAATGCCAGTTAAAGGACCAGTTCCATGTGCAGGATGCCTGCATGCTGAAGCTCTCAGGAAACAAGTGGAAGAACTCAGAGAGGAGGTGGCTAGGCTCAGGAGCATTCAAGACAATGAGAAGTATATTGATGAGATGCTTCTTACAACAACCAAGCTCTCCAGCAGAAGAGATGGGTGTCTACAGAATGATGAAGATTAGACACAAGTCACCAGGGCCTGCAGAATCACCAATCCAACTTCTCCAGCCCTTGAACTGAAGAACCATTATGCAGCCCTGGAAGTGGAGGAGGTGAAAGCATCTATGGAAAGGGAAGAACCAGAGCTCAAGTACCACAAAGTTGCAGAATTAGTGACCACAAGGAAGCAAAGGGTAATGGGGTTAGTGACTCTCTTCTGAGGGGTACTGAGGCATCCATCTGCCGATCAGACATGATGTCCAGAGAGGTATGCTGTCTGCCAGGTGCCAAAATCCAAGACATTACAGAGAGTTTGCTGAGACTCATCAAGCCCACTGACTATTACCCAATGTTGCTAATCCATGCCGGAACAAATGATACTGCCAGGTATCCCACTGAGCATATCAAGAGGGACTTCATGGCTCTGGGACAGAGGGTAAAGCAGATAGGTGCACAGGTGGTGTTCTCTTCAATTCTCCCTGTTGAGGGTAAAGACCAAGGCAGAGAAGCTCGCATCCTGGAGATGAATGCATGGCTACGTGGATGGTATAATCGAGAGCATTTTGGTTTTCTGGACCACGGGATGCTATTCCAAGGGTTGCAGAGCAGAGATGGCAATCCATCTGTCCAAGAAAGGTCAACACATCTTCAGTAGTAGACTGGATAATCTACTGAAGAGGGATTTAAGCTAGATTCATTGGGGATGGGTGAAGACAGCCCCTAGGTAAGTAAAACCCCCCAGGTAAGTGAAACATTAAATACCTTTATGGAAATGGATAAAAAGGGTAACATATGGAAAGCGGGGTGTATAAATGTCTGTAGCATGGGAAATAAGATCCCTGATGTTGAAGCTTTGGTGGGAGTGGCTGACTTGGATTTAGTGGCAGCTACAGAAACATGGTTCACAGAAAACCATGACTGGGATGTAACTATACCAGGCTATACTTTATTCAGAAAGGACAGGGTAGGAAGAAGGGGAGGAGGAGTGGCACTATATGTAAAACATAATATTAAAGCTTTGGAATTACAGAGCTTAAAAGGGAGTGAGGAGGCACTGTGGGTTAAACTAGAAAGAGAGAAAGAAAAATCTATTTGCATTGGCATGATATACAGACCTCCTTCACAAGAGGAAGAGGTGGACAGAGAGTTAATTGAAGACATATGCAGTATTGCTAGGAAAGGGGAAGTGATACTAATAGGGGATTTCAATATGCCAGATGCTGATTGGCACATTCCTGCTGCAGTATCATCTAAAAGTAAGGAGATCCTGGATTCTCTACAGGGAGAATTATTCAGGCAATTGGTAACAGACCCCATAATTGAAGGGGCCATACTGGACTTGGTGCTTACCAATGGTGAAAGTGTTTCTGACGTTATAGTAGGATATCATTTTGCATCCAATGATCACCAGATGGTGTGGTTCAGTATTAGGATAGGGCTGTTAGAATCCATTCAAAAGCGAGGATCTTAGACTTTAGGAAAACTAACTTGCCAAGATGGGCCAATACCTCAGGGAGTTGTTAGCGGGATGGGAACAGCTGGGGAATGTAGAAAAACAGTGGGCAAAACTGAAAGGGGATATTTTAAGGGCAACCAACCTTTTTGTTAAAATGGTAAATAAAGGCAAAAGGAAAAGAAGGCCGCTATGGCTTTCAAAAGAAGTAGCTGAAAAGGTGAACAAAAAGAGGGAGGACTTCATGAAATACAAGAGATCACAGAGAAAGGAAGACAGGCATCTATATTTGGAAAAACTTAGAGAAGCTAGCAAAGTAGTCAGGAAGGCAAAGATTCAAAAAGAGGAAGAAATAGCCAATGCAATAAAATGGGGGGATAAGACATTTTTCAGATTTGTTAGTGAGAAGAGGAAGGGCAAAAGTGGTATTGTCAGACTCAAGGGTGAAGGGGAGGAATATGTAGAAGCTGATGAGGATAAAGCGGAATTGCTTAACAAATATTTCTGTTCTGTGTTCACAGTTGAAGAACCAGGAGCAGGACCTCCGAAAACACCCACAAACAGGAAATGAAGCGAGGGGCATCTTGAAGAATTTTCAGAAGACTGTGTTCATGAGAAACTAGCTGAACTTAAAATAGACAAAGCGATGGGACCAGATGGGATACACCCTAGAATATTGAGAGAACTTGGGGACGTTCTAGCAGCTCCACTGACTGACCTTTTCAATGTCTCATTGGAGTCGGGAGTGGTGCCAAAGGACTGGAGAGAGGCTCATGTGGTACCTTTACACAAAAGCGGAAGTAAGGATGTGGTTGAAAACTACAGGCCGGTTAGGTTAAATTCAGTGGTGAGTAAATTATTGGAAACGCTGCTGAAAGAAAAAATATTGAGGTTTCTGGAGTCCAGCGGACTACAGGATCCGAGGCAGCATGGATTCACTAGAGGCAGGTCTTGTCAGACAAATCTGATTGATTTCTTTGACTGGGTGACCAGGGAGCTGGACTGAGGGAGAGCCGTTGATGTGGTTTATTTAGATTTCAGTAAAGCCTTTGACACTGTTCCTCACAGATGACTTATAAACAAACTGAGCACCCTAGGGATGGACCCTAAAGTTATTGCTTGGGTTAGAAATTGGTTGAGTGGGAGGAGACAAAGGGTACAGGTAAATGGAGCTCACTCTTAGGAGATGGAAGTTACCGGTGGTGTGCCCCAGGGATCTGTCCTTGGTCCGATTCTGTTTAACATCTTTGTTAGTGATATAGCAGAAGGGCTGTTGGGTAAGGTTTGCCTCTTTGCGGATGATACCAAAATATGCAATAGAGTAGACACCCAGGAAAGTGTAGATAACATGAGGAGGGAACTAACTCAGCTTGAAGAATGGTATAGAATTTGGCAGCTGGGATTTAATTAAAAAAAAATTCAAGGTCATGCATTTGGGCTACAGCAATCCAAAAGAGCAATATAGCATAGGGGTGAAGTACTTTTGTCCTCTAAAGAAGAGCGGAACCTAGGCGTGGTCGTGTCAGATGATCTTAAAGTAGCTAATCAGGTAGAAAAGGTGACAGCAAAAGCTAGAAGGATGCTTGGGTGTATACGGAGAGGAATGGCTAGCAGAAAAAAGGAGGTGATAGCGCCTCTGTATAAGTCTTTGGTGTGACCTCATTTGGAGTATTGTGTGCAATTCTGGAGACCACACCTTCCAAAGGATATAAACAGGATGGAGTCAGTACAGAGGGTGGCTACCAAAATGGTTAGTGGTCTTCATTATAAAGCATATGAGGACAGACTTAAGGATCTTAATATGTACACCTTAGAGGAAAGGCGGGCTAGAGGTGATATGATTGAGACGTTTAAATACCTCTGTGTCATAAATGCACAGGGGGAGAGCCTCTTTTGATTGAAAGCAAGTTCTGCTATGAGAGGAAATGGGATGAGGGTGAAAGGGGATAGTTTCAGGAGTGATATGCGGAAATATTTCTTTACGGAAAGAATGGTGGATCCGTGGAATAGTCTCCCAATGGAGTTGGCAGAGATGAGGACGGTATCTGATTTCAAAAAAGCATGGGACAAACACAGAGGATCTCTAAAGAAAAAAGGGGACTGTTGTCGTTGTTGATATGAAAAGACAGACTAGATAGGCCATGTGGTCTTTTTCTGTTGTCATTTTTTGATGTTTCTAAATAGCTATGCCTAGATATCTGCAAGACAATGCATAAATGCTAGTATTTTATAATCTATGCACATACTTGCATGCTACACCCATGCTCTTCCAAACTCCGTCATGAGCATGTCCCCGGCAAAGTACACGCCATCGAGCAATCTGCACTCTTCTATACTGGCCGGTATTTTATGAGGTCATTAACATGTGTTTGGCTACAGACACGCATTAATGACTAAAATAACCCTCAGTTAGGAGCATGCTTGGAGCCTATGCGGTACGTTTACTAAACTGTGGTAATGTTACTTGAGTTAGGTTCTGCGGTAAAGGTACAGATACCCATATAAAGGCGTGGGCGGTGCATCGTTACAGTAAGCCGTATCAGCTAACGCACGTTACAAGGTGCCTTAGACTAACGCGCGTTACAAGGCGCCTTATAAGGCACATTATAAGGTGCCTTGTAAGGTGCCTTATAAGGTGCCTTGTAAGGATGCCTTGTAAGGTGCATTATAATGTGCCTTATAAGGTGCCTTGTAAGATGCATTATAAGGTGCCTCGTAAGGTGCCTCGCAAGGTGCCTTATAGGGCTCCTTAGGCTAAGCGCCATATTAGGCACCCCTGGACAAGGCAACATAGGTTAAGGTGGCCTAACAAGGTTACGGTGCCCTAGGTTAGTATGCCCTAAGGGATGCAAGGTGCCTCAGGATGACATGCATGACCTGTGAGGAACAGAGACAGATGTAGCCCTAACACTAGATAGAGCACTCAGGAAAGGCAATGAACAGGTGAGTGAAGGAGGGAGACTTGGGAGCCGCTTGACCTGCCATATCTGCATGCATCCCATGTGGCTGCCAGTACTGATGACAAACATTGTGGGGGCAGCTGTACCACAGCACAGGGTGTTGGAAATGTAAAGTACTGGAAAGACAGTTGGTGGCAGACGATGGGAATACGTGTCCCCCAGTGGAGGCGGAGGTAGCAGGATAGTTACAATGATGGGTGGACAGAGGAGTGGTGGTGCCATGCAGATCAGGTACAGGCAAGGCAAGCATGAAGAGGCGCAATGCAGGAAAGGTTAGCAGTGCAGGACATGGGGTGGCAGCTGCACAAGCAGACAGGACTCTACACAGCTGACAGACGCAGATAGATGGACTGAGGGAATGTTGGCAATTGTGGCGAGGGTATTATGGGCTGGCATGCACACTATTTGAGTAGGACAGGCATGAGAGGAGCGAACAATGAGGAATTGAACCCATGAACACTGGCGAGAATGGCATTGTATTAACCAGTAGGCTATACCTCCGTGGTGTATATCACAGCAATGGATGGGTGCAGAAGGACTGCAGGTTACCGCACAAACTGTCTGTTCTGAGTGCCAGGATAGGGTAACCCCACCAGTACCCATGATGCAATGCACATGCTGAATAGCAGTCAATAGCTGATCACCAAATGAGGTCTGCACCTCTCTGATATCTCAGCTTGGAAAGACGAACTGACAGTGCGTGATACTGGCACAGAGTAGGTACAGACCCTGCCATTGTGCAGGTTCTGTGTTCACCCTGAGGGATAGGATGGGTGCCCAGCACTAGATCCGCAGTACATGTGGTGCTAGAGATAGGCCCTGCTGTACATTTCCATCACTACCAGTATGTGGCAGGTGTTCTTTGCAGTGCAGCTGAAGATAATTTGGTGTCAATCTGTATCCTGCAGTCACATGTGGCCCTCTGGGACCAGGCACCACCCAGATTAGTGTGTACACTGTGTTAGAGTCTGGCTGACATGGGCACCTGTTATCAGGGCAGGGGGGTTTCTAGACTTGCCTGAGGTTTGTTTAGCAGTGCCTTTATAGGTCACAGTGGTATACACTACATACCACAAAGGGCCCACATCACCCTTTTTGTAGATAAGGGGCAGGTGCCCCAGCCCCAGCCCCAGCCCCAGTCCCAGTCCCAGTGAAGCAACCTCCATCCTGCTCGTATAAGACAGCCTGCCAGGGTTGGTGGGTCATAGCCATACCTGTGACTGGGGCAGACCTGCAGCAATGCTGGGGTTAGGTCTGGAAAAACCCAACTGCCTCACACTACTGTCTGCCAATCATCAGCAGACAGCACAATCAGACTGCACCTTATAGGTGTTCCAACCATGCACAGTCTAACTGCAGACAGTCTACTAGCTAGTCCATAGTGTATGTTGACAGAGGAACTATGTACACCAAACAGGTATCTCAGTGATTGGGGCCCCAGTACTAGGATCACAAAGATATCAGTGGAAGCAGACAATGTGGAGTGCTATGTGGGAGCCTAGACATGTTATGGTCAATGCTCGGTTAGAGTGAGTGCCCTCCCAGCATGACATGCTGTGGCCACCTTGTCCATGCAGGCGGTGGTTGGGCACTACAGTGCCCCAGCCATTGCCCCACACCCTGTGAAGGTACATCCCAGCCAATCCGCCTTGTCCGGGCCATATCCACAACACCTTGCTCCTCATTATGCACAAATTCAGGCTAACGGTAACAGTGGGACATTTTGGGCCCAGAGAGGGGTGGGCGGCCACAGAACAATGGATAGACATACACACACACACACTCCTATTGCAGCATTGTGCAAAGATAGGGGTGGTTGGCAACCCTGCCCGCCACACTGGTCCTGATCATAGTGCCGACATTGCTAAACTGTGCAGGAGGTAGTAGTAGTGCTCTGGTGATAACTGCAGCTCAATGCTGGGGCCAACACCCTGACTCTCCATGCATTTTTGGAATGTGGAGCCTGTGCAGCAGCGAACAGGGGTGTTTATACCCCTGTTCGCCGCTGCATTGGGCTTTGCACATGTTGCTGTTGTATCTGCATTGTAGGGTAAAATATAGGGACGTGCTCTGCAGGAACCACAGCTGGGATATGAATCTGTGACCCTCTGCTTCTGGACACACTGGCTGTGTATAATGAACCACACTGTTGCCACAGATGTATGGTAGTCTCTGGGGCTACCTGTACTTTTCCTCAGCTAGACCTTTTATGTTGCACTGCACACCACATTCTGGTACAGGGCATGGCCTAGGTCCACTGCAGGCAGGTGCCACTGCCCCCTCCAGCACAGGCAACCCCCCCCCCCCCCCCCGCCATGCTGACATGACCATATGCTCTCAGTGCTTGTAGTGCGCAGTCCCAGGCCATCCACTGTGTGGGTAGGTGGTCGCCTAGGGAGCGGGGTCTGGGGCAGGGGGCATACATGAGCATCCTCATATCCCCCCCCCATCACCACCTACCAATAGTATGTCCCTTCCGCTTGGGGGAGGGTTGGCTGGGGGGATGCTAGGTCAGTGCCCTGGCAACTGTTAGCTCGGGTGGATTGTATTTGGCCTTTGTCAGCTGCTGTCATGCTGATTTCCAGTTTCTGTGTTCCTATGTGCCACCTAGGTGCCCGCTTCATCCACCCTGTGCCCCAGCCGCTCCCGCTACATGTCCTGCCTGCAGCCCCCTATGCCCCATTTGCACCAGCCCTTCAGTTCAGCGTGTTGGGTGCAGGGAGCCTCTCCCCGCCCACTCCCTGCCCATTGACCCCTTCTCTCCGCCCTCTGCGGTGTTTACCGCGTCCGGGAACATTAACAATCATTAGATAATGTTAACGCGTGTTAACGTTACCTAACACACGGTCTGTAACGTTACCTCAGTTTAGTAAACATACCCCTAAAAGTAGCTACCCACTTGTAAAATGACCTTCTAAATTTCATCTGCCATATAGATACCCAGTCTTCTACCTCATAATTCTCTGCTCTTTTAATAGCTTTGAATAATTTTGTGCCATCTTCAAATTCAATCATGCTGAGTCAGCAGAATAAATATGCAAGAAGTCTTTCTACACCTCTCTACATCCATCATTTGCATAGTCCATGAAGTGTTTATTTGCCAGGTTTTCATAGGAATCAGTGGGGAAAACATTAGCACATCCACACACTTGTAAAAATGTTTTTTACAGTCATAAAACAAGTCTTCAATAATCTAGCACATTAAAGGGCACAGGGAACTGTTGACACGAAAGGCCATCATATATCGAGTTTTCCTTCTGCAAAACTGTGATTCCCTCTGAGCTGTCCTCATGATGAAGGGATAGCATTCACAGAACACCAGCTGCACACTTTTTCCTTGCACACAACATGCAGTTTTCAATCTCTACATTGCCACCATAGGATCACAACCCTTTCACACAGGCTAACAAGGCTAGGGGCATGGGTCTCTGGAACATCAGCTTCATTATAAATCTTAATTCCCTCAAGATGCCTAAGTAGGGATGCTGTATACACCTCCTGCTACCACTGCTCTGAACAGGCTTGGAGGCAATCGTCCCACGGATTAATAAATGTAAAAATATGAAGGCCAAAGTGGCTGCAATCCAGTCTCTTTATTCCTCTCAAGCCTGCTGTTTGGAATCATCAGCATGCATAGCATATATCTCAGCTACACCTAGGCAGCCCAAGCCGCTTTGGATCTTCCTAATGCCCTAGCAGTACCCTAGATGCAGATCTACCTCTCAAATATGTCCTGATGCCCTATGGCCAGTCCACTTTTCAAGCCACCAATATCATGTATATTTTTTTTTAATCTATCCTGAAAACCCAGGTTGCTGGATAGTCAGGACGGGTATAAGAAACTCTGATATACAGTATAAAAATAAGGCCATCACATGCTCGTATTCATTGCCTAACTGAAAGCCAAAACAGCCCTAGCCCTTGCCACGGTCTTTGTTATTCCAGTTAATGCCCACTTTCCTACAGTTGGATTTCCAGAAATTAGAGGCCTATCCTGACAGATCATTCTGCCTATGCTGACACACATGGTTGAAAGGTCCACTAGTGAATGAGTGGGCCTTATGTCTAGACCAGAGCTTCCCAACTCAGTCCTTGGGACTAACCTAGTCATTCAGGCTTCCACAATAGGGTTGCCAACTGGCTCCAGATGTGCCCGACAGGGTAAATCCAGTCCTGGGTTTACCACATTGCATGCAGGGATATGTAGTTCTGATTTCTCCATTGCACTCCATAATAAATGGAAAACTACAAGTCACTGCATGCAATGGGGTAAACCCAGGACTGGATCAAGTCTGTCGGGCGCATCTGGAGCCAGTTGGCAACCGTATTCCACAATAAACACAATGAATGCACAAGACAGAGATTTGCAAGCATGACCTCCATTGTATGCAAATGTCTCTCGTGTATATTCATTGAGCCTATCCTGAAAACCTAACTGGCTAGGTGGGTCCTGAGGAATGAGTTGAGAACCCTTGGTCTATCCAGGGGTTCTCAACCCTGTCCTCGGGACCCACCTAGCCTTTTGGGTTTTCAGCATAACCACAATGAATATGCATGAGAGAGATTTGCATACACTGCCTCCATTATATGCAAATCTCTCCCATGCATATTCATTGTGGTTATCCTGAAAACCCAACTGGCTAGGTGGGTCCCGAGGACAGGGTTGAGAACCCCTGGCAGACTAATGCTTGACTTTGCACATTCTGGGCTCACTCCAGTAATGAGTGCCTGTATGCTTCTGGATATATTTGAGACCACTCAGGGCTCTAGCTAGCAGAAGCTCCTGATTCATGTGGAAAAAGACATCCTGTCTATTGCCTACTACTGTAAGTGCATGTTTCAATGGCTCTAGGGAAATGCATGGCCAAAAAAAAAAAATAAGTTAATTTTTATTTTTTCATTTCATTTATTAAATGTATATAACATTCATCTCAAATTCTAGATGGTTTACAACATATGCAAACATTTCCATTTTTTAACAAACACTAGACAATATAATAAAAAAGGTACAGCTTGTATTTAGGCAAATGTATAAATGTATGTAGATAATAAAGCCTGAATTTAAAATTATTCAGTTTTAAAATATTCTTTAAATAATCAGGTCTTAAAACATTTAGGAAGTCCATCATTTACTGAACATAAATAATGTGGTAGCTGGTTGTGGGTCAACAGTTAAACAATTTTATGAATTTTTCTAATTTTTTGTATTCTTTGGGTTTCTTTACACACATCGGTCTTGAATGTACAAATTGTATACATTCTAGACTTTGTTGTGCACACAAATCAATTGTATATATACTAATTTGTAAGTACATGTGCATAGAGGTGATTTGCACACACAAAAAAGTTTAGATGCCAAACAAGCCATATGTATGCTATTCAATGCGCACTCCTAAAAGCCTCATGGAGAACCATAAGGGCTTTCGGAGAGGAAGAAGGAGTGGGCCTGCACTTTCCTTCTGGATTTCCTGCTCAGTTGGAACTAGGGCTGGGATTTGGTGCCATGAGCTGTCATGTGCAACTATTTGGACATTTTCTCCCTATTTTATTTCACTGGGTTTTGTCACGACAGCAGCAGTGCTCAGACAGGATCCTATCCACCATGTCTCCTTCTGGAGCTCTGTCACCAGGGTATGTGGAGTATGATCTTGGTCTCTCAAATTTACTGCTAATGTTCACCGTGGTACTTGCATCACGACATAGAGAGTTCCTCCTGCGGCTCCCTGTATGATGGGAAGTATTTCTGCATTTTTCTGTCGCATTGCCTTGGTCTCTGAGTGCATTCCTTGCCATTATGGTGTTTTCTCCTTCACCATGATGTCCTTGTATCCAACTTTTTATCCTTTGAAATGGGAATGCCCCAGGTGATCATAACCTCTTCACTCTCTTAATTCTCTTAGGGTGGCGATCTCAGAGTTTTTCCAGTACAGTGATGTTGTAGTGTTTATTTAATAAGTATCCAAAGGATGAGATGAGCCACCTTATTATATCTTTCACAGCCATTTATGAGATGAGTATTTGTTTCCAGTACTTCCTGACACAATCTACATATGTCTGTTTTACCAATTTTTTTCTATATTTGCTGTAAACAATCTCATCTGTAATACACTGTCCTTGGCTGCAACTATCAATTTCTCTGTAGGTTTCAGTCTTAGCCATTCATATGTTCTGATTTGATCCACATATGGTTCCTAGAGAAATGATTTGTATTTCCCACTGTATTTGTACAGGTACCCCTTCTTTTTTCTTGTCTTCTGTCCTTAGAGTTTTTTTCCTCCTATCTTGCATATTCTGTTGCTTCCTTTTCATGTTTTTACAAGGGATTCTCATTTATTCCTTCTGCTTGTTGGATTGCCTGTTCCAAGTTTAATGATGGAACTGGATTCTGGACATTTATTTCATACTTCAATACATTTTGGAGGTCATTCCGGAACATGAATAAGGCTATTGGACATGTGGCGTAGACGTTTTCCTAGCAAAAACGTCTACTGTCATAGTCTGCAACCATCGTGCCCCTGCATGTACATGGTGGTTGTGCGGGAATCTCTGACCGTTGGCAGGAAGGAGAGGAGCAGGAGTGTGGTCAGCTGCCGGGAATTACACAGTGTATTCATGAACGGCCTATGTACATTCTCCGTGATACCGCCGGATGCACAGGTTAGTCCTGCAGGAATGTGGAATAAGGGCAGGACTTTGATTATTTTTTGCTCTGCCCTTCAGTGCATCCCATAGCATTGACTGGCTGTAACAAGTATGTATTGAAGTGGTGTGTTTGCAGTCTGGAGGCCCACAAGAAACAGTAATACAGAATAGAGTGTAGGGGTGAGGGATGGGAATGGAACATGACTAAATACCACTACTGACATATAGCTGAACAATAGTGTTTCTTCGGGCTATGATGACAGGTCCTCTGTGCTGCATATTGGGTCTGTAGTTGTAGAGATAGAATGTAGGTGACTATAGGATGGCGCGTGTCCATTTATGTCCCCGATTCCGGAATTGCAGGTGCTTCTAGACCCGTGGTTGCAGAATCGGGTCTAAATCATCCCTGCCTTTGCGCTCTTTGTGCATTCAGGCTTGTTAATAATGATAAGTATACTTGAAGGCCTATGACAGCAGCTGTGTATAAATAATCTATTTCTATGAGGCCCATTCTTTCTTTGGCTCTAGAAAAGTGCCGTCATTGGTTCTTATACACTACTTTTTGGGTATAGCAGAGTTTTCTTGTTCATATATACAGTTTTTTAAGATATTTTGCCGCCATTCTATAATTCCAAAGCTCTATGAGTATATGGGAATTGCAAGCTGATTGATAGCCTGTATCTTATTCTTTGATGTTAGAGCATTTTTTCATATCGTTTTTAATCTTATGTAATACTCTTTGCTGCTCTTTACTCTCAGTACTTTGTATTGGATTGTTGCTCCATTGTCTACTCCTAGATATATATATACATTTTCCTGTTCAAGTTCCTTTATATCACAACCCTCATTTAGAGAGTTTTTAGTTTTGCTCAATTTTCCTCTAAGGAAGGTTGCCTTAGCACATTTGTCTAAGTGAAAAGTCATCCTGATGTCATCTGAAAATCTTTTTACTAAACAAGTTGTTCCATTAGATGTTGATCACTGGGACTATACAGCTTCAAGTCATCTACAAAACATTAGTGAGATGCCACCTCTGGATCTTTGCCAGCTTTTATATTAAGGTTAAATCTGTAAACCAAGGAATTAAGACGCATATTCAAAGTATTAAATGCTATATAAAACAAGAGTGGTGACAAGAAGGTACATTTTAGAAAGACCATTTTATGTGGTGGAAGGGATAATCAAATGAAAATATCTACAAATCTATGTCAAATCTATGTCAACCTTAGCTGAGAGTATGTCCACATGTGAGGTCAATATAAAATTAATGTATCTCCACCCCTCAAGATGCACATGAATGTTAACAGCAAAATGAAGAAGGAAGAAAGTGTGGGCACCCATGGGGTGTATTAATGTGTAGCAAATGGAGCCAAGTCAATGAAGATGCACATGGGAAATATCAATGGAGGAAAGCCCAAAACATAAACATATAGGTATCAGCATCTCAAGAAGTGCACACATAAATGTCGCGACTTGCACATGTATCTAGGCCTTCCTGCAAACAGAGATGTGCAGCCTCCTTTAATCACCTGCAAAGATCTCCATTCTGGTCTGATGTTAACATAGAGGAGGAAATAAATATTAGGGGATATTCCCCTTAATGTTCTATAAGGGTGTGACATAAATGATAACTTTTCCAATAGCTATTTGTGCTAAGGATTAAGTGTAAATCTGGACATGGACATACATGTCTATTTCCTCTATGAAATGAGTGATACAAATTTAGAGTTTGTTTCATCCAAGGCAAGCCCCAAACCCGTCCCCAGAATACTCCCATGGTATGGTTGTTGTCATCTGCCTTTGAATCAATGCCAACTCCTAATGATCCAGCCCCTGGACTTTCTTGGACAGGTGCAACCTGAAGTAGATTGCCAGGTCTTTCTTCCACACAGTATGCCTGCAGTACCTGGTATTCAAAGGTGGTCTCCCATCCACATACTAACCAGCTCAACCCTGCTTTGCTTCCAAGATGAAAAGAGATGGGGCTCATTCAGGGCAGCACAGCCATAGCTATCCCTGTGTAAGCTGCCTATTTCCAAAATGTATCACTATGTGGGAACAGTGGCATACCATGGGCAGGGTAGAGGGTGCAGTCTGCCCCTGGTGCCAGCCAGAAGAGGGGTGCAGTCAGAAATTTGGGCCCTGATGGAGGTAGCGCATGCACGGCAAACTTACTTTATCTTATTTGCTGGCTTGCCACGCTGCCTCTACTCCAGGCCCAGCGCTGTTACCTCCCGAAGTATTACAATAACAGCAGCACCGTGAGACTTCAGCCCTGGAGGGAACAGCCACCAGTCCTGGAGCAGAAGCAGCGTGGCAAGCCATTAAGCAAGGTAAAGTAAGTTTGCTGTATGCACATGTGGGGGCGGGGGTTGGGGGGGGGTCATTGGTGGGGGGAGATGTTGAAAAAGCTGCTGCGGGTGTCAATAAGGCTAGGTACATCACTGTGTGGGAAATCAGCAGTAAAAAAAAGAGCAAACAACAATAAACTTTGCTGATACTATATTTCTATTTTTAATTAGCTACTTCTTATAACTTAAGTATCTATCTTTAAAGGTATGAAAGAAAAGGCGAAAAAGACCTTAGATGCTCATTTTTAGTTCTATGGTACTAGCTGTAGTTCTTTTCAGATGCTCAGCTACAATTACCTTTTATCAACTGGAGCTTTGCTGATCATAGGTCTAAAAAAATCTCCTTTTATTTTACTCATAAATTCATGCTTTCATGTGCTCAGTTGTTCATATTTTATTTCTCTTAATATTTATATGTAAAACATTTGAAAGATTTTATCAATCCAAAAGGCTGTGTCAGGGGTTTATGCAACTCAGCATCTTCAGTTTCGTACTTTCACTTTCTTCCTGAAGACGCTGAATCGCATAAATCCCTGACGCAGCCTTTGGTTGAAATGAGGATCCTCACATCAGGTTACATGACTGGGCAGTTTGGAGAAAGTCTTTCATGCCAGCACTGTATGAAATGAGAACATATTGAACTCAACAAATGTGAGAGCCCAGCAGTCATGCAAGTTAAGTATGATAATATGTGTGACAAAAATAATAGAACAAGCAGTTTGGAATAAGTGGAAAAGTAAGACAGTTAGGCTGTAATATTTACACAGGAGAGTAATTAAAGGTCACCTAGGTTGGAAGTCCAAGTAGACACCTAGGGGTATGTTTACTAAACTGTCTTAATGTACGCTCTGACACGTTATCGCGCGATAAGGTGCCTTATCGCGTGATAAGGCACCTTATCGCATGATAATGGCGCTTTACCGTGCGATAAGATGCATTATCGCACGCTAACGCTCTCAGCGGAGCAAACGAGCGCTGAAGGCGGAGTAAAGGCTCCCTGAGGGCGGAGGAAGGCTCCCCAGGGGTGAAGAGAAGGGGTCAATGGGTGGAGAGTGGGAGGGAAGAGGCTCCCTGTACACTAACGCTGTGGATTTCAGGGCTGAAAACTAACGCCAGTGAAACCCTGGCGTTAGAGTAGATTTAAAGGGAAGAGAAACCATTTCCGTCAGCAATGTACAGCAAAGCCAGGGAAACCTACAAAAGGTGATAAGTGTGATACATGTGCACAGAACAAAAGGGCAGATAAACATTGAAAATGACCTGAACAAACTGGAAAAAAAACATAACCTAACTGGGTAATAGTGATATCAATGGGAAACATCAAAAAACACTACCGAGAAAGCTCCAAAAAAATATATCAATTTTGGAAGGGGCTATGCTCTGTCCCCATACAAGGTGAGTCATCCCACAGTGAAATAACGCTGATCAGGGCTTTCCCTTGTTACTGGACAGGATTCCTATGGCATGCACATGTCCCACAACAGCAGGGTGGGCATGTCGGAATGGGCAACTGGACAGATGCTGGAAAAGTGGACACAGAGGGCTGCAGGTGGCACATGCTGTGGTGCAGCTGGGCCACAGTGCGGACTAGGGTGATGCCTAGGTGGCCCATATGAATGCTGAAACAGTAGAGCAGCCAGACAGCAACTGATGAGGGCCCAACACGGGCACGAGTGTGTTTCCCACAGTGTCAAAGGGGATAGTACCCAGCAGGTACCCCCAAGGGTACAGAACATTTGCAGGCGGTGCTGGGGGGAAGCGTGGACATCTATGCAGGCACCCCTACCCCAGAACCCGCACCATAGGCAGCTGCCTACCCACACACTGGATGGCCCGAGACTGCGCACCACCAGCACCACCAGCAGAAGGGCATGTCAGCATAGTGACAGAAGGGTACTGTTGGTGGAGGGGGCAGTTGCTGCTGCCCACAGCAGACCATGGCCCAGCCCTGTTTAGATGGGTGCAGTGCACTGCAACAGACAGGCTCTGTCTGACAAACAGTCATGGTATCTCCAGGGAATGCACTGTCTCTGTGGCAACATGGTGGTGCAGGGCACACAGCCAGTGTGTTCAGGAGCAGAAGATCACAGGTTCAAGTCCCAGCTGTGGTTCCTGCCAACCCAGTCCCCATATTTTACCCACTACTAAAATGCGGTTATACAGACAGAACCTTTAGTGCAGATAACATAAACATGCCCAAAACGCCTACATTTTACCCTACAGAGCACAGACACCATAAACATGCGCATTACCTAGAGCAGAGTCTCCCAAAAGCAGTCCTGGAGGGCCAAACACCATTCAGGTCCCATGCAGTCTCCTATAACTATGGCTGTGCTGCATTTCTATGCACTGCCCCCATGGTATGCAGATGTATCTCATGCATATTCATTAGGGACAGCATGAAAACCAGAACAGGGTTTGGCCCACCAGGACCAGAGTTGGGAACCTCTGCTCTAGAGCAGCGGCCAACAGGGGCAGACTCACCCGCACCCACAGGCTCCATCATCCAAAGCCACCTGGAGAGGCAGGATTTTGGGTCCTGTTGCATCTCCCAATACTAGCACTTGCATACCTTAGCAATGTCATCCTAAACCTGGGAATATGGTACACATCTATCAAAAAGTTGCTATGATTACTGGCAGATAGCAATTCCTAAGTTAAGCACAATTTGCTGATTGAGCTGCATCATAGCAACCTTTCTGATGTCTGTGGAGTGTGCTACAGGTCTTGTGGCTGACAGTGTTTACCACCCTGGGGAGTGACTCCTACAGTATTGTGTACCATAGCCATGCTTGCACTGTGCCCAGGACTGGTGCGGTGGCCAGGGCTGCCAAACACCTCTATAGTTGCACAATGCTGGCATAGGTGTGGGGAGTGTGTGTCTGTCTATCCAGTGTGTGGTGGCTGCCAACACCCTCCTCAGTCCACACTGCTAGCACTGTTGCCAGTATTGGCCTGCCAATGTGCATAATGAGAAGCAAGGTACTGTGGGTATAGCCCAGACAGGGCGGCCTGGGCAGGATGCATCTGCACAGGGCATAGGGCACTGGCTGCGACATTGTAGTGCCCGGCCACCACCTGCACAGACAGGGTGGCTACAGCATGTCCTGCTGGGAGGTCACTCTCCCCCTGACTGAGCAGTGACCATGGCATGGCTAGGTTCCCCCATAGTGCTACTCTCATGTGATATATATGGGTTCTCATTTTGGGGGTTCAATCACTGACTTATCTACTTGGTGGGTGTGCTCACATCCCAGTTTTGGGTGCGCACATCTCCTCCAGGAACATGCACTGTGGACTAGCTAGCAGACTGTCTGCAGTTAGTATGTGTATGGCTGGGACACCTTGCAGGGTGCAGCGGCTGGAGACTCACTATGCTTGCTGCTGGAGAATATCAGACAGTGGTGGGGGGGCAGCTAAGTATTTCCAGGCCTACTGTCTGTCTGCTATTGCCGTATGGAATGCTACAGATCTGCACTTACTGCCCTGTAGTGCATCTGTTTCCCAGCAGGACTGGGGTTGTTCGTCTCCTATACTGCCACCATGGCAGGGCTGTAGAATGTGGATCTGTTGGGGGGAGATCCTGTCCCCCACCCTGATCCCCAAAGAGCAAGTTCGGTGGTACTACATAATCTGCCTATGGATCCAAACACCACCACTGTTGAATCATGTGGCCATGGCACCCACAGAGGATATGCACTATTCTGGTGCATCATAGTCCACAAGGGCTAGGTGGGACTGGGTTATACATATGGACACAGGTGTATCGTAGGTGTGTCTGAAAGAACTACCTATCACACACTGGGACTAATGAGAACCTACAGCATAGCTTATCTCAGGGAAGGCAGGTGCTGTGGACCTGGTGCTGGGCGCCCCACCTCACCCTCAGGGTGAGCACAGTACCTGCACAATGTGACTGTCTGTAGCTACTCTGTGCCAGTAATGCACACGATCAGTACCCCCTACCAGGCCTAGGTGCTGTGGGGGTGCATACCCCATCTTGAGATCATCTGTAGACTGCTGCTTTGCATGTGCAGTGCATCATGGGTACGAGTGTCTTAACTCTATCCTGGTAACAACAGCAGACAGTTTGTGTGGTGACCTGCAGTCCTTCTGTGGCCAGCCAGAGGTTTGTTTGTAGCTGTAGAGCTGTAGCCTACTGGTTGCTTCACTGCTTATGGAGCCAAAGGGCATGGGTTTGATCCCACAGTGGGGTTATTTATTAAGGCTGTCTGGGGCAGTTTCTTTTTTTAAATCTAAATTAGTACTGCCAGCAAAAACACCCTCACAGTGCTATAACCTTAAGGTGCCTTATAAGGCGCCTTATGGGGCACCTGAGGATTACAGAACTGTGAGGGTGTTTTTTCTGGCAGTACTAATTTAAGTTAAAAAAAAGAAACTGCCCCAGACAGCTCCAATAAATAACCCCACTGTGGGATCAAACCCACAACCTTTGGCTTTACGGGCAGTGAAGTAACCAGTGGGCTACAGCTCTGAACAAACCCCTGGCTGGCTACAGAAGGACTGCAGGTCACCACATGAACTGTCTGATGTGGTTACCAGGATAGGGTTAATCCACTCATACCCATGATGCACTGCACATGAAGATTACAGCACTGTGAGGGTGTTTTTGCTGGCAGCACTGCTTTAAAGTAAAAAGGAAAATGCCTCCAGCAGCACTGCTTTACAGCAAAAAAAAAAAAAAAAGCCTCTAGCAGCACTGCTTTATAGTAAAGGGTAATGTCTCAGACAGCCTTACTCATTAACCCCACTGGGGGATCAAACTCCTGACCCCTGGTTTAGCAGTCAATGTATTAAGCATTGGGCTACCCCTCTCTAGCTGTGTTTGCTGGTCAGCACGCCTACTTCAGGCTAACGTGCATTGACGTGCCACTGCTCCCTTTATCGCACGGTAACCAGAAATGCTATGTTAAGACCGACAAGCCCACTCCTTATATGCACACTAACGCCGGCTGCACATTAAGACTGCTTAGTAAACATACCCCCTAGTTTGAGGTTGTCTTATAAAGACACAGGCGCCTACAGAATGCGTCTTTAGAAGATAGACTCACAAAGACTGGCTAAAATCCAACCCCATATGTGTATACCTGATTGGGAACAGGTGTAAATGTACATAGGTGAAGTGCATGCATGGGGCGTAGTTTATAAACTATGCACATACACAGGCATTTTGTGACTGGCCTGCTCTACCCAAACTGCACCCTCGAACATGCATACCATATGGGTCATGTAGAAGTATGCACCTTCTTGTCAACACATATATGGTGTGCTATTATGAGGGCTTTTATGTAAAAAAAGCTTTTAATTACCCCCATAAATGGCAGTTTTGCTACTTGCTGTATATGTGTTAGTGCTTGATTCTGTAAAACAACACAGCTGATGGAAACTGATTAGAGTTGAGCTCCAAAATTCTAACTTTGGCCTTTTATGATGTTTTGAACAATCTAGGGGTAAGCATAATCTCCCCTCAGCCCAGGCCCGAATGAGAAGTTATGTCATTCTAAAATATGAAACATAGGGGTATGTTTACTAAACTGCGGTAACGGTACATAACGCGCGTTATGTAACATTAACGATTGTAAGCGCATCATAACACCAGTTATGACGCGCTTACGATCGTTAACGTTACATAACGCCCGTTAAACAACATTAACGATCGTAAAGCCCCATGGCGTGGTAAAACACCGCAGAAGGTGGAGAGAGGGCGGAGAGAAGGGGTCAGTGGGTGGAGAGTGGGCGGGGAGAGGTTCCCTTCACACTAATGTGCTGATCTGAAGAGCTGAATTCAAACGCGAATGAAAACCTGCCGTTAAATGCACATTACAGGGGAGAGAAACCATTTCAGTGTCAGCAATGTACAGCCCAGGCAGGGAAACCAAAACAAAGTGATAAGTGTGATAAATGTGCACAGAACAAAAGGGCACATAAACACTGAAAATGACCCCAACAAACTGGAAAAAGTCCATAACCAAGCTGGCCAATAGTGGTAGCAATGAGAAACATCAACCCCCCCCCCCCCCGAGTAAGCTCCATAGAAAAGATATAAATCGTGGAAGGGTCTATACTCCGTCCCCATACAAGGTGAATGAGCCCACAGTGAAATAGCGCTGCACAGGGTTTTCCCCACCATTGGACAGGGTTCCTATGGCGTGCACATGTCCCACAACATCAGGGCGGGCATGTCGGAACGGCAACTGGACAGATGCCGGAGAAGGAGATACAGAGGGCCGCAGGCGGCACATGCTGTGGTGGAGCTGGGCCACAGTGCGGAATAGGGTGATGCCTAGGTGGCCCATACGAATGCTGAAACAGCTGAGCAGTCAGACAGCAACTGCTGAAGGGCCAACAGGGGCACGAGTGTATTTCCCACAGTGTCACAGGGGAGAGTACCCAACAGCTACCCCCAAGGGCACGGAACATTGGCAGGCGGGGCTGGGGGGAGCGTGGACGTCTATGCAGGCATCCCTACCCCAGAACCCGCACCATAGGCAGCCGCCTACCTGCATACTGGATGGCCTGAGACTGCGCACCACCAGCAGAAGGGCATGTCAGCATGGTGGCTGAGGGATACTGGTGGTGGAGGGGGCAGTAGAAGCTGCCCAGAGCAGACCGTGGCCTAGCCCTGTGTAGGTGGGTGCCGTGTACTGCAACAGACGGGCCCTGTCTGAAGAACAGTCATGGTATCACCAAGGAATGTACTGACTCTGTGACAACAAGGTGGTGCAGTGTACAAAACCAGTGTAGTCAGAAGCAGAGGATCACAGGTTCAAGTCTCAGCTGTGGTTCCTGCCAACCCAGTCCCCATATTTTACCCACTACTACAATGTGCTAATACAGACAGCACCTTTATTGCAGATGAAGTAAACATGCCCAAGACACCTACATTTTACCCTACAGAGCACAGACACCATAAACATGCACATTACCTAGAGCAGAGTCACCCAAATGCAGTCCTGGAGGGCCAAACACCATTCCGGTTCCATGCTGCCTCTGATAAAGATGACTGTGCTGCATTTCTATGCGCCACCCCCATGGTATGCAGATGTATCTCATGCATATTCATGAGGGACAGCATGAAAACCCGAACAGTGTTTGGCACCGCAGGACTGGAGTTGGGAACCTCTGCCATAAAGCAGCAGCCAACAGGGGCAGACACACCTGCACCCACAGGCCCCATTATCCAAAGCCTCCTGGAGAGGCAGGACTTTGGGCTCTGCATGCATCTCCCAAAACTAGCACTTGCATACCTTAGTAATGCCACCCTAAACCTGGGAATATGGTACACATCTATCAAAAGGTTGCTATGATTACTGGCAGATAGCAATTCCTAGGTTAGGTACAATTTCCTGAGTGAGCTGCATCATAGCAACCTTTCTGATGTCTGTGGAGTGTGCTACAGGTATTGTGTCTGACAGTGTTCACCAACCTGGGGAGTGACTCCTACAGTATTGCATACCATAGCCATGCCTGCACTGTGCCCAGGACTGGTGTGGTGGCCTGGGCTGCCCAACACCTCTATAGTTGCACAATGCTGGCATAGGTGTGGGGAGTGTGTGTCTGTCTATCCAGTGTGTGGTGGCTGCCAACACCCTCCACAGCCCACACTGCTAGCACTGTTGCCAGTATTGGCCTGACAATGTGCATAATGAGGAGCAAGGTACTGTGGGAATAGCCTGGATAGGGTGGCCTGGCCTGGATGCATCTGCACATGGCATAGGGCAATGGCTCGGACATTGTAGTGCCTGGTCACCACCTGCATGGACAGGGTGGCCATAGCATGTCCTGCTGGGATGTCACTCTCACCCTGACTGAGCAGTGACCATGGTATGGCTAGGTTCCCCCATAGTGCTATATAGCATTTCTCTCATGTGATATTTATGGGTTTTCTTTTGGGGCCCAATCACTAACTTATCTGCTTGGTATGTATGTTGACATCCCCGTTTTGGGTACATGCATCTCCTCCAGGACTATGGACTAGCTGGCAGACTGTCTGCAGCTAGTATGTGTCTTGCTGGAACACCTTGTAGGGTGCAGCGGCTAGAGGTTTGCTGCTGGAGAATGTCAGATAATGGTGGGGGGCAGCTGAGCACTTCCAGGCCTGCCATCTGTCTGCTATTGCGTTATGGATGTGTACTGCTCTGTCTGTTCCCCAGCAGGACTGGGGTTGATGGTCCCCTCTACTGCTACCATTGCAGGGAGGTAGACTGTGGATCTATTGGTGGGTGATCCTGTTTCCCACCCTGAGCCCCAGAGGGTGGGTTGTGTGGTGGTACATGATCTGCCTAAGGGTCCATACACCCCCCTCCCCCTCCCTCCCTTCACCCCCCAACTTCACCCCCTCCCTCCCTTCACCCCCCCACCTTCACCCCCACACACCTTCACCCCCCCTCCCACCCCCACCCCCCCTTCACCCCCCCACGGACTTAACAGAGCCGCGAGGGAGAAACTCTCCCTTCGCGCTCTGAAAGCCGGTTTCGACTGCAGAGAGGGAGCTGATGCAGGGAGGGCAGGCTCTGCCTGGCAAGGGGGGCCCTGCAGGACACTTGAATCTGCCGCGGTGGCAGCGGCAGGCCGGCAGCAGATAGCTTTTTTATTATTTTAAATTTTCCCTAGCCTGGGGAGGAGGGGGGGTTAGGGCTGGAAATGGGCTAATGGGGTTAAGACTGGAAGGTGGCTGATGGGGGGTTAGGACTGGTAATGGACTATGGGGGGGCTAAGTCTGGAAATGGGGTGATGGGGGGTGGGTTAGGACTGGTAATGGGCTATGGGTGGGCTAAGTCTGGAAATGGGGTGATGGGGGAGTTAGGACTGTTAATGGGCTATGGGGGGGCTAAGACTGGAAATGGGCTGATGGGATTAGGGCTGGAAGTGGGCTGATGGGGATTAGGACTGGTAATGGGCTATGGGGGGGCTTAAACTGAAAATTGGTGATGGGGGTTAGGACTGGAAATGGGCTGATGGTATTAGGATTGGAGTGGGCTGATAGGGGTTTATTACTGGCAATAGGCTATGGGGGAGCTAGGACTATAATGGGCTGAGTGGAAGGGAAGGCTTGAACTGCAAATAGCTGATGGGGACGGGGGCTTGGAATGGAAGTGGGATGATGGGGGGTTAGGACTGGTAATGGGCTATGGGGGGCTTAAACTGAAAATTGGGTGATGGGGGTTAGGACTGGAAATGGGCTGATGGGATTAGGACTGGGAGTGGGCTGATGGGGGTTTAGGACAGGTAATAGGCTATGGGATGGCTAGGACTAGTAATGGGTTGGGGGGTTGCTAGGACTGGAAATGGGATGAGTGGAAGGGAAGGCTTGAACTGAAAATAGCTGATGGGGACGGGGGCTTGGAATGGAAATGGGCCGAGGGGTAGGGGGTCCTTATAATGCAAATAGCTGATGGGGAGGGGTTTGGAATGGGAATGGGCTGAGTGGAAGGGGGGCTTGAACTGCAAATAGCGGAGGGGGAGGGGGATTGGAATGGAAATGAGCTGTGAGGGGAGGGAGCTAGGATAGGAAATGGGCTGATGAAGGGGCTAGGATAGGACTGGGAATTGGGTGTTGGGGGGAGCTAAGATTGGAAATGGGCTGTGGTGGGGGCTTGAATTGAAATGGACTCGTGAAGGGGCTGGAACTGGAAGTAGGCTCATGGGGGGCTTGGATTGGAAATGGGCTGAGTGGAGGGGAGCTAGGATTTGACATGGGCTGATGGTGGGGCTAGGAAAGGACTAGAAATTGGCTTATAGGAGGCTGGTATTGGAAATGAGCTGATGGAGGGACTTGGATAGGACTAGAAATGGATGGGGGAGCTAGGACTGGAAATGGGCTGATGCGGGGACTAAAAGGGAGCGGATACTGAGTGGGGCTGGAACTAGAAGGGAGCTGATGTTGGGGGAGATTAGAATGGGATGGGGCTGGGAGAATGAAATGGAGAGGGGAAAAATATTTTGTGTGGGAGGGAAGAAAAATCTACAATTGGCTGGGTATTGGGAGAGTAAGTGGGGATTGAGGATGGAGGGGTAAAATTTGAGTGGATGAAAAAGGAATGAGGAAAGAGCAAAAGGAGAAAGATTAGTATGTTAAAGCAGATGTAAGAGAATGGAAAAAAACTAGAAGAAAGGACAAATGGACAGCAGACGATGGAGAGTTAGCACAAGACACAAAGAAAGCAGAAGAAAATGTCTGAAGAAATTGCAACTGAAAAAAAAATGCACAAAAGGTACAAAGATATCTCCTTATTTAGAATTTATTAACTGGAATATGACAGCTCTGGGAAATGTGCATCATTAACGTCTGTGCTTTGTTTAGTACAAGAGGAAATTAATTTATAGTTTTATTTCTACATTGTTGTTGTACATTCCAAGTTTGGCTTTTTAGGGTTCCCAGTTTAATTATTGTCTTCCTGTTTCTAAATTGTGATTCCTTGTTTGGTGATGGTCTGTGTTCTGCATGTGTAACTGAGCTGAGGTATTCTGTTTATGTAATTCCTATTTGACATTGCCACTTGTTCTCTTTCCCCAGTAGGTCATGTATTGTTATTCTCTGAAATGTATTGGTTTAATATTTGCAGTGTTGCCTTTTGATAGGTAGGGTATGGTGCTTTGTGAGTCCTGGTAGTGCTGTTATGATACGGCGGGTTTGCTATGGGTTCTAAATGGGCAGTGTTTGTAGTAGTTCCTAATGTGCCTGGCGGTTGGCACTGGATTATAGTAATATAGAAATCTTTTAGTCTTTCTTTATCCATACAGTCATGAAGAGGCATGTTTACTAAAAGTTAATGTATGGTAACATTATGCAAATATTTATGCAAATGAGGTCCCTTATGCAAATGAGGCCCCGTGCTGAGTCTCCGCACATGGCCCCGCACCCCCCTTGGGCCGCCCCTGGCAACCGCATAACAGAAGCAGAAGAACCCACAACCTAAACACCCTACATGTACCACCCTCCATCCGCACAGTTAAGACCTTGAGTAACAGAGCCTTCACCTACATAGCGCCCACGCAATGGAATAAGCTGCCGGCCACACTAAGAGAAAACAACGACCTGTAAGAGTTCAGAAAAAAAACTAAAAACCTACCTTTTCCAAGAATACTACAACATAACTTAAAGCAGAAAGAAACCATTTGCTCAGCGCACCACAAAAATGCCACATAGAACTTAGGGCTGTAAACAAACAGTAACTAGTTTAAATGAAACTGTAAATAGACCAGGATGTGTTTAGCCAAATGAAACTGTAAAGCGTAGTTACTCACCTGTAACAGGTGTTCTCCAGGAGCAGCAGGAATCAGTCCTCACATATGGGTGACGACGGAGCCCTCGCAGAGCAATTTTCCCCAGCTTTCAAAGAAAGCCTTTGGGAATTGCAGCGCGCATGCGCGGTCCCCTTCCCGCCCAAGGGTGCCATCTTAGCCAGTCAGATGACATAGCTAAAAGACAGCATAAAAATTTGCAAAAAACTAAAGCAGATGATTGCAACTCCAAGGGGAGGAGGGAGGGTTGTGAGGACTGATTCCTGCTGCTCCTGGAGAACACCTGTTACAGGTGAGTAACTACGCTTTCTCCAGGACCAAGCAGGAAGTCAGTCCTCACATATGGGACTCCCAAGCTTAAGGCTACCGGAGACCCTAAGCACAAAAATGAGCTCCCTCTAGCTCAGCAGCACAGAAGGAAGGAATCTTCACTGAATTATTACCCACCGGTAGCCCCCATCCGGGATGGAGGGTAGGAGTTGCTCAAACCTCGAAGAGATTTCGGAAGAACTGCCTGTCCGAAAGCACTGTCCCTGCAGGACTCCCTCTCGAGGCAGTAATGGACCGCAAAAGTCTGGCTCGAAGACCAAGTAGCGGCCCGGCAGATGTCTGCCAATGGAACAGAGCGGAGGTAAGCCACTGACGTAGCCTTCGCCCGAACACAATGAGCCGTGACCCGACTATCTAGCGAGAGTCCGGCTGCCCCATAAGCCCAAGCGATACAGTCAGCAACCCAGATGGACAGAGTACACTTGGAGACAGGGAGCCCCAATTTATTGGGGTCAAAAGACACGAAAAGCTGAGCAGCTTTACGGTGCTCCCGCGTACGGTCAAGGTAGAAGTTCAACGCCCTTCTACAGTCCAGGGTATGCAGGACCATTTCAGCTCGGCTGGAGTGTGACCTGGGAAAGAAGGTCGGAAGCACCACCTCCTGATTGATGTGAAAAGGGGAGACCACTTTTGGAAGAAATTTAGGGTGAGTCCGTAGGACTACCCTATTTTTGTAGAACCGAGTGTAAGGGGGATCAGACACGAGGGCCTGCAATTCACTTACGCGTCTAGCGGAAGTGAGGGCTATCAGGAATAAGGTTTTCCAAGAAAGAAAACGGAGAGAACAGGTAGCCATAGGTTCAAAAGGCGGACAGGTGATCCGCTGTAAAACCACATTCAGATCCCAGTCAGGTGCTGGCGGGCGCAGAGGTGGTTTAAGTAGAAGGAGACCTCGGAGAAACCTTGCGACGAGAGGGTCGCTGGAAAGAGGTCTGCAGTCCACCGGCACATGATGTGCTGAAAGAGCACTGAGGTGAACTTTGACGGAGTTGGACTTAAGTCCCAGATTAGAGAGGTAGAGCAAGTACTGCAAGATCACCGACACCGAGCAGGAGAAGGGATCCTGAGACTGCTGGGCACACCAAGCGGAAAAGCGACGCCATTTAAGGGCGTAGCATTTGCGGGTAGAAGGTCGCCGGGAAGCTAGGACGACCTCTTCTACCTCTGCCGGCAGTAGAAGGGGAGCAAGGACTACCCTTTCAGCAGCCAGGCCATCAGATGTAGAGATCTGAGGTTGGGGTGTAGCAGGGACCCCTGATCTTGTGTCAGGAGATCTGGTTGAAACCCCAGAGGGACCGGAGCCTCCACCGCTAGTTGCAGCAGGAGTGGAAACCACGGCTGTCTGGGCCACCGAGGAGCTATCAGGATCATGGAAGCTTTGTCCCGGAGAACCTTGAAAAGAGTTTGAGAGACTAGCGGTATGGGAGGAAAGGCATACAGAAGGCTTTTCGACCATGAGAGCAGAAAAGCATCCGCCACTACTCGAAGGGGATGCGGCTGCCGAGAGCAGAAGCGAGGAAGTTGCCGGTTGAGAGGACTGGCAAAGAGATCCATCGTGGGGAGGCCCCACTTCAGAAAAAGTTTCTGAACTACGAAGGGATCCAGTCGCCACTCGTGCGGCTGGAGGAGTCTGCTGAGTTTGTCCGCCAGGCAATTTTCTTGGCCTGGGAGATAAACTGCCTTGAGAAGAATGCCGTGGCTGACGGCCCAAGAGCAGAGCCTCTGTGCTTCTCGACAGAGAAGGAAGGAGCCCGTGCCCCCCTGTTTGTTCACGTAGAACATGGCAACTTGATTGTCCGTCTGGACAAGGACGGACCGGTGAGAAGTCAGGTGGGAGAAAGCCTTGAGAGCTAGACGGATCGCTCTGAGCTCTAGGAAGTTGATCTGCTGCGCAGACTCCCACGTGGTCCAGAGACCTTGAGTACATGCCCCTTGGCAATGCGCTCCCCATCCTAGGAGAGAAGCATCGGTCGTCAGCACTTGAGCAGGCGGAGGAGACTGAAAAGGCATTCCGAGTACCAGGTTCGGCCGATGAAGCCACCACTGTAGAGAAGAGGCCAGCGGGCCGGAGATCCGCACTAAGTCGGCTAGGCCGCCCGTGGCCTGTTTCCACTGCTTGCGAAGGCACCACTGAGCAGGCCGCATATTCAGGCGGGCATTGGGGGTCACGTGGACGGTGGAAGCCATATGGCCGAGTAGTCTCAGGAAGCGCCTGGCCGAGACTGCGAAAACGGCCGGCTAGGTCCATGAGCCGTTGAGCCCTGTCGAGAGGCAGGAAAGCTCGCGCCTGAAGAGTGTGCAATCTTGCGCCGATGAACTCGAGATCTTGCGAGGGGAGCAAAGTGGACTTTGCGAAGTTTATGACAAAGCCCAAGTACTGGAGAAGAGTCACAGTGCGGTGTGTGGCTTTTGTGACTTCTGGAGAGGATGATGCTCTGATGAGCCAGTCGTCTAGGTACGGAAAGACATAGAGGCCGTGAAGCCGGAGATAAGCCGCCACCACCGCGAGACATTTTGTGAAGACTCGTGGTGCGGAGGATAGGCCAAAGGGCAGTACTCTGTACTGGTAATGATTTCCTGCCACCACAAACCTTAGGTATTGGCGGTGGCTTGGGTGGATGAGGATGTGCGTGTAGGCATCCTTTAGATCCAAGGAGCATAGCCAATCTCCCTGCTGGAGGTAGGGCAGAAGGATTCCAAGGGTAAGCATCTTGAACTTCTCCCGCACGAGGAACTTGTTGAGGTTGCGCAAGTCCAGGATGGGTCTGAGGCCTCCCGTTCTTTTTGGTATTAGGAAATACCTGGAATAGAAGCCTTGACCCCTCAGGTGGTGGGGCACCGGTTCCACAGCCTGTTCCTGAAGAAGACTTGCTAACTCTTGAAGGAGTAAGTCCCTGTGCAGAGGGAGTCGTGGAGGCTCTCCCGGGAAATAGGAGGGAGGGACCTGGTGGAAGTGGAGAAGATAGCCTTCTCTCACAACATGAAGCACCCAGGCATCTGATGTGATGTTGGACCACCTGTGGGCAAAGTGGACCAGCCGGCCTCCTGTGCTGGGAGGAACCAGCTGAGGGGGAGAGGCTATGCCGATGAAGTAAAAAACCCCCACCCTGCTGAGCAGGGGCAGGTGGTGCAGGCTTGGGGGCTTGCTGCCTACGGGACCCGTTACCCCGTCCCTTGGCCTGCTGACCCTGTTGGGGAGCTGCGGAGGCCTGATATTGAGGGTAGTGTTTATAGGCAGCCGCCTTTCTCGGGTAAAAGGACTTCTTTCCCGAGCCCTTCTTCTTCTGGGAAGGGGCAGAGGTCTTCCTAGAGAGCCTAGTTATGGTGAGAGTCTCCGTCTCGATTTGCGCAGCCTTCTCAGCCATGGGCTTGCCAAAGAGGTTCTCACCTCGGCAGGGGACATCGACCAACTTGTCCTGCACCCAGGGTTCAAGGTCAGACGACTGAAGCCAAGCCTGTCGGCGGGCACCGATGCCGGCTGCAGCCACTCGAGCCGATGCTTCAAAGCCATCATAGGCTGCACGAGAAATGAATTTGGAGCATTCCCGAATACCAGTGGACAAGGCTAGGAACCTCTGCAAAGGTTCCTCGGACAGCCCAGCAGAGAATCCGGCTATCTCTTTAGCCAGGTCTCTAAGGTACATGCCCATGTAGAGCTGGTAGGTCTGGACCCGACAAGCAAGCATAGAGCCTTGGAAACACTTCTTACCTAGGCCATCCAGGTTGCGGGCCTCCCTGCCAGGAGGCACCGAGGAGTGCATCTTCTGGCTCTTAAGCCTATGCATGGCCGATTCCACCACCATGGAATGGTGCGGTAGCTGTGCTTTTTGGAAGCCAGGTCTCTTGCGGACTCGATATATGGAATCGACCCGCTTGCTTAATACCGGCGACGATGCCGGACTCTCCCACATGCGGAAGAGTAGTCATTCCAGCATGGGAGGAACCGGTACAGTAAAGTGCTCCCTGGCGGGAGAGTCGTACTGAAGGGCGTCGAGCTCTTCGGCTCGAGGCTCCTCCTCGGGATCCGCAGGGAAGGCCAAAGCCTTGGCCATATCCCTGACGAAGTCCGAGAACCGGGCATCCTCCGGGGGGGACTGTTTCCGAGGTTCGGACTCAGGGGAGTCCGAGGGGACACACCGAGTCCGAAAAGAATCAGGTGACTCTTCCACTTCAGATTCCCAGGCCGACTCCGAGGAGGAATCGGTGGGGTCGGTTCGGGCGGGCGGAGGCGTCGGCAGCCCCGACGCCGAGGGAGTCGGCGTCGACGACCTCGGTCCCGAACGGGAGGCCGAGGGAGACCTCGACCGAGGCTCGACTCGAGCCCGCATGGACTCGAGGATCAGCTCGGTCTCCGGGGTCGACTTAGACGTCGACGTCCCGGCGGTCGGGGCAGAGGCGCCAGCGAGGCTAGCGATCAGTGCCCGCTGCTGGTCCATGAAGGCAGATAGTCTGCTCTCCAAGGCCGTCAACCTGAGTCCGACCTCAGGTGACCCAGCAGCCCCCGACTCGGGCCCCGACGGCGTCGGGCCCGACGTCGGACCCCTCGGAGGCGAGTCCAGGAGGACTACAGGACTTACCCGAGCAGGCAATTCCGATTCCAAACGAGGTCGCTTCGGGAGACGTTCCTTCTCCAAAGACCCGGGACGGCTATCAGGGCTATGCGACCTGGCCCTCGCGGAACCAGGAGCGTCCACCGACGCCGCTCTCGCGGGTTTCGCCTTCCGATGATGATCCCCGGAGGGAGAACCTCTGTCGGAGGAACTCCGGCGATGCTCAGAGCTGGAGCCTCTGGACGCCGAGGCCTCCGACGAGGTCCGGGTACGGGTGGGATCTGCGAAGATTCGTTCCCGCTGATGCCGCCGACTCCGTAACCCTTTGGAGGACATTTTGCTGCAGGCCCCACAGATCAGTTCCTCGTGATCTGGGCCAAGGCAGTGGAGGCAATTATCGTGTGTGTCAGTGAGTGACATATTTCTGTCACACTGAACACACCTTTTGAAACCACTGGCAGCCATCGGGGGAAAAAGGGCCCCTGCAAGGTCAAAGGACCGGGCTGCCAGCGAAAAACCGAAAAACGAAACTAACAAGAAAAATCAGAAAAACCGAAAAATAAGAGAAGGACTCGCAACGGCGTCGCGAGTCCGGGCAGGAAAGAGACCGGCGTCGAACCGAAGAAAAAAGAGAAATAAACAACGAAAATCAACTTTTTCTGCGGGGACAAGAAGACCACGTCTGTAGGGCTCCGCGGAAAAAAGAAGACTGGCTAAGATGGCACCCTTGGGCGGGAAGGGGACCGCGCATGCGCGCTGCAATTCCCAAAGGCTTTCTTTGAAAGCTGGGGAAAATTGCTCCGCGAGGGCTCCGTCGGCGCCGACGTCACCCATATGTGAGGACTGACTTCCTGCTTGGTCCTGGAGAAATAAACCATACTGTAAATCGTGCATGATGTAAATAATCCATACTGTAACTAGCGCACGATTTATAAATGAATCTGTAAATGACTCAAGCTGTGCAAACCAAACGCATAAATGCAACTGTAAATACACTAAACTGTTCAATTTCTAATCAACAAAATCCAGATGTTGATTCTTTAATCCTTGTAAGAAAATGTTTGCTTTTCCAAAATTTTAATGTGATGGAAACCGCTACTGATCGCTGGAAGAAGCGGTATACAAATGTAACCAAATAAATAAACAAATACCATTTACATGTTTAAGTGCAGGTATTAACATGTTGTGATGGGGTCTATAGAATGTTACCTGTCCCTCTCCAAAGGAAGTATCAACAGTCCCCTTTAAGAGAGTCTGCAGCTCAGGACTGGGAGGGTGTGGTTCACAGGGAGTGATTAAGAACCCAGCAGGCTGCAGGTGGCAGAGAGGCCGTTGGAGCCAGAAGTCCTTTCAAGGCAAGTTGTGCAAAAGAGTTCTGAGATAGGAACTTTAACTTGGGCTAAAGGAAGGACTAGGAGAACCATATTGTGGAGGTTTAACAAGTGACTCCTCCAGAGTCTGTCAGAAGGTCAGCAGCAACAGCAACAATGTCAGCAGCAGTTTCAAAACACCTTGTTGGAAGGTCAGCAAAAACAGCAGCAGCAGATACAGGATTTTATTCGAGCACAGAGGGAGCTACAGAAGAGTTCCCTAGCTCAGTTGACCCAGGCCCTGCAGAGACTGCAACTCCACCCTCCATCACAAGTGCTTTCTTAAAATGGTGGCAGAAGATGAACCAGACCATTTTTTTGTGAACCAAGTGGCCAGAGGGACATGGGGAATCTGCTGACAGGCAGCACTCAGGCTGCATTTCAAGATGCCAACCCAGATGGGCGAACTATGTATGCAGCTCTCAAGGCAGCCATTTTAGAATGGGCTGGTTGTACCCCAGTGGCCTCCCACCTGCGATTCAGAAAGGGGGGCTCCAGATAGAGGAACCTCTGAGAGCTCTCTTTTATCGGTTGAAGGATCTCGCATGGAATGGCTGCATCCAGAGGGAAAGACCGGGCCCAAGATAGCCAAGATTGTGCTATTAGAGCAGCTTTTGGAGGGCTTGACCACCTCGATGAAACAGTGGGTATGTCAGTACCCCAAGCTTACACTGGAGAGTGAACTGGAAATAGATGAGGGATATCATGAAGCCCAGCTGGTGATTGAAGTGGACAATGAGAAGGGGAAGAAGTCGCCCATCAGCCCAGGAGGACAGAAGGGGAAGCCACAACAGATATTGGCTCCCATATTCTGACCCTTAAAGTTGCCTCCTAGGTGAGGTCATGGCCCCAGACATGACCCCTTCACCTGTTTTAGGTCTGGAGCCCAGGGATACTTTACTTGGGAATGTCTCTTGGGTAAAGAAGAACCAATGGATGTCAGCCTAACCACCACTCACATCTGTGCTTGTGTGGACACTCCCCACCCAGAGAAACAGAAATATGTGATTCCAGTGGAGCTTGAGGGAATTAGCCTCCAGGCCTTGATAGACTCTGAAAGGGTGCGGACCATCATTCTTCAGGAAACTGTAAGACAATTTCAAATTGACTACAGAAAGACAGTAACACTGACCTGTGTATATGGTCACCAGAAACAATATCCAACAGCACAGATTTCACTTAAAACTCCAGCAGGGAAAACCACATTCAATGTCGTGGTGCTGCCCTGGCTTACATATCCAGTGGTGATTGGCCGAGACTACACAAACTTCGGAGCAATATGGGCCCAGCTAACTGATGGCTCCACTAAGTCAGATGAGGAAGATTTCTAAGAGATTTTCCCCCTGAAAGACCCAGATCTATATGCCAAGAATCCCAAGCCTGCTAATTCCCAGAGCTGGTGTCACTAGGAAAAGCTACACTACCAACAGAATCTGGGGGAGGCTATGGGGGAGGGATCCAGGAAGGGAGAGCCTAGGGAAGAAACCAGCTCAGAGCTCAGAGATAGTGACCCAAATACAATTGCCCCTTTTACAGGGAGCTTCAGGAGGGCCTATCAAGAGGATGAGTCCCTTAAACATGCCAACAGCAGGTTTTGGAGGTGAATGGGGTTCCAGTGGGTAACAAAATCCTCTGCAAGAATCTTTCCCTATTTTGGGCTAAAGGGAGATTTATTATATAGAGCATCTGAGGGTGTCCTATAGGGGGAAGAGGTAGAACACTGATAATTCTCCGGTCCTATCATCAGCAGGTGTTATTGTTGGCCCATAGCCGTTTATTAGGGAGACACCTGGGGGTGCAGGTCAGATTTTTCTGGCCCGGGATCCATAAACATGTACAGTTAAATTGCCAGTCATGCCCCAGCTGCCAACTTCATAACCCCGCCAGAGTCCGACCTGCCCCTCTAATGTCTATAACCATCATTAAAACCCCATTTGAAAGAGTAGCCAAGGATTTGGTAGGACCCTTGAAGCAAACCACCTGAGGCAACAAGTATATTTTAGTCATACTGTACTTACCCTACCTGATACCTAAAGCCATGATGAGACAATGGTGCAAGGATGAGGGTTTTGGATTTGTTAGGAACTGGGGAACATTCTGGGGAAAGGGGGGGCTCTTCCGAAGGGATGGGCTTCACCTTAATCAGGATGGGACCAGACTGCTGGCATTAACCTTTAAAAAAGAGATAGAGAAGCTTTTAAACTAGAAAATAGGGGAAAGCCGACAGTCACCCAGGAGCGCATGGTTCGGACAAAGGTATCCTTGAAGGATACTACCAAAAGCAGTGAGGTTCCAAAAGGGAGTATAGTAGCCCAAATGCCCTTGAGTAAGGAGCAGACAGAGCATAAAGATTCCAAATTACCCATGCCTACCAATAGCCAGATTAATATTAATAAAATACAGTCTCTAAAATGCTTGTATGCCAATGCTAGAAGTCTAAACAATAAGATGGGAGAGTTAGAATATATAGCACTAAATGAGAGGTTAGATATGATTGCACTCTCAGAGACATGGTAGAAAGAGGATAACCAGTGGGACACTGTGATACCTGGATACAAACTATATCATAATGATAGAGCTGATCAAATTGGTGGAGGGGTTGCGCTCTATGTTAGAGAGGGCATTGAGTCAGAAAGGATTAAAGTTTTGCAGGGAACAAAATTTGCTGTAGAATCTCTATGGATTGAAATTCCATTTATGAAGGGGAAGGTGATGGCAGTGGGAGTATACTATCAACCGCCTGGCCAGAATGAACAAATGGATGATGAAATGCTCAAAGAAATCAAGGAAGCTAACAAAAGTCACAACAGAGTAGTAATAATGGGTGATTTCAATTACCCCGGTATCGACTGGGTCAGTGTCACAGCAGGACAAGCTAAAGAGATAAAGTTTCTAGATGAAATAAATGACTGCTTCTTGGAGCAGCTGGTTCATGAACCGACCAGAGGGGAAGCCATACTGGACCTAGTCCTTAGTGGAACGCCAGATCTGGTGCAAGAAATAAGGGTGTTGGGACCACTTGGCAATAGTGATCACAGTATGATCATGTTTGATTTAATTAGTGGAGGACAGATAGTAAAGGAATCCACAGTACTACCTTTTAACTTTCAAAAGGGAGACTATGATAGAATGAGGAATATAGTTAGGAAAAAACTAAAAGGAGCGGTTCCAAAGGTTTAAAGACTTACAGCAAGCTTGGGTGTTATTTAAAAATACTATCCTCGAAGCCCAGACCAGCTGTATTCCACGCATTAAGAAAAGTGGAAGAAAGTCCAAAAAAACTGCCAGCATGGTTTAAAGGTGAGGTCAGAGAGGCTGTTGCTGCCAAAAAAGCAACCTTCAGGAAATGGAAAAAAGAGCCAAATGATGAAAACTGGAAACAGCACAAGCACTGGCAAGTTAAATGCAAAGCATTGATAAGGCAGGCAAAGCGGGAATTTGAGAAGAAACTTGCTACGGAAGCAAAAACACGAAATAAAGACTTTTTCAAGTACATTCGTAGCAAAAGGCCTTTGAGAGAGTCAATTGGACCATTAGATGATAGAGGGGTAAAAGGGGCAGTAAGAGGAGACAAGGCTATAGCAGAGAGACTGAATGAATTCTTTGCTTCGGTCTTTACTGAGGAAGATGTAGGGATGTTACCCAAAGACTGAAGTGGTATTTAAAGATGATACTGCAGAGGAATTGAGAGAAATATCGCTACACCGGGAAGATATATTACAACTATTTGATAAACTGAATAGTAGCAAATCACCTGGACCGGATGGTATACATCCCAGAGTGTTGAAAGAACTGAAATATGAGATTGCAGACCTGCTATTGGTAATCTGTGAACTTTCATTAAAATCATCTGTAATACCTGAAGATTGGAGGGTCTCCAACGTAACACCAATTTTTAAAAAGGGTTCCAGGGGTGACCCGGGAAATTACAGACCGATGAGCCTGACATCAGTACCAGGGAAATGGTTAGAAACCATCATAAAGAACAAAATTACACAGCATGTAGATAGTCATGGCCTAATGGGAGACAGCCAACATGGCTTTAGACAAGGAAGATCTTGTCTTACTAATCTGATATGTTTTTTTGAAGGTGTGCATAAACAGGCAGACAAAGGTGAGTCGGTTGATATAGTGTATCTGGACTTTCAGAAAGCTTTTGACAAGGTCCCCCATCAGAGACTTTTGGCGAAGCTAAAAAGTCATGGGATAGGAGGCAGTGTACTATTGTGGATCGGGAACTGGTTAAAAGATAGAAAGCAGAGGGTAGGGCTAAATGGCCAGTATTCCCAATGGAAAAAGGTGAATAGTGGAGTACCCCAGGGATCTGTACTGGGTCCGCTACTTTTTGACATATTCATAAATGACCTGGAAAAGGGAATAACTAGTGAGGTTATCAAATTTGCAGATGACACAAAACTGTTTAAAGTTGTTAAAACCCAAGAGGATTGTGGAAAACTGCAGGAGGATCTGGATAAATTGGAAGACTGGGCATCCAAATGGCAGATGAAATTTAATGTGGACAAGTGCAAAGTTATGCACCTAGGAAAGAACAACCCACACTATAGTTACACGATGCAAGGCTCCACATTAGAAACCACCACCCAGGAAAAAGATTTAGGAGTCATCGTGGATAACATGTTAAAACCCTCCGCCCAGTGTGCAGCGGTGGCCAAGAAAGCAAATAGAATGCTCAGTATCATAAGGAAAGGGATGGAGAATAAAACAAAGGATATTATAATGCCTCTGTATCGCTCCATGGTACGACCGCACCTTGAATATTGTGTGCAATTCTGGTCACCGTATCTTATAAAGGACATAGCGTTATTAGAAAAAGTACAGAGAAGAGCCACCAAATTGGTGAAGGGGATGGAAGGCTACTCCTATGAAGAGAGGCTAAAAAGGTTAGGGCTCTTTAACCTGGAAAAGAGACGGCTGAGGGGAGATATGATAGAGGTCTATAAATTAATGAATGGAGTGGAACGGATAAACGTGGATCAATTGTTTATGCTATCAGAATATAGAAAGACTAGGGGACATGTAATGAAGCTACAGGGTAAATTATTTAAGACAAATAAGAGAAAATATTTTTTCACTCAACGTGTAATCAAACTCTGGAATCTGTTACTGGAGGATGTAGTTAAGGGCTTTTAGTATAGCTGGGTTTAAAAAAGGTTTGGACAAGTTCCTGGAGGAAAGGTCCATAAACCACTATTAAAAAGGGACCCAGGATATCAATGCCTGACCCAGTACAAGCATTGTGGAACCTGTGTCTTTTGGGGATATTGCTAGGTACGTATGACCTAGATTGGCCACTGTTGGAAACAGGATACTGGGCTTGATGGACCTCGGTCTGACCCAGTATGGCATGTCTTATGTTCTTATGCCATTGCTCTAAGGAATATGAAGACTACTACAATCATGAATGCCCTCTGGGAAATATTCTCGCGGGTGGGAATATTCAATGAGATTCTTGCAGATTAAGGAACATCCTTTGTATCCAAGGCAAGTATGTGCCTTGGTGAATGTCAAGATGCTTTGAACATCAGTATATTACCCACAGATGGATGGCTTCATCGAGCAATTCAATAAAACTCTGAAACAGATATTAAAAATGTTTATGCAGAAGAACAGGAAGACGTGGGACACTCTCCTACTCTATCTGATGTTTATTATTAACTAGGCTCATATACTGCTTTTCTACCAGTCAAAAAGCAGTGTACGTTCAGGTACGGTATATATGTTTTTTGCTTGTCCCTGCAGGGCTCACAATCTCTGTTTTTGTTCCTAAGGAAATGGAGGGTTAAGTGGTTTGCCCAAGGCTGCAAGGACTAAGAAACCTCAGCCCTTCTGGCCCAAAATTGCTGTCCTCTAGTGAGATTTGAACTCCTGGCCCTTTGGCTTGAAATAACTTGCCCCAACCACTAAGGGGTATGTTTACTAAGCAGTCTTAACGTGCAGCGGGTGTTAGTGTGCAGGATGCCATACAAGGTAGTGGGTGTTCTGGTCTTAAGGTAGCATCTAGGGTTATCGTGCAATAAGGTATGTTTTCGTGCGATAGAGGGAGCCATGGCACGTTAATGCGCATTAGCCTTAATTAGGTGCACTGACCTACAAACAGAGCAGCAGAGATGTAGCACAATGGTTAATACATTGACAGAAGAAACAGGGGTCATGAGTTTGGTTCCCCAGTGGGCTTGATGATTAAGGCTGTCTGAAACATTACCCTTTACTTTAAATCAGTGCTGTCTGGGGCATTTTCTTTTTTAATTTAAATTAGTGCTGCTAGCAAACACACCCTCACAGTGCCGTAACCTAAGGTGCCGCATAAGGCACCCTATAAGGCACTCCAGAGAGAACATTATAAAGTTCACTGTCCGCCAAGGCACATTATAATGTTCCCTATAGGGCGCCTTATAAGGCGCTTTAGAGGGCGCCTTCTAGAGCGCTTTATGAGGAACCTTAAGGCTACAGCACTGTGAGGGTGTTTTTGCTGGCAGCACTAATTTAAATTAAAAAACAAAATGCCTCAGACGGCCCTATCAAACAACCCCATTGTGGGATCAAACCCATGATCTTTGGCTCCACAGACAGCAAAGTAACCAGTGGGCTACAGCTGCTAACAAACCCCTGGCTGGCTACAAAAGGTCTGGAGTCCAACAGAAAGCACAACACCACTGACCATGTCCACCCCCACAGCACCTCAGCCTGGTAGGGGGTACTGACCGTGTGTGTTACTGGCACAGAGTAGCTACAGACTGTCACATTGTGCGGGTACTGTGCTCACCCTGAGGTGAGCCCAGCACCAGGTCGACAGCACCTTTCATGGCTGAAACACACCATGCTGTAGGTCCCCATCAGTGCTAGTGTGCGTGTGCATATCCTGTGTTGGTGCCATGGTCACCAGATGTAGCTTAAGGGGGAGGGGGAGGGGGAGGGGGGGAGGGGGAGGGAGTGAGGGAGGGGTGGGGAGGGAGTGGGGGAGGGGGAGGGTGGGGGGAAGTGGGGGAGGGAGGGGGAAGGGGGAGGGGTGTTTGTACCCAAAGGCGGATTATGTACCACCACCCAACCCACCCTCTGGGGCTCAGGGTGGGAAACAGGATCTCTCACCAACAGATCCACATTCTAACTCCCTGCAATGGTGGTAGTAGAGGGGACCATCAACCCCAGTCCTGCTGGAGAACAGACACCCTACAGGGCAGTCAATGCAGATCTGTACACATCCATAAGGCAAGGCAGACAGACAGTAGACCTGGAAAGGCTCAGCTGCCCTCCACCACTATCTGACATTCTCCAGCAGCAAGCCTCCAGCCACTGCACCCTGCAAGGTGTCCTAGCCAGACACATACTAACTACAGACAGTCTACTAGCTAGTCCATAGTGCATGTTCCTGGAAGAGATGCATGTACCCAAAACTGGGATGTCAGCATACGCACCAAGCAGATACATCAGTAATTGGGCTCCAAAAGAGAACCCACAAATATCACGAGAGAAATGCTTATATAGCACTATGGGGGAACCTACCCATGCCATGGTCACTGCTCTGTCAGGGTGAGAGTGACCTCCCAGCAGGACATGCTGTGGCCACCCTGTCTGTGCAGGTGGTGGCCAGGCACTACAATGTCCGAGCCATTGCCCTATGCCCTGTGCAGATGCATCCTGGCCAGGCCACCCTGTCCGGGCTATACCCATGGTACCTTGCTCCTCATTATGCACATTGGCAGGCTGGCACTGGCAACAGTGCAAGCAGTGTGGGCTGAGTAAGGTGTTGGCAGCCACCATACACTGGGTAGACAGACACACACTCCCACACCTATGCCAGCATTGTGCAACTATAGAGGCTTTTGGCAGCCCTGGCCACCGCACCAGTCCTGGGCACAGTGCAGGCATGGCTGTGGTACGCAATACTGTTGGGGTCACTCCCCAGGGTGGTAAACACTGTCAGACAACAGACCTGAAACACACTCCACAGACATCAGAGAGGTTGCTATGAGCAGATTGTGCTTAACCTAGGGATTGCTATCTGCCAGTAATCATAGCAACCTTTTGATATATGTGTACCGTATTCCCAGGTTTAGGGTGGCAGTGCTATGGCATGCAAGTGCTAGTATTGGGAGATGGTGCTGCACGCAGGGCCCAACATCCTGCCTCTCCAGAAGGCTTTGGATAATGTCGCCTGTGGGTGCGGGTGTTTCTGCCCCTGTTGGCCGCTGCTCTAAGGCAGAGGTTCCCAATTCCAGTCCTGGTGGGCCAAACACTGTTCGGGTTTTCATGCTGTCCATAATGAATATGCATGGCTACATCTGCATACCATGGGGGCGGTGCATAGAAATGCAGCACGAGCATCTTTATTAGGGACAGCATGACGCCTGAATGGAGTTTGTCCCTCCAGGACTGCATTTGTGAAACTCTGCTCTAGGTATTGCACATGTCTATGGTGTCTGTGCTCTGCAGGGTAAAATATAGGCATTTTAGGCATGTTTATGTTATCTGCAATAAAGGTTCCCTCTTTATTACCACGGTTTAGTACTGGGTAACATATGGGACTTAAACCGGTGACCTTCTGCTCCTGAACACACTGGCTGTGCATACTGCACCACAGACAGTTCATTCCCTGGGGATACCATGACTGTTCGTCAGACAGGGCCTGTCTGTTGCAGTGCATGGCACCCACCTAAACAGGGCTAGGCCATGGTCTGCTGTGGGCAGCTGAACTGCCCCCTCCACCACCAGTACCCCTCTGTCGCCATGCTGACATGCCCTTCTGCTGGTGGTGCTGGTGGTGCACAGTCTCAGGCCATCCAGTGTGCCAGTAGGCGGCTGCCTATGGTGTGGGTTCTGGGGTAGGGGTGCCTGCATAGACGTCCCTGCTTCCCCCCAGCACCGCCTGCCAATGTTCTGTGCCCTTGGGGGTACCTGCTGGGTACTATCCCCTGTGACACTGTGGGAAACACACTCATGCCCATGTTGGGCCCTCATCAGTTGCTGTCTGGCGGCTCTACTGTTTAAGCATTCCTATGGGCCACCTAGGCATCACCCTAGTCCGCACTGTGGCCCAGCTGCACCACAGCATGTGCTGCCTGCAGCCCTCTGTATCCCCTTTTCCAGCATCTGTCCAATTGCCCATTCCAACATGCTCACCCTGCTGTTGCGGGACATGTGCATGCCATAGGAAACCTGTCCAATAGAAAGGGAAAACCCTGATCAGCGCTATTTCACTGTGGGATCATTCACCTTGTATGGGGATAGAGTATAGCCCCTTCCAAAATTGATATCTTTTTTTTGGAGCTTTCTCGGTAGTGTTTTTTGATGTTTCCCATTAATATCACTATTGCCCAGCTAGGTTATGTTTTTTTTCCAGTTTGTTGAGGTCATTTTCAATGTTTATTTGCCCTTTTGTTCCGTGCACATGTATCACACTTACCACTTTTTGTAGGTTTCCCTGGCTTTGCTGTACATTGCTGACGTAAATGGTTTCTCTTCCCTTTAAATCTGCTCTAACGCAAGGGTTTCACTGGCGTTAGTTTGCAGCCCCAGAATCCACAGCATTAGTGTGCAGGGAGCCTCTTCCCTCCCACTCTCCACCCATTGACCCTCTCTCTCTGCCCCTGGGGAGCCTTCCTCTGCCCTCCGGGAGCCTTTCCCCACCTTCAGCGCTCGTTTGCGCCGCTGCGCGCGTTATCGCCCTGTAAATCACCATTGTCGTGCGATAAGGCTCCTTATCTCGCGATAACGTGACAGCAGCGCAAATAGCGCCCTTTAGTAAACATACCCCTAAGTTACTCCTCCCATGCCTCTTTGTTTTCTGCAAGGTACCTCAAAGTTCCATGGGGATTTGCCTTTTGCATTGCTCTTTGGAAGATGGCCAAGAGGCATATTAGACATGGAAAGGCAAACCTGGGAAGAAGAGACCCATGCCGGGCATAATTTGGTGGAGTACATTATACAAATGCAAGACTGGCTGAGGAAAGCCAGAGAGGTGGCCAAACTCAGTCTGGAAAAAGCCCAAGCCAAGCAGACCAGGGTCTACCATCGGGCAGCCATGCACCACACCTTCCAACTGGGAGACAGTTTTAGTCTTGTTGCCCTCATCCGACAACAAGTTACTCTGTAAATGGCAGAGGCCTTATGAGGTGAAAGAGAAAGTGGAGCCTGTTAACTACAAGACTGCCCAGCCATATAAATGGAAGAAAGCCAGAATTTACCATATTAACCTACTGAAAAACTGTACTCCAGTGACAGCTCTGGTGGTACAGGAAATTGATTTTGGGCTGGATGTTTCAGCCTCATCAGATTCAGTTCAAGTCCCAATTAGAGACCAGCTCTCTGCCGCCCAGAGAAGAGATTTAGAAGGTTTTATCAACCAGAACCTAAAGGTGTTCTCCACCCACCCAGGAACCCATATCATTTCTCATGATATCATTACTGACCATGGGGTGGTCATCCAGCAATGACCCTACTGGATTCTGAAGGCTCAGCAACAGGTTTTTGCCAAGGAGCTGGAAGATATGCTTAGAAGAGTCTATGAGTGACTGGTTGTCAACCATCGTCTTGGTTCCTAAACCTGACAGAAACATCAGATTCTGCATTGTCTTCTGGAGTGTCAATGCAGCTTCTAAACTGGAAGTGTATCCCATGCCCAGAGTAGATGAGCTAATCGAGTCATTTGATGGAACATGCTTTATATCACCCTTGGATCTGACCAAAGAATGCTGGCGAGTGCCCTTCACTCAGGTTGCAAAGGTGTGCCAAGACAATGCTACACCTTAGCGTTTGTTTCCACAGTGACCAAGTAAGGATTTTATTCTGATGATTGTTTATGCTTTTTTTCACAGTCCTCTGATATTAAATATTTAGAACTGGGTCTTTTTTCATTCGAGTCACTTGACAAATCAATCACATTCACCATATAGTTGATTTGGCATAATTTATCTTTCACTCTCATATGGTTTTATTGAAGTCTGTCTCTGAGAACACAATATATATTATATTACACATAGTTTCAACCTAGGGTTTTACATGTTGTCCTCCTCGTACCTCCTGCTTACACATTTGGGTGAGTTATTTTTGTGTTTGTTTTGTTTTATTTAGACTTGGATGTCTGTATTCTACTATGGAGTATGTTTACTAAAACCCTGTTAGGGTGCGTGGCGCGCTAGTGTGCGGATGCCATATGTGATGAGGAAGTTCCATTCTCTACCTTAAAAACACAGGATTCACTGAATTCTAGTCCTGAAACTGACAGGCAGGCAGGCCATGTGAGCAGCTGTTGTCAGGGACGACAAAAACAAACTCAGCCACGAGGTTTGAAAACATGCCCAGCTGAGAAACATTCCCCAGTTCCTAATAGCTTGCACCTGGAAAGGGGAAGAGCTTATAGCCACTATAAGAGCTATGCAGGAAATACAGAGTTAGAACTGGCAGAACTGAGAGAACTAGGAGAACTGGCTGAAGGAGGAGAATTAGCTGAAGCAGCTGACCTAGAGGAAGAAGGAGGAGTTTCAGACTTTGACCCAGGACGTGAGTCAGAGTCAGAACCAGGAAGAGTTCTCCACAGAAACTACCCAGAGTCCTACAGGAGGAAGCAGCTAGTAAGGGCAGAGAACAGGTGTGAATGTTCTGCTGATTGCAAACCCTTTGGAGCTCAGAGGCAACGTTCCAACCGGAGTGATTGGAAGCCTAAAGACAAACTGTATGTATCTGAGAGCTGTAGCTTGAAGAATGATTCTGGTGGGAAGTTTAAGTTTGTAGATAAAAGAAATACCTACAGGGTTAATGCTGAGAAGCCTCGTGCAGAAAATCCTAGGTGGGGGCAGGGCTTTAACACCCAGCCGAGGGATTTAAGCACAGAGCTGAAGAGAGAGCATTTAACACCTCCAGAGAGAGAAAGGTATTTCCCCGAAGATGTGTGCATGTCTGAGGAAGATATCCTAGAAGTTCCTAAGCCTCAAAGAAAACCCCGCAGGCTGAAACCTGGTGTTAGGAGGGGAGAAGTATTAAAGCCTGAAGATAGAGCCAGTAAGCTTTCCAGGGGGAGAATCTCATACAAGAAGTGGGACTATAGAAACCCTGAATGGTGGCTTCCCTCTCTCCCAGACACTGAGGAATACGGTAGCTGGTATTCCAGCCCTAGAGGGAGTTGCACAGAGAGACACTGTGACGGCACCTTACAGGGGAACTTGCAGAGGTATTCTGATAAAGAGAAGTCAGATAATTCTGAATGCATACAGGAGCCTATGAACATTGATACACTCAGTGAATGTTCATTTAATGGTGACCCAATGGACTGCACATTGATTTTATCAGATAAAGTAACGTCTCTGTGTTAGTCAGGGCTGTGTAGTGTGTAAGGCAAACACTACAACTAAAGAATGCTGCTTTGCTCATAGTGAAACTATGTGCTGCGTTTGAATGTTTAACTTTGACCATTTACTTTGAAGCAAGAAGAAGCTGTTCTACTTTCCTTTATGTTTTGCCAGAAAGCATGGCTTATTTATTTTGAGCATTGTGTTATGTTTATTTGAATAATCCGACCCCGGGAGGGGAAATAAATCCTTTTACCTTAAACCACTCGTGTTGCACAACTACTTAATTGCCATCAGACGCAGACCTGCTAGCCCTAGGCAGCAGCCTGCCCACATGGTGGTGACACATATAAGGAGTGGGCGTTTCAGTCAGAAAAAAGCAAAACCGGGATTAATCATGCGCTAATGTGCGCTGCGCTCAAGTGCGCCCCGCACATTAGCGCATGAGAAAGTTGCGCGGGAAGCATAAGTGTCGCGCTGATGTGTAAGCACAGGAACAGAACCACACTACAATGGTTAAGACACTGACCAATGGTACAGGGATCAGGGGTTCAATCCCCCACTGTACCCAATGAAGAGGACTGGCTGAGGCATTACCTATTATGGGGAAGATTGCTTTAGGAGGCATTTTATTTTTATTTTAATTATCTCTACTAGCAAAGGCACTCTCAAAGCGTGTTAATATAAGGCGCCCCATAAGGCACATTTTAAAGTGCACTGTCCGCCAAGGCACCCTAGAATGTTGCTTATAGGGCGCTTGATAGGGTGCCGTATGAGGTACCGCAAGATCACAGCACTGTTTTTGATGGCAGCACTGTGCAGTTTAAGGAATGAAAATCATAAGTAGGTGCGCTGACATACAAGGAGGAGCAGCAGTGTAGCACAATGGTTAAGGCACTGACTGCTGATACAGGGGTCATGAGTTTGATCCCCAGTGTGCATAATACGTAAGGCTGGCTGAGGCATCAGTTTTGCAATGTACGTATTGTTTCCTGCAGCACTTTATTTGTATTTTATTAATTGCTGCCAGCAAACATGCCCTCACGTGCCGTAATTGAAGGTGCCGCATAAGGCACCTTATAAGGCACTCCATAGGGCACATTATAAAGTGCACTGTCCGCCACAGCACCCTAAAATGTCCCCTATAGGTCACTCCACAGGATAACGTATAGTGCACCTCATATGGACAGTAACCATAAGGTGCCCTATAGGGCGCCCTCAGAGGCACCCTATGGGTACAGTACGCTGAGAGTGTTTTTGCTGGCAGCAATAATGTACATGAAAAAGAGATAATGCTTTGGGCAGCCCTATCAAACAACCCCACTGTGGGTTTGAACCCATGACCTCTGGCTCCACAGGCAGTGAAGTAACTAGTGGGCTACAGCTCTATAGCTGCTAGCAAGCCCCTGGCTGGCTGTAGAGGGACTGCACGTCACCACACAGACAGTCTGCTGTGGTCACCAGGATAGGGTTGGCCACCCGTACCCATGATGCACTGCACATGCAAATCAGCTGTCCACAGATGAACACAAGATGGGGTATGCACCCCCACAGCACCTCGGCCTGGTAGGGGGAACTGACCATGTCCACCCCCACAGCACCTCAGCCTGGTAGGGGGTACTGACCGTGTGTGTTACTGGCACAGAGTAGCTACACACTGTCACATTGTGCGGGTACTGTGCTCACCCTGAGTGTGCGGTGGGGTGCCCAGCACCAGGTCCACAGCACCTTCCATGGCAGAAATAGGCCATGCTGCAGTTCCCCAGCAGTGCTAATGTGTGAGATAGGTAGTTTCTGCAGAAACACTTTGGATATATCTGTCTCTCTCAGTCAGGTATAGCCCCCATGGACCCCCAGGAGGATCATGTACCACCACCACCCTCCTCCTCCAGGGCTGAGGGTGGTAAACATGGTCTCCCATCAACAGATGCACATTCTACCTCCCAGCAATGGTGGCAGTAGAGGGGACCATCAACCCCAGTCCTGCTGGGGAACAGACACCCCACAGCGCAGCTCTGTACACATCCATAACACAATAGCAGGCAGACATTAGGCCTGGATATGCTAAGCTGCACCCCACCACTATCTGATATTCTCCTGCCACAAGCCTTCAGCCACTGCACCCTACAAAGCACTCCATAAAGACACATACCAGCTGCAAACAGTCTGCTAGCTAGTCCATAGTGCATGTTCCTGGTGGAAATGCATGCACCCAGAACTGGGATGTCAGCATACACAACAAGCAGATAAGTCAGTGACTGGGCTCCAAAAGGAAAACCATAAATATCACATGAAAGAAATACTATATAGCACTATGGGGGTGCCTAGCCATGCTGTGGTCACTGCACAGTCAGGGTGAGAGTGATCTCCCAGCAGGACATGCTGAGGCCACCCTGTCTGTGTAGGTGGTGGCCGGGCACTAAAATGTCCCAGCCAGTGCCCTATGCCCTGTGCAGATGCACCCTGGCCAGGCCACCCTGTCCAGGCTATACCCATGGTACCTTGCTCCTCATTATGCACATTGGCAGGCCAATACTGGCAACAGTGCTGGCAGTGTGGGCTGTGGAGGGTGTTTGCAGCCACCACACACTGGATAGACAGACAGACACCCCCACACCTATGCCAGCATTGTGCTACTATAGAGGAGTGTAGCAGCCCTGGCCACCACACCAGTCCTGGGCACAGTACAGGCATGGATATGGTACGCAGTACTGTTGGGGGTCACTCCCCAGGGTGGTAAACACTGTCAGAGACCAGACCTGAAGCACACTCCACAGGCATCAGAAAGGTTGTTATGATGGAGCTCAATCAGCAAACTGTGCATAACGTAGGAATTGCTATCTGCCAGTAATCATAGGAAACGTTTGATAGCTGTGTACCGTATACCCAGGTGTAGGGTGGCATTGCTAAGGTATGCAAGTGCTAGTATTGGGAGATGCACGCAGGGCCCAATGTCCTGCCTCTCCAGGAGGCATTGGCTAATGGGGCCTGTGGGTGTGGGTGTGTCTGCCCCTGTTGGCTGCTGCTTTACGGCAGAGGTACCCAACTCCAGTCCTGGTGTGCCAAACACTGTTCGGGTTTTCATGCTGTCCCTCATGAATATGCATGAGATACATCTGCATAGCATGGGGGTGGTGCATCGATATGCAGCACAGGCATCTTTATTAGAGGCAGCATGGAACCTGAATGGTGTTTGGCCCTCCAGGACTGCATTTGGGAGACTCTGCTCTAGGTAATGCGCTTGTTTATGGTGTCTGTGCTCGGTGGGGTAAAATATAGGCGTATGAACCATGCATATGTTCTCTGCAATAAAGGTTTGTCCTTACTATCACAGTTTAGTTGTGGGAACAATATGTGGACTGGATTGGCAGTAGCCCCAGCTGGGCTTTGAACCTGTGACCTTCTGTTCTTGCCACAGATATGCTGTATTTCCTGGGGAGTCCATGACTGTACATCCGACAGGACCTGTTTGTTGCAGTGCATGGCACCCACCTGGACAGGGCTAGGCCATGGTCTGCTGTTGCCACCAGCTGCTGCCACCTCCACCACCAGTACCGCTCCATCCTTAGATTGGAGACAGCATAAACCCTGAAGGATTTGTGGCCCTCCAGGACTGCATTTGGGGGAATCTGCTGTAGGTAATGTGCATGTTTCTGGTGTCTATGCTCTGTAGGGTAAAATAGAGGTGTTTGAGCCATGCTTATGTTCTCTGCAATAAAGGTTCGTCTTTACTATCACGATATAGTTGTGGGTAAAATATGGGGACTGGATTAGCAGGAGCCCCAGCTGGGGCTTGAACCTGTGACCTTCTGTCTCCAAACACACTGGTTGTGTGCACTGCACCACCGTGTTGCCACAGTGAGAGTGCATTCCCTGATGATACCATGACTGTTTGTCCGGCAGGGCCTGTCTGTTGCAGTGCATTGCACCCACCTACACAGGGCTAGGCCATGGTCTGCTCTGGGCAGCTGCCACTGCCCCCCTCCACCTCCAGTACCCCTGTGCCACCATGCTGACATGCCCTTCTGCTGGTGGTGCTGGTGGTACGCAGTCTCAGGCCATCCTGTGTGTAGGTAGGCGGCTGCCTATGGTGCGGGTTCTGGGGTAGGGGTGCCTGCATATCTGTCCGCACGTCCCCCAATCACTGCCTGCCAATGTTCTGTGCCCTTGGGGGTACCTTCTGGGTACTATCCCCTGTGACACTGTGCTAAACACTCTCATGCCCATGTTGGGCCCTCATCAGTTGCTGTCTGGCTGCTGTTTAGTTTCAGCATTCCTAAGTGCCATCTAGGCATCTGCCTAGTCCGCACTGTGCCACAGCTGCACCACAGCATGTGCCGCCTGCAGCCCTCTGAATCCCCTTTCCCAGCATCTGTCCAGTTGCCCATTCTGACCTGGCCGCCCTGTTGTTGTGGAACATGTGCATGCCATAGGTAACCTGTCCAATGGAGAGGGAAACCCTGATCAGTGCTATTTCACTGTGGGATCATTCACCTTGTATGGGGACGGAGCGTAGACCCTTCTAAAATTCATATTTTTATTTTTTTTTTGCTTTCTTGGGAGTGTTTTTTGATGTTTCCCATTACTATCACTATTGCCCAGCTTGATTATAGTTTTTTTATATTTTGTTGGGGTCATTTTTAATGTTTATTTGCCCTTTTGTTCCGTGCACATGTATCACACTGCTCACTTTTTTTAGGTTTCCCTGGTTTTGAGTTACATTGCTTACAGAAATGGTTTCTCTTCCCTTTAAATCGGCTCTACCGCGAGGTTTTCACTCGCGGTATTTTTTTACTTGAATTTCAGCCCCGCTCCTGTGCGGGGAGCCTCTCCCCTCCCACTCTTCACCCATTGACCCCGTCTCTCCACCCCTGGGGAGCCTTCCTCCGCCCTCCGAGAGCCTTTCCACGCCTCTATCGCACATCAGCGCGCCGCGCACATGAGCGGGCACTTTAGTGTGGCGCGCACGTGTGCTGGGCACAAAAATGCATCATTAGTGTGCGCTAAGGTACCTTAGCGCACGCTATTGTGCGCCGCGCACTTGAGCGCAGTTTAGTAAATATACCCCTATGTGTTTTATGAATTATTTTTATTGTTCTATATGATTCTAAAACATTATAATCTTGGGCTCATTTATTATTTTAAATAGTTTATTTATATTTTTTAAATTTAGTGTTATTTATGTTTTATTGTTTGGTTGGTGATTTTTATATGTTTTTGATTTGTTTTTTAGGTGTACTCCCCCTGAAGAAGGCGTCAGCCGAAGCGCGTTGGGGCTTCTTTTGTACTTAAATATCCCTGTAAATGTGTTGTTGTTTTTCAGGGTAAGTCATATATCTTTTTTGATTCATCTCATTTGGAGGGTTTCTTAGAAAGACCGGGGTGATAAACTATTTACCTTAATGTGGTTGTTGGCTCCTGCTTAGTATAATGGGGTTGTGTAATTTTGACTCCACTTTTTGTTTGGTTTTTATTTTTTACCTGTATTGCTCATACTCCATTTTGTGGGCTGGGTGTTACTTATCTATGTTCAAGGATTAAGCTTTGTGTAATATTACCTTGTATTGCTTATGTTTTCCTTAATAAAAGGGTTAAATTAAAAAAAAAAAGATGGCTTGACCTACCACTGTCTTGGCACACCTGTTTTGTTTGTTCCTCTTTTGCCTATGGGTGGTTTGTGATCTCATTTGGACTCAAGTGTTAGTACTGGGCATATAGTAGCATTAGTTTGGGATATTCAGCGGCACTAACTGTGTTAATGCCACTGAATTTCCCGCTTAGGGGCATTTACACGGTTTACAGCCCTATATTCATACATGAAGGTCTGGGAGTGGGACCTCAGAAAACAGACACCAATTGAAATGGAAGTAAGGCATATCTTGAATGATTTTCAGAAGACTCTGTTAGTGAAGAACAAGCTAAATTAAAAGTACATAAGCCTATGGAGCTGGATGGGATTCTTCAAGGACACTGAAGGAACTTGGGGAAGTTTAAATGTTTTAGAGTTAGGAGTGATCCCAGTGTACTGGAGAAGGGTAGATGCGGTCTCTCTCCACATTAGCGTAAGTAAGGAGGAAGTTGGGAACTGCAGACTGGATAGTTTGACCTCTGTGGTTAGTAAGTTAATAGAAACTGCTAAAATAGAGGATAAGGCAGTTCTGGAATCCAATCAATTGCAGGATCATAGGAAGCATGGTTTAACTAGAGTTAAGGTCTTGTTAGACAAATCTGATTAATTTCTTTGACTGGATGATCAGAGAGTTAGATTGTGAGAGAGAGCTAGATGTAGCGTACTTACTTTTCAGCAAAGCCTTTGTCATAGTTCTGCACAGGCAGCTTATAAATAAACTGAATGCCCTTGATAGGGGCCCTATAGTGATTGAATGGATTAGAAACTTGTGAAGTGGGAGGTGACAGAGGGCAGAGGTAAATGGAGTTCACTGTGAGGATAAGAACATTACTATCTGTGTGCAGCAGGGATCCGTCTTTGGTTCAATTCTTTTGTAAGTGCTATTTCGGAAGGGCTGTCAGGTAAGGTTTGCCTCTTTTTGGATGATACCAAAATTTGCAATAGACATGCTGGAGGGTGTAGATAACATGGGAGAGATCTAGTAATGTTTGAAGAATGGTCTAGAATTTGGCAACTAAGATAAGATTTAATGGTAACAATGTTGGGTCATGGATTTGGATTGCAAAAACCCAAGGAAAAGGAAAAGAAGGGACTATAGTATTTGATATGGAAAGGCAGACTAGATAGGCCATGTGGTCTTTTTCTGCCGTCATGTTTCTATGTTTCTAGAGGATGAAGTATTTCTGTACACAAAAGAAGTGCAGGACCTGAGGACGATCATACCTGATGACCTTAGGGTGGCCAAACAGGTCATTGGATCTACCACTACTACTATTTATCATTTGTATAGAGCTACAAGGCATACACAGTGCTGTACATATAGATTTAAGAGACAGTCCCTGCTTATCAAAGCTTACGACCTAATCAAGATGAAGAACATCACAAAACTGGGGACTAGAGTATGGTAAGATAGACATAAGTAGTGAACAAGAGAGTGAGGGGCATCAGGATCCAAAAGCAGCCTCAAAGAAGATCTATAAAGTGGCAGAGAACGGTTCAAATGATTCAGAAACCAATCAAAACATCCAGCACTAATAAAATACAAAGTTTATCAAGTTTACATCTAAGCTAACTGCACATAATGATATTATTGAGACACCAACTGTTCAGCAATTTGTTTTTATTATTTGCTAATAATTTTGGAATGGTTTTGCTAATGTGGTGCATGCCATGGAGAAGCATTGTCCTACACTTAGGAATTTTGTAAGAATCAAAAATATGATATGCATTATGACAATATTTCATTCCATGCAGCGCGGCATCCCGCAGTGCCTCCTTATGTGCAGCTGGCACTGGCTTTACTTCTGACAAACTACTGAGATACAGAACCATAATATAAGCACTTGCCACAGACTGTATGTTTCAAACACTGAGAAACTTTTGTTAAAAGCAAATTGGCCTCAAAGAACCAAGACACAGGTGGGTTGATATTTAAAAGCACTTCAGTGTTTAGCATCAGGCGCTAACTTCATAAACACTTTGGGGAGGGGGGATTCAGTGGTGGAGGCCAGCACAGTTAAAGCAGCTGGCCGTCACTGTTTTAATTTTGCCCTGGCATTCAACATCCAGGTTGTCCAGATTGCAATCTTACAATGTGTTCAGCAGTAATATTCAGTCACTAGCCAGATTACAAAACCAGCTATAATTCAGACATCCATTCAGCTCTGCTAACTTTAGCCATTTTGGGTAATCAGGCAGCAGCTGAATATTGATGCTGCCCAGTTAACCCACGGTGCACAGTTAACCCTGCCCAATGCTAGTTAGTGTCGCTGAGTATCCCGGTAACTATAATTTTGCAGCTAGTGCATAATTAAGCTGTGAAATCTATTGGTCGAACTTATTAACATAACTTGGTTCAAAAGATATATCAACAAGTTCCTGGAAGAATAGTCCATAACAAATTATTTAACCACATAGACTTGGGAAAGCCATTACATGAACTACTATATGAGATCTGTCAGTTCTCCAGGACCAAGCAGGAAGTCAGTCCTCACATATGGGTGATGTCGGCGCCGACGGAGCCCTCGCGGAGCAATTTTCCCCAGCTTTCAAAGAAAGCCTTTGGGAATTGCAGCGCGCATGCGCGGTCCCCTTCCCGCCCAAGGGTGCCATCTTAGCCAGTCTTCTTTTTTCCGCGGAGCCCTACAGACGTGGTCTTCCAGTCCCCGCAGAAAAGTTGATTTTCTTCATTTATTTTTCCATTTTTTCTTCGGTTCGACGCCGGTCTCTTTCCTGCCCGGACTCGCGACGCCGTTGCGAGTCCTTCTCTTATTTTTCGGTTTTTCTGATTTTTCTTGTCAGTTTCGTTTTCGGTTTTTCGCTGGCAGCCCGGTCCTTTGACCTTGCAGGGGCCCTTTTTCCCCCGATGGCTGCCAGTGGCTTCAAAAGGTGTGTTCAGTGTGACAGAAACATGTCTCTCACTGACACACATGATCATTGCCTCCGCTGCCTTGGCCCAGATCACGAGGAACTGATCTGTGGGGCCTGCAGCAAAATGTCCTCCAAAGCCTTACGGAGTCGGCGGCATCAGCGGGAAAGAATCTTCACAGATCCCACCCGTACCCGGACCTCGTCGGAGGCCTCGGCGTCCAGAGGCTCCAGCTCTGAGCATCGCCGGAGTTCCTCCGACAGAGGTTCTCCCTCGGGGGATCATCATCGGAAGACGAAACCCGCGAGGACGGCGTCGGTGGACGCTCCTGGTTCCGCGAGGGCCAGGTCGCATAGCCCCGATAGCCGTCCCGGGTCTTTGGAGCAGGATCGTCTCACGAAGCGACCTCGTCTGGAATCGGAATCGCCTGCTCGGGTAAGTCCTGTAGTCCTCGTGGACTCGCCTCTGAGGGGTCCGACGTCGAGCCCGACGCCGTCGGGGCCCGAGTCGGGGGCTGCTGGGTCACCTGAGGTCGGACTCAGGTTGACGGCCTTGGAGAGCAGACTGTCTACCTTCATGGACCAGCAGCGGGCACTGATCGCTAGCCTCGCTGGCGCCTCTGCCCTGACCGCCGGGACGTCGACGTCTAGGTCGACCCCGGAGACCGAGCCGATCCTTGAGTCCATGCGGGCTCGAGTCGATCCTCGGTCGAGGTCTCCCTCGGCCTCCCGTTCGGGACCGAGGTCGTCGACGCCGACTCCCTCGGCGTCGGGGCGGCCGACGCCTACGCCCGCCCGACCCGACCCCACCGATTCCTCTTCGGAGTCGGCCTGGGAATCTGAAGTGGAAGAGTCGCCTGATTCCTTTCGGACTCGGTGTGTCCCCTCGGACTCCCCTGATTCCGAACCTCGGAAGCAGTCCTCCCCGGAGGATGCCCGGTTCTCGGACTTCGTCAGGGATATGGCCAAGGCTTTGGCCTTCCCTGCGGATCCCGAGGAGGAGCCTCGAGCCGAAGAGCTCGACGCCCTCCAGTATGACTCTCCAGCGAAGGAGCACTTTACTGTACCGGTTCCTCCCATGCTGGAACGACTACTCTTCCGCATGTGGGAGAGTCCGGCATCGTCGCTGGTATTGAGCAAGCGGGTCGATTCCATCTATCGAGTCCGCAAGAGCCCTGGCTTCCAGAAAGCACAGCTACCGCACCATTCCATGGTGGTGGAATCGGCCATGCATAGGCTCAAGAGCCAGAAGATGCACTCCTCGGTGCCTCCCGGCAGGGAGGCCCGCAACCTGGATGGCCTCGGTAAGAAGTGTTTCCAAGGCTCTATGCTTGCTTGTCGGGTCCAGACCTACCAGCTCTACATGGGCATGTACCTTAGAGACCTGGCTAAGGAGATAGCCGTATTCTCTGCTGGACTTTCCGAGGAACCTTTGCGGAGGTTCCTAGCCTTGTCCACTGGAATTCGAGAATGCTCCAAATTCATTTCTCGAGCAGCCTATGATGGCTTTGAAGCATCGGCTCGAGTGGCCGCAGCCAGCATCGGTGCCCGCCGACAGGCTTGGCTTCAGTCGTCTGACCTTGAACCCTGGGTGCAGGACAAGTTGGTCGATGTCCCCTGCCGAGGTGAGAACCTATTTGGCAAGTCCATGGCTGAGAAGGCTGCGCAAATCGAGACGGAAACTCTCACCAGAACAAGGCTCTCTAGAAAGACCTCTGCCCCTTCCCAAAAGAAGAAGGGCTCGGGAAAAAAGTCCTTTTACCCGAGGAAGGCGGCTGCCTATAAACACTACCCTCAGTATCAGGCCTCCTCAGCTCCCCAACAGGGTCAGCAGGCCAAGGGACGGGGTAACGGGTCCCGTAGGCAGCAAGCCCCCAAGCCTGTACCACCGGCCCCTGCTCAGCAGGGTGGGGGTTTTTGACTTCATCGACATAGCCTCTCCCCCTCAGCTGGTTTCTCCCAGCACAGGAGGCCGGCTGGTCCACTTTGCCCACAGGTGGTCCAACATCACATCAGATGCCTGGGTGCTTCATGTTGTGCGAGAAGGCTATCTTCTCCACTTCCACCAGGTCCCTCCCTCCTATTTTCCGGGAGAGCCTCCACGACTCCCTCTGGATAGGGACTTACTCCTTCAGGAGTTAGCAAGTCTTCTTCAGGAACAGGCTGTGGAACCGGTGCCCCACCACCTGAGAGGTCAAGGCTTTTATTCCAGGTATTTCCTAATACCAAAAAGAACAGGAGGCCTCAGACCCATCCTGGACTTGCGCAACCTCAACAAGTTCCTCGTGAGGGAGAAGTTCAAGATGCTTACCCTTGGAATCCTTCTGCCCTACCTCCAGCAGGGAGATTGGCTATGCTCCTTGGATCTAAAGGATGCCTACACGCACATCCTCATCCACCCAAGCCACCGCCAATACCTAAGGTTTGTGGTGGCAGGAAATCATTACCAGTACAGAGTACTGCCCTTTGGCCTATCCTCCGCACCACGAGTCTTCACAAAATGTCTCGCGGTGGTGGCGGCTTATCTCCGGCTTCAGGGCCTCTATGTCTTTCCTTACCTAGACGACTGGCTCATCAGAGCATCGTCCTCTCAAGAGGTCACACAAGCCACGCACCGCACTGTGACTCTTCTCCAGTAGTTGGGCTTTGTCGTAAACTTCGCAAAGTCCACTTTGCTCCCCTCGCAAGATCTCGAGTTCATCGGCGCAAGATTGCACACTCTTCAGGCGCGAGCTTTCCTGCCTCTCGACAGAGCTCAGCGGCTCATGGACCTAGCCGGCCATTTTCGCAGCCAGTCCCTGGTCTCGGCCAGGCGCTTTCTGAGACTACTCGGCCATATGGCTTCCACCGTCCACGTGACCCCCAACGCCCGCCTGAATATGCGGCCTGCTCAGTGGTGCTTTCGCAAGCAGTGGCAACAGGCCACGGGCGGCCTCGCCGACTTAGTGCAGATCTCCGGCCCGCTGGCCTCTTCTCTGCAGTGGTGGCTTCATCAGCCGAACCTGGTACTCGGAATGCCTTTTCAATCTCCTCCGCCTGCTCAAGTGCTGACGACCAATGCTTCTCTCCTGGGATGGGGAGCGCATTGCCAAGGGGCATGTACTCAAGGTCTCTGGACCTCGTGGGAGTCTGCGCAGCAGATCAACTTCCTGGAGCTCAGAGCAATCCGTCTGGCTCTCAAGGCTTTCTCCCACCTGACTTCTCGCCGGTCCGTCCTTGTCCAGACGGACAATCAAGTTGCCATGTTCTACGTGAACAAACAGGGGGGCACGGGCTCCTTCCTTCTCTGTCGGGAAGCGCAGAGGCTCTGCTCTTGGGCCATCAGCCGCGGCATTCTTCTCAAGGCAGTTTATCTCCCAGGCCAAGAAAATTGCCTGGCGGACAAACTCAGCAGAATCCTCCAGCCGCACGAGTGGCGACTGGATCCCTTGGTAGTTCAGAAACTTTTTCTGAAGTGGGGCCTCCCCACGCTGGATCTTTTTGCCAGTCCTCTCAACCGGCAACTTCCTCGTTTCTGCTCTCGGCAGCCGCATCCCCTCCGAGTAGCGGCGGATGCTTTTCTGCTCTCATGGTCGAAAAGCCTTCTGTATGCCTTTCCTCCCATACCGCTAATCTCTCGAACTCTTTTCAAGGTTCTCCGAGACAAAGCTTCCATGATCCTGATAGCTCCTCGGTGGCCCAGACAGCCGTGGTTTCCACTCCTGCTGCAACTGGCGGTGGAGGCTCCGTTCCCTCTGGGGTTTCAACCAGATCTCCTAACACAGGATCAGGGGTCCCTGCTACACCCCAACCTCAGATCTCTACATCTGATGGCCTGGCTGCTGAAAGGGTAGTCCTTGCTCCCCTTCTACTGCCGGCAGAGGTGGAAGAGGTCGTCCTAGCTTCCCGGCGACCTTCTACCCGCAAATGCTACGCCCTTAAATGGCGTCGTTTTTTCCGTTTGGTGTACCCAGCAGTCTCTGGATCCCTTCTCCTGCTCGGTGTCGGTGGTCTTGCAGTACTTGCTCTACCTCTCTAATCTTGGACTTAAGTCCAACTCCGTCAAGGTTCACCTCAGTGCTCTTTCAGCACAGCATGTGCCGGTGGACGGCAGACCTCTTTCCAATGACCCTCTCGTGGCAAGGTTTCTCCGAGGTCTCCTTCTCCTTAAACCACCTCTGCGCCCGCCAGCGCCTGACTGGGATCTGAATGTGATTTTGCAGCGGATCACCTGTCCACCTTTTGAACCTATGGCTACCTGTCCTCTCCGTTTTCTTTCTTGGAAAACCTTATTCTTGATAGCCCTCACTTCCGCTAGACGCGTAAGTGAACTACAGGCCCTCGTGTCTGATCCCCCTTACACTCGGTTCTACAAAAATAGGGTAGTCCTACGGACTCACCCTAAATTTCTTCCAAACGTGGTCTCCCCTTTTCACATCAATCAGGAGGTGGTACTTCCGACCTTCTTTCCCAGGCCACACTCCAGCCGAGCTGAAATGGTCCTGCATACCCTGGACTGTAGAAGGGCGTTGAACTTCTACCTTGACCGTACGCGGGAGCACCGCAAAGCTGCTCAGCTCTTCGTGTCTTTTGACCCCAATAAATTGGGGCTCCCTGTCTCCAAGCGTACTCTGTCCATCTGGGTTGCTGACTGTATCGCTTGGGCTTATGGAGCAGCCGGACTCTCGTTAGAAAGTCGGGTCACGGCTCATTGTGTTCGGGCGAAGGCTACGTCAGTGGCTTACCTCCGCTCTGTTCCATTGGCAGACATCTGCCGGGCCGCTACTTGATCTTCGAGCCAGACTTTTGCGGTCCATTACTGCCTCGAGAGGGAGTCCCGCAGGGACAGTGCTTTCGGACAGGCAGTCCTCCGAAATCTCTTCGAGGTTTGAGGAATTCCTACCCTCCATCCCGGATGTTGGGCTACCGGTGGGTAATAATTCAGTGAAGATTCCTTCCTTCTGTGCTGCTGAGCTAGAGGGAGCTCATTTTTGTGCTTAGGGTCTCCGGTAGCCTTAAGCTTGGGAGTCCCATATGTGAGGACTGACTTCCTGCTTGGTCCTGGAGAAAGCGTAGTTACTCACCTGTAACAGGTGTTCTCCAGGAGCAGCAGGAATCAGTCCTCACAACCCTCCCTCCTCCCCTTGGAGTTGCAATCATCTGCTTTAGTTTTTGCAAATTTTTATGCTGTCTTTTAGCTATGTCATCTGACTGGCTAAGATGGCACCCTTGGGCGGGAAGGGGACCGCGCATGCGCGCTGCAATTCCCAAAGGCTTTCTTTGAAAGCTGGGGAAAATTGCTCTGCGAGGGCTCCGTCGGCGCCGACGTCACCCATATGTGAGGACTGATTCCTGCTGCTCCTGGAGAACACCTGTTACAGGTGAGTAACTACGCTATACTTGTGTTCCAGACCGGTCACTGTCAGAGGCAGGATGATGTTGATGGCCCTTAGATTGACACAGAACAGCTTGCCATACTTTCATATGTCCCTTGAAAGAGTAGCCTAGTGGTTAGCACAGCCACTTAACAACCAACAAAACCAGGATTCAAATCCCACTGATGCTCATTGTGGGCTTGGACAAGTCACTTAACCCTCCTTTAGTCCAGGCACAAACTTTGGGTGTAAGCTTTCCTGGAACAGGGAAAATACCTGGATGTAGCTTGTCTTGAACTACTATGGGAAAGACATGAGCAGTAATACTGGATAACCCATGCGTACAGGATGTCTGTTTAGATGAGGTTAAGAAATCTTTAACTCTAATATTACTTGTATGTTGGTTGGTTAGTTGTTATGTACATTTTATGTTATATATGCATAATGCTATAGAGATTATTTTAGAAGTTTTATTCACAATTTCCATGTAGATGGATGTCCATAATATATAGAAATTAGGGGGGGGGGGGGGTTTGAGCAATGCCTGGGAGAATCAAAAATCCACACATGTATTTCCCATTCCATAAAGGGAATATACTTCTGTGGACATAAATTGTCCACGTCGGGATTTACAGCTGCTCCCTGGTCGGTATAGATTTTTTTAAAGTGTGTGTTTCGGCCTGCACTTTACAGGAAGAATTAAGAGAGTAATCTTCCTTAATTCCCCATTGTTTATTTCCTCCTCCAAACTGAAAATAAAGATTGCAGTCTCTGTATTAATTAATGGAATTTATGCATACAGGTTTGCAAAATAGCCCGCATACATGTGTAAGTTGCTAAATACCAACATATACTGCACATGTAAGATGCCAAGTTGCTTCCGTTGATTGTCTCCATGCTTAGATTTGTAAGAACATAAGAACATAAGATATGCCATACTGGGTCAGACCAAGGTCCATCAAGCCCAGTATTCTGTTTCCAACAGTGGCCAATCTAGGTCATACGTACCTAGCAGTTTCCCCAAGGGACACAGGTTCCACAATGCTTGTATTGGTTCAAGCATTGATATCCTGGGTCCCTTCTTAATAATGGTTTATGGACCTTTCCTCCAGGAACTTGTCCAAACCTTTTTTAAACCCAGCTACACTAATAGCCTTTACTACATCCTCCGGTAACAAATTCCAGAGTTTGATTACACGTTGAGTGAAAAAATATTTTCTTTTATTAGTCTTAAATAGTTTACCCTGTAGCTTCATTGCATGTCCCCTAGTCTTTCTATATTCTGATAAGGTAAACAATCGATCTACGTTTACCCGTTCCACTCCGTTCATTAATTTATAGACTTCTATCATATCTCCCCTCAGCCGTCTCTTTTCCAGGTTAAAGAGCCCCAACCTTTTTAGCCTTTCTTCATAGGAGTAGCCTTCCATCCCCTTTACCATTTTGGTGGCTCTTCTCTGAACCTTTTCTAAAATTGCTATATCCTTTTTAAGATATGGCGACCAGAATTGCACACAATATTCAAGGTGCGGTCTCACCATGGAACGATATAGAGGCATTATAATATCTTTTGTTTTATTTTCCATTCCTTTCCTTATCATACCTAGCATTCTATTTGCTCTCTTGGCCGCCGCTGCACACTGGGCCGAGGGTTTTAACATGGTATCCACAAGGACGCCTAAATCTTTTTCTTGGGTGGTGGTTCCTAATGTGGAACCTTGCATCGTGTAACCATAGTTTGGGTTGTTCTTCCCTAAGTGCATAACCTTGCACTTCTCCACATTAAATTTCATCTGCCATTTTGATGCCCAGTCTTCCAATTTATCAAGATCCTCTTGCAATTTTCCACAATCCTCCTGGGTTTTAACAACTTTAAATAGTTTTGTGTCATCAGCAAATTTGATAACCTCACTCGTTATTCCACTTTCCAGGTCATTTATGAATATATCAAAAAGCAGCGGACCCAGCACAGATCCCTGGGGTACACCACTATTCACCTTTCTCCATTGGGAAAATTGGCCATTTAGCCCTACCCTCTGCTTTCTATCTTTTAACCAGTTCCTGATCCACAGTAGTACACTGCCTCCTATCCCATGACTCTTTAGTTTTGCCAAAAGTCTCTCATGAGGGACCTTGTCAAAGGCTTTCTGAAAGTCCAGATACACAATATCAACCGACTCACCTTTGTCCACCTGTTTATTTACTCCTTCAAAAAAACATAACAGATTAGTAAGACAAGATCTTCCTTGTCTAAAGCCATGTTGGCTGTCTCCCATTAGGTCATGACTATCTATATGCTGAGTAATTTTATTCTTTATGATGGTTTCTACCATTTTTCCCGGTACTGATGTCAGGCTCACCGGTCTGTAGTTTCCCGGATCACCCCTCGAACCCTTTTTAAAAATTGGTGTTACATTGGCGATCCTCCAATCCTCAGGTATTAGAGATGATTTTAATGATAGTTCACAGATTACTGATAGCAGGTCTGCAATCTCAAATTTCAGTTCTTTCAACACCCTTGGATGTATACCATCCGGCCCAGGTGATTTGCTACTCTTCAGTTTATCTAATAGTTGTAGGACATCTTCCCGATGTATCGATATTTCCTTCAATTCTTCCACACCTTTAAATACCACTTCAGTCGTGGGTAACATCCCTACATCTTCCTCAGTAAAGACCGAAGCAAAGAATTCATTCAGTCTCTCCGCTATCGCCTTGTCGCCTCTTAGTGCTCCTTTAACCCCTTTATCATCTAATGGACCAACTGACTCTCTCACGGGTTTTTTGCTACGAATGTACTTGAAAAGGTCTTTATTTCGCGTTTTTGCTTCCGCAGCAAGCTTCTTCTCAAATTCTCTCTTTGCCTGCCTTATCAATGCCTTGCATTTGACTTGCCAGTGCTTGTGCTGTTTCCAGGTTTCATCATTTGGCTCTTTTTTCCATTTCTTGAAAGATGCTTTTTTGGCAACAACAGCCTCTCTGACCTCAGCTTTAAACCATGCTGGCAATTTTTTGGACTTCCTTCCACTTTTTTTAAAGCGTGGAATACAGCTGGTCTGGGCTTCCAAGATAGTATTTTTCAACAACACCCAAGCTTGATGTACGTCTTTAACCTTTGCAACTGCTCCTTTTAGTTTTTTCTTAACTGTTTTCCTCATTCTATCATAGTCTCCCTTTCGAAAGTTAAAGGGTAGTACTGTGGATTTCCTTACTATCCCTCCTCCACTAATTAAATCAAAGGCGATCATGCTATGATCACTATTGCCAAGTGGCCCCAACACCCTTATCTCTTGCACTATACGTGTCGTTCCACTAAGGACTAGGTCTAATATTGCGTCCCCTCTGGTCGGTTCATGAACCAGCTGCTCCAAGAAGCAGTCATTTATTTCATCTAGGAACTTTATCTCCCTAGCATGTCCTGTTGTGACACTGACCCAGTCGATGCCGGGGTAATTGAAATCACCCATTATTATTACTGCACTGTAACTTTTGCTAGCTTCCTTGATTTCTTTGAGCATTTCATCATCCATTTGTTCATTCTGGCCAGGCGGACGATAGTACACCCCCACTGCCATCGCCTTCCCCTTTTTACATGGAATTTCAATCCATAGAGATTCTACAGCAAATTTTGTTTCTTGCAAAACTTTAATCCTTTCTGACTCAATGCCCTCTCTAACATAGAGCGCAACCCCTCCACCAATTTGATCAGCTCTATCATTTCGATATAGTTTGTACCCAGGTATCACAGTGTCCCACTGGTTGTCCTCCTTCCACCATGTCTCTGATATTCCAATCATATCTAACCTCTCGTTTAGTGCTATATATTCTAACTCTCCCATCTTGTTTTGTAGACTTCTAGCATTTGCATACAAGCATTTTAGAGACTGTATTTTATTCATATTAATTTGGCTATTGGTAGACATGGGTAATTTGGGATCTTTAAGTTCTGTCTGCTCCATACTCGAGGGCATTTGGGCTACTTTACTCTTGTAAAATGACTCTTCCAGCTCTACATGTCAGCAAATACAGGTGCAACTCCTGCACATCCTTATAAGTATTTTACAAAAGGCTCCACATTGGTGGGCTATAAATTCTCACTAAATAAATAAATTAAACATGGACTTTTTGTCAGATTTTCAGACTTGAAGAAATTTAATTCAGTAAACTTTTATTTTGTTGGAACAACATTTATGGTGTGAATTACGAGTCAATGGAGGGACTTTGAGTCTCATCCCTAAGGGACCTGAAGCTATTATTCTTCTTGCTTTGTGTCCCAGGGAGGGAGAGACTGTGAGGACTGAAGCTCAAGATTTGGGGATAATTAATCATCTGCCTCAGATATTTTTCTTTTCCATCAGACTTACTAATAGGCTACAAAGCTGTTCACAACAATTTTAGAAAATATCCAAAAGAACAATATAGTTGTAAATCATATTAAACATGATTTTAGCTTACTCAAAACACAATGGGAGTTATTTTATAAGCCCTATTCATGATTTGCACATGCAGAAACACCCATTTGCAAGTACAAATTACCACCACATCCAAAATGCCATTTTAGGAAGGTGTCTGCTCTGATAACATTGATGTTACATGGGGATGGGGCAGAGGTGTGTCCAAAGAAGGCTAAGAAAAATCCACATGCTTCTCAGATTTCACAATGGCAATGCACATGTAAACCCATCAGGGGATATGTCCTTATTTAGACCTCCCTCCCCCCACCCTGGCTAGAACAGACATTTTAAAAGTGTTCATTTCTACCTTTGGTCATCAGCAGGGATAATAGGAGAATGCCCTCTAAATCCTGCAATAAATTTCTTCTCCTCAATGAAGGGTACAAATAAAATATCAAAGCCTCTTTGTTTACTGCCATGCCACTGCACTTCCATATGTATGAAAATATGTCCAAGTGCAGGTTTTGGAATTCTGGTGCTGATATGACTATATTGCTGTGTCCTCCCACATCCATGTTTTTCAGGTGCACATTTCTGAAATCACCCATCTCCCTGCATCAGGACCGGTGCTAGGGTTTCTGCAGCCTATCGATCTGCGTCCCCTTCATCATAATTATTAATGCTGGCTATATCCCTTTTTCCCCAAACCCCTTTTTGAACTCTTCGCATGATGCTAGTATTTCTCCTTCAAATCCAGTGTTGTGAGAAATTGCAGTGAAGGGGCAAATGCATAGCCAGAAGAAAAATAACTACTGAGCAACAAGTACTTAGCATCATACGAACAGGCTGTGATAGTCTCAGGGGTATGTTTACTAAACCATCTTAATGTGCACTCTGTGACGTTATCGTGTGATAAGGTACCTTATCACGCGATAATGGCGCTTTATCAGGTGCACAGGTACCTTATCGTGCAATAACGCGCGCAGCGGCGCAAACGAGCGCTGAAGGCGGGGAAAGGTTCCCGGAGGGCGGAAGAAGGCTCCCCAGGGGCGAAGAGAAGGGGTCAATGGGCGGAGAGTGGTAGGGGAGAGGCTCTCTGCACACTAACACTGTAAAATCCGATGCTGAAAACTAACGCCAGTGAAACCCTGGCATTAGAGCTGATTTAAAGGGAAGAGAAACAATTTCTGTCAGCAATGTACAGCAAAAACAGGGAAACCGACAAAACGTGATAAGTGTGATACATGTGCACGGAACAAAAGTGCAAATAAACATTGAAAATGACCCCAAAAAAATATAAAAAAAACATAACCAAGCTGGGCAATAGTAATATTAATGGGAAACGTCGAAAAACACTCCCAAGAAAGCCCCAAAAAAATGATTTGAATTTTGGAAGGGTCTATGCTCCATCCCCATACAAGGTGAATGATCCCACAGTGAAATAGCGCTGATCAGGGTTTCTCTCTCCATTGGACTGGTTTCCTATGGCGTGCACATGTTCCACAACAGCAGGGCGGGCATGTAGGAATGGGCAACTGGACAGATGCTGGGAAAGGGGACACAGAGGGCTGCAGATGGCACATACTGTGCTGCAGCTGGGCCACAGTGCAGACTAGGATGAGGCCTAGGTGGCCCATAGGAATGCTGAAACAGTAGAGCAGCCAGACAGCAACTGATGAGGGCCCAGCATGGGCATGAGTGTGTTTCCCACAGTGTCACAGGGGATAGTACCCAGCAGGTACTGTGGGGCCTGACACTGCAGTACCCCCAAGGGCACAGAACATTGGCAGGCGGTGCTGGGGGGAAGCGTGGAATCTATGCAGGCACCCCTACCCCAGAACCTGCACCATAGTCAGCCGCCTACCCGCACAATGGATGGTCTGAGACTGTGCTCCACCAGCACCACCAGCAGACGGGCATGTCAGCAGGGTGGCAGAGGGGTACTGGTGGTAGAGGGGGCAGTGGCAGCTGCCCAGAGCAGACTGTGGCCTAGCCCTGTGTAGGTGGGTGCCATGCACTGCAACAGACAGGCCCTGTCTGACGAACAGTCATGGTATCCCCAGGGAATGCACTGTCTCTGTGGCAACATGGTGGTGCAGTGCACACAGCCAGTGTGTTCAGGAGCAGAAGGTCACAGGTTCAAGTCCCAGCTGTGGTTCCTGCCAACCCAGCCCCCATATTTTACCCACTACTACAACGTGCTAATACAGACAGAACCTGTAGTGCAGATGACGTAGACACGCCCAAAACACCTACATTTTACCCTACAGAGCACAGACACCATAAACATGCGCTTTACCTAGAGCAGAGTCTCCCAAATGCAGTCCTGGAGGGCCAAACACCATTCAGGTTCCATTCTGCCTCTAATAAATGTGGCTGTGCTCTATTGCTATGCACCGCCCCCATGGTATGCAGATGTATCTCATGCATATTCATTAGGGACAGCATGAAAACCCGAACAGTGTTTGGCCCTCCAGGACTGGAGTTGGGAACCTCTGCCCTAGAGCAGCGGCCAACAGGAGCAGACACACACGCACCCACAGGCTCCATTATCCCAAACCTTCTGGAGAGGCAGGATGTTGGGCCCTGCGTGCATCTCCCCATACTAGCACTTGCATACCTTAGCAATGCCACCCTAAACATGGGAAAATTGTACACAGCTATCAAAAGGTTGCTATGATAACTGGCAGATAGTAATTCCTATGTTAAGCACAATTGGCTGATTGAGCTGCATCATAGCAACCTTTCTGATGTCTGTGGAGTGTGCCTCAGGTCTGGTGTCTGACAGAGTGACCCCAACAGGATTGCATACCATAGCCATGCCTGCACTGTGCCCAGGACTGGTGTGGTGGCCAGGGCTGCCAAACACCTCTATAGTTGCACAATGCTGGCATAGGTGTGTGGAGTGTGTGTCTGTCTATCCAGTGTGTGGTGGCTGCTAACACCCTCCACAGCCCACACTGCTAGCACGGTTGCCAGTATTGGCCTGCCAATGTGCATAATGAGGAGCAAGATACTGTGGGAATAGCCTGGATAGGGTGGCCTGGCCTGGCTGCATCTGCTCAGGGCAATGGCTCGGACATTGTAGTGCCCGGCCACCACCTGCATGGACAGCGTGGCCACAGCATGTCCTGCTGGGAGGTCACTCTCACCCTGACTGAGCAGTGACCATGGCATGGCTAGGTTCCCCCATAGTGCTACATAGTATTTCTCTCATGTGATATTTATGGATCCCTTTTGGGGCCCAATCACTGACTTATCTGCTTGGTGTGTATGCTGACATCCCTGTTCTGGGTACACGCATCTCTTCCAGGACTATGTACTAGGTAGCAGACTGTCTGCAGCTAGTATGTGTTTTGCTGGAACACCTTCCAGGGTGCAGCGGCTGGAGGCTTGCTGCTGGAGAATGTCAGATAGTGGTGGGGGGCAGCTGAGCATTTCCAGACCTTCTGTCTGCTATTGCTTTAGGGATGTGTACAGCTCTGCATTGACTGCCCTGTAGGGTGTCTGTTCCTCAGCAGGACTGGGGTTGATAGTCCCCTCTACTGCTACCTTTGCAGGGAGGTAGAATGTGGATCCATTGGTGGGTGATCCTGTTTCCCACCCTTAGCCCCAGAGGGTGGGTTGTGTGGTGGTACATAATCTGCCTATGGGTCTAAACACTCCCCCCCCCCCCTTCACCTACATCATGTAACCATGGCACCAACACAGGATATGCACTATTCTGGGTGCATCACTAGACATGACTGAGAAATACAAAAAGGACACAGATGTCACCTAGGTGTGTCTGCAGGAACACCCTATCACACACAGTAGCACTGTCTTTGACCCGCAGCATGGTGTACTTCAGTCATGAAAGGTGCTGTGGACCTGGTGCTGGGCGCCCCACCTCACCCTCAGGTTGAGCACAGTACCCCCACAATGTGACGGTCTCTGGCTACTCTGTGCCAATACCACACACGGTCAGTTCCCCCTACCAGGCCGAGGTGCTGTTGGGGTGCATACCCCATCTTGTGCCCATCTGTCGACTGCTGATTTGCATGTGCAGTGCATCATGGGTACGGGTGGGTTAACCCTGTCCTGGTAACCACAGCAGATAGTTTGTGTGGTGACATGCAATCCTTCTGCAGCCAGCCAGGGGTTTGTTAGCAGCTGTAGCCCACTGGTTACTTCACTGCCTGTGAAACCAGAGGTCATGGGTTCAAACCCATGGTGGGGTTAATTGATAGGGCTGTCTGAGGCATTGCCTATTTTTAATGTACATTAGTGCTGCCAGCAAAAACACCCTCAGAGTACTGTAACCTTAAGGTGCCTCATAAGGCACCTTATAGGGCGCCTTATAAGGCGCCCTATCAAGCGTCTTATAAGGTGCCATATAAGGTGTCCTATAGGGGACATTATAGGGTGCCTTGGCAGACAGTGCACTTTATAATGTTCCCTATGGAGTGCGTTATGGGGTGCCTTATGCGGCACCTTAGGTTATGCCACCGTGAGGGTGTGTTTGCTGGCAGCACTAATTAAAATAAAAGTAAAATGCCTCAAAAACCACTACTTAAACATAAAGGGTGATGCCTCAGCTAGCCTTATGCATTAAGCACACTGGGGGATCAAACTCATGACCCCTGTACCATCAGTCAGTGTATTAACCACTGTGCTACACCTCTGCTTCTATGTTTGCATGTCTGTGCACCTACTTAAGATTATCGCGCATTAACGTGCTTAGCAGCGTTTCGCCCGATAATGTGCGCAACGCGCGTTATCACGCAATAATCCCGTTTTGCTACGTTAAGACCGAAACACCCACTCCTTTTATGGCATCCTGCACACTATTGCCGGGCGCACATTAAGACTGCTTAGTAAACATACCCCTAAGAGTATGCTAAATTGTAGATATGGATCAAAAGAAAAACACTCAGTTGTATGGACAGCTTGGAAATATTTTACTCATTGATAAAATATGCAGGAGAAAGATTTTGTACAGAATGTAGGAATCATCAGCAACCATAGAACTATAAATATATATTTATTTATTTATTAACAATTCTTATATACCGCACTATTAGACATCAGCGCGGTTTACATTGAACAGAAAACATCTGACAGTTTACATATGTCTGGTCAGTTACATTTAACAGGAAGTATAACTTGGCGAAATAGGGGAAACTAAATACAATGGAGGGTTATCTGATAAGGGATATCATGGTTAACTATATATATATATTTATATTTAAAAACATCTGATTCTGGTCATTTCGCTAACAACAACATAAATGTTCTCCAGTTCAGTCATATTGTTTACTAACAGAAAACCCTACAAATATCACTGAGGATCTACAGAGCAATTGTACCATACCATATGAGTACCATCTTCTAAAAAACTCACACAAGGAGTCTACCCAGAAAAAAGCAGCACTGGAAATATTGTAGTGGGTTCTAAAGCATCCATACACCTATTTGAAAAGCTGAACAAGTCAGATTACTTCAGTACAGATCCCTATGTGCTAACTCAGTCACACACTCAGAACACAGATCCTCACCAAGTACAGAATAAGTGATCAGAACCTAAATATAAAAATGTGTAGACAAAATTTAAACTGAACCCCCAAGAAGCCAGACTCTGCATGAAGTGCAACTCCAGAGAAATAGAAAGAGATGCATTTCCCTTTACTGTGTAAAATATAAAGAGTGTTAAGTCCAATCACTAAATTAAAATAAAATTATTTTTTCTACCTTTGTTGTCTGATCATTTTATTCTGTAATCATGCTGGTCCCAATTTCAGGTTTCTGTTTTCCTCTGTCTTCTCTTAACTCTTTTTCTACAGTCTCTGGTCCATCTGCCATGTCTTGTCTCTCCTTTTGTTTTCTTTACTTCTTTCCATCTTGGATATTAATCTTTTTCTTTCAGCTTTCTTCCATTTATTTTTCTCTCTCTCTGTCCACTCAGATTTCACTACTACTTCTTACTATCCAGTCCTCAATCTCCCTCTTTTTTACTCCATCTACCTACCACTATTCAACCCTCAACCCAGTCCTCCCATTCTCCATCTCTTCTTCCCTGATCCATTATTCCTCAAGTCTTTCACTCACTCTCTCTCCTTCCCCATCTACTGTCTCCCACTGTCGCCTCCTGCTGCTGACGCCCCCCTGCCACACTTACCTCAGGTAGTGCCGGCCCTGTCCTGCATTTGCCTGGGACTTTATTCTGCATACGCCCATTTTCTAGCATGTTGACAGAGACATGTATGTTTTGGGGCAGGGATAAGTGAATTATCGAACACATTTAGATACACCCACCTTCTCTACTGGTCCTCCTATAGAATTTTGGATGTTTTAACTTGTATGTCCCTGGGGGCCCCTATACGTCCTATCTAAATGTGTCTTCATGTGAAAAAACAAACTGGCACTAACATCAGGATGCCCAATCCCATTTCCTCCCTTCTATGATAATTTTAGTAGCTGTAGTCTGGCCAATGATCTCTTTGCTACTTCTGTCTAGATCAGATTATGTAGCTTGCTTGTGGATAGAAGAGAGAGAGATGGAAGGTATCCCAAGGCTACAACTGTACATAGACACAATCAGTAAGCAGGGAACTGCTTTAGCATCCTTCAAACTCTTGCAGCTATATGATTCTCTTACAGAGCCAGTCCTATGTATGTGTGGTTGTATCACCCACACATGGTCCCACTCCTCGAGAGGTATCACACCACCACCTGGTATAAGAGGTGCACCTGTGAGGTCCAAATTTGTCTCACTGACTCACCTCTGCATAGCCACGGGAGTGTTTTTCTTCACTGCCAATGGCTATGCTAACTTCAGCAACCAACACCGCACAGCTCATAGAAGTGAAATCGGGACACTTCCTGTCTTGCGCAAGAAACAGGAAACACCCCAGTGTCACTTTTATGAACTTTGTGGTTTCGGCATCTGCAAGTTAACACAGCCACGGTCAGTGAAGAAAAGTGCTACTGTAGCAGCTGATAAGCATGCAATAAATTCAGTACAAAGATCCAAGCCAATTTATTGTGCACAGGCTCAAACGGACACCTTTTGTATCTGAAAAGAATGAGCAACCAAATACAGCAGCAGATTCATTATACAGTATACAATTTCACAGTTTGATACAGGCAACCTTTCTATTGGTCCCAACGCCCCCTGCACCTGTCCAATCGGGGATCCTCTCTGGGCCTAGCACCCTGTTCCCCCTTCCCAGGCTATTCTAACAATGGTACAGTTTCTAGACATAGATACATCTCTACTGCAATGTCATTTCTAAGCTCAGAGCATGTGAGAATGCAGAACACTGGAACATGTCTATCATCAGCATTTTAATAAAGGATTCATACAAACTTATCAAAAGCAGTTTAAAGCATATTCTCAAACTTCTACTGACTTTGGTTTTTCTTCAGCATTTATTATTTCCAAGTGGGGGTGGGGAACTCAGGCCTAGTTTACAGGCCTCTCATATGCTCTACAGGCTATTATAGGCCATAGCCTACCACATTCCCCCCTTTGATTATTCTCACCCACAAGAGAGAGAGAAAGGGTGACAATTAAATCACATATTATACGTGCGTAACAGCATCATTTTGGGGTATAGGGTAATATTGCCACATAGCTAATACTTTTTGCAGCTGTCTTCCGTTCTATAGTGCTATCAATGGCTGCTGGCTTTACTCGACTGTGATGAATCCAGGGTTCGAGTTCTGCAACTTTAACTGCTGTTGGAGTTGATAAAATAACAGCATAAGTTCCCTTCCAATTCGGTACCAATGGTGTCTTTCTCCACTCTTTGATCCACACCGAGACTCCAGACTTGAGAGGATGCAGGGGTTCTGTTAGATGGATGGGCAGCTGATCTTGTACCCACGTATGAAGACTCTGCAAAACAGAACTTAAAGCCAATAGTTCTTGTCTAGTAATTTCAGATCCAATCTGTTTCATATCTCCTTTTATTCCTTGTACAATAGGTGGGGGTTGCCCATACAGAATCTCAAAAGGGGAAACTCCTAAAGACTTAGTAGGGGCTAAGCGTATCCTAAGAAGGGCTATAGGAAGAACCTGGGGCCACTTCAGGTGAACTTCTTGACAAAGTTTAGACAACTGAGATTTCAGGATTCTATTCATACGTTCTACTTTTCCTAAATTCTGAGGTCTGTAGGCAGTATGCATCTGATAATGCCAATATCTCGGGGCCATACTTAATGGACTTGCCTCCTGAGGTTATCAACCCTCATTCTTTGTACAGGGCCCCATGTGCGTGCAAAGTTGTGAAGGCATACTTGGAATCTGTGTACACATTTAGACGGAGCCCTTTTCCTATTATCAGTACTCTAGTGAGAGCTATCAGTTCAGCTTTCTGTGCTGAAGTCCCCGGGGCCAGAGCTGATGACTCAACTACCAGATCAAGGGTCACCACTGCATACCTGGCACAACAATGCCCATTGATGACGAGACTGCTCCCATCTACAAAGAAAGTCCGTTCGGGGTTCGACTTGAGAATACAGTGTCCATAATTTCTAAACAGTCATGATCAGGGGGGGCCAGGACCAATTGGGAGCAACGTAGCAGGATTCAAAGCTTGACTGACCATCAATTGCAAGCGTGGATTCTCACATAGCATACTTTGATACTTCAACATTTGCGAATTTGTGAGTCAGAAACTTCCTTTGTGTTCCATAAGGGTCAAAACAGAGTGTGGTACGATGACTTGAAGATTCTGTCCCAAAGTGAGCTTGTCAGCTTCGTTCACTAAGAGGGCTGTGGCTGCAACGGCTCTTAAACAAGGGGGCCAGCCTTTTGCAACTGTATCCATTGTTTTGATAAATAGGCCACTAGTCGCTGCCAAGATCCGAGAGATTGAGTCAACATTCCCAAAGCATTTCCTTGTGACTCATGGACATAGAGGCGAAAAGGTTTCTGGACATCTGGCAGGCCCAGGGCTGGTGATGACATCAAGGCAGTCTTTAAAGATCGAAATGCTGCATCCTGTTCAGGTCCCCATTCCAGTGGAGCCCTTTCTATTCCTTTGGTGACTTGATACGATGGCTTTGCCAACAGAGTAAAGTTGGGTATCCATATACGGCAATAACCTGCAGCTCTCACTTGCCTCCTGGTGGTTGTGGTCAGAATATTGCATACAGCTTCTTTGCGTTCTGGTCCCAAGCATCGGATTCCGCTGGACAATTGGAATCCTAGATATTTAACTTCAGTTTGACATAACTGAAGGAGGAGTAGCCTAGTGGTTGGGGCAAGGTACTTCAGGCCGGAAGGTCGGGGGTTCAAATCCCACTAGAGGACAGCAACCTTGGGCCGGAAGGACTGGGGTTTCTAGTCCCACAGATGCTCCTTGTGGTCTTGGGCAAGCCACTTAACCCTACATTGCCCAAGTTTCCTGTAAGTATTAGTGTATGTGTCTCATATCCCCACGTGTTAAATGTATCCCCCAATTGTGTTGTGACCGCTTTGATTGAAGGATAAGGCGGTATACAAAACTGTCTAAATAAATAAATAACTGTGCCTTGGCCCTTGGGACCTTGTATCCAGCTTCATTCAGAAGATGCAAGAGATCACTGGTGGCTTGTAAACATTCACTTTCCGAATTGGTGGCTATTAGCAGGTCATCCACATACTGGAGTAGAACCCTTTTTCCTGGGTTCACAGGGTAGCTTGAGAGATCTTGATTTAGGGCAGCACTGAAAAGGGTGGGTGAATTCTTGAATCCTTGGGGTAATCGAGTTCAGGTGAGTTGGGCCCGCCTTCCTGTTGTAGGATCTTGACATTCAAAGGCAAACAAAAGTTGACTGAAGGGGGCGAGGCATATGCAAAAGAAGGCATCTTTCAGATTCAAAACGGTGAAGTAAGCAGCCTTAGCAGGAATCAGTACCAAGAGAGTATAAGGATTTGGTACCACTGGGTGTATAGTTTCAACTGCATCGTTCACTCGCCTTAAATCTTGTACTGGGCGGTAATCCCCCATCCCAGGTTTCTTGACTGGGAGAAGGGGGGTATTCCAAGGTGACTGGCACTCCTTGAGAAGTCCATACTTCAGCAGTTTCATCAAATGGCAGTGGATACCTTCAATGGCTGGTCGAGGAAGAGGATACTGCTTCACATGCACTGGTTCCGCTCCTGGCTTGAGGGTGACAATGACAGGGGCTATGTTCTTCGTTAGGCCAGGTGGATTATCTTCTGCCCATACTTCAGGCAGGGCTAAAAGGTTGGGGGGTATACAGGAACTAGCTGACTTGATTGGAGCTACACTGTAGAATCGCCATTCTTCTTCTCGGGGGTCAGTCAGCACCATCAATCCGGCAGGCTTTGAGTTTACAGTCATTTGCATTTCTCCCCCTTCAGCAAAGGATATCTGCGCCTGGAGCTTAGCAAACATATCTCGGCCCAAAAGTGGAATAGGGCATTCAGGCATATACAGGAACTGGTGCGTTATTTTCTGCCCCCCTAGTTCACACATGCGGTATTGCAGAAAAGGCTTAGTGGCCCTAGCCCCAGTGGCCCCGACAATGGTGATGCATCGAGAAGACAAAGGGGTTACTGGCTTTGCCACCACTGAGTGTTCTGCTCCTGTATCCACCATAAAGTCCATATATTGGTCCCCTATCTTCAAACTGACCATAGGCTCCTGGGGACCCAGGGTGAACTTGGAGCCCGGTCTGGCCTAGTCTTCAACCATGTCATAGCCCTCTGCAACTGCCACTCCCTCAATAGCTTCTTCCCTCTCTTGCTGGAACTGTGCTCGGCTCATTCCTCCACGACTCTGAAATCGACCTCCTGTTCTCCTAGTACTCCCTCCTCCCCTCCTGGGGTGGAGTCAAGATGCGGGCATTCACTTTCCAATGTCCTTCTTCTCTGCAATGGGCGCATTGGTTCGCACCCAGTGGGGGCCAGCTACTTCCACGTCCTCTGTTCCTTTGGTTAGGAAAACCTCCTCCACGTCGTTCAACTAAAGCGGCAGCAAGAAGATCTGCTTTCTTCTTCATTTTACGTTCACTTTCTCTGTAGTGTTCATTTTCATGATTCACATACACTTTCTGAGCAACTTCCATTAACTGTGCTGTATTCATGCCTGCAAATCCATCCAGTTTCTGTAATTTTCATCTTATATCTCTCTGGGACTGACTGACAAAGGCTGCATTTACCATACACAAATTCTCCTGGGCTGCTGGATCGTATGGGGTATACAAATTTTAGGCTTCGGCAATCAGACCAGGTAGGCTGGTGAGTTTGCATTATACTAGACATTAACTCTGTCAATTCTTGGGGCTTTTCAGTATAGGATGCAGAATGTGTTTTCCAGTTCAATAACTCAGTAGTGGAAAAGAGTACATAGATTAGACTGGTTGGTCCTGGCGCCATCTGGCCCTGTTCATTCAGGATAGGTATACCAGGTTATTGACGCAATGGCATAAGGTTACCATCCCTTTGACTTGCTGTTGTCCTTCTGAAAGTATAAGGTGGTCTGGATTGTTGAAATTCTGCTCCCCGGCTTTGGCTGTCTGCAGTAAGTGACCCCCAACTGGCAAATGAATCCCTGCTGGCAGTGTCATCAGTGGACTGTGGTGCTCCCGAGGCACTCTGAACTGAGCCGGGGCTTACGGACAAGAGGGGGTGCGCATCCTCCTGCTGCGGAGGTGGCTGGTGAACTACTTGGGGTACATCTGCAGGAAGGTGTCCCCCCTGCCCTAGGCTCTGCCCGGGGTGGTGACAGAGCTGAGGGGACTGGCCTATAAAGATACTGGGATGGACAGAGTGGAATGTCTGGAGATTCTGGGGCAGAATAAACGGGCAGCTTTTTTTTTTTTCCCAGACTTCCGGGCCCCCCTCCCCTCCCCTTGTGGTTGCTACCAATCTCCTACACTGTTCCTCATAGCAACGCTTTATCCAGGAGGGCTTTTTTCCCTTCACAAACACTTAACCAGGAATCTATATAGGGGAATTGATCAGGGAACATTTTCTGTACAACCTGATAAACACGGGAAACTATACTAATATCAAAGGTGCCCTCACGGGGCCATGAAGTGACCAACACTGGCCACTCCCTTTCACAGAGCATTCCTAATAGGGACGGAGACATTTTAATTCCATAGTCTCCAGCAAATCCCTTGCTAAAATTCCTAGTCATACATTTCAACAGAATCTGCGTGGACTCTGACCCCCCCCCCCCCCATGATGACGTACTTGACAACAGACAGAGGGGGCAGGCAGTCAGGCTGCATTTTCCTGAGGACTATGAGTTAGAACTATGCAACAATATTCCTCTGGGTGCACTTATTTAAAAAAACTTATTATTGCTGTAATCAAAGGGTAGGCAGAAAACATAAGCTTAGATTGGTTGTAATAAGCATAATGGATGTGTATGTGCTCATTCTAAATAGGAACAATTTAGATAAAGTCCTTAAAATATAAAACTATTATTTTGCAACATGTTACAACAACAATCCCAATAGAAAGAACTATGGCTCCTAACATGACGGCCACATATCTGTTACATATGACTAGAGTAAAAATACTTGGCATGAAACTAACTGCCAGCTGTCATCAGTACTAAGCTGAATAATGCAAAGGAATTACTTTAAATCTTACAGTTTAAAAATCAGATATTCAAAGGACATGAAACGGATACTTTTTTATAAAGTAGGTGGATATCTGGAACGCATATACTCCCATTTTCTTTCTTTTTTTTAAACAATAAGTATGTCCTCTATGAGGTGCTTGCCACAGTATATAAAATCTCATTTTTACTTTTAATTTTGCTCAATAGCATACGCTGTCAAAACCAAATTTAAATCACTTTCAAGTCGCGATCTGGTAACTACTGGCTCGGGATGCTTCATAGTCCTGTCAAGGTTCTTAACCTCTACTTCAAAGGTCAAAGGAAAAACAAAAGCAGTTTCCTTAATTTCTCTATCATTTCTGTTTGGACCATTACAGTGTTTGCTGAAGACTGAAACATAAAAAACACAAGACAAAGCTAAGCCCACAAATGCATTATACCTAAAAGCCTATCTGATCAGGTATTTCTTTTAAGGAGTCTCACCCTGCACACTAAAACTGAACTAAACCCTTCCCCCTGGATAGTTCTGAAAGGTAACATGCCGTAGCAAGTAATACTAGCTCTACAGAATCCTCCTCACTTGGTCCGTACTCGGTATTACAAGAACAGTTGAGGAGCTCGAAAGGGGTTAATAAGAACTTAACCCTTTCCAGGCTGAGCCCAAAACTGTCGGGATCCAAAATTCTGACTAAATATTCCTACCAAATGATATATAATACATGACCATAGCAGAAGGAACATCACTATTAGAACATATTGAATAAGACAGGTACAATTTTCCTGAAATAAGCACAAATTAACCCAGCTGCAGAATGTGGATTAAAAATTGAAAATAAGCCTTCAAAGGGTTAAAGGATACTAAAACATTCCTTTCTGCGGGCTGTATGAAAAACATACTCCTTCTCCCTCTGCCTGCTAATGATACAGTCTCTCGGCTTGTGCTGGAAACAAAATAAAATCAGTGAGACAGCTGTCTTTGTGCTTAGAAGTGACTCCTGAGTTGTTTTTGTTTTATTTCTCTTCCTCTCTCAGTACTATTCCTTAATCGGTAAACTGTTTCATGAATTACCAAACAGAATAATCTTACATTATACCAGAAGGGAAACCAGCGGTTTCAACAGATAACAAATACAAACAACAGACAATAAGGGAGACAAACACCAAACACTTCCTCCTTTTTGTGACCTGGGCGCGGTCGCCCGGCAAGGAACTGCGCTACTCATGAGTCCGCTCTCACTTGGTCTATATTTCAAGATCTCTCAGTCACACAGACAAACATGCCAGCAACAAGAAATTATTTTTCAAATGCCCAAGGTCTTACTGACTAACCCAACCAAAGGGTCGGTGGCTTCTGCTCCGCGAACTCATGCAGAGCGTACTAGGACTGCCCTTGAGAGGTGATCAAGCTCTCTTGTCTCGCGCACTCATGCAAGACTTTTCCAGTTAGTCTATACCAAATCAGTCTCGCGTACTCATACAAGACTTACCCAGGCCTTACTGACTAACAAACAAGAAAATGTCTACTCACTGGATCCGGTTCCCGATACCAAAGTTCATGGGTTGGATCCTGGACTCCCGTCGGGTTCGGAGGTGTTGGCCAGCCAGAACCAGCAACCTGCGGAGGCAAGGAGGAGCCCTCTCCGATACAAGAGGACCGGTGGCACCAGAGGCCCTCCTGCTATCAGTCAGGTGCAGCTCCAGCCGGACCAAACCTGGAGGCGAAGGTACGTGGTATATTCACTTGAATACCATCCACTACTCGCACATTTCCGACCAATGCACCAAGAATATGTAGCAGCTGATAAGCATGCAATAAATAATACCAGGAGTCAGTTCAAAGATCCAAGCCAATTTATTGTGCACAGGCTCAAACGGACACCTTTTGTGTCTGAAAAGAATGAGCAACCAAATACAGCAGCAGATTCATTATATACAATTTCACAGTTTGATACAGGCAACCTTTCTATTGGTCCCAATGCCCCCTGCACCTGTCTAATCGGGGACCCTCTCTGGGCCTAGCACCCTGTTCCCCCTTCCCAGGCTATTCTAACAATGGTACAGTTTCTAGACATGGATACATCTCTATTGCAAGGTCATTTCTAAGCTCAGAAAATGTGAGAATGCAGAACACTGGAACATGTCTATCATCAGCATTTTAATAAAGGATTCATACAAACTTATCAAAAGCAGTTTAAAGCGGATTCTCAAACTTCTACTGACTTTGGTTTTTCTTCAGCATTTATTATTTCCAAGTGGGGGTGGGGAACTCAGGCCTAGTTTACAGGCCTCTCATATGTTCTACAGGCTATTATAGGCCATAGCCTACCACACTACTGCAGGTGTGCAAGGAATGTAGGCTGTGGCAGGGCCATAGGGGAAGAGGTGAGTGGGTAGGCTAGGTTATCCAGCGTCATTTTGTACTGATGGGCATGAGTGATGGGGAATTTCTCTTTCCCCCTGTGTAGGCCGCAGCTATGGTCAGATTCCAGGACCGGGTCCAGGGTCCTTGTGGGTTAAAGCAAGTCTCAAGTGCATCCGCAGAATTTTGGCAGTATGTTGTGTTTGTTTTAAGTGTATGCTGTTATAAAATAGTATTCACTAAAAACAAAATAAAATAGGCGGGAAAAAATGAAAAAACCTAATAAAACAATATGAAACAAAGCCAAATTACTTCCATTCTACTGATGTCATAAGAACATAAAATGTACCATACTGTATCATGAAACCTAGCATCTTATATCTGATAGTGACCAATCCAGGACACAAGTATCCAGCATGTTTCCAAAGATTAAATCTATTCCTTATAGCTTACATCCAGGGATATGTAGTGGCCTTCTCAAGTCTATATAAATAATACTGCTTTATTGATTGCTGTCCAGGAACTTTTTTAAATCCAGTTATGCTAATTGTTTGACTACATCTTCTGGGAATAAATTCCATAGCTTATGCTTTCTTTGATTTATTTTAAATGTTCTACCTCTTAGTTTCGTGGACTGCCCCTTTGTCTTAGGGGTATCTTCACAAAGCAGCATTAGCTACCTCTGAGCGATATTGGAGCTGCGGCTCCAATATCACACGGAGGCCTCTACCGCTGTTTTGTAAACATACCCCCTTAGTATTATTTGAAAGGGTAAACAGCTTTCCCTATTTACTCCCTCATTCATGATTTTATAGCCCTGTTTTATATCTCCTCTCAGCCCTCTCTTCTCTGTTGAAGCACAACATATGCACCTGCACAACTGAAGACACATTTAGAAAGGGTGTTTAGGTGAAATCTGGGATGTCTACGGCTGATCCAATAGGCAAACTATGCAACTGCCTAGGAAATAGGATAACTGGGGAGATGGGCTGGACTGGAGGCTAGAGGAATAGATGGAAAGCTGATAGGTGAAAGTCAAAAGGGGATTGAAGATGGAGGTGAAATTTGAGTGAATGATAACGGAGTAAAAAAAGAAATGGAGGAAAGAGCAAAAGGGGAAAGGTCAATATGATACAGACAGATGTCGAAAAAGAATGGAAAAAAAACAGAAGCGAGAACAAATGGACAGCAGACAATGGAGGGTTAGCAAAAGACATGAAGAAAGCAGAAGAAAGGGATAGGGGCAATCGGGACTGAAAAATGTCCAAACAACAAAAGGTAGGAAAACACTATTTTATTTCAAATGTATTAACGGGAATATGTCAGTTCTGTGAAATGTGCATTGCTAATGTCCTTGTGTTTTATTCAGTATAAGAGGAAATTAATTTATAATTTTATTTCTCCAGTGTTGTTGTACAATCCAACTTTGGCTTTTGGGGTTCCCAGTTTAATTATTGTCTTCATATTTCTAAATTGTGATTCGTTATTCTGTGTTTGGTGATGGACTATGTGTAACCAAGCTGCAATATTCTGTTCATGTAGTTTCTATGTGACAGTCCCACTTGTTCTCTTTCCCCAGTAGGAGATGTACTGGGAGTATTCAATTTAATTTCATTTTCATTTATTAAAACTTGATATACCACCCTTAGTGGGAATAACAGAGCGGTTTATATAAAATAAATTAATTTAAGAGCCAGAAAAGAACGCCATAATTTATAGGAAAGAAGGGCAAGATGAGATAAGAAACACAAGGGGGGGTAATGGAAGAAGCACAAGGAGGACAATTATGGGAAACTAAAGGGGAGGGTCAGGTAGGATCTGATGGGAGATTGAAGGCTGTACAGAACAAGTTGGCCTTGAGTAGTGATTTAAATTTAATATAAGTAGGTTCCAGATCGATTTGAGGTGGGAGGTTATTCCATAGGAAAGGGCCCAGTAGATAGAAAGCTGAGTATCACATAACTTCAAGATGTGCCTGAGAGGGAGAGGGAAGGAAAAGACGATTCATATGTAGTGAACGGAGGAAATGATGAGGGGTATGCAAGAGAATGACTGAAGAAAGAAGATACAACGGGGTACCAGTATGAAGTGTTTTATGGACCTGAGTGAGGATTTTAAATTGTAAACAATATGCAAGAGGAAGCCAATGTAGGCGAAACATAAGAGAAATTATATGACCGAAACGAGATGCGTGACTATAAATGAGCGCTGAGAAAGAAAAGACTGAAACCAAGTTAGAACACTGTCACAAAGGCCAATGTCATACAGGTGAGTTATGAAAAGGTCATGATCAATGAGATAAAATGCTGAGGAAAAATCGAGGGAAACAGTGAGGGTGATGTTACCACGATCAAGAGTATAATGTACTTCGCTGAGTAAGGACATAAGGATGGTGTCAGTTGAATGACCAGAGCAGAAACCAGATTGGTGGGATGAAGGGTGTTAGTGTGCTCGAGATGGGACTGTAATTGTTGAGCTGGGAATTTTCCAGAAGTTTGGAGAGGAAAGGTAGATTTGAAGCAGGCCTGTAATTGGAAGGAGAGAGCTTGTCTAATGAAGGATTCTTTAACAGTGGGCAGATGATAGCTTTTTTCCATAATAAGGGAAAAATTCCTGAAGAGAGACTGTTTATTTATTTAACAGGTTTTATATACTGTTTTATCATTTTAATCAAAGCAGTTACATAGAAACATAGAAACATGACGACAGAAAAAGACCACATGGCCTATCTAGTCTGTCCTTCCATAACAACTACAACAGTCCACTTTTTGCCTTTAGAGATCCTCTGTGTTGGTCCCATGCTTTCTTGAATTCAGTTACTGTCCTCATCTCTACCACCTCCACTGGGAGACTATTCCATGGATCCACTACTCTTTCCGTAAAGAAATATTTCCGCATATCACTCCTGAATCTATCTCCCTTCACCCTCATCCCATGTCCCCTCGTAGCAGAACTTGCTTTCAATTGAAAGAGGCTCTCTCCCTGAACATTTATGCCACGGAGGTATTTAAACATCTCAATCATATCACCTCTATCCCGCCTTTCCTCTAAGGTGTACATATTAAGATCCTTAAGTCTGTCCTCATATGCTTTATAATGAAGCCCATTAATCATTTTGGTAGCAACCCTCTGCACCGACTCCATCCTGTTCACATCCTTTTGAAGGTGCGGTCTCCAGAATTGCACACCATACTCCAAATGAGGTCGCACCAAAGACTTATACAGAGGCATTATCACCTCCTTTTTTCTGCTAGCCATTCCTCTCCGTATGCACCCAAGCATCCTTCTAGCTTTTGCTGTCGCCTTTTCCACCTGTTTAGCTACTTTAAGATCATCAGACACAACCACGCCTAGGTCCCGCTCTTCTTTAGTGGACAAAAGTACTTCACCTCCTATACTGTATTGCTCCCTTGGATTGCTGCAGCCCAAATGCATGACCTTACATTTTTTAACATTAAATCCCAGCTGCCAAATTCTAGACCATTCTTCAAGCTTAGCTAGATCCCTCCTCATGTTATCTACCCCTTCCTGGGTGTCTACTCTATTGCAGATTTTGGTATCATCCGCAAAGAGGCAAACCTTACCCGACAGCCCTTCCGCTATATCACTAACAAAGATGTTAAAAAGAATTGGACCAAGGACAGATCCCTGGGGCACACCACTGGTAACATCCTTCTCCTCAGAGTGAGCTCCATTTACTTGTACTCTTTGTCGCCTCCCACCCAACCAATTTCTAACCCAAGCAGTAACTTTAGGGTCCATCCCTAGGGTGCTCAGTTTGTTTATAAGTCGCCTTTGAGGAACAGTGTCAAAGGCTTTACGGAAATCTAAATACACCACATCTAGAGCTCTCCCTCGGTCCAACTCCCTGGTCACCCAGTCAAAAAAATCAATCAGATTTGTCTGACAAGACCTGCCTCTGGTGAATCCATGCTGCCTCAGATCCTGTAATCCGCTGGACTCCAGAAACCTCACTATTTTCTCTTTCAGCAGCGTTTCCAATAATTTACTCACCACCGAAGTTAAACTAACCGGCCTGTAGTTTTCAACCACATCCTTACTTCCGCTTTTGTGTAAAGGCACCACATGAGCCTCTCTCCAGTCCTTTGGCACCACTCCTGACTCCAACGAGGCATTGAAAAGGTCAGTCAGTGGAGCTGCTAGAACGTCCCCAAGTTCCCTCAGTATTCTAGGGTGTATCCCATCCGGTCCCATTGCTTTGTCTACTTTAAGTTGAGCTAGTTTCTCACGAACACAGTCTACTGAAAATAGTTCAAGATGTCCCTCGCTTCTGTTCTTATTTGTGGGTGTTTTCTGAGGTCCTGCTCCTGGTTCTTCAGCTGTGAACACAGAACAAAAATATTTGTTAAGCAATTCCGCTTTATCCTTATCAGCTTCTACATATTCCCCCCCTGCACCCTTGAGTCTGACAATACCACTTTTGCTCTTCCTCTTCTCACTAATATATCTGAAAAATGTCTTATCCCCCCATTTTATTGCATTGGCTATTTCCTCCTCCTTTTGAATCTTTGCCTTCTTGACTACTTTGCTAGCTTCTCTAAGTTTTTCCAAATACAGATGCTTGTCTTCTGCTCTCTGTGATCTCTTGTATTTCATGAAGGCCTCCCTCTTTTTCTTCACTTTTTCAGCTACTTCCTTCGAAAACCATAGCGGTCTCCTGTTCCTTTTGCCTTTATTTACCATTTTAACAAAAAGGTTGGTTGCCCTTAAAATACCCCCTTTCAGTTTTGCCCACTGTTTTTCTACATCCCCCAGCTGTTCCCATCCCACTAACGACTCCCTGAGGTATTGGCCCATCTTCGCAAAGTTAGTCTTCCTAAAGTCTAAGATCCTCACCTTGGAATGGATTCTAACAGCCCTAGTCCTAATACTGAACCACACCATCTGGTGATCACTGGATGCAAAATGATCTCCCACTACAACATCAGAAACACTTTCACCATTGGTAAGCACCAAGTCCAGTATGGCCCCTTCACGTGTGGGGTCTGTTACCAATTGCCTGAATAGTTCTCCCTGTAGAGAATCCAGGATCTCCTTACTTCTAGATGATACTGCAGCAGGAATGTGCCAATCAACATCTGGCATATTGAAATCTCCTATCAGTAGCACTTCCCCTTTCTTAGCAATGCTGCGTATGTCTTCAATTAACTCTCTGTCCACCTCTTCCTCTTGTGAGGGAGGTCTGTATATCACTCCAATGCAAATAGATTTCTCTTTCCCTCTTTCTAGTTTAACCCACAATGCCTCCTCTCTCCCTTTTAAGCTCTGTAATTCCAAAGCTTTAATAGTAGTTTTTACATATAGTGCCACTCCTCCTCCTCTTCTTCCTACCCTGTCCTTCCTGAATAAAGTATAGCCAGGTATAGTTACATCCCAGTCATTGTTTTCTGTGAACCATGTTTCTGTAACTGCCACTAAATCCAAGTCAGCCACTCCCACCAAAGCTTCAACCTCAGGGATCTTATTTCCCATGCTACGGGCATTAATACACACTGCTTTCCATATGTTACCCCTGTTACCCATTTCCATAAAGGTATTTAATGTATCACCTACCTGGGGGCTTTCACTTACCTGGGGGCTTTCTTCACCCATCCCCAAGGAATCTAGTTTAAAGCCCTCTTCAGTAGATTAGCCAGTCTACTACCAAAGATGCGTTGACCTATATTGAAACTTAAACTTGGTAATGTACATTAAACAGGGACATTGTTAACTTGGATTTTTATGAGGCAATGGAGGGTTAAGTGACTTGTGCAAGGCCACAAGGAGTGCTAGTAGGAATTGAACCCTTGTCTCTGGGTTTTCAAACCAGTGTTCTTAACCATTAGGCTACTCTTCCACTTTACAATGGACAAAGTGATGGGTAGCAGAGTAAGAGAGTGAATAGAAAGCCAAGATGAGGGTATAGGGTCCAAATTACAGGTAGTCTTATAAGAGGAGGACACGAGCTTAGAAAAAGAAGTAGCAGACATGGGATGAAAGTTCTCCCAGATGTGTGTCAAGGATGGGGAAGAAGAAAAGAAAGTGGAGGGGGACCTGCTAAGTCAATTCTCAGAGGGGGAAGAAATGAACTTCTGTTGAAGGACTATGATTTTTATCATGAAAGTGCACAGCCAGTTGCTGCAGGGAGAGTTGAATAGCGATATTTTTCTGATGCGGAGGTAATGATAGCTTGGCGAGAATAGAGTGAAGTTGCTTTGGCAGAGTTGATGATACAGAGACCAGGGTGGAATAGTATTATTTTTTTGCTGCTATGATAAAGCTTATGCTCCTGGAGAAAAAGTTGAAGGGAAAAGAGAGACTGATTATGTCACCAGTGCCGTTCTGCTAGGCATAAATAAGCATGTGCAGAACGGATGCCTGAGTGAAACCATGGGCGATGAGGATGCGCTCTTGGAGGGACAGGATGAAGAGGCACTACACTGTCCAAGGTAGTAGTGAGAAGCGAGTGCCACAATGAGGCCTGTTGGTCAACAGGCAACAACTGAAAATCAACTGGGAAAGAGGAAGGGAAGACTGCAGGAGTGTTTGGTGTGAGCCTACAGGAGTACCTCACAGGGACTACACTGGAAGAAGAGGTACAAGAGACTTGTAGAAACAAGGAAAGACAAGAACAGAGGAGAGAGTGATCAGTTCAGGGAAGAGGGACATCAACTAGATGTGCGGGCATGGAGGAGGCAGAAGGGGACAATAAGATGAGATCATGACCGGCGGTGTGGGTGGGGAAAGAAATATGCTATGTAAGCTGTAAGTCAGAAAGGTGAGACAAAAATAACTAATCATGGGCCTTAACAAAAAGGTCAACATGAACATTAAAATCACCAAGGATAAAAAGATTAGGGAACTGCAAAGACACCTCTGAAATTGTGAGTCCCACAAAACGGTGGACATCAAAAGGAGGGGGGATATAATAGCAGAAAATAAGCTGGAGAATTTCCTGGGAGAGACAACAGCAAGGATTCAGAGTAGTGGAGATTACTGGAATGAACTTCCGCAAGACTAATGAGCAGGTAATAGCGGCTACACCCCCCCCCCCCCCCCCCACTCTGGCAGTACACAGGGTATAGAAAAAAGTAAACCTTGCAGGCAAACAGTGATGAAGAGTAGGCTCATCGCCAGATTTGAGCCAAGTCTCGGTCAGAAAGATAAGATCCAACGAGTGATCAATTATGAGGTCATGTAGGAGCGATGTTTTCGAGCAAACTGACCTACAGTTCAACAGTCCGCAAAACAAAAGAGCAGAAGAGGAAGACAGGGATATTACAGCAAGATCAGAGGTCGTCAAAGTTGGGCATTTAAAAATAGAAGGGTTCGTCCTAGTTTAGTAAGTGAGATTGCTGAGGTTCCGACTTGCGAAGGGCCATATAGAGTGCAAGAACAAACCAATGGCTCAGAATCACACTCATTGTGCAAAGGAGACCAGAGAGGAAAACAACTACAAGTATAGTCATGAGAGTGCTCATAGATGGAAAACTACTTTTATCAGGCAGTGACAATGATGCATACAACAGGGCAGTGATCCAAGGAATAGTCTTGGTCTGCATTTTGCCCCCAGATTTGCCACAAAGAGATCACCCAAGGAGCATATCAGGCTCCTTCGGTGCATGCCTGAGGTGCGCGCTGCCACAGCATGAAACGTTGCAATGGTTCCTTTTAAATCTGACACTGAATAGATCACCTGATAGACTGACAGTCATGTGATGACGCCGGCATCATGATTTGCGGGAGGTCCAGGCAGTGAGTTCCACACTGGAAGATACTCGTAGTCTGCAACAGAGAGGCAAGTATCTGAGATGTATTGGTTTAATATTTGCAGTGTTGCATTTTGATAGGTAGGGTTTGGTGCTTTGTGAGTCCTGGTAGTGTTATTATGGTATGGCAGGTTTGCAATGGGTTCTAAATGAGCAGAATTTTGTAGTATTTCATAATGTGCCTTGTAGTTGGCACTGGAGTATAATGTAGAAAGCTGGTAGTCCTTTCTTTATCCTCACTGTCCATGCAAATGGTATTAAGAAATTCAGTAAGAGGCATGTCTTCTAAAGGTTAATGAGCATTTACAAATGTTAACATGCATTAAGTGCAGCAGCACCTATTTATTTTAATTGGTGCAGTGGTACTTAACGCGCATTCATGTTTAGTAAACATGCCCCTAAGTCATTGCTGGGATAGAAGAGAGGCTTGTGAAGGGTTCCTTTCAAAGCCACCAAAAACTTTGGATAGGCAGCATATACATTTTAAAATAAAATAAATTAAATGTATGCAAATGAGCCCCAGTGGATATGCAAATGTTTATGCAAATGAGACCCAGCAACGAGTCTCTGCACATGGCCCTGCATCACCCTTGGGCCTCCCCTGCTCTCATAGGCACATTTTTGCCCCTCCCAGTGTGGCTAAGTAATGAAACAATTTCCAAGCAGCATGTCCCTACCCTCAAGGACTTTGCCTCTTCTGTTTCTCCCCACTCTGCATTCTTCTTTATGTCTCATCGCCCATCTTTTGACCTCACTACAGATGAGACTGTGTTTGGGATCACAGTCCTCCCAAGTCCCATCTTCTCAGGGCTGCGTTGCAAGAGCCCAATCATTCCCACACCACAACAGCTGCAGGAATTCTGCAGTGTTGTCTCTTGCTTACAGTTATATTTGAGGCTTCCTTTCCTCCCAGTGTCACCCTTATCATCTTCCTTTTCATAAGTGACATACACTATATTACAACAGCACTTAGTTAAAATGATTTTATTCATCCCATTTACATTAGGAAACCAGAAGCTGTAAAATCCTAACTTCCATGTCATCTTCTCACTGGATAGAATGTACTTCCTGGTGGAAATCCTCATTTCAAAATTTACCAATCAGCAGCTGATGCAAATGCAATCAGTAATCCAATTCTGCAAATATCTAAAAACATTTTAAATATTTCTGAAAAAAAATATCATTTGAACACATTTTCTGAAGTTCTCAATACTTTCTTATCAATGAAGGAAAATTGTTTAAATTCATATTGTTACAAGATCCGTCTTCTCAAACCTGCAAAAAAAACATTTTACAGTATAATATATCTTTGATACTAAAGATTCCGCTTTCTCTCAGGAGACATATTTCACTTCAGTTTCACAAATTATTCATGCATGCTTCTGGTTCCTTTTCAAATAAAGATTTTCAACATAAATCATCACATTTTAAATCATCCATGGCTTCTCAGCAGTATAAAAGCTTTGAACTCTGCCAATTTTTCTTGTATATTCTAAGGCAAAATTTTGAATACTTGTTTAGATGATGGTGGTAATGAGCTTCTAGGTTTGAGAATATTCAAGGAAGAATGAACCTCATAAATAGGGACCTGTGAACTTCTTACATTGGGATGGTCCGAACTCTGTGACAAACTGGAAGAAATTTTGCAAGTTTGTTGGAGCCCATCACTAGCAAAACCAACAGCAGATCTATGGAAATTTGGCTTTGATCCAGTAACAGTAAGCCCATATTCAGGGCCAGCCCTAGAGTTGTTTCAAAGTATTGGTGCCCTAGGCAAACATTAAGCCTTAACAAACACACACACACATGTCAATATCAAATCTCAAGGAGATAGAGACATCAAAGATTCAACTAATTTATCCAGTTCACACGTTCCTAAGGAGAATGTGGACAGAAGCTGTAACAGGGACTATGATATGAGTTTGGGGGAGGGCATTAGCAAGGTTGCTCATAATATAGTTTCTGATACTGTAGGAACACCAAATCCTCAACTTCCTAGTTCATTCCTCCTGTCTTAGAATGGTTTGCTAACAATACCTTGCTTTTTAAATAGGAAGCTGTGATTCCATCTGCATAGCTGAAGCAGCTAACAGCCATCAGACCTGCTGCCCAATCAGAGCTCCAGCTTGCTTTTTAAATAAGAAGCACCATCAGGCTCTGTGACAGAGACTCTCTCCAGCTCCTGTCCCCTCTGGGGATCTGTGATTCCATCTGCATAGCTGAAGCAGCTAACAGCCATCAGACCTGCCGCCCAATCAGAGCTCCAGCATGCTTTTTAAATAGGAAGCGCCATCGGGCGCGCCCGCGCCTGAGGGCCTCGCCAGAGGGCCCTTTGGCATGGCCCTTAGGCGGGGACCGGTAGCCGGAGCCGGCACTCAATCTTTGTGATCCTGAAACAGTGAACATCAACACAGCAAACATCGTGATCCACCAAGCAGCAATGCTGATATTCTAATAACAAGAGCCTTCCTCTTCTCAAAACTGTAAGCTGTTTCAATTAATTGTATTAATCTATATCAATTTCCTTAATTCTCCTCCACAACGTTCAGTTTGTTCATAACTATGTACAACTGTGTATAACTGTATCTACTGAATAACTATATTTACTAATAAGGCACTTGCTTTATTGCTCATCCACAACTTTCAATTTGTTTAAAACTGTGTACAACTGTGTATAACTATGGGGTATGTTTACTAAAACCCCGCTAATGTGCGGGCCGCGCTAGTGTGCGGGTGCCATATAAGGAGTGGGCGTTTCTATCTGAAAAAGAAAAACCGGGATTTAAATATGCGCTAAGGTGCCCCGCACATTAGCGCATGAGAAAGCTGCGCGGGAGGCATAAGTGGCGCGCTGATATGCAAGCAGAAGAGCAGAGCCACAGCACAATGGTGAAGACACTGACCAATGGTGCAGGGATCAGGGGTTCAATTCCCCACAGTGCCCAATGAAGACAGCTGGCTGAGGCATTACTTTATGAGCCAGTGTAATAGTGGGCGGCATAAGGCAGCGCGCTGATGGGCATAAGGCGGCGCGCTATTGCTTTAGCAGGCATATTAATATTGGGCGGCATAAGGTGGCACGCTGATGTACAAGCACAGGAACAGAACCACAGCACAATGGTTAAGACACTGACTAATGGTGCAGGGATCAGGGGTTCAATCCCCACAGTGCCCAATGAACAAGGCTGGCTGAGGCATTATGTATTATGGGGAAGATTTCTTTAGGAGGCATTTTATGTTTATTTTAATTATCACTACTTGCAAACGCACTCTCAAAGCGTGTTAACATAAGGCGCCCCATAAGGCACATTTTAAAGTGCACTGTCCGCCAAGGCACCCTAGAATGTTGCTTAAAGGGCGCTTTATAGGGTGCCGTATGAGGTACCGCAAGGTCAGAGTACTGTTTTTGATGGCAGCACTGTGCAGTTCAAGGAATGAAAAGCATAAGTAGGTGCACTGACATGCAAGGAGGAGCAGCAGTGGAGCACAATGGTTAAGGCACTGACTGCTGATACAGGGGTCATGAGTTTGCTCCCCAGGGTGCCTAATACGTAAGGCTGGCTGAGGCATCAGCTTTGCAATGTACATTTTGTTTCCTGCAGCACTTTATTTATATTTTATTAATTGCTGCCAGCAAACACGCCCTCACGTGCCGTAATTGAAAATGCCGTATAAGGTACCCTATAAGGCACTCCATAGGGCACATTATAAAGTGCACTGTCCACCACGGCACCCTAAAATGTCCCCTATAGGGCACCCTATAAGTTGCTCCACAGGATAACGTATAGTGCACCTTATATGGACGGTAACCATAAGGTAACCTATAGGGCGCCCTATAAAGCGCCCTCTGAGGCACCTTATGGGTACAGTACTATGAGGGTGTTTTTTCTGGCAGCAAAAATGTACATTAAAAAGAGATAATGCTTTGGGCAGCCCTATCAAATAACCCCACTGTGGGTTTGAACCCATGACCTCTGGCTTCACAGGCAGTGAAGTAACCATTGGGCTACAGCTCTATAACTGCTAGCAAGCCCCTGGCTGGCTGCAGAGAGCCTGCACGTCACCCACAGACAGTCTGCTGTGGTCAGCTGGATAGGGTTAGCCCACCCGTACCCATGATGCACTGCACATGCAAATCAGCTGTCCACAGAGAAACAAAAGATGGGATATGCACCCCCACAGCACCTGGGCCTGGTAGGGGGAAGTGACTATGTGCACCCCCACAGCACCTCGGCCTGGTAGGGGGTACTGACTGTGTGTTTTACTGGCACAGAGTAGCTACACACCGTCACACTGTGCGGGTACTGTGCTCACCCTGAGGGTCGGTGAGGCGCCCAGCACCAGGTCCACAGCACCTTCCATGGCTGAATGAGGCTATGCCAGAGGTCCAAAGCAGTGTTAAACTGTGAGATAGGTAGTTTCTGCAAAAACACCTTGGATATCTCTGTCTGTCTCAGTCAGGTGTAGCCCCTATGGACCCCTAGGTGGGCTATGTACCACCTCCCCCACCCCTGAGGGTGGCAAATAGGGTCTCCTATCAACAGATCCACTTTCTACCTCCCTACAATGGTGGCAGTAGAGGGGACCATCAACCCCAGTCCTGCAGGGGAACAGACACCCTACAGGGCAGTCAATGCAGCTCTGTACATAACCATAACACAATAGCAAAACATTAGGCCTGTATATGCTAAGCTGCACCCCACCACTATCTGATATTCTCCTGCAGCAAGCCTTCAGCCGCTGCACTCTGCAAGGCACTCCATCAAGACACATATCAGCTGCAAACAGTCTGCTAGTTAGGCCATAGTGCATGTTCCTGGTGGAAATGCATGCACCCAGGACTTGGATGGCAGCACACACAACAAGCAGATAAGTCAGTGACTGGGCCCCAAAAGGAAACCCATACATATCACATGAGAAAAATATTATATAGCACTATGGGGGTGCCTAGCCATGCTGTGGTCACTGCACAGTCAGGGTGAGAGTGATCTCCCAGCAGGACATACTGAGGTCACCCTGTTTGTGTAGGTGGTGGCCGGGCACTAAAATGTCCCAGTCAGTGCCCTATGCCCTGTGCAGATCCACCCTGGCCAGGCCACCCTGTCCGGCCTATACCCATGGTACCTTGCTCCTCATTATGCACATTGGCAGCCCAATACTGGCAACAGTGCTGGCAGTGTGGGCTGTGGAAGGTGGTTGCAGCCACCACACACTGGATAGACAGACAGCCACCCCCACACCTATGCCAGCATTGTGCTACTATAGAGGAGTTCAGCAGCCATACCCACCACACCAGTCCTGGGCACAGTACAGGCATGGATATGGTACGCAATACTGTTGGGGGTCACTCCCCAGGGTGGTAAACACTGTCAGAGACCAGACCTGAAGCACACACCGCAGACATCAGAATGATTGTTATGATGGAGCTCAATGAGCAAACTGTGCTTAACGTAGGAATTGCTATCTGCCAGTAATCATAGGAAACGTTTGATAGCTGTGTACCGTATACCCAGGTGTGGGGTGGCATTGCTAAAGTATGCAAGTGCTAGTATTGGGAGATGCACGCAGGGCCCACTGTCCTGCCTCTCCAGGAGGCATTGGCCAATGGGGCCTGTGTGTGTGGGTGTGGGTGTGTCTGCCCCTGTTGGCTGCTGCTTTATGGCAGAGGTTCCCAACTCCAGTCCTGGTGTGCCAAACACTGTTCGGGTTTTCCATGCTGTCCCTCATGAATATGCATGAGCTACATCTGCATACCATGGGGTGGTGCATAGATATGCAGCACAGGCATCTTTATTAGAGGCAGCATGGAACCAGAATGGTGTTTGGCCCTCCAGGACTGCATTTGGGAGACTCTGCTCTAGGTAATGTGCCTGTTTATGGTGTATGTGGTCGGTGGGGTAAAATATAGGCGTATTAACCATGCGTATGTTCTCAGCAATAAAGGTTTGTCCTTACTATCACGGTTTAGTAGTGGGAAAAATATGTGGACTGGATTGGCAGTAGCCCCAGCTGGGATTTGAACCTGTGACCCTCTGGTCCTACAGGCACTGGCTGTGTCCGCTGCACCACACTGTGGCCACAGAGACAGTGCAGTCCCTGGAGATAGAAAACCTGGCCGAATGAGTCAGAAACCCTGCTCTGCACAATTTTACTGTGGGCTCATTCACCTTGTATGGAGACAAAAGGGCAAATAAACCTCAAAAATGACCTCGAAAAAAGGGGAAAAAACCATAATCCAGCTGGCCAATAGTGATATCAATGGGCAACATTAAAAAACACTTCCAGGAAAGCTCCAAAAAAAATGAAATGATTTTTGCAAGGGTCTACGGAGCGTCAGGGCCGGCCCGTCCATAGAGCAAGAATGTTTTTTGCACAGGGCCCCGCGTTTCAGGGGGCCCCGCGCAAAGAACATTCTGCTTTTTTTTTAAATGACATAAAAAAAATAAAAAGCTGGCTCTGGCCGCTGCCGCGGCAGAATGCAGTGTCCCGCGGGGCCCCCTCCGCCCGCTAAGCCCCTCTGCAAGGGCTTTCAGATTCGCGAGGGAGAGCGTCTCCCTCGCGTCTCTGTTAAGCCCGCAGGGGCTAATGGGAAATTTCCCATCAGTCCCTCGCGTCTAAAGGGGCTGATGGGAAATTTCCCATTAGCCCCTGCGGGCTTAACAGAGACGCGAGGGAGATGCTCTCCCTCGCGAATCTGAAAGCCCTTGCAGAGGGGCTTAGCGGGCGGAGGGGGCCCCGCGGGACATTGCATTCTGCCGCGGCAGCAGCCAGAGCCAGCTTTTTATTTTGTTTTTTAAATTTGCCATGGGGGGGGGGGGGTTAGGACTGCTAATGGGCTAGGGGGGGGGATTAGGACTGCTAATGGGCGGGGGGGGGGGTTTTTACAGATAATGGGCTAGGGGGGGTTAGGACTGCTAATGGGCTAGGAGGGGGGGATTAGGACTGCTAATGGGCTGGGGGGGTTAGGACTGCTAATGGGCTAGGGGGGGTTAGGACTGCTAATGGGCTAGGGGGGGGTTAGGACTGCTAATGGGCTGGGGGGGTTAGGACTGCTAATGGGCTGTGGGCTGATGGGGGCTGTCTGTAAATGGGGTGATGGGGGGTTAGGACAGGAAATGGGCTGATGGGGAGCGTTGAGGACTTGTAATGGGTTGGGGGCAGGGGGGGGGTTAGGACTGGTAATGGGCTATGGGGGGGCTAGGATAGGAAATGGGCTGATGGGGAGGGGTTAGGACTGGTAATGGGCTGTGGGCTGTTGGGGGGTTAAGACTGGTAATGGGCTTTGGGCTGATGGGGGATGTCTGGAAATGGGGTGATGGGGGTTTAGGACTGGAAGTGGGTTGATGGGGGCTAGGACTGGTAATGGGTTGGGGGGTTGCTATGACTGGAAATGGGCTGAGTGGAAGGGGGAGGCTTGAACTGCAAATAACTGATGGGGAGGGAGCTTGGAATGGAAATGGGCTGTGAGGGAAGGGAGCTAGGACTGAAAATGGGCTGATGGAGCAGCTAGGATAGGACTGGAAATGGGCTGTTGGGGGGAGCTAAGATTGGAAATGGGCTGTGGTGGGGGCTTGAATTGAAATGGACTCATGGAGGGGCTAGAACTGGAAGTAGGCTCATGGGGGGGGGCTTGGACTGGAATTGGACTGAGTGGAGGGGAGCTATGATTTGACATGGGCTGATGGTGGGGCTAGGAAATGACTAGAAATGGGCTGATGGGGGGCTAGGATTGGAAATGAGCTGATGAAGGGACTCAGACTGAAAATGGATGGGGGAGCTAGGATTGGAAATGGGTTGATGGGGGGCTAGGACTGGAAATGGGCTGATGCAGGGACTAGAAAGGAATGGATGCTGGGTGAGACTGGAACTAGAAGGGAGCTGATGTTGGGGGAGGATTAGAATGGGATGGGGCTGGGAGAGTAAAATGGAGAGGGGAAAAATATTTTGTGTGGGAGGAATGAAAAATCTACAATTGGCCGGTATTGGGAGAGTAAGTGGGGATTGAGGATGGAGTGGTAAAATTTGTGTGGATGAAATAGGAATGAGGAAAGAGCAAAAGGAGAAAGATTAGTATGTTAAAGCAGATGTAGAGAGAGAGAATGGGAAAAAAAAACTAGAAGTGAGAAGAAAGAACAAATGGACAGCAGACGATGGACAGTTAGCAGAAAACATGAAGAAACCAGAAGAAAGTGGCTGGAGCAATTGCAACTGAAAAAAATGCACAAAAGGTAGAAAGATATCTCTTTATTTTGAATTTATTAACTGGAATATGAAACCTCTGGGAAATGTGCATCATTAACGTCTGTGCTTTGTTTGGTACAAGAGGAAATTAATTTATAGTTTTATTTCTACAGTGTTGTTGTACATTCCAAGTTTGGCTTTTGGGGTTCCCAGTTTAATTATTCCCTTCCTGTTTCTAAATTGTGATTCCTTGTTTGGTGATGGTCTATGTTCTGCATGTGTAACTGAGCTGAGGTATTCTGTTTATGTAATTCCTATTTGACATTGCCACTTGTTCTCTTTCCCCAGTATTCTCTGAAATGTATTGGTTTAATATTTGCAGTGTTGCCTTTTGATAGGTAGGGTTTGGTGCTTTGTGAGTCCTGGTAATGCTGTCAGGATACGGTGGGTTTGCTATGGGTTCTAAATGGGCAGCGTTTGTAGTAGTTCCTAATGTGCCTGGCGGTTGGCACTGGATTATAGTAATGTAGAAATCCTTAATCTTTCTTTATCCATACACTCATTAAGAGACATGTTTACTAAAAGTTAGTGTATGGTAACATTATGCAAATATTTATGCAAATAAGGCCACTTATGCAAATGAGGCCCCGCACGGAGTCTCCGCACATGGCCCCGCACCCCCCTTGGGCCGCCCCTGCGGAGCGTAGACCCTTCCAAAAATCATTTCTTTTTTTGGAGCTTTCCTGGGAGTGTTTTTTAATGTTGCCCATTGATATCACTATTGGCCAGCTGGATTATAATTTTTTAGAAGTTTGTTGTGGTCATTTTCAATTATTATTTGCTATTTTGCTCTGTGCACATGTATCACACTGCTCACGTTTTGTAGGTTTCCCCGGTTTTGCTGTACATTGCTGACGGAAATGGTTTCTCTTCCCTTTAAATCTGCTCTAACGCGAGGTTTTCACTTGCGGTATATTTAAGCTGGAATTTCAGCCCCGCTCCTGTGCGGGGAGCCTCTCCCCTCCCACTCTCCACCCATTGATCCCGTCCCTCCGCCCCTCGGGATCCTTCCTCTGCCCTCGGAATGCCTTTCCACGCCTCTATCGCACTTGAGCGCGCCGCGCACTTGTGCGGGCCCGTTAGTGTAGCGCGCATGTGTGCGGGGCACAAAAATGCAACTATTAGCGTGCGCTAAGGTACCTTAGCGCACGCTCAAGTGCGCCCCGCACAATTGCGCGGTTTAGTAAACATACCCCTATATCCACTGTATAACTATATCTACTAATAAGCACTTTGCACCCTTACTCTTTTGTTTACTTAGAAACAACCCTTCAAACCACAAAATGACATCCTCATTATTTACTATTACCCTAATCTACACGCTAACCTGTACTCTTCATGTCTCTGCTACTTTTACAAATCACTACAACCCGATTCATCTAATCCACAATACAAGCAGGAAACATTCTACGAATCGAAACCACATACTCCCAAACACTTATCACAAGAGACAATCACATCTTCTTTATGTATCTCTTGATCTTACAAACTCCACCAAAGACAAAAACAAAAAAGCGAAACATCAACCAGACCTAAAATGTGCACTTGTTAATGCACGCTCTACACGCAATAAATGGCCTGTAATCACAGACCTAATAACCAAATACAATTTAGATATACTTTTGGTTACTGAAACTTGGCTCTCTAATACAGACAACGTAATATTAAACCACCTTACTCCACCCTACTTCACAATCTACATCTGCAACAGAGAACACAGAAGAGGCGGTGGTGTCCTAATACTTGCAAAAACAGTGCTACAATATCGCATAAATTTAATCAAAAGTACACAACACTTAAACACACTAACTATTACCAACAAATCCAACTCCATTAACCTCATCTACAGAGCATCAAATGCTGTCTCTGATGAACTTTCAGACATCATTGACCTAGCCTGTAACCCAGAAGACCCCTCCAAACCAAACTGGTTATTAGGTGACTTTAATCTGGCTTCTACTCAACCTACCCTAGCCAAGTCTTTCTTAGAAGCAATGTCTGACCTCAACTACAAACAAGTAGTGGCTAATCCCACCCATCAAAGTGGGAATCTCTTGGACCTAATCTTTATCCCTCAACATGACATGATTATGATGAACAAAATTGATCTCTCTATTACCCCTGTCCCATGGTCTGACCATAACCTAACAGATACCAGCATATCAATCCACAGACTACTCTCTAAACTCAACTGGATGCAAAAGATCTACAAGATTCAAGCAAGTAGACAGTGATGACTTCAAAAACCATGCTCTCCCAAAGCTTGCCAAACTATCAGATAATCTCAATGATATTGTAAATAACTGGAACAATACCCTCTCCTCATACTCGCAACTCCCAGCCTTGATCAAAAAATCAACATCTGACAACCAAGTTACTAAAAAACAATCTGCCCCATGGTTCTCACATGAACTACGTACCTCTCTCCTCCACCTCAGAAAGCTTGAGAGAAAATGGAGAAATACACATAATTCCTCTGACCAAACCACCTACTTAGAACATCTTAAACAACATCATGAATCAATTTGGGCTAAGAGAAAAGAATACCATGCTGATATCCTCAGCTGCTCTCTGAATAAACCAAGAGACTTATTTAATCTAGTAAAGTCCTTTATCAATCAACCATCTCCGCCACAACAAGAAGGGATTCAGCCCCAAGCCTATGCAAACTACATCCAATCCAAATCAATAAAAACAAATACTACATCATTACATGAACCTGTTCAAACTTCCCTTCCGCAGTTTTCAATCACCAACCTCTCACCACCCTCTGTAAAAACCATAAATGAAGTTATTACCTCCATCAACACGACAACTTCACCATCTGACCTATGCCCAGCACACTGGATAAGATCTATGCGCACAGAACTCAGCCCTTTTATAGCTAACATAGCGAAGCTGTCATTTGAATCTGGTGTCTTCCCAGATGCTCTCAAACATACATACATCCGACCACTGCTGAAAAACAACCAGCTTGACCCAAAGAAGGAGGACTCATACCGTCCAATCTCTAATATCCCATTTCTAGCCAAAATTCTTGAGAAATTAACTCTCAGGCAGATACAACAGCATATAGACTCATTTTCCCCTTTAGATCCACGTCAACATGGATTCAGGGAAGCCCACGGTGTAGAAACTCTCCTAACAACATTAATCAATACACCTATCAACGGCATTGACAATCTGAAAAATGGCTTTGCTCTAATATTTCTTGATATAGCTGCTGCGTTCGATTCTGTGGATCACATACAACTACTAAAGCGACTTCATGAGAAGGGAATCAAGAACCGTGCTTGGGACTGGTGCAAATCCTACCTGGAAGGTAGATTACAACAAGTTCGTATTGGTAATAATGCTACTTCAAATCCCTTTCAGCAGAAACAAGGTGTACCACAAGGCTCCTCCTTGTCTGCGCTGCTGTTCAACATCTATATGCAGCCAATCTGTGACATCGCACGCTCTTTTGGTATATCCTGCCTTATGTATGCGGATGATGTGCTATTATTCTCACCGATATCTGTATCATACCCAAACTATACAGTGCTAATCAACTGTTTTAATTCAATAACTGATTGGCTTCTCTCTCAAAACCTCCGTATTAACTTTAAAAAAACAGAGGTTCTAATAATCACAAGGAATAAATCTTTCTCCCCTCCATCAATTCTAAAAGTCAGAGATGTTGATCTCAAATATTCGATATCTAGGAGTAATTCTGGATCAAAGGTTAGACTTCAAGGAACATATAAAACGCACCGTAAAGGCCGTTTACTTCAAGATAAAAACCCTTCGTCATCTGAGACCTATGATGAAGTCTGATGACTTCCGCACCATCTTTCAAGCTCTAGTCACGCCGCACTTTGATTATGCTAACATAATACTCCATGGCTTACCAAATATAACTATTAATCCTCTACAATTAGCCATGAACGCAGCTGCTCATGTCCTCTGCGGATCATCAAAGTGTGAGCATATTTCCCCCATTCTAGAGAAGCTTCATTGGTTTCCAATAAACTGTAGAATCCAATATAAGGCCATCCTTACCACCTTTAGGGCCTTCAATAATATTTCTCCAGATTCCATCTCTGATCTCATCATACACACAACAAATAACAGGTCCAGGAGATCTCCAGCTGTTGACACACTACTTATACCAAAAGTTTCCTTAAAAGCTAATCAATCATCCATCAATAGGGCTTTTTCGAATTATGCTCCTAGCTGTTGGAACAAACTCCCTCCCAATATCAGAGCAATTAAAGACATCAAACAATTCAAAAAAGCCCTTAAACACCACCTTTTCATCGCACACTTTAAACACCTAAACACCCCTTCCCCTCCCCCATCCTTTTAACCTCATACCTACCCTAACTAACTGTATAGATTATATATATCTCCAACATGTATTTTCTAGAAATATAAATGATTTCCCTGTTTACTTCCATGTTAATTTTCCTGTTACTTGTAATAGGTCTGTTATATCTGACCAATTGTTGTATTGTTTCAATGTAAACCGCACTGATGACAAATAGCGCAGTATATAAGAAAATTAAATAAATAAATAAATAACGCTACTGACTGTCATTCATTTCTTACATCACTTCTATTCTGTAGGGCCGGCATTACCCATTAAGTAAACTAGGCATATGCCTAGAGTGCCAATATTTCCATGGTGGCCCATTGCCACCACTGTCGTCCCCATGCAAACAGAAAGTCTGCATTGGATGGGGTGTAAGCAGCTGGCCAACGCGAACACCAATAGCAGTGCTGGGCTGCTGCTGCAGATCCCAGAGAGGAGCTGCAGGGGTGGTGGGGGGGAGAGGGAGGGAAGCAGGATTGAGGTTTGCCTAGGATGCCTCATATCTTTGCACCAGAGCTGCTGTGCATTATTTTTGAGACCTATCGTATTTTTTATACCGCACTCGTTAGAATCAGTGCAGTTTACATGTATACTAACAGGTACTTTTTATTCCCTTGTCCCTGAAGGGCTCACAACCTAAGTGTACCTGAGGCAATGGAGAGTTAAGTGGCTTGCCCAAGGCCACAAGGAGTGGCCATGGGACTAGAGGCCCCAGTCCCTCTGGCCTGAGGTTGCTTGTCCCCATGTGGGAATTGAACCCCCAGCCTTCTGGCCTGAGGTAACCTGTCCCAACCACTGAGCCAACTCCTCCCTGATTGCTTTATTCATTCATTCTAATTTAATGACGTGTCTCATCCAATCATTCAAGGTGATGTACATAATAAAAATATATAGCAGGGAATTTTACAAACTTTTTATAAATTGCAGGGGTCACATACATATAAATTAGGCCGGCGAATGTTCATACCTAGTTTTATGAGATCTGGTATGTTAAGGGGAGTAGTTTTAGTAGAACACCAGTGGAGCCACAATATATGCACATATTTTATAAAATATACATATATTTTATGCCATAAATTTTGCATCAACTCTCGAGCAGCTGTATAAGAGTGCATTTTCCCACAATTGTTTGCAGGTTTGTGAAGCTATTTTATAAAGACACATAGGAGCCCTTTTACTAAAGTGCGCTATAATGTTGCACCTAACATGCCCATAACACTCAAAACCAGAGCATGTTAGGTGCAATACCACAGCAGTAACTGTTGGGGGCATGGAAGGAATATTCCTGGCATTTAACATGGTGCACCCTGCCCTAACACAATCGAAATTTACATGTGTGCACCTACTTCTACCTATGTCACATTAGTGGCATGCCTTGCAGTTAGATCATCCCACCCACTTTTCCTCCCTAACCCACCCACTTGCTACCCCAACATGCACAGCACAGTTACTATGGAAATCAGGATGTACTAACTCTGCTGGCCCCACATTAACGGTTACATGAGTCACAGTGCAGGGTTAGCACATACTAATGTAAGCCATGCTAACTGCTAACCACATTTTAGTAAAAGGGCTCCATAGGTTCATATGTTGTCTTTATAAAATAGCCACAAAACAGGTGCCCATTTGGACCTCCTACCTAGATAACTTGTTATAAAATTGCCCTCATAAAATATAACTATCAATGTCATTCATAAAGCACAATTACAAACTGAATTGTGCTTAAAAATATAAAACATTTTTATCTATACACCCAAAGACATCATATACAGCTACTAACCTCTAATTCTGGATCTTCTATATAGTTCATGATCAATCCTTAAAAGCCTCAGGTAAAAAAAACAGGCCTTTATTCCTCTTCTGTAAGTTAAGAGATCTTGTTCATGGTGAAGAGCCAATAGTAAATAATTTCAAAATTTTGGAGCACAGAAAACAGTCTCAGGTCCCTTAAAGCCTAGAGCTGTCACGGATGAGTGCAAATTTCATGATGCAACATATGCTTAGGAAGGTCACATGATACTGTGCACCGTTACGAAAGATTAAATGCATGCAGCCGACATGGAAATAGAATGGAAAAAGCTGTTCATAAACATTGACCATTCCATATCCATGTGCCCTATCATTTGAAGGCTAGATCAGTTTTATGAGTGTTATCCGTAGCGAATACGTGGATTGAGGAATTGGGAGTTGAGCTGAATGAAAATGATTTTTGCGTGAGTGTGTTTGGAAATGCACAGCTGGCTAGGAGGGCTGTTCAAATCCAGGCTAAAAACTGAGCGCTCACATAAAGAAATTTTTAAATCAAAGCTGTTCTAAAGAAATTCTGACACAACCCAGAAAGGCAATTAAGAACAGTGCAATAACAATGTGTTTAATTCCTTTCACATTCAAATAAATATATTTTCCCTTTATGATATAATTAGGCATTAAATAGCGCTCTCATAGACAATGTATTTTTGTTTTTGTTTGTAAGAATCGGCTCGCCTGAGCTAGTCCTAATAACCATATATATTGTTTGCAGTCAAGTGAATCTCGGCTTCTATACAAGCACCAATTTCTTCAATCAGATAAGTTACCCTTCCATTATCTTGTGTTAACTTTGCTACATGTAACAAACTAGAATTGGTCCTTTGTGTAAAATTGTGTTCTGTTTTTTCCTTGCTTACAGGTTATCCACTGTTCCTTGGGATTCAGGTATCGCCCACATTTGTCTTTCTTTTATGTGGCAGCTTCAAGTGTCTCACACTATATAATGTGTTGTGTCCTCTTTTAAAAAACACTTTCAAAAACGGAAAAAAATAACCACTGGCCAGGATGCGTGTGTAAAATTGTGTGTTTGCACACTTAACTTAGCTCATGGAGTCTCTATCAGTCCAGGTTCTTGCTTGGTTTCTTCTTAGCACATGTCACATGTCAGGTATCTAGAAAGCGGACGATGGTCAGGCCCTCTTCTTCATTTCTCCAGCAGCGTCCTACTACACTATACTTTATCAACTCAAAGAAGCAAAACCCTACATACTATGTTCTTAGTAAATAGGAGACCAAGATTGTCCTGTAGATCAGTCATAGCCTCTCCTTTAACTCCCTCATTCTCTCTCTCTCTCTGTATCCATATCATTGATCAAGATTAGCTTTCCTATGGCAGTGGCAAATTTCAGTAGCGAGTTTGAGGGAATTAGAGGACATCACAGACTTCCGCAAGGTCCTTAAAACCCTGCTATTCACAGAAACTTACGAGCAGATAGACAACAGTCCCCACCAGATACACAACAGCTCACTCCCAAGCGGGAATACAACGTAAACTCCCTTGCAAAATAATACCTAACCAACCTAGCTAAACTCACGACACCATTAGGATAAATGTAACCCTCAAATTGTGTTGTATCAATGTTGTTAAATACCCTCATGTTAAATGTTGTAAAGCTCCCAAATGTTAAATGTAACCCAATTGTGATGTTATGTAACCACTTTGATTGTAGGATAAGGTGGTATACAAGTCTGTCTAAATAAATAAATAAAATAAATAAAAAAAATCTTGCCTAAATTTATCAAAAACCCCATAACCCCTCGGTATCTCTGGCTAGCCAGCCCCTTATAAATCCCTTCTCTCATCTGAAATCCCTTGATGTAACTGTGCCCATTATTAAAATGTCTATACACTTAAAATGCACTTTAACCTCCTGATGCTACTCCTTTAGGGTCCCTCTACTGCCCCTTACCCCCATAATGGTAGTGCATGCCCTTTTGTACCTGTCACCATAATGATGCGTGGCTCTTTTAAATTTAAAAGTCTTTTTAGATTGTCCGCCTTAATCTTTCCCCTCTTACCGCTCAGGAACTTCTCCATCCAGATTACCTTCAGCCCAACTTTTGCAATCTGTGAGGACACCGTCCCTTTAAATTTAAAAATAACACCAATCCTGCACTACTTTTATGCCCCTCTGACTTACCTAAACTGCAAGCTGCAGCTCTAAACACTTTAACTTTCAATTTACATGTGGCCCCTTTAAATTTTCAAAGCTCAACCGAGCTGCCAAAAATCACTGCTCCCGGCTGTTTCAAACATCCCCGACTTTGTTTTCTTTTCTTTTTTAAGCAATACAGGTTACTACTGGCTGCTTCCTAGGCTCAAACATCTCCTATACTACTGGAACCTGCTCTATACCCAAGGCCTTGGCGTGCTTATCTCCTCCCATGGCTTTCAGTACCATCTCTATGCCGATGACTCACAAATCTATCTTTCCACACCTAATATTTCCCTGGCAACCCAGTCCAAGATTTCTGCCTGTCTTTCGGACATCGCTGCCTGGATGTCTCATCGCCGATTGAAACTGAACATGGCCAATACTGAACTCCTTGTCTTTCCCCCCAACTCCTCCCCCCAACTTCCCCCTCTCTCAGTCCATGTGGATGGATCTACTATCCTTCCTGTTCCCTCGGCCCGCAATCTAGGGGTTATCTTTGACACCTCTCTCTCCTTCTCTGCTCATATCCAGCGTATAGCTAAGACCTGCCGCTTCTTTCTCTACAACATCAGCAAAATCCGCCCCTTCCTCTCTGAACACACTACCAAAACGCTTACCCACTCCTTAATCTCCTCTCGCCTCGACTACTGTAACCTACTCCTTGCTGGTCTCCCCGTGAACCATCTCCTTCCCCTTCAATCTATACAAAATCACGCTGTTCAACTAATCTTCTGCCAGCCTCGCCATGCCCACATTACTCCTCTTCTCAAGTCACTTCACTGGCTCCCTGTCCAATTCCGCATCCAATCAAACTTCTCCTACTGACCTATAAATGCATTCACTCTATGGTCCCCCAATACCTCTTATCTCTCCCTACGTCCCCTCTCGTAATCTGTGCTCCGCTAACAAATCACTTCTATCAATGCCTTTTCACCCGCACCGCAAACCTCCGACTGCGCTCCTTTCACCTTGCTGCACCATACGCCTGGAACAGCCTACCTGCGTCTGTGCGCCAGGCACCCTCCCTGGCCCTTTTCAAATCCAGGTTGAAGACTCACCTCTTCACCATTGCATTCAGATCCTGATTTCCATCCTCATCTTATCCCAACCCCCATCAACGTTTATGACCAAACTATTGACCAAACTGTACCACACCGTACCTTGCAATGAACTGACTAGTGCTCTGTACTGTTTTGACTAGATTGTAAGCTCCGATGAGCATGACTCTGACGGGCAGGGACTCTCTCTTGTATGTTGGCTACCTCTTGTTGGTTAGCTGTACAGCGTTGCGTGCGTGGGGCTTTATAAGTGGTGAATAGTAGTAGTAGTAGTCTACTGCCGATCCGATCGCAGGTCACAGCAGCAACTTTAATTTTTTTGTTTTGAAAGTTTGTTCTCCATAGGTTTTTTCTGACTCCTCTCTCCCCTGCGCAGGCTGTGAACTGTGGCTACATCATGGTTCTGTTCCTGATGCAGCCTGCACAGGAACAGTGGCTCTAACTTCATTTTAATTTATTTTTAAAGCTGCCAAGAACCCACCAGACCCTCCATCAGCCTTCAGGACCAGCACCAGATAAATATTTAAAAATGTATTTATTTATTGTTCTCTTATTTATTTTCACCACCAGGTTATATTAGGGCCTCAGCCAGAGATTTGCCTGTTAGATGAGTAGAAGGAGTTCCCCTTGAGAAACAGAGTGCAGATGCTGTTGATGTGAAAGGCTTGCTTAGCTGCAAAGAGGTGCCTGATGGCTCAGTGGCTGGGAACGAAGGCACCACAAGTGTACCATTGGTGAATGCAAATGCATGTCCTTCTTTAGATGAAGTAGATGATGCTGTATCTGCAAGTCGGAAGAGGAAGAACATATTTCTGGACATTTGGTGGCCCTTCCTGGCAACACTGTCTGTACAGCAAAGGACTGCAGTAGTTCAAGCCCTTGCTTTGTAATGGGAGGGAGGGGGGTTGGGAGGATTATCTTTGCTTGTAATTAAGAGCTAAAGTTTCTTGGAGATTTTTTTGTATTGATCCTATGTGAAATTTAATAAAAATGATTAAAAATATAAGACAGAGTAGATAGTAGTTTGGCTAAAATGCTTTAGAGTTGCTACTCTCATGAGTTCCTACTACCAAAAAATATAGATCGTCTTGTTATTATTATTGGATGTGTTTATCTTTACTGGATACTCTGAGGATGTGTGAAAATCTTACTGGATTGTTCATATAAAGGCGTATTTGGAGTTAGCCGTGGCAAGAACAATAGCATAGCAAAGCATTGTGATGACAGAGATGATGATCCTTCTGGCATTGTTACCTCTAATAATACTGATGTCATCATGGTACTGTTGCTGAAAAGAAAATATTGTATTCCAAATTCTAATCCAGTTCCTCCCATCCAATAATGCTTTGCATTACCGATGTTTTTATTTCTTAAAATCTTTCCAATCTATTTTGAAGGAGGAAATTCATTTATCAAAATTTTTACTATTCACTCAGAATAAATGTTTAGTAGTAGTAGTAGTAGAATAGAGAAAACACGTCAACAGGTTCATTTGTGAAAGAAAATGCCTGAAATCCTCCTTTCTTTTCAAATAAGCCAAAATAAGCCATCTACTGTATATTTATTTTGGCTATTCCTGGCTTCTTTGAGAGTTGAGTAAGAGGTTCAATACTTTTTACAGTGCTATGCATATCGAGTTCTGTGCTAAAAAGTAAAATATTTTGTTAAATACATTCAAAAATATTTCCTTCCAAATCGCCGTGTAAACCTTGCTTTCAATCTTGACTACAGAGGCAGACAACACAAACAAAACAAATCACAAATGACTGGATTTGGACTCTGCAGCTCTCAGATCATGGATTTGGGATGAGTCATATCTTAATTTTATTATTAGCCAATAGTCATAAATAATTACAATATTTCTTTTTAATTAGATTTGGATTAAGGGACTCTGTTTAAAGACACACTATCAGAGCTTATGAAGGAAAATAGTTCAATAAAGGATTTGATTAGCCTAGTTTTATTTTCATAGCATATGAATGTTACCATGTAGTCATTTAACTGTAAATGAAAACCTGTGAAAAATCATAAAATGATTATTTTTAGACATTTTCCTCAATCTCTGTGCTCATGGGATTAGAATCTTTAGCATTGTGCTCCTTTTATTTTGCTCCCAAGGTCCAGATATCCCTCGGTAAATCCAAAAGCTCTCTTTTCTTCCATTGCCCCATACTCATTGTTTTTGTACTACATTTCCAAGGAAAACAACTTGCCCAAAGGTGTGTTTTGAGTAGCAGCATTCCAGGACCAAGCAGGAAGTCAGTCCTCACATATGAGGTGACGTCGGCGCCGACGGAGCCCTCGTGCGGAGCATTTCCCCACCTTTCAAAGAAAGCCTTTGGGAATGCAGCGCGCATGCGCGGTGCCCTTCCCGCCCAAGGGTGCCATCTTGCTCAGTCTTCTTTTTTCCGCGGAGCCCGACGGACGTGTGTCATTGTCACCCGGTAAAAGGTTGATTTTCCTGCGTGGATTCATGTTTTTGCCTGGTTCGATGCCGGTTCCCCTTCCCGCCTGGGCCTGGTACACCGGTATCGAGCCCGGAGCTAAGTTTTTCAGTTTTTGTCCTTCGTGACTAGCGTTCACGCTTTTTTTCTCCTTTTCACTGGCAGTCCGGTCTTTTGACCTTGCAGGGGCCCTTTTTCCCCCGATGGCTGTCAGCGGGTTCAAGAAGTGTGATCAGTGTAAGAAGCTGATGTCTCTCACCAACACACATGACTGCTGCATCCGGTGCCTCGGGCCCGACCATGACCCGGTGGTCTGTGTCACGTGCGGCAAAATGTCCTCTAAGGCGCCGAGGAGCCGTCAACATTAGCGTGAAAGACTCTTTTCTGACTCCGCGTCCGGCCGGGCCCAGACTTTGCCAGAGGCCTCGACATCTTGGGAGTCCGACCCTGAGCACCGTCGAGGCTCCTCTGAAAGGGGGTCTCCTTCGAGGTAACACAGAAGGAAGAAGAAACCCGCGAGGACGGCATCGGTGGACACTCTTGGCTCCTCGAGGGGCAGGTCGCATTGCCCCGACTTCCGTCCCGGGTCCTCGGAGTCGGAGAGGCCTGCCAAGTTGCCTTGAGTGGAACCGAAGTCCCCGAGTCACTTGAGTGCTGTTGTCCTTGTAGACTCCCCTCTGGGGGAGCCGACGTCGGGGCCCAAGTCGGGGGCTGCTGAGTCTCCTGAGCTGAGTCTCAGGTTGACAGCCTTGAAGATCAGCTTGGCTGCCTTCATGGAGCAGCAGCGGGTACTGATCGCCGGTTTGACCGGTGCATCAGCCCCAACCACCGGGACCTCGACGTCCAAGTCGACCCTGGAAGCCGAGCCGATCCTCGAGTCGATACGGTCTCGAGTCAATCCTCGGCCAAGGTCCCCCTCGGCCTCCCGCTCGGGGCTGAGGTCGTCGACGCCGGTGCCCTAGGCATCAGGAAAGATGGCATCGGTGTCCGCTCGGCCGGAGCCACTCGATTCCTCCTCAGAGGGGTCAGAGTGGGAGACGGAGGACGAGGAGTCCCTGGTGCGTCCCATCTGACTCACCGGAGTCCGAGCCTCGGAGACGGTCCCCACCGGAGGATACCTGGTTCTCGGACTTCGTGCGGGACATGGCCAAAGTCTTGGCCTTCCCCGCGGATCCCGAGGAGGAGCCTCGAGCCGAAGAGCTCGAGGCCCTCCAGTATGACTCTCCACCTAAGGAGGCCTTTACTATATCGGTTCCTGCGATGCTGGAACGGCTGCTCTTCCACATATAGGAGGCACCGGCCTCGGCGCCGGTTCTCAGCAAATGTGTTGATTCCATTTATCGAGTCCGTAAGAGCCCTGGGTTCCAGAAGGCACAGCTACCGCACCATTCCATGGTTGTGGAATCGGCCATGCATCGTCTGAAGAGTCAGAAGATGCACTCCTTGGTGCCCCCTGGCTGGGAGGCCTGGAACCTGGATGCCCTCCGTAGGAAGTGCTTCAGGGCTCTATGCTGGCGTGCCGTGTCCAGACTTACCAGCTGTACATGGGCATGTACCTTCGGGACCTGGCAAAGGAGATTGCCAGGTTCTAAGCTGGCCTCTCCAAGGAACCTTTGCAGAGGTTTAAGTCTTTGTCATCTGGGATTCGAGAGTGCTCAAAGTTTATCTCTCGAGCAGCCTATGATGGCTTCGAGGCTTCGGCCCGAGTAGCCGCGGCTGGCATCGGTGCACGCCATCAGGCCTGGCTACAGTCATCAGACCTCAAGCCATGGGTACAGGAAAAGTTGGTCGATGTCCCCTGCCGAGGTGAGAACCTTTTTGGCAAACCCATGGCTGAAAAGGCTGCAAACTCGAGTCTGAGACTCTCACCAGGACAAGGCTGTCCAGGAAAACTTCTGCCCCTTCTCAGAAGAAGAAGAAGGGCTCGGGGAAGAAGCCCTTTTACCCGAGGAAGGCTAATGCCTACAAATCCTACCCTCAATTTCAGGCCTCTACAGCTCCCCATCAGGGGCAGCAGGCCAAGGGGCAGGGACATGGGCCCCGTAGGCAGAAAACCCCCAAGCCATCAGCTCCGGCTCCTGCACAGCAGGGAGCGGGGTTTTGACTCCCACTGCATAGCCTCTCCTCCTCAGCTGGTTCCTCTCAGCACAGGAGGCCGGCTGACACTGTACGCCCACAGGTGGTCAGCCATAACAGGGGATACCTGGGTACTGAGCTTAGTCCAAAAGGGCTATTTGCTCCACTTCAACCAGTTACCCCCTCCTATTTTCCAGGGGATCCTCCAAGACTCCCTCTTCACAGGAACCTCCTCCTTCAGGAGTTGGCAAGTCTTCTAAAGGGGCAGGCGGTGGAACCGGTGCCTCACCACCTGAGAGGCCAAGGCTTCTATTCAAGGTACTTTCTGGTACCAAAAAGGACAGGAGGCCTCAGGCCCATCCTAGACTTGCGAAATCTCAACAAGAGAGGGAAAAGTTCAAGATGCTTACTCTTGGAATACTGCTGCCCTACCTCCAGCAGGGAGATTGGCTATGCTCCTTAGACCTGAAGGATTCTTATACTCACATCCTCATTCATCCAGACCACAGACAATATCTCAGATTTGTAGTGGGAGGAAGTCATTTTCAATACATTTGGCTTCACCTCCGCCCCTAGGGTTTTCACCAAGTGCCTGGCGGTGGTGGTGGCCTATCTCAGAAACCAGGGCATCTTTGTCTTCCCATACCTCATCAGGGGTCAGTCTCCACAGGAGGCCAGAGAGGCCACCCTTCACACTGTTTCTCTTCTCCAGCATCTAGGCTTTGTCATAAACTTCGCAAAGTTCACTTTGCTCCCCTCACAGGACATGGAGCTCATAGGGACAAGATTGGATACCCTCCAGGCAAAGGCTTATTTAGCCAAGAACAGGGCCTGCAGACTGATGGTTTTGGCCAAACAGTTCCAGAGCAGTTCTCTGGTCTCCGCCAGAAACTTCCTAAGACTCTTGGGCCACATGGCATCCACGGTCCATGTAACTCCGAATGCCTGCCTGCACATACGACCTGCTCAGTGGTGCCTCAGAGCTCAGTGGGTGCAAGCCACAGGCGACTTGAAAGACAAGATAAGGGTGTCCAAACTGCTGGCAGCCTCCCTACGGTGGTGGCTGCATCTCCCGAACCTGGTCCAGGGGGAGCTTTTTCAGGCCCCTCCTCACACACAGGTGCTGACAACCGATGCTTCCCTTCAGGGCTGGGGTGCACATTGCCAGGGTTGCACTCAGGGCCTCTGGTCTCCTTGGGAGTCCACACAGCAGATCTATCTGTTGGAGTTGTGAGCTATCCGCTTAGCTCTACAGGCTTTCTCTCATGTCCTCTCTCACCAGTCTGTCTTAGTTCAGACAGACAATCAAGTGGCAATGTTCTACGTGAACAAGCAAGGGGGCACAGGCTCCAAACTTCTGTGTCAGGAGGCACAGGCCCTGTGCTCCTTGGCAATCAAACACAACATGTTTCTCAAGGCAGTTTATCTGTGTGGCCAGGAAAATTGCCTGGCAGACAGATTGAGCAGGATTCTACAATCTCACGAATGGCAGTTGAATCCTCTGGTGGTCCAAGGGGTCTTTCTAAGATGGGGTCTTCCAACCATCGATCTCTTTGCGAGTCCACTGAACCATCAGTTACCCAGGCTCTGTTCCAGACAACCGCATCCTCTGCGAATAGCAGCAAATGCGTTTCTAATCTCTTGGTCTACGGGCCTACTGTATGCATTTCCTCCCACACCTCTAGTGGCCCGAACCTTGTTCAAGGTCCTTCAGGACAAGGCCTCGGTGATTCTGGTAGCCCCCAGATGGCCAAGGCAACCGTGGTTTCCACTCCTTCTACAGTTGGCGGTGGACACTCCACTCCCTCTGGGGGTGCAACCCGATCTCCTGTCTCAGGATCAGGGATCTCTCCTGCACCCCGACCTCAAATCCCTCAATCTGATGGCCTGGCTGCTGAAAGGGAAGTTCTAGCCCCTTTACTTCTTCCTAAGGAAGTGGAAGAGGTGGTTTTGGCCTCTAGGAGGCAATCCACCTGGAAATCTTATGCCCTCAAGTGGCGTAGGTTCTCCACCTGGTGTGCTCAGCGCCAGGAGGATCCTTTTTCATGCCTGGTTCCAGTGGTGCTGCAGTACCTGCTCCACCTCTCGGACCTAGGCCTTAAATCCAACTCTGTTCAGGTCCACCTCAGTGCTCTATCGGCACACCACTCACAGGTAGAGGGCCAATCTCTGTCGGGCCACCCCTTGGTGTCCCGCTTCCTCAGAAGCCTGCTTCTGCTCAAGCCTCCGATCCGTCCACCAGCCCCTGAGTGGGATTTAAATGTGGACTTGCAGCAACTTACTTGCCCAACGTTTGAGCCAATAGCTAACTGTCATTTACGCTTTCTTTCCTGGAAGGCGTTGTTCTTGGTGGCTCTTACCTCGGCCAGGCGTGTGAGTGAACTACAAGCTCTGGTTTCTGATAGACCGTACACACGGTTCTATAAGAACAGGGTGGTCTTGCGGACTCACCCTAAGTTCCTTCCGAAGGTTGTCTCCTCCTTCCACCTCAATCAGGAGGTGGTTCTTCCAACATTCTTCCCCAGGCCACATGCCAGCCAGGCTGAAATAGTCTTGCATACCCTGGACTGTAAAAGGGCATTGTCCTTTTAGACCATACACAGGGGCATCGAAGGGCTGCTCAGCTCTTCGTATCTTTTGACCCTAATAAACTGGGGTTGCCTGTCTCCAAGCGTACGTTGTCCCTTTGGGTAGCGGATTGTATCACCTGGGCGTACAGGGCAGCTGGCCTCTCCTTGCAGGGTCGAGTCACGGCCCACCGTGTCAGGGCAAAGGCCGTGTCAGTAGCCCACCTCCACTCTGTTCCGTTGACAGACATCTGCGGGCCGCTACTTGGTCTTCAAGCCAGACTTTTGCGGCTCACTACTGCCTCGAGAGGTAGTCCCGTAGGGACAGTGCTTTCGGACAGGCGGTATTCCGTAATCTCTTTGAGGTTTAGGCAAGTCCTACCCTCCGGCCCTTGTGTTGGGCTACCGTACGGGGGCATTCTCAGAAAGGATTCTTTCACAGATGCTGACGCTCTAGAGGGAGTTTATTTTTCAGCTTGGGTTCCCGGTAGCCTGTAGCTGGGGAGTCCCATATGTGAGGACTGACTTCCTGCTTGGTCCTGGAGAAAGAGTAGTTACTCACCTGTAACAGGTGTTCTCCAGGAGCAGCAGGAATCAGTCCTCACAACCCCTCCCTCCTCCCCTTGGAGTTGCAGTCATATGATTCATTTTGTTGTTTTGCTGTCTTTTAGCTATGTCATCAGACTGAGCAAGATGGCACCCTTGGGCGGGAAGGGGACCGCACATGCGTGCTGCATTCCCAAAGGCTTTCTTTGAAAGCTGGGGAAATGCTCCGCACGAGGGCTCCGTCGGCACCGACGTCACCCCATATGTGAGGACTGATTCCTGCTGCTCCTGGAGAACACCTGTTACAGGTGAGTAACTTCTCTTTATCTGCAAGGTTAGGGTATTTACATAGAACCCTTATGGAGCCTTTTGGAAGACTCTTACATAGGATCTCGCCGCACTGTGGCTTAATTATTCAGTATACTGTTTGCCAAAACATGGCATAATAAAAGATTTGTTCTCCACTCTAGTACCCCTGCTCTTTTTTCTACTGAACTGTCTTATGGGGATGTCCCTTCCCTCTTGCTGTCCAATCTACTTGTTTGCTAGTAAGATTTTCCTTATTTTATCCCTAAAACGCCCTCCCGATGGAAGTGGTGGGGGAAAACACAGTGACGGAATTCAAAATGGCATGGGACAGACACAGTGGATCCCTTTATAGCAACAGCATAAAATCAAAATAAACTGAATCATCTAATTTCTCAACAAATAGGGGTGTCCTACATGGAGTGGTGGGTTCACCCCTAAACAAAGACATGGGGAGGGGTGGCCTGCACGGAGCAGCAGGTGCACCTACTCTTGCCATCATAATGGGCAGACTAGATGGACCATACCACACTATGTTACTATGTTACTTTCTGAGTTTTTGTTTACAGCTTCTTACAGGCCTATTTTCAGCCTCCCTTTTATGACTAAAGTATTGGCGTCTGTGGTACTACAATAATTGCAAGGTCTTTTAGAAATCTCGTGTTTTACACTTTAATCAGTCAGGTTTCCAAACAGACATTAGTACTGACACAGTACTGGTCTCTCTTTTGAACAAGTTGCTAATGGTTTGGATCATGGTTTTCATATCCATTCATTCCACTGGATATTTTCTCTGTATTGAAACACTAAGCATGATATTTTGCTCCGCCATTTGCAAAGAATGGGTTGTGCTGGGATTCTGCTGGGATGGTTCTGGTCTTAGTTGCAGGATAGGGTTCTGCAGGTAAGATGGGGAAGGAGGCACTGGACTGGGTTCAGGTGGTTTTGGGTGCTTCACAGGGCTCATCCCTATCGCCTACCTTATTAACCTTTATCTGCAAACTTTACGGAAACTGTTGGAGACTCAGAAAATTTCCGTCCAAATTTGTGCAGTTGATGTTAGTGTTCCCAGTGGAGGGATCAGGGTGTGAAGAAAAAGTATTGCTTTGTCAGTGCTTACAGGTTGTTAAAGAGTAGCTGAGGGAGAATATGTTAGTATTAAATTTGACTGACTGAATTTCTGGGAGTTTGGCATGCATCATGTTTAGGTTTGACGGTTACCCGAGCTTTAGACTAGGGCTGGACAGTAAGAAACAGCATACAGTATCTAGAGGTGGAGCTGGATAGTTCCTTACCATGAAGCCTCAGGTAGCCAGAGTCATCAACTCTGCATATTTTAAAGTTTGGATATTGCGTAGGTTCTATTATTACCTTGATATGACTAACCTGAGGACAGTTGTCCAGGCCCTGATAATCAGAGGATTGGATTATTGCAATGTGGTGTACATTGGGATGCCACAGGCTACACTTTGTGCACAACAATTAATTTAAAACTCTGCTTCTCGATCATTATTTGGTGTCGCAATACTGATCATGTTACACCTTTCCTGACGCCTCTACATTGGTTGTCAATAGCCTTAGGGTGCCTTTTAAGGTGGTGATATTGATATTTTGGATGCTCCATGGTGATGGCCCTTGATATCTCAAAGATCTGTTAGTGGATTACCATCCTTAAGCATTTGTTGGTTATTCTTCCCTATCTTGAAAAGAGATGCCTAAAGGGAGAAATGATAGAAGTCTATAAAATAATGAATAGAGTGAAATGGGTAAACATAGATTAGTTGTTTGCCTTTTTAAAAGCAGAAGGGGACTAGGTGACACACAATTAAGGGGACCCATTTAAGACTAATCAGAGAAAATAGTTTTTCACTCAATGTATAATCAAAAACTGGAATTGGTTACAGTAGGATGTAATAAAATCTGTTAGTGTAGCTGGGTTTAAAAGAGGCTTGGACAAGTTCATGGAGGAAAAGTCCATAAACTATTATTGGAGTGAACTGGGGAAATCCACTGCTTACCCCTGGGAGAAGCAGCATGGAATCTGTCCACCTTTTGGGAACCTGACAGGTAATTATGACTTGGATTGGCCACTGTTAGAAACAGAGTACTGGTTTTGATGGCCCTTCGGTCTGACCCAGTATGGCATATCTTATGTCCTTATGTCTGGGGTTGTAGCTGAAATCAATAAAGGCTTCTGTCTTTTCAGTATATGGTCCCTACCAAGATTTGCTTTCCTTCCATAGTAAGTGTATGATAAATAAATACATAAATAAATATTCTATTGTCAAAAAGTAACAAAATATTTAGGGAAGAGTGTTCATAAACTTCAGTCTTCACAATCTCACAATGAATATCTATGTATGTTCAATAAAAAGGAGCTAGCTTTGATGCTGACTTTAAAACAATAAATGTATAGCAGTACCCATTATGCCTACATCATGGGAAAATTAATACTGAAACACTCACCTATTGAGAGATTATTTCATTAAGTCAGATGTTGATTGAGACATCCCAGCTGTGGTGTCATCTAGAAGTAAGGAGATCCTGGATTCTCTACAGGGAGAACCATTCTGGGAACTGGTAATGGAACCCACATGGGATGGGGCCATACTGCACTTGGTTCTTATGAATTTGGAGAGTATTTTTGATGTTGTAGTGGTGATCATCTAGTGTTCAGTGATGAGTGAATGGTCAGCTTCAATATTAGGACACATGTGGTGATGGTTCATTCAACAGTGAGGGTCCTAGACTTCAGGAATACTAACTTGCAAAGATGGAGGAATACTTCAAGGAGTTGTTAGCTAGATGGGAACATCAGGGGGAAGAAGAAAAACAGTGGATACAATTGAAAGGAGATATTTTTAAGGAAATAAATGTTTTGGTTAGGAAAGTAAACGACAGTAAGAGGAAAAAGAGTCCACTATAAAAGGAAGTAGCTGAAAATGTAAGAAAAAAATAGGTTAGCTTTCATAGCCAATTATAGTGAGAGAAAGACAAACAACAACATCTGGAGAAGCTAAAAGAATTCCTTAACAAATATTTCTGTCCTGTACTGACAGATAAAGGGCCAGGAGAAGGACTGCGGAAAACAAATGCAAATAGGAATAGAAGTGAGGTGGACCTTGAGCAATCTTCAGAGACTGTGTATGTGAGAAGCTAGTTAAACTAAACATAGAAACATAGAAAATTATAGCAACAAGACCATATAGCCCAGGGGTCTCCAACTGCAGTCCTGGAGGGCCACAAGCCAATCAGGTTTTCAGGATTCCCTAATGAATATGCATGAGATATATTTGCATGCACTGTCCTCATTGTATTCAAATTTATCTCATGCATATCCATTAGGGATATCCTGAAAATCTGACTGGTTTGCGGCCTTCCAGGACTGGAGTTGGAGATCCCTGATATAGCCTATCCAATCTGCCCATCCATGAGAACTATTAAGTTCTACAATCCCTTCCACTCCCACAGAGATCCTCTGTATTTGTTCCATGCTTTCTCAAATTCAGATACAGGTCTTGTTTCCACCACCTGTTCCATGCTTCCACTACCCTTTCCATAAAGACATTTTTCTTGAGTCTATCCCCTTTCACCTTTGTCCTATGACCACTCCCATTCTAGAGCTTCATTTAAATTAAAAGTATTGAAATGTGTCTATCATATCACCACTCTCTCACCTTTTCTCCAAAGTTTACATATTGAGATCTTTGGGGGGCATGGGCATAGTTTGACTACTTCATTTGGGAGGCAAAAGAGAGGGTGATATATTTGTATATCATTTACATATTAGCATATTCTTTATGGTTATCTTAAAAAAATACTAGATGAATAGGAAGCTAGTATATCAAACAGGCGAAGGATGAGCTGGGGCCCTCAAGATAGTCAAAGTGGGAGCAGAGGCTCTCCTTCAGTGTCTTTACCCAAAAAAATGAAAGCAACATATCCCTAGGCTATATAATTAAAATGCAGCAAAAATTGTAGCTGTTTAGTTATTTAGTCAGGTACTCTAAGATTAAAAAACTACGGCACCTATAAATATATATTCTGCAAAAAAAAGGAGATGTAAAGTGCTCACATGCCAAGGGACAAGAAGATAAAGAGAGCCACAACGCAGTTTCTAACACTATTAGAAACTACTATGGCTCTCTCTTTTTCTTTTTGAACATCTATTTTGTGTCCAATAAAACTCCTCCTCCAACAGTAGGTGCAGAGCAGAACTAGGACATTTCACCATCAAACCAGGCATGCAAGAAAAAAAAATCTGAGTCCACTGTCTTCTTATTAACAGCCTCTCCAGTACTAGGCAGATTGTGAACAAACACAACATCCTGAAAAAGTCATTGAAGACCCATAGTTCAAATCTACCATACCATAATGATACCAGCTCCTAAAATTAATGCAATAAGGAGCCTACCTTGAAAAGAGCAGCAGCATAAATATTTATTTATTTTATTTATTTAGCTGCATTTATATCCCGCTTTTCACTGGGTCAAAGCGGTTGGGGGATACATTTAACACGAGGGGATATGAGATACATACACTAATACTTACAGGGAACATGGGCAATGGAGGGTTAAGTGGCTTGCCCAAGACCACAAGGAGCACATGTTGGACTAGAAACCCCAGTCCTTCCAGCCCAAGGTTGCTGTCCTCTAGTGGGATTTGAACCACTGACCTTCCGGCCTGTAGTACCTTGCCCCAACCACTAGGCCACTATATTGCAGTGGGTCTTAGAACATCTTTTCACCTATTCAGAAAACCAAACAAGCCAGATTACTACAGATCCTACATAGAAATTCCATGCTAATAGAACACTAGTTCTCATTCACATAGGCAAAACACAGTTAGACCATCACCATGTACAGAATAAATTATAATAAACTCAAAGTTGAAATCCAAACAAGCCAGGCTCTGTATGCAGTGTAATAAAAGAAATAGAGGAGGCAGGTGACACTTTATTTAACCTTTACTGAGCAGTAGCATGAGAAGCACAGGCTTTTCTGATCCCACATGCAGGCAGCGCAGCCTCTCCCCATAGTCTTCCCCTCCATCAATTTCAGTGTCACCTCCTCAGAGGCATCTATGTTGCTGATTAGGTACAATGCTGACTCTCCCCACAGCCCATCACCAGGATTGAGGAAAGGAGCAAACCATGGGGAGAGGCAGTGTTGCCTGCATGTGGGATCAGAGAGAACTAGGCCTCGTGTTATTGCTCAGCAAAGCTAAATCATCAGCTAGGAGAGAGGTGCACATGGTAACAGCTGTGTAGCCTATAGATGGTGCCAAAATTCCAATTATGCTATGCCTCTATTGCAGGCCTCAACAAATTTTGTGTGGATTGAGGAGCCAGGGCAAAATCGTAGGAGCCAGTTCGTGTGACCTCCTCATGCTCCCCCCATTGTCTCTCACATTGGTCTCATGTACTCAAGTCTCAAGAGACTAGTGCATCTGTTTCTTTAGCGATCAAACAAGCCTCAAGTTGACCGACATCTAGAAAAACATATTTAATATCTTCTAACACCAAAATACATTTACACGGGTATTTCAAAAAGAAGGTAGCCCCAATGGCCAGAGTCCGCTCCTTTAAGGCCAAAAATGCTTTCCTCCGGACTTGAGTAGCCCTACTCACGTCCGGGAATATTTGAATAGACTCGCCACAAAACATCTGGTTTTTCTTTTTAAAATATAAATTCAAAATCAAATTTGTATCCTGTACAGAAAGAAAGGAAACTATCAAAGTGGCACGTTGGGGAATCAAATCTATAGATGATTCTAAAAACTGAGAAACATTTAAGGACTCTGCTCCTTTGGGACCTCCTCCCTGATCTACCACTGGAGAGGAAGCTATGTTCTTAGAACTCACCGGTATATAATAAATGGAAGAAAACTTTATAGCATCTACATCATCAATTAGCAAAATCTCCTTAAAATATTTATGCACCAAAATCAACGGAGAAAGGTAATGGGTACAAGGAAAATTAAGAAAACGCAAATTCTTTGATCGATTAGTGTTCTCAAGAGCTTCCAATAAAAGAGGAAGCAGATGCCTCTAAACATCAAAACGACCTTCCAGTTTAGTTAAGGACTTCTTATTTTTAAACAACAATTCATCATGCTCAGAGAGCTTCTGAACCACCTCCACTGAAAAATGCTCAACTTGGGAAAAAGAAGTGCGAACAGAACCTTCTAAACGCACTAAGAGTTCCCAAATGTCTTTTAAAGAAACCTCCGCAGGTGCCACCAGCTGCGAGGGCTCAACAGAAAAACTCACAGGGGTGGGCATTTTAACTCTCTGTTCTCCTAATGTCCTCAACACTGAGAGTTCTTGATCAGCTTTATCATGGAGATCTGGTTTTTTACCTTCTTTTCTCCTTATGTATACTGGGCTATGTATTATTCGATCCTTTTGCCTTAATTCTGTTTGTTACAGGCGAGTGTTTCCTTGATGTGGACTTAATTGTATTCTTGCTTTATTTTAAATAAAGATGTTCAAAACTCAAAAAAAAAAAAAAAGAGACTAGTGCATATGTCCCCATACTATGCAGTATTTTTAGACAAGTTATAGCTTCAGATATTAAGTGTCTGTATATGTGTGTGTGATGCAATGGTGGTGTGCCTGTGCATAGGAGATGTACTGGTAGGTGCCTTTGTTTGGGTAGGGTGTGAGGCTGCAGTGCATGTGTGTGTGTGTGTGGTGCTGAAATGGGGTGCCCGTGCATGTGTGTGTGGGGTGCAGAGGTGCGGTTCATGTGCGTATGTGGTAGAGAGGTGATGAGGTAGAAATCCAGGCAGGGCTGAGAACTGGAAGGGTTAAGTGAAAAGGACACACCCCTCTTGGTGAAGTCATACCCTGGTACATGCTTGTCCCTCCCCTTTTCCTTTGTCCTGCTGCTCTCTCTGCTTGCTAGAGATAACTACTCTCCCTCTGCTTCACTGGAGATAAGAGTACAGTAGACTTTCCCCAATCGGGACTATACTGTAATAAAGTGACCAATCATGAAGAAATGCTGTAATAATCCGATAAGAAGTCTATATAATCTCTCTGAGCCCTCTGGTGGGGGCCCAGAATTTGGAAAAACTATTTTCTCTGGGTCTGTGCACATTAAACCGTTGTTTCCGTCTAAGACTCCTTGGGTGTTTCTTTCTTCACTCGTTTATCTGCTACAGTGAGATGCCCATGTGTATATGTATGTATGTGTATGTGTTCTTTTGTTTGCATGTCTGTCATGTAGAATTGGGTGCCTGTGTGTATGTGCATGTCTGTCATGTGGAGGTGGGGTGCCTGTGTGGGGTGGGGATGGGGTGCTTGTCTGTGCTCTTTGGGGAGGGGATTGTACATTTTGGCAATACCTTGCGCTCTTCCCTCCCCTTCCAACCCCTCTCCTGCTGGTTCCTTTCCTCTGTTACACTTCCAAACTATCCTCCTTTTCCCAATCCCCCTAGCACTCCCATCCCCTGCCCTAAAATCCCCTGCAATACTCCTTTTTTAAATAGGACCCCTGTCCCTTTAAATTGTCTTTGCCTTCTCTACCTCACTTGAACTCCCCTCTCCCCCCCCCCCCCCCCCCCACACACACACACAACCTATCTTGCTGCAGGTCATGAACAGGCTTCCTTCTTCTCTTCTACCTACAGGGATTAGATCCACAAAGGCAGACTGCTTGCCTCTGTAGCCCCTTCTCTTCTGCCCGCAGGGGATCCACTCCCATGGACAGATAGAATGGGAATTTGCCGCAATCACTGTCATCCTCTTCTCTTCTGCCTGCAGGAGATCGTCTCCCTGCAGGCAGACAAGCGTCACTGCCATCATTGTGGCAACTTGTTTGAGGAGGGCAATGCCCTTCTCAACCCCCCAAACAATGCCCATATTGGGAGGGGGCATATTACAATGGATTTATGTGGTTTCTAGACTTGGAAACTACATAAATTCCACTAATCAGGAAATTCAGGAAATCCCCTGCTTAAACGCCCCATTGCTATCCTAACTTTATGCAATTTTGCAATCCAGTCAGTAGCCGAATATTTCCACTAACTGGAATGCAAAAGAGCAATGTGGTGAAATCAGATATTCAGGGCCAGTCGCCCGATTTGCACAGGCTCAGAATAGCTGCTTTAACAGTGCTTGCAGCTGCCATTGAAAATGCCCCCTTTGCTTCCATCCCCATATGCCTTATGACAAAAAACTACTGATCATTTTAGTAGCTGCGCTCTGGCCCAAATCCATCCTGTTTATATCCTTTTGAAGGTGCGGTCTCCAGAACTGTATATAGTACTCCAAATGAGGTCTGACTAGAGACTTCTACAAAGACACTATCACCTATCACCTCCTTTTTCCTGCTGACCATCCCCCCTCTCCTCATGCACCCAAGCATCCTTATGGCTTTTGTCATTACCTTTTCTATCTGTTTGGCTTATTGTGGTTTTTTTGCAGCCCAAATGTATGTCCCTGCTTGTTTTTAGCATTAAATCTTAGTTGCCAAATTTAATACTAGGCCTTGACAAATTTTCGTAGGATCTAGGAGCCAGCCCAAAGATCTAGGAGCCGGACTTATGAACAACAGGAAAATTTATTTATTTATGCATATTCATAAATCACTCATTCATGGTGTGCTCAAAGTGATTTTATAACAAGCTAATTATTACAGCAGTTTAAACATAAAATAAATGTTAACAGACACAGGTAAAAGAAGTCATAAAATAACATTTCGAAAAGGTTTAGTCAACAACAAGAGTTGATAGGTCACTGGAGGCCTATGTGGAGCAAACTGCAGAAGATAATGGGGGATTGAATAAGACTTTCCGTAGTGTGCCCAGCAACTACAGCCTCAGCCTTTCTCCACCAACCCCCCTCCCCCCTCCCCAGGACCATCTCACCATTCACCTCCTACGCATCCCAGCAATAGCCTCTTTCAAACTTTTGCTTCTTTCCCCCTGCCATCTAAACTACTCTAGAGAGATTCCACAAAGCTTAGTTAAACTGATACACACCAATTGATCAAGTTATGTTGCTGAAAGGAAATCCATAAGGAACTGAAATGTCTAGTGATGGAAGTTCTATATAAAGAGTTTTAGCAACCACCTCATTCTAGTAAGGTTGTGTGTCACAAAGAAGTCATGGTTTCTTGTTCATACAGGCAGCAAATCCAGCATACATCTATCCCTCACTGCACAATCTGGCTGTTATCAACTGGAACCTGAGGCTTGCTAGGAGGAAGATGTGGCTATCTTGATTCAGAGGAAGCTTGGTTAATAACTTGGTTAATAACTAAGCAGTTAAACATCCATGTAGTCATCATCCTAGGAAGCTAAGCAAGATGGACCCTTGCAAGTTGGAGAAGTTAAAATAGCAGTAAAAGAGAGAAAGGAAGAACATAGTCTGAGCAAAATAGATACCCATATTATATGAAGCAATGAGTGGGCAAATTCTCTGTATTTGTATGTTATCTATTGCAACTATAAACACAGCAGAGTAACAAATAGCACTGATGACAGGCAACCAAGGTGCTATTATCCACAGAATGCAGGTAAACCATCATAACAACAAAGAGGTGCTTCTGATCGGATCCTGAGGAGAGACAGATAGAAAGAGCCAAAGGAGAATATGAATGCTAAACCTTCCCAAGAAGGGGAACCTCAACCAATAGAGACATTCAAGGAATGGGAAGGCTTAAGATACCTCTCTCTCATTCCCCATTCAAGGCAATGCCATTCCAGTGGGCGGCAACCACGATAATAAGAAGCACATGCCATAGGGAGGAGACAAACTGCGAGTGACAGCTATTGAAAATTGCTGGATAGCATGATGCAGCATTCTAGTTATTCTCAGTAATTGCTCTCCAGGACAGGTTTCACTCTCAGATAGGGCCTTCAGATAGGTCTCAGCAGGCTGGCTTCTCATCTTCAGACAGGATCCTCAGGCAGAAGTAGGGACGGCCCAACCATTAGGCAAACTAGGCAGTTGCCTAGGGCAAATGCTTCTTAGAGGCAGCAAAAAGTAGCAGCAGTCAAAGCAAAACAATAGATCCTGACAGGTACACAAACTCAAAGAGCCTTCAGCACATTCTTTTACCTGCAGGGAGAGTGGACCCATACAAAGCAAAGTTTAATATTTGAAAGTACGATGTCCAAAAATGCATTTTTACAGGATTGTTTAGATGGGTGGTGCTGCGATGATCTCGAGGGGAGGGGCATAAGGCTGAAGGTTTTCCAAGGGTGCCCAATATCCTTGCACCAGTCCTGGGCAGAAGGCATCTCACCCTTAGGAAGGATCTTCAGATAGAGTTCAGCAGGTTAGCAGGATGGCTTCATTGCTCCAGCATTTTCAGTAGCTAGAGCAGTACCTAAATCAGGGGTATCGTTTGCCTTTCCATGATCCCTCCTTACCATCAAGGGCTTCTACATTGGGTAGAGGTGGTAGAGGTAAACGAGATGTTGATTGTCTGAATTCTCCAGAGGAGGATAAAGTTGATGTCCATGACAGGGGCTCTGACATCAATAAATGACTGCATCATGATCAACATGAGTTGTTCTATATTATCATTTATATATTGAGAAGTCATGACATGGGCATACTATCTTTGTCCTCATGGATGCTATGCAATTATGCACCATGCTGGCATAGCTTTGCAGTCCTGCCATTTGATGGTCCTTGAAATGGTAATTTTCAATTGGTCCTCTTCACCCTCTGGCTAGACAGTTACTCCAAAAAGGAATATGGCTTAGGCTTCTGGGACTCCATGATAATCACAAGCATTCTAGTGACAGGTGCAAGCAGGGTTGGCATCTGATGCAGCAAGGGACCAAGTAAGGTTAAGGTTTGGTAGTAGCCCTTAAAGGTTGATAGTGGTATCAGCTGTGTCCCCATGGCGCTGGATGAATGTCTGTACCTCCCCAGCTTCAGTCCTCTAAATAGCTCCTCTGTTTTGGGGGATATACTGGACCTTAGCTTTGAAGGCAGCAATCTCAGAAGCAGGCACAAGCAAACTAGGGTCTGTGAAAGAAAGTTAAGAAGAATAATGCCTCTTTTCCACTGAAGTTGTTTTGGAGAGCCTTTAAGGAAGAATACACTTCTCAGGTGATACCCTAATCTATCCATCACTACTTATCATCCCTTGCAGGGGTGGCTCAAGGTAATCTGCTGCCTGAGACGAAGGATGAGATGGCGCCCCCACCCTGTAGAGGGGAACGGGACTTTCTCAAAACTCCAATCAGGGACTGAACCAAAACAAAAAGCCAATTAGATTATATGGAGGAAATGCAAGATGTTTGCACACCGATGAACTAAAAGAGAGCAAGAACCACAGCACAGTTTATAAAACGAAATTATAACTCATTTTTATTTTGTTGTTATAAACTGCATTATGGTTCTTGCTTTTTCTTTTTCAACATATATTTTGCATCCACAGGACCACCTTCAACAGTGGGTGCAGAGCAGAACCAGGAAATTTATCCACAGAACTCAATATCTTAAAAATAAATCTGATTCTGATCATCTCACTAACAACAACAATAACCATTCTCCAGTACCAGGCATATCGTGAACTAATATAAAACCCTACAACAAAGTCACTGAGTATCTATAGAGCAAATCTACCATACCATGCCATATCAGCACCTACTTCCAAAACTCACATAAAGAGCCTATCTAAAAAAAGCATCGCTGTAAATACTACAGTGGGCCCTGGAACATCTATACACCTATATGAAAAGCTGAACATGTCAAATTACTACAGTACAATATAGATCTTTATGTACAAACTTCATGTTAACAGAACACCTGGGCTCAGTCACACACTCAGAACACAGACCCTCATCAAGTACAGAATAAGTGACTTACAATCTAAAGTAAAAATAAAAATATGTAGACAAAATTTAAAGTGAAACCCCAAGAAGTCAGACTCCGCATGCAGTGCAACGTCAGACAAATAAGAGATGCAGTTCCCCCATACTGTGTAAAACATAAAGATAGCACAAAGTCCAATCACTAAAATGAAATAAAATTATTTTTTCTACCTTTGTTGTCTGATCATTTTATTCTCTAATCATGCTGGTCCCGATCTGAGGCTTCTGCTTTCCTCTCTTCTCTTAGCTCTCTTTCTGTGGTCTATGGTCCACCTGCCATTTCTTATCTCTTCTTTTGTTTTCTTCACTTCCTTCCATCAGCCTATTTCCAGTCCCAGTAACCCTCCCCAGTATCAGCTCCCTTTCCAGTCCTCCCCTCTCCATACCTTCCAATGTCAACTGCCTTGCATTTACAGACCTGCCTCTGGTGTCCATTCCCTTCCAGTCCCCCTCCTTCCCCACTGTTTAGCCCCTTCTAGTCCAAATACCATCACAGGTATCAGTTCACTTCCACTCCCAGTGCCACTCCCCCCGTCAGCTCCCTTCCACTCACCATACCTTCTGTCCATTCCCCTTCCAGTACCAGTACCATCCCCAGATGTCAGCTCCCTTCCAGCCCCCTCCTTCCCCGTGTCAGTTCCCTTCCTACCCCCACCTCCCCCCATGTCAGCTTCCTTCAAGCCCCCATCTCTCCCTCCATGTCAGCTCCTTTCCTGCCCCCTCCTTGCCCTGGCAGAACATCTCAGCATCCATTCCCTTCCAGTCCCATTCTCCCATCCCCCCGCATCAGCCCATTTGTAGCCTTAGTCCCCAGTTTTCTTTCAGGTCCAGCAGCTCTCTCCTCCCCCCATCAGCCCATTTCCAGTCCCAGCCTATTTCCAGTCTTAGCTCCCCATACCAGCCCACTCCAGTCCTAGCTCCCCCAACAGTCCATTACCAGTCCTAACTCATTTCCAGTGCTAGCTCCCCAATCATCAAATTTCCAGTGCTAGCCCCCCCCATCAGCCCATTAAGTCCTAACACCCCCAATCAGCCCATTACCAGTCCTACCCCCCCCCCAATGAGCCCATTTCCAGTTCTAGCCCCCCAGTCTACCCATTTCTTCTAACTCCCCCAATAGCTGCTTTCCGGTCCTAGCCCCCCCCCCCCCCAGTCCGCTCATTTCAAGTCCTAACTCCCCTGATCAGCCCATTTCCAGTCCTAGCCCCCCCAAGTCTACCCATTTCCAGTCTTAACTCTCCCAATCAGCCCATTTCCAGTCCTAGCCCTCTCCCATCAGCTCATTGTCAGTGCTAGCCCTTTCATCAATCCACTACCAATTCATACTCCCCCTCAATTAGCCCATTACCAGTCCTAAAACCCCCCAATAAGCCCATTTCCAGTCCTAGCCCCCCCCCCCGTCTGCCCATTTCCAGTCCCAACTCTCCTGATCAGCACGTTTCCAGTTCTAGCCCACCTAATCAGCCCATTTCCAGTCCTAGCCCCCCCCCCATCTACCCATTTCCAGTCATAACTCCCCCAATCAGCCCATTTCCAGTCCTAACCCCACAATCAGACATTTCTGCATTTTTGGGGCTACCCCCCCCCCCCATCAGACCATTTCTGGGGCTATTCCCTCCAGCCCAGCCCTGCCCTTCCAGTACAAGCCCCCCCCCCAGACCAGCCCTGCCAGTCCAAGCCCCCCTCCCCCCGATGGAAGAGCCCTTCTTAAATCGGCATCCCGGCTCAACTTTGCAGAGCCGTGGGAAGGAAAAGCATTTCTCTTCTTTCCCATGGCTCTATTATAGTTATTTTATTTAGACAGTTTTTGTATACCACCTTATCCTTCAATCAAAGTGGTCACAGCACAATTGGGGGATACATTTAACACGCAGGGATATGAGACACATACACTAATACTTACAGGGAACATGGGCAATGGAGGGTTAAGTGGCTTGCCCAAGACCACAAGGAGCACCTGTGGGACTAGAAACCCCAGTCCTTCCGGCCCAAGGTTGCTGTCCTCTAGTGGGATTTGAACCCCCGACCTTCCGGCCTGAAGTACCTTGCCCCAACCACTAGGCTACTCCTCCCTGGTCGAGACAGGAAATGCCCAGATTACTCTCAGCACCGGTGGGCTCAACTATAACAGAGCCGCGGGAAAGAAGAGAAATGCTTTTCCTTTCTGCGGCTCTGCAAAGATTAGCTGGGGCACCACAAAGGCTCTTCCAGGGCAGTGGGAAGGGGGGCGGGGCTGCTGATGCAGCAGCAGCAGTTTGTCCTGCAGTTTTTTGGGGGGGTTTGTTTTAAACTTTGAAGGCTGAGTGAGGCGGTCTTTTTGGGAGCATTTTTTTGCTGCCTCCAAAAGTTGATGCCGAGGTCACCGCCTCACTCAGCCTCATTGTAGAGCCGCCCCTGATCCCTTGCCCCACAAAGGACATCCTTCTCCACCGTCTCACTTCCCACACACATACATACAGAAGACACTCCCATGTTTCCTCCAATCATTAAAAAATTTGGACTAGTTGAAGCCCATGCTGAATCCTTATATCTATTACTCCTAATGAGGAAATTTGTGTGTATGTGTCCATTGCCCATGTTCCCTGTAAGTATTAGTGTATGTGTCTCATATCCCCACGTGTTAAATGTATCCCCCAATTGTGTTGTGACCGCTTTGATTGAAGGATAAGGCGGTATAAAAAACTGTCTAAATAAATAAATAAAATAAACAGTACAAACAAAAGAAACAGACAATCATTGATTGTTTATTTATTACTTGATTGTCTTACACTATTAATTTATTTATATGTTTATATATCATGAGTATCATTTTTTTAAATTAACATTATTGATTTTAATCGTTGGTGATTTTAATTAATTGTTATTTATGTCTACTATTCTGTGTTTTTGAGGCTTCTGACCCCCTGATGAAGACAAAGCCGAAACGCGAAAAGGCACCTCAACAATAAAGGCTTTTAGACACAGCAGTCCTCTTGACTGTGAGAGTATGTGCTCTTGGACAGGACATTAATTGCCAGGAACATGCTGGTCATGACCACAACAGCTAACACAGAGGCTTTGCACATAATGTGTATTACAAATGCACGTCAAATGCACAGCTTTATCGGGATTTATTAAAAAGACCCCTTAGATGGCTAGTAGGAATGTACACAGACAAAAAATATTCAGTTCAGTTTTACATGTTTTGAATTTTTTCCCAATTGTTAGATTGTTTTCCATTCACTTAACCCAATTATAGGTGAATTGATTTACAGACTAACATATGTTCATTCACTTTGTGGCTGCTACATGTTTTTAAAATGTGCTAATCAACCAATTGTGAGCTAATAATGTACATCCCTACTGGCTAGCGAATATAGCCAGCCAAATTTAGCCATTTTGAAGGGTGGTCTATACACACCCAAAGGATTCCAAATTATCTGGCTTGAGCCCTCCGAAAATTCACTCTATGGTGTTTCGATATAAGACCACAAAGTGAAAAATGCACATAACTCACCCTTTAGTAGAAATCTAGTCTTAAATGTGCCATAATATATGTTGGCAATGTTTAATTATCCAAAGAACCTCGTTTAATTAGTTTTCATGTATTCACTCATTAACCATTATGTTCACAGCAGCTGTAACACTGCAATATTGTCCAGCAAAGCAACTGGCTTATTGTTTGCCCATTTCCATTGTTTTTAGTGTCAGAAAGCTACCAAAATGGACAATATAAGGAATTAATTTCATTGGCCTGAGCATAATGAACCATTCCAATGAGCTGCCTGTTTGTATCGTGATCTTTCTCTGCATTGTTTCCACAGTCTTGCCTAGACTGAATTTGTGCCTTTGACTGACAGAATGCTATAAAAATATTAGAAGAGGTTGAAAAGGCCTTCACAGTTGAAATTTCAAAGCCATCATCTCAGCAGAAAGTCATTTTTGTTTTGTCAGTTTCATAGCATGGAGAATGATGTACTCCATAGTTGCATTGTTTAAACACAAAAAGCCAGATCTAATGTTTGATTGTCTTCTATTTTGGACTCACCCGTTAACCTAAGCCAATTGTCCCTGAGTGCTCCAGCAGAGGGCGGAGGCTAAGAACTTTATAGATCAGAATTTCTACCATTTCAAACCACCTGTCACATATTTAGTAAATAACGGAGTTTAAACGTGATCCTTTCACTAAAATATATATTTCTGCTTTGTGGAGTTTGCAGTGTTGCCATGAATTAAAAAGATTTATTTAATTTCCACAGCGTACTCTGCTCTGGCAAATGGTAATTTACTTTAAAGGGCAGCAGACCTCTGCGAGAGATAGTAATGACAGTTTTAGGACTGTAAGAGTGGGCCATGCTTTGGATTGATCATACAGAAAAGTATGTAAGAAAGAGATTTCAGGCCCCTTTTACTAAAGCTTGTTAGTTGGTTAACGGGTGTTTTAATGCACAGCAATAGGATGTCTGGAACACAAGTGCATGAAGGGATCCACAGCAACAGGCTAAAATGCTCGTTAACCGGCGATTGCAAGATGGGCTGGAGAATGGCCGGAGAGCGTGCGTGGAAAGCACATTACCGCTAGAGCCCAGGAAATTGCTGTACATGCAGTGGCAACATGGCTCTTAATAAGGGTTCACCTTCCGGCCTGAAGTACCTTGCCCCAACCACTAGGCTACTCCTCCCTGGCCGAGACAGGAGTCGTTAAGTGAACCCTCATGGTGGAACACACATTAGGAAAACCTAGCGCGCGTTAGTTGCTGCGAGCTTGCATTTCTTTGCAATTAGCATGTATTTTATTGGCATGTTAATTGCAAATATTCAGTGGGCTTTAGTAAAAGGGGCCCAATGTTTAACTGAAAGTATTTAGCTAAAATCTTGAGATGCTGCTGTAGTTTTGATGTCAACGTGGGCACTTCAACCAGTATCAAGATATATATATATAAAAGACACATTGAGATATTGATATGTACTTTAAAGTGTCCCAGGTATGCCAAGAGGACAGTAGGTCAGGAAGAAGAGTGGCATCAATATCCCAAAGAATATAGAGTATAATGTTATGAAGTCCCACCTAGTTAATGTTTTTTTCACGTGCCTAAGTCAAGCCTGCTTTTCTTTAAAGAATACTAATGTAAGTGGCCAAATTCATGTGTTGATCTAAGGAGTGAGCTGGTGCAAATGCCTGTGCCTAGATTCGTGAAGAATAGGCATAAACTATAATATTTTATAATTTATGCGTGTACTTGTGCACCCACATTCCACCTAAATTCTGTTCATCTACATACCCACAGTGAACGTATGCGCCATATTTCTGTTTCCTGGCCACTCTTTCAGTTGCACTTGTAGATCTCACACATAACTCATTAAAATACTGTGATTTATACAAGCAAATGGTGCATAATTTTAAGCAGCTCCTTATAAAATTAACCTCTGAATGCAGAGCAAGGAAGCAAAAAGTGTAGCATAATACTGTGATATACAGAGTAAGCTTTAAGACAGCAAATACAATAAGAAAATCCTAAGGCATCCAGAGAGGGAGAGAAGATTTTTTTCTTCTTTATTGTTTTTATTTTATTATATGTATATATTAATATATATATATATATATATATATATATATATATATATAGAGAGAGAGAGAGAGAGAGAGAGAGAGAGAGATAGGTCCAATATTCTAAAAGGCCAATATACAAATACTACAGTAGATGGATTTTAGCTGCTGTGAATATCCGAGTAGAGCACTGCTATCCAAGTAAGTGCCAACTGTATCTGGAGAGTAGCAAGTTTCAGCCAGCACTCATTTGGTTTTCATTGTAGGACAGTTTTTCGTACAGCTTAAGTTATCCGGATAAGTGCTGACTGAAAATTGTGCCAGCCGGATAAAGTTACATCCAAAAAGGTGCACGACATTTAGGGGTATGTTTACTAAACTGCGATAATCGTGAATAACGCGCGTAACGTACACTTAACGATCGTTCGCACATCATAACGCACGTTCTGACGTGTGAACGATCGTTAAGTGTACGTTACGCGCGTTAACCGCAGTTAACGATCGTAAACCCCCGCGGCACATTAAAACACTGCAGAAGGTGGAGAATGGGCGGAGAGAAGGGGTCAATGGGCGGAGAGTGGGCGGGGAGAGGCTCCCCTCACACTAACGCGCTGAATTGCAGAGCTCAATTCCAACGTGAATGAAAACCTGTCGTTAAAGGCATATTAAAGGGAAGAGAAACCATTTCCGTCAGCAATGTACAGCAAAACCGGGGAAACCTACGAAACGTGAGCAGTGTGATACATGTGCACAGAACAAAATTTCAAATAAAACGTTAAAATGACCACAAGAAACAGTGTAAAACTTATAATTCAGCTGGGCAACAGTGATAGCAATGGACAACAATAAAAAAACACTCCCAGGAAAGCTCCAAAAAAAGAAATGATTTCATTTTATTGGAGCTTTCCTGGGAGTGTTTTTTATTGTTGCCCAATGTTATCATTGTTGCACAGCTTGGTTATGGGTGTTTGCCCCTTTTTTCGAGGTCTTTTTTGAGGTTTATGTGCGCTTTTGTCTCCATACAAGGTAAATGAGCCCACAGTACAATTGTGCAGAGCAGGGGTTCTGACTCATCAGGCCAGTTTTCCTATCTCCAGGGACTGCACTGTCTCTGTGGCCACAGTGTGGTGCAACGGACACAGCCAGTGCCTGTAAGACCAGAGGGTCACAGGTTCAAATCCCAGCTGGGGCTCCTGCCAACCCAGTCCCCATAGTTTTACCCACCACTAAACAGTGATAGTAAAGACACTCCTTTATTGCAGAGAACATATGCATGGTTAATACGCCTATATTTTACCACACCAAACACAGACACCATACACAGGCGCATTACCTAGAGCAGAGTCCCGCAAATGCAGTCCTGGAGGGCCCCACACCATTCAGGTTCCATGCTGCCTCTAATAAAGATGCCTGTGCTGCATATCTATGCACCACCCCCATGGTATGCAGATGTAGCTCATGCATATTTATGAGGGACAGCATGAAAACACGAACAGTGTTTGGAACACCAGGACTGGAGTTGGGAAACTCTGCCGTAAAGCAGCAGCCAACAGGGGCAGACACACCCACCCACACACCCACAGGCCCCATTGGCCAATGCCTCCTGGAGAGGCAGGACATTGGGCCCTGCCTGTATCTCCCAATACTAGCAGTTGCATACCTTAGCAATGCCACCCTACACCTGGGTATATGGTACACAGCTATCAAACGTTTCCTATGATAACTGGCAGATATCAATTCCTACGTTAAGCACATTTTGCTCATTGAGCCCCACCATAACAATCATTCTGATGTCTGCGGTGTGTGCTGCAGGTCTGGTCTCTGATAGTGTTTACCACCCTGGGGAGTGACCCCCAACAGTATTGCGTACCATATCCATGCCTGTACTGTGCCCAGGACTGGTGTGGTGGGTATGGCTGCTGGACTCCTCTATAGTAGCACAATGCTGGCATAGATGTGGGGGTGGCTGTCTGTCTATCCAGTGTATGGTGGCTGCAAACACCTTCCACAGCCCACACTGCCAGCAATGTTGCCAGTATTGGGCTGCCAATGTGCATAATGAGGAGCAAGGTACCATGGGTATAGGCCGGACAGGGTGGCCTAGCCAGGGTGCATCTGCACAGGGCATAGGGCACTGACTGGGACATTTTAGTGCCCGGCCACCACCTACACAGACAGGGTGACCTCAGTATGTCCTGCTGAGAGATCACTCTCTCCCTGACTGTGCAGTGACCACAGCATGGCTAGGCACCCCCATAGTGCTATTATAGTATTTCTCTCATGTGATAGATATGGGTTTCCTTTTAGGGCCCAGTCACTGATCTATCTGTTTGCTGTGTATGCTGACATCCCAGTTCTGGGTGCATGCATCTCTACTGGGCACATGGACTAACTAGCAGGCTGTTTGCAGCTGGTATGTGTCTTGATGGAGTGGCTTGCAGGGTGCAGTGGCTGATGGCTTGCAGCAGGAGCATATCAGATGGTGGTGGGGTGCAGCTTACCATATCCAGGCCTAATGTCTGTCTGCTATTGTGTTATGGATGTATACAGAGCTGCATTGACTGCCCTGTGGGGTGTCTGTTCCTCAGCAGGACTGGGGTTGATGTTCCCCTCTACTGCCACCTTTGCAGGGAGGTAGAATGTGGATGTATTGTTAGGAGACCCTGTTTGCCACCCTTGGCCCGGGGGGGGGGGGGGGGGCATGGCTGCACCTGACTGAAACAGACAGAGGTATCCAAGGTGTTTCTGCAGAAACTACCTATCTCACACATTAACACTGCTTTGGACCTGCGCCATGGCCTCTTTCAGCCATGGACGGTGCTGTGGACCTGGTGCTGGGCGCCTCACTGCACCCTCAGGGTGAGCACAGTACCCGCACAATGTGACGGTGTGTAGCTACTCTGTGCCAGTACAACACACGGTCAGTACCCCCTACCAGGCCGAGGTGCTGTGGGGGTGCATTCCCCATGGTGTGTATCTGTGGACAGCTGATTTGCATGTGCAGTGCATCATGGGTGTGACTGGCACAATCCAACCCTGGGAAAATCCAGCACCTGCTCACAGGCTCTGATAAACCATAGGCCATCACACGTACATCTGTTAGCATAATGCATAGGTGCAAGACACCCTAAAGAGTCTGTAATATAAGGTGCCCACGCTGGTAAAAACACAAGTACCCATGCATGATTGTACGCACGCACCAACGCGCGCAGCTACGCACGGGGCTACGCCCGTACCAACGCACGCATCCTCGCACGCACCAACGTACGTGGCTAGGCACACTCCGAGGGTGTGTTTCTGACACCACTACTCCACGTAAAGAAAAACATGCCTCCTCATTCCCTATGTAATGTACAGGGTGTTGCCTGGGCCAGCCTTCTGCGTTAGGCACACTGGGGACTCGAACCCATGCTGCCTGTAACAGCGGTCAGTACAGTAACCATTATGCTACAGCTCTGTTTCCGTGCTTTGTGTCTGTACGCCTTCTTACGATTAACGCGCAGTAACGCGCCACGGTGCCCTGTAACGCTCGTTAGTTTTTGGAACGAGCGTTAGTGGTAACGATGTACCGCCCATGTCCTTATTTGGGGTTTCTGTCACTACCGCGGCTCCTAACGCGAATTGCACTAACGCAGTTTAGTAAACATACCCCTTAGTCTCTATTTAGCCAACTGAAAATTCCCGTAATCAAACGGACAGGACTACCAATGTTTAATTTATATTTTTGTCGGATCATCTGTTATTGAGGATGCACAAACATACTCATGCTACAGACCGACACAAGCCTTTGTGTTTCAAGCCGGTCGTCTTCGTGGCCCTTTATCAAGCTCCGTATTCCCAATTTCCTGTTCTGACATAGACGCCCTGATGTCATCCAAGGTTTGATGGTGTGGGAGAGAAGAAATTTAATGTTGACATCACTACCATTCACAAAAAGATTAATTCAATGTCCACCATTCCACTTCAGTGTTTAATCCTGTCGGGGCAGTGGAGTGCAAAGTATATATCAATCTTTGCTCCTTGTAGCATAGCTGGCTTTGCCTGTCTCCTCCCCACTTCAATGGGGGGATACTATCTAATACTATCCATCTTAATTGATCAAAGGTATGCATGTGTTGTATACAATGTTGTACCATTGGGGCCGCTACTACCTTAGTAGTTATGCATGACCGATGTTCCTGTAGACGTTTCTTTATGCTCCTGGTATTCATACCGACATACACTTTCGTACAAGGACACAGTATTAAATAAATCACATACGATGAGGTGTAATCTGTAGTATAATGTAAAGAAAATGTCCTATTTGACTGTGGGTCCCTCCATTCTGCACCTTCTATTGTCATGGAGCAAAAGTCACAGGAACCACATGCATGATGGCCAGTTCCTGTTAATGGCTCTGCAGACGAAGGAGACAAGTTGTAACACAAATTCCTTTGGTAGTCTGTGAGGAAGAGAAATTGTGTATGCTTCATGTTGGTGAATGTTAGTGTATAACGCTACGTCTAACGTCACCAAAATATGGTGATCAAGCACTGGAATTTCCCGAAGACAAAAAGTGATAAGAATCACATATATATGACTTTATATGTACTGTCAATGGTTGAAAAAATCGATCACAAAATATCGACAGTAGTTCTAACACCGAGGCTCTGCATGACACTATCAGCCGGCCCAGAGGGTCGACCAACGATTTATGGACCTTAGGGACCATATAAAGAATCGGGTTTTTGGGAAATTTTGGATTCAAAAAATCATATTCCTTAGTGGTGATCCAGGCACATTGCAATGCTACCGTGGTGTAAGATTTAATTTCAGACTGTAACTCAGGTCCCAGGTCTTTACTCAGCATTTGGTAATATTTAGGGTTGCCCAGATGGGCATTTGGTAACATTTAGGGTTGCCCAGATGGGCCAAAACTGTAGCATGATATTTAGTTGTATCCTGGACAACAACTGTCCCCGCTTTATCAGCCCTACAGATTGTGAAATGAGCTGCCTCTCGTAGATCCCTTAGGGCCCTATAAGACCGATAGGTCATGTTAGAAAAAGAGCTCGGTAATGACTCCTCCAAATGACCAAGATCCCTTAACACCAAATTCTGAAAAGTGATTAAAGAAGCATCAGTGCTAACTGGAGGTGTCCAAGTTGATGGATTATTGCAAATGGAATCGTCAATCCTAGATGTCACTTTATCTTGAAAAAATAAAGTCATATGTAACTTTCTGAAAAAACGATGTAAAGCCACTCGCATTTTAAATGCATCAGAGTGAGGAGACGGTATATAAGACAAGCCCAAAGTTAAAACTTGAGACTGCTCATCCATTAAAGGGGTCCCAGACAAGTTGATGACTGTTGTTTCGTCACTGATCAGGTCGTGGGTCCTGTCCAATTGTCTCCTGGTGGATAACGGTATGGTCAGCGATGACGTGGCCGGCCCCTCTGAAAATCCTGTGATGTGGATTGATGACCACTCCTCGATGAGGAACCTCGAGGTTCAGTAGAAGAATCAGAGCTACGGTCTTCGGAAGAGGTCTCGAATGTGACCCTTTTAGAGGCTGCTGACTGATCTGAATCCTGTTGATGCCAAGTATAAACCTGATCTTTGGTGTAATCATCAGTGTCACGATGAAATTTCTTAAGCTTTGAATTTCACACAGTTTCTAAAAAAGGCTTCCTCAGTCACTTCCCCCTTCAACTCCAGTTCTAATTGCTTCACCTGTTCAGCCAACTGGAGTTCTTCTTCCGTCAAACATTCTGTTATAAAGCTATTAGGTCTAGGCCACATTTGTTGAGAATGCCATTCCAAGTTGCATAAAACCTTTTGTCTTCAATAAACATGAGTGGAGGTTTCATGACACGAAGGCCTCTCGGAATCATCTTTTGTTTCAAGTATTGAGTCATTGTAGCAGCGTGCATCTCTACTCTTATGCATAGCTTTCTCAAATTTCGTAATGTCCAGGATCCGACTGCCGGCACTTCCAATGCCATAGTAGAATCCAATAAAGACGGATGTTCCAAAAGTTTTTTAATTGCCGCCTCCGAAAAGGCAAACGTTGTTGTATTAGATAGATCGCCACTTGCTAAAGATGCCAACAATAATGTGGGTAGTTATATTTATTTATTTATTTTATTTATTTACAGTCTCTTATATACCGCGCTATTCGGCCTCAGTGCGGTTTATATGGAACATAAACTCACAACAGGGCGGCAAGCCGCTCTGTGTTTACAGAGAACGGGTACTAAAAACTTGGCTAACAGGGGGGAACTATTTACACATAAGCGTCATATTTAAGTCATATCAGAGGTAGACTGAATTGAGGTTGGAATGCCTGTATATTGGTGTTGCTGTACTAGGATGGGGAGGGGGTTGTTCGTGTGTTGGCTTCCAGGTAGTACTTGAGGAAGAGATGGTGCTTTAATGACTTCCTAAACTGGATTAGGTCAGGAATTGCCCAGATGGTGGGTGCTAGGGCGTTCCAGCATCTGGGCGCACAGAACTTGAAAGCCCTGTTTCTTGTTGATTGGGTGCATTGGGTTATCGCCTTTGGGACTTTCAGTGTATTGACTGCTGCAGATCTTCTGGACCTGTTGAGGGGTATGGTGTGGATAAGGTCGGTGAGGGAAGCAGATGAGAGCCCATTGATGACCTTGAATGTCAGTAGTAGGGTCTTGAATGTGATTCTGCCATGAATCGGGAGCCAGTGCAGTTGTTTCAGGATGGGTGTCACGTGCTCGCTTCTGGGTACCCCGTGTAGAACTCTCGCTGCGGCGTTCATCGCAAGCTGGAGTGGGATCAAGGTGGATTGTGGGAGCCCTTGAAGTATTGCATTTGCGTAATCAAAGTGTGGTATAATCAGTGCTTGGTAAATTGTCCTGAAGTCATCCGGCTCTAGCAGAGCACATATGTGCCCGAGGGTTCGGATCCTGAGGGTTATATATGTAACTTATAAATTCTAAAACCCAAAACAGTGCAACCACTATAATATTACATCCAAAAAGGTGCACAACATTCAGTCTCTATTTAGCCAACTGAAAATCCCCATAATCTAACGGACAGGACTACCAATGTTTAATTTATATTTTTGTCAGATCGTCTGCGCAGAGCCTTGCCTATTGGCCAATTTTTCCGAATTAGACGTCTGTGTTCCATATTAGAATACAAAAAAGCATGCAGCTGATTTAAAATCCCGATAACGAGCATGGGGATACCCTGTCAACTTGATTAATGCGGCATATAAGCGGGCACTCTATAATCATCCTGAGTGGTGGGATGATTCAAGTGATGGGATGATTCAGCCGTCCACACCATGCTATGTTGGAGTGCTTCCATTTATGCCTAATACTGTGGCTATTTCTAAGATTCTCAGATCTCACTGGTATGTTTTAATGTTACATAAATGCTTCCAGTTACCATTAATGTTGGCATACCAACGGAGTTCTAATATTGCGGACCGTATAATCAATACAGATCCTTCGTCTGCAGGGCCATTAACAGGAACTGGCAATCATGCATGTGGCTCCTGCGACTTTTGCTCCATGACAATAGAAGGTGCAGAATGGAGGGACCCACAGTCAAATAGGACATTTTCTTAACGTTATACTACAGATTACACCTTATCGTATGTGATTTTATTTAATACTGTGTCCTTGAGCGAAGGTGTATGTCGGTATGACTACCAGGAGCATAAAGAAACATTTACAGGAACATCGGTCACGCTAAGGTAGTAGCGGCCCCAATGGTACAACACTGTACACAACACATGCATACCTTTGATCAATTAAGATGGATAGTATTAGATAGTGTCCCCCCATTGAAGCGGGGAGGGGACAGGCAAAGCCAGCTACGCTACAAGGAGCAAAGATTGATATATACTTTGCACTCCACTGCCCCGACAGGATTAAACACTGAAGTGGAATGGTGGACATTGAATTAATCTTTTTGTGAATGGTAGTGATGTCATCATTAAATTTCTTCTCTCCCACACCATTAAACCTTGGATGACATCAGGGCGTCTACGTCGGAACAGGAAGTTGGGAATACGGAGCTTGATAAAGGGCCATGAAGACGACCGGCTTGAAATACAAAGGCTTGTGTCGGTCTGTAGCATGAGTATGTTTGTGCATCCTCAAAAACAGATGATCCGACAAAAATATAAAGTAAACATTGGTAGTCCTGTCCATTAGATTAAGGGAATTTTCAGTTGGCTAAATAGAGACTGAATGTTGTGCACCTTTTTGGATGTAATATTATAGTGGTTGCACTGTTTCGGATTTTAGAATTCATAAGCCAGATAAAGTTGGCACCATCCTTGCTCCACCCATAGACCACCCCTGTACTAACTGGATAGTGCTGGGGCAGTCTGTGAAACTATTTAGCAATGTTATCTGGATAGTGTGACTGAATATCTCAGTGAATATCCTTTACTAGACAGCCTCCTGTCGGCCAATTATCTAAGTGTTTTGAATATCATCGTATATTGATGCAGGAGAGAGGTAAGACAGTAGAACTAGATCAAGCAGCACCAGCAAGAGTGAGAACAACACAGCAAGATGCTAAGAGCAATAGGTTTAGACATTGATTCAGTGGGGGTCAACACTCAATGGTCTTCCCATTGGTATTCAGTGGGCAAGAAGCCACCAAAGATATGAAATGTAGCTGTACGCACAGTCCTCTTGCTGCTGTCATGGAAATCTCAGGATACCCAGTAGAGACAAGTTTATTTTAATGAAGACCAACTTTTCCACCAACTCCAGTTCCAGCTGTAATTGATGTTGACTCACCATATCTCCTGGCATTGAGGATACCTGTTAACTAGGCATGCTGATTGGTGGACAAGAAAGGAAATTTTAGACAACTTTGGCAAGTCCTGGCCAGATCACAGCCAGATGTGGCTAAAGTTACACAGGAACGTCATACGGCCTTCTTAGTGGTTCGTTCATGCGTGTTAGCCATAGGTGCATTGTTTTATCTTAAATTTCCTTGTAAATGTCAGATAACTTTTCAGGGTAAATGTTATTTGTTTTTTGAAGTGGATCAATTGGTGAAATTTTTGGAAGAGAGGGAATAATTATATTATGTTTTGTATAATATCGTTGTTCTCTTGACTATGTATATTTGAGCTTTAAGTATATTTCAGTCTATATGTTTATTGTTTGTATGAAGCTGCTCCTTGATGTGGACTTGTGATTATGCTACTTGTGTTAGTGTAATTTTTCTTTTTGCATCTGTGCTTATTATCACGGAATAAACTTTATTAAAAAAAAAGAAAAGTTCTGGCCAGATTATGGTTGTGTCCGCAGTATATCAGGATGTCTGTGGCTATGATCTTGATTGGCTATCCAAATTACTAAGTGATTAAAGTCTGTACAAGGATCTCCTTTGGGGGGGGGGATACAGGCTTATGTTGCCAATTGTTAATGACCTATATTGTATATTTTGATATTATTGTTTTATTCTTTTACATTACGTTACTTTTATACTAATGCTATTTACTTTCAATGATTGTAAACCACTATGATGGACTATATTATCACTAGCTCAAGAGGCATATTAAATAATAAATTAAATTAAACTAAACTAAACTTAGGACTTCTGTCAGAAGAGCCCTGGGGAGATGATTCCTGAGGGAAGGGGAGAAAGTAGCAGCTGACAGGATGCTGTTGATGTTACTTTCCCCCTCCGCTTGTCCTTCTTCCTCATGTGTTTAAATTCCTGCATCCTAGCCAACAGCGGCTCCTTCCACTAAGCTAGAGCTTTGGACTGGAGAACAATCTACTTGTGGATTAGCATATAAGAATCCAGCCATGTTAGGGGTTTTAGCTGATTTTGAGGTTGCATTTCATACAGATTAGCTCCTATGCCATTTCTTGATCCTGACAAAAACCCTCTAACTTCCAACTCTCCCAGAGTTGAGCTAGCCCAGGATGTCCATGGTCTCCATAACATCCTTGAAGGGCTTCAGGAATACAGCACCTGAGTCATATGTAATGAATACTGACACCCCAGATGGTGAGTGATCCAAACCTACGTCAACTTCCATGGACAATTCATGAAGGGTATTCATCTGCTCCACTAATCATGAACTATATAGAATGACATCTCATGACAGCAACCTGAAGCAGGTACTGTATTTCACAACCATCTCAATTGCTTTCTACTGTTGTAGCTGCTGCCCACCCTTCACTCTCTGACTGATATGCCTAGCTATTTTCCTGAATCTCTTATCAGATCCCACAGGATAAAATTGCTGCTCACCCTCCATGCTCCTCAACCCAAGGGTATCCTTTACAGCAAGATGCAGCATGTGCACAAAGCATCAATTCTCTTTATACCCTCCACTTCAGATTACCCTCATCATGTTGCTATTACTCTCAGTAAGAGAAAAAACCCAATAATATTCAAGTCTCTCCACAAGCAGAATTTGGAGGTGAGGGTTTATTGCTCTCCATATTTTAGGACTGAATCTACTCATGGTCATAGCAATCAGTGCACAAGAGTAAGTGGCAGGTAGGTAAGGGGTAGATGGGCAGGAACTGCAGTGCTCAGGGATTCCTGCTTTCCCTGATAGTGCAGGCCATTGACATTCAGAGCATGCTCAATACTACCAACTGTTAATGATGAGATGAATTCTAATGTTAGAGATGAGAAGAAAGGGTGAGAATGATAGGAAGGATATATATACACCTTCCTGCCCAAGCATGTGTATGCCAAAGATTTTTGGCCTTATTTGTGTTCATTCAAATATATGGTTTATGGTTTATTAAAAATTTTCTATACCACCCTTCAGAATAGCAGAGCGGTGTACAATAATAAAATCAAATTTAAAAAGGCAAGGAATGCCAATAAAATATATAGGAAAAGTGAGAAAATAAAAAAACAGAGTCCTAGTGAGGGGGAGAGGGGAAGAGCCAGAGGAGGGAGGGAGGGAGGGGAGGCAGAGATTCTAGGCCCCACATGGAGAGTCAAAAGCAAGCTGAAAGGGATGAGTTTTAAGGTGGATTTAAAGTTGGGAAAAGAAAGCTCCAGACGTATATCAAGGGGGAGTGAATTCGAGAGGCTGGGACCAAAAAAAAAAAGTATACATAAGTTGTATCTGCTTAGTTAGTCTTCGGATGCCAAAATATTTGTGCTTTGATTTCATTTGTTCCCATTAAAGTCTATGGAGGAAACTGTTTTACAATGCAACAGTCAAACCTGCTTGAAACTTAATGGAAGCATCTGTATCAGCACTACAAGCCATCAGAAGTGTCATAAACCCCCCTTCAGAAATGTCACAAGAGGGGAGAAGAATACATATAGTGGCAGGAAGAGTACCAGAAACAGAAACATGGAAATAAGACATCAGATAAAGACCATACAGCCTATCTAGTCTGCCCTTTCCTACCAGCAACTAAGCTCTACAGTCCCTGTTTTAACTTTACAGATCTGGGTTTATCTCATGCTTTCTTGAAATCAGATATTATTTTTATTTTATTTATTTATTTATTTTTATTTCTTATATATAGCGCGCTTTTAATCAGTGCGGTTTACAAATGAACAATTCAAACACAATGATACAGTCAGCATTGGTTTTTTACAATGAACAGGGTACAAAAAACTTGGCGGTAAACAGGTAAATATTGTCCTCGAGAGGCTATTTCATACATCTACCACTCTTCCCATAAAGAATCATTTTCACAAATTATCCCTATACCCTTTCATCTTCATCCTATGCCCCCTCATTGCAGCGCTTTCTTTCAATTGAAAAAGACTCTCCTCCTGTGAATTTATGCCACGGGGGTATTTAAACATCTCTATCTTATCTCCCCTCTACTGCCTTTCTTCCAAAGTATACAAATTGAGATCTTTAAGTCTCTCCCCATATGCCTTATGATGAAGCCCAGTGACCATCTTGTTTATATCCTTTTGAAGGTGTGGTCTGCAGAAATACAACAATACTCCAAATGAGGTCTCACCAAAGACTTATAGAGAGGCACTATCACCTCCTTTTTTTTGATGACCATTCCTCTCCCTATGCACCCAAGCATCCTTCTGACTTTTACTGTCACCTTATCTATCTGTTTAGCCATCTTAAGATCATCAGAAATAATCACTCCAAGGTCCCGTCCTTCTTTCATTGTCAGAAGTATTAAACCCTCTATGCTGCACTGCTCCCTTGGATTTTTGCATCCCAAATGCATAACCCTGGATTTTTCAGCTCTAAATCAGTGGACTTTGATTTCATCATCTGGGGTTATGTGAAATTTCACTTGTTAAAATGGGGTCATATGGAATATGGGGTACGGGTGGAGAATGGATGTGGAAAACTGACAGTATGCGGTATGTTACCACATGCTAAGGGGCATGTTTACTAAGTTGGGCTAATAGTTAGCATGCACTATTAGTAACTAGTCCAGCTCAGTAAACATGCCCCTAATTGTCACAGCTACTGCTAGAGCAGATGCATTTAAAACTACCTCAAGAGATGGCATTAAGTGTAGCAGCACTACTGGCAGGCAGGTGTGCCTAGTGTCCAAAAAAATATCCTGATTGTCTCCCCCAAGCACATAGCTTTCCCAATGTCAGCCCCTACCCTCTGAGTGCATGCAATGACTGCCATTGTGTCAATGCTGACTTCTGGCAACCCAGCATCCCTAGGTTTTCTTGGGAAGGTGTGACTAGAAGTAGCTTTCCAAGCCTTTCTTCCATGGCAATGGAGGGTAAAGTGACTTGCTTCAGGCCACAAGGAGTGCCAGTGGGAATTGAATCCTAGTTAGTCACCAGGCTGCTGCTCTAACCAGTAGGCTACTCCTCCACTAGAGCCCCTGCATGCACATACCTCCTAGGATTGCATCCCCCTCAATGTCATTCCCTATCCCTGAGCATATAGCCCCTTTAGAACACCTCTCCCAATCACAATCTCCCCAAGACTATCACGCAACCCATCACCACCTCCCCAATCCCGCCAGCACTTACTGTGGGATCCTTGGTGGTCTACTAGATGTGCAATCACTCCTGCTCTGAAGACCCCTGTAGTGAGGCCTGCAGCATCCTGGGGATATAGTCGAGCCTTATGATCGCACACAGGGGCAGGTACCATAGCACCAGGATGGGGGATGGACCCCCTGTAGTGAGGCCTGCAGCATCCTGGGGATATGGCTGACCTTTATGATCACACACAGGGGCAGTGCAGCCTTCAGTCAAGATCTGTCAAGTTACCCTGTTACTCCAGGAAAACGAATCTTACTCCAATATGTAGATGACTTGCTTTTAGCCACCAACAATGAAACTGGCTGTGTGCAAGTTACCCCAAGAACCTCAAGCTGCTAGCCCTTAACAGGGCAAATACAGCCCATCCAGATTTTGGATGCCAGATGGGCCGGACATGCACTGATCAGAATTAGTCTCCAAGACAGTAATTTTATGACGCAGTTCTAGGTTAAAGCACATTTTTATAAAGTCAAGTACGTAAGTATTAGACTTTATAAAACATGTGGAAATTATGGTACTTACATGCATAAAGCTGTGTTCCACCCTTGCTCCTCCTATGTGCAAATTCACAGTGAAAGGATACGGCATAAGGCTTAAGTGAATACCTATACTGTAGATTAGCGACCGGCTAAAGTACATGAATAAAAGTCAATGAAAATATTTGATTTACATGCATAGATGGCGTGTAACTTTCCGTAGCTCATTATAAATTTACTCCCATTATGCATTGCATGTGGAGTAGTTACAGCCACACCCCCTACCTCCTGTCCTGACACCCTTCAGAAAGTTCTCTTGACCCACCAGACATCTTTTGAAAATTTTTCCTAACTTTGGACCCACCCAGTTCTTGCTGGGGGTCTCTCCTGTCAATCTGGGAGTAGGAGCAAGCCCCAGTTGCCCCTGCCCTGTCAGCAGCTCAGGATCAAAACTGATCAATCCTCTGAAACTTCAAGGGTGTCCACACACTCTGGGAAAAAGAACAGTGAGTGTGGCAGTGAGGCTGAAAGAGAACACTGGACCGTTTCCCCACATCCACTCCAGACATCTATTGGAATTTGCCAAGAATGTTCTTTTTCCCACACTCTTAAAAGGCCCATGTCTTTGTTGCATTTCAATCCAAGGGACAATATTTTATAGAATATAAACACTACATGGCCCTTGGCAGACACCTGAAATGGATCCTTGAAATGACAAAAGAATACCAAAAGGATATCTATGGAGTATGTTTACTAAACTGCGGTAACGTTACATACCACGCGTTATGTAACGTTAACGATCGTTAACGTCCCCGGCCGCGGTAAACACCGCAGAAGGTGGAGAGAGTGCGGAGAGAAGGGGTCAATGGCGAAGAGTGGGTGGGGAGAGGCTCCTTTCACACTAATGCGCTGAACTGAAGGGCTGAATCCTATCGCGAATGAAAACCTGCGGTTAGATGCACATTTGCAGGGGAGAGAAACCATTTCAGTGTCAGCAATGTCCAGCCTAGGCAGGGAGCCCAAGAAAAGTGATAGTAGTGCTCCATTGTCAGCAACACCATAGTGCCAAAGTATGAATGGCCACTTTGGCGATGGTACAAATGGGGCATAGGGGGATGCAGGCGGAACAGGTAGCATGGGCAGCTGGGGCACAGGGCGGACCAGGCGGGCGCCCAGCCGGCACATAGGAACATATAAACCGGAAGTGCAAAATACAGCATCTGAGAAAGGACAAACACAACAGACAAATGACCTGTCCACACTAGCCAATAGTTGCTAGGGCAGCGACAGGATGCCCCCAAACCCATTCCACCACCATGTGCAAGGTACAGAATGTTGCCAGGCGCTGATGGGGGGTGGGTGTGGGAATGTCCATCTATGCCTGCCCACCACAAACGCTGCACTATAGGCACCTGCCACCTGCACAGTGGATGGCCCCGGGGGGGGGGGGGGGTGCACAACAGGAACCATCATCACATGCCTATGTTAGCACAGCATGGGGTGGGGTGCCCATGCCAGAGGGGTCAGTGGCATCTGTCTGCAGTGTATCCAGCCCTTGCCCTGGATCAGTACGTGGTGTGCATTAAAAACAGAAAAAGTCCCCCAAAGGAGATGTCAAGGAATGGCCCAGGGAGGGCAGTGCACCTGTGGCCCCACTGTGGTGCAGTATACTCTGGCAGTGTGACTCAGATCAGAGGCTCATAGGTTCAGGTCCCAGCTACACACCCTTCTGACCAAATCACAAACATTTTCCTCGCCACGTAGTTAGAACAGAAAAGGAGGATTAAAAAAATGGAAATGTCTTGCCGAGGACACGTTAAGGTATGGCCCAGGGAGGGCAGTGCACCTGTGGCCTCACTGTGGTGCAGTACACCTCAGGCAGTGTGATTCAGATCAGAGGCTCATAGGTTCAGGTCCCTGTCACAAACACTGCAGGACATGGCACAAACCTTTGCCACAATACGTAGATACAACAGAAAAACAGGAAATGTCTGGTTGAAGAGAGGTAAAGGTAGTACGAGGGAATGCTGGGGCGCCATGGCAACACCATGGTGCAGTATACCCGGGCAATGCCCAGGAGCAGAGGGTCACACATTCCGGTTACAGCAGCTTGAATCCAGACAAGACATCCAAACACGTTACCTTATGAAGCATATACAACCTAAAATCGTGCACCCACCATAGCAGCAGTCAACAGGGGTAGGAACAACCACCCACCCACTCAGGCCCCACCATGCAAATCATGCTGTACAGGCAGGCTGCTGTCCCCTGAACGGAATGGCAGGTAGCAGCACAGCACCCCTGCTATCACCTACTCATTCCAGAAATGTTGGCAGTGTGGCAGCTGGGGTTGCCAAACACCCCGACCATTGCACAGTGCTGCAGTAGGAGTGTGTGTGTAGATGTCCATCTACAGTCCTGTGCCTGCCGATCACCCCCTCCCTCCCCCTTGGCCACAGTGTGCAACTGCTACCAGTTTGAGCCTGTAAATTTGCATAATAAGGAGCAAGGTAGTGTGGGTACAGGGCACATAGTGCAAATTGGCCAGGCTGCATACGCACTGCGAGTGCGTCAATGTGCAGTACACAATAGGTTTCAACCCACACCTACATGGACATGGCAGTGAAAGCATGTTGTGCTGAGAGGGCAGTATCACCCTGATGTAACAGTGAACCTGGAATGTCCAGGTCCCCACACAGTTGTCTTCACTAACTGTCTCCAGCAATATCTGTGTGGTTCCACAGTCCTGGGTGTAATCACTGACAGATCTGCTTGGGGTGTGTGTGCTGGCCAGCCTATGTCTGGATACAAGTGTTGTCCCATTGACCATGTATCAGGGGCTGGCCTGTGGCATTCCCTGGTCAGTCTGGGCATGGTGAGAATACTGTGTACGCCAGTGCAGTCAGATAGTGATGTCTGATAATGCATGACAGACTGTGGCAAGTGAGGAGCCACATGTCATTAATGCTGCCCTGTCAATGCACCAGTCAAAGCATAGGTCCCATGGGCACAAGCCCCAGAGGTATATCTGTAGCTGTCAAGAATTCACATGCCCATCCCACAGCCAGAGCCATGGTCCCAGGCACCCATTCTTCACCTTATTTATTTGTGTTTTTTTCTATACCGCCCCCTTCCAGAGATCAGGAGCGGTTTACAGAGAACAAGTCAAAAAATAACATTAACATTACATGGAACATTAACAGTGTAAAAATTAGTTACATAGGAAATTAAAAATATAATTATAAACGTATTAACTATTTACATTGGTTGAAAAAGCTTAATCATACTGATGTATGTAGTTCAATGACAGCCATAGAGATTGTCTAGTTTAATTGTTTACAAATTGCTTGAGAGAAATTAATCATATTGAGGTATGTAATTCAACAGCAAAGAGATTATTTACAATAGTCCTACTAGGATTGACTAACATTCAGTATGAGTGTGATCATAAAGGTCAGCCATATCCCCAGGATGCTGCAGGCCTCACTACAGGGGTCCATCCACCATACGGGTGCTATGGTACCTGCCCCCTGTGTGTGATCATAAGGCTCGACTATATCCCCAGGATGCTGCAGGCCTCACTACAGGGGTCCATTCCCCATCCTGGTGCTATGGTACCTGCCCCTGTGTGCGATCATAAGGCTCGACTATATCCCCAGGATGCTGCAGGCCTCACTACAGGGGTCCATCCCCCATCCTGGTAGCATGGTACCTGCCTCTGTCTGCAATTATAAGGCTCAACTATATCCCCAGGATGCTGCAGGCCTCACTTCAGGGGTTCATCCCCCATCCTGGTGTTATGGTACCTGCCCCTGTCTGCGATTATAAAGGTCAGCCATATCCCCAGGATGCTGCAGGCCTCACTACAGGGGTCCATCCCCCATCATGGTGCTATGGTACCTGCCCCTGTGTGCGATCATAAGGCTCGACTATATCCCCAGGATGCTGCAGGCCTCACTACAGGGGTCCATCCCCCATCCTGGTGCTATGGTACCTGCTCCTGTCTGCGATTATAAGGCTCGACTATATCCTCAGGATGCTGCAGGCCTCATTACAGGGGTCCATCACCCATCCTGGTGCCATGGTACTGTAATAGCGAAGGGCCCGCAACGAATAAACCCAAGAGTGTATTGACTAGAATTCAAACCAGTTTAATGTGCACACAGTCTCAGGCAATGTCACATACAAAATGTCTGAGCCCCGAGCCCAGTGAAACAGCATTTATACTGTTCTTCTCCAGTCTAATACAGGCAAAACTCCTCATTGGTCTCGGTGGCCCACCTACCTTCATCCAATAGCCATCTCTGACCAGGCTTACACCCGTTCTCCCCCTGCACAGGCCTTTCTAGCCATGGCTCAAATCCCTAGATATAATATATTCTGCTACAGCACATTTTGCTACTTTCTGCAAGCTCAGTCAGCAAGCAGAGATACAGTGTGAAAGCATAATACTGAGAGACAGCTGTGGTTATCATAACAAGCTCAGTAGAAAAGTTTTACATTCTTATCAAAAGCAAAGCAGTTTCTCTAACAGCTACTGGCATTTTCTGTCCTGTTCAGCTGTAATATTCGAAAGTCAGTTATAATATTCTAAAGCAGGGTGGGGAGACTCAGGCCTAGCTGACAGGCCTCTGCTACATCTCTACTTTTACGGGATGAACTAGGCTATGGCCTATCACATTCCCCCCCTTTTGATTATTCACTCCCGCAAGTGAGAAAGGGTGAGAATCAAATCACACATATAGTAAAGCACGTTAGACTATGGTAGAGGGATCACTCCGTGGTATAGGGTAGTAGTCCCACATTGCTAATATTTGTGCAGCTGCCTTGCGGTCAATAATACTATCAATAATGGAGTTTAGCATACGCAAGCATAGGGGAAGGAAACATGGGATACATAGGCAAACAGTTACAATCAATAATACAAGCATGACAAATGTCTTCAGGCCGCCTAGGCCTGAAAACCAAGAACCAAACCAGCCATCTAGTTGCAAGCCCTGCTACGTTTGGACTGGGACATAAGTTTGCTTTCTCATGTGATTGGCTATATCTTCTACAACTTGTCCTTCATTATCAATTTGCAAGCAGCAGTTAGTTAAATTCAGCTTGCCACATACTCCTCCTTCAGCTGCTAGCAGATAATCTAAAGCTAAGCGGTTCTGGCAAATGGCTGTACGCATCTGTGTGGCTTGTTTAGCTAACAAGGTTAGTGCTCTGCTAGTTTCATTGGTTATAATTTCAACAACAGCTTGCAAACATATAATACGGTAACATATACACAGGGGTGCGGTAGCCCCAAGAACCATCTTGTGCCCAGGTAGCAGGTCCATAGTAAGAAACAATTCGCTCTGGTGGCCATTCTTCAGAGGTTGCATCCCATTTGTCCCACTGGCCGATTTTCAGAGCCTCTCATTTCTGTCGACTTTTATATACAGGGAACCCCAATTGTTCTCCGTGGGAAAGGAGCAAAAGAAAGAAAGATGGTCGTATGGTTCCTAGAACACACGCTCCTCTTCATTTGGCAGGGAGTTTAGCATATGCTCTGGTGCCACAAATCCAATATAGTCCAGGTGGAGCTTGCCAAGTGCTGTGTGTAGCCAGATTTGTCCATATCCTGGCCAAATGTGGAAAGATGATCAAAGGATTAGAAGGTTCCGGAGTATTGGCACCTGACCACCAAGAAGTCTTTCCAGTAGTGGCATTGTAATGTTTTTGGTTCAAACAGACCAACTGTCCCACAGGTGCATTCAATTGTGGTCCTGCTCGTGCAAAACATAGTTTACCCACTATGGAGTGAGCGAGGACCCATTCATTGGTAGTGTTATGCACATCAGTTTGGTTGTAAGGTACGGAATAGTTTAGTTCTTGTGCTTCCCAAGGCCATTGGTCTCCCATTTGAGTTCCTCCACAAAAGAGACATGGAGGCTGGATGCCACAGCTCCAGCTAGTTCGATGAACAAATTCTGCCTTCATGGCCTCATGGAAGGTATGATGTATGCGATAAGGTGACGATACATGAGTCTTTACATTCAGCTGGATGAATACAATGGTTCCAGGATCAGTTCCACCTCCTGCTATGTGCAGGCCGAATTGAAATCCTTGCTTCCACTGGCTGGGGTCGAAGATCTGAAGTCGTAGGGGATTGCAGGCGCTTTTCTTGCACTGTTCAGGTTTCAGTAGGGGTAATCTTTCCAACATCGCCTTGCGATTATCTCCAGTTTGTCCTGTAGGGCTACCAGACCAGGTAGCATAGTACACGCAGTCCCATTTCGGACAGAAGTAATCTGCTTCTGATTGTTTACCATACGTTGTTGGGGAGTGTATCCCAGTGCATATTCCCCATCTGTACACACCTTCAGGACACATATACTTATCATCATAATAGTAAGCTTGTTCCCAGGATCCACACCTGTAGTAATTATTTCGGTTAATCAAGTCACAAGCATCAAAATACAGGTAAGCAGGTTGGGTGGGATCAGAGAGTTGACTTGTAGCGTTGACAAGGGCTCCATCTTCATCATTCCATCTTAGTTCCAGGACGTAGTAAGATGGATTCTGTCGGGGTCTGAAACAAGTACGGGTCTTTCCCTTTATGCAGACATTCAGTTCTGTACCATTATAGATACACTGGCTGACTACACCAGTACAAGTATAATAAGAGTGATAGAGTAGAGTTTGAGTGACTTGCATTCCAGTTCGGGTGGTGGTTATACAGGCTGCACAAGGGGGCAAGGCAAGAGTGGTTCTCAAGAGTCCCAGGGCTACCGCAAGAATAAAACAACAGTTAGTAATCACCATGATTATAGTCTTTGATGATTATTGAGGTAGATAATGGTTGATTGAGGTAGATAGATAACGATGGATAGAATCTGAAATATAGATGTCCAGGAGCAAGTTGGCAAACTCTTTACAATGAGGGATCTCTCCTTCGCAGCGTGAGTCGCAACGGTGATGCAGGATTAGCGATCGAAGTCCAGGGGCGGCTCTCAGGAACTGCTGCTGGTTTCACTCGACTGTGGTGGATCCAGGAGTCGATTTCCGCCACTTTAACTGCTGTTGGGGTTGATAGCAAAACGATATATGGCCCTTTCCAATGAGGCGCCAGCGGTGTCTTCTTCCACTCTTTTGCCCACACCGAGGCTCCAGGCTTGAAAGGATGCAATGGCTCTGTTAGATTGATAGGCAACTGGTCCTGCACCCAGGTATGAAGGCCCTGTAAAACAAAACTTAGAGCCAACAATTCTTGCCTAGTGATTACTGATCCAATTTGATTCATATCCCCCCTTATCCCCTGAATTATGGGTGGGGGCCTCCCATATAAAATCTCAAACGAGGATACTCCTAATGGCGTGGTGGGGGCTGAACGTATCCGGAGAAGGGCGATAGGAAGAGCTTGGGGCCACTTCAAGTGGGCTTCCTGACATAGCTTAGATAACTGAGACTTCAGGGTAAGCTGCCAGGGGCCCTAGTAATGAGGTAGAGAAGTGATGCCCTAATGGGGGCTAGCAGCAAAAGTCATTTTCCTATGAATAATGCCCTGTTAAGGGCTAGCAGCTTGAGGTTCTTAGGGTAACTTGCACACAGTCAGTTTCATTGTTGGTGGCTAAAAGCAAGTCATCTACATATTGGAGTAAGATTTGTTTTCCTGAAGTAACAGGGTAACTTGACAGATCTTGACTGAGGGCTGCACTGAAGATAGTGGGTGAATGCTTGAATCCTTGTGGTAGTCGAGTCCAAGTGAGTTGTCCTCGTCGTCCTGTGGTAGGGTTTTCCCATTCCAATGCAAACAAAAGCTGACTGGCAGATGCCAGGTGTATATAGAAAAAAGCATCCTTTAAGTCCAAAACAGTGAAATGTGTGGCTTCTGCTGGAATCAGTCCCAGGAGGGTGTAAGGATTTGGTACTACTGGATGTATGGTTTCAACTGCACTGTTTACTTGACGTAGATCCTGCACTGTGCGGTAGTCACCTGTCCCAGGCTTCTTGATTGGGAGTAGGGGGGTGTTCCAGGGTGATTGGCATTCTCTAAGAAGTCCATACTGCAGTAATTTCTTCAGGTGGCGATGAATACCTTCAATTGCTGGTTGTGGGAGGGGATACTGACGCACATGCACTGGTTCTGCTCCTGGCTTAAGGGTAACAAGTACAGGAGCTATATTCTTTGCTAGGCCAGGTGGATTATTCTCCGCCCATACTCCAGGCGGGGCTGCAATGCTGATAAGTGTACAGGAGCTTGCTGTCTTGGATGCAGATGAATAGAACCACCATTCTTCTTCTCGGGGGACCATCAGGCCAGCAGGTTTTGACAGGAACTGTTGTGTTATCTTCTGTCCCCCTAGTTCACAGGCAGAAAAGATGAACTTGGAGCCCGGTCTGGCCTAGCCCTCATCATCTATAGAATCGTTCTCGGCGGTTGCCACTCCCGCTATGGCAGTCTCTTCTTGCTGTTGAAACTGCGCGCGCTTCATCCCCCCTCGCTGCTGGAATCGCCCCCCCGCTCTCCTAGCGCTCCCGCCTCCCCTCCAGGGGGTGGAGCTAATGTTCGGGCACTCGTTCTTCCAATGTCCTTCTTCCTTGCAATAGGCGCACTGGTTTGCACCTAAGGGGGCCGAGCACTCCCCCGGCCCCTTCCCCATCCTCTGGCTCTTCTATTAGGATATCCTCCTCCGCGTCCTTCCACTAATGCTGCAGCAAGCAAATCCGCTTTCTTCTTCATCTTTCTTTCACTTTCCCGTTGGCATTCTTGATCACGATTCACAAATACCTTTTGTACGACTTCCATTAACTGTGTTGCGTTCATGCCCGCAAATCCTTCTAATTTCTGCAGTTTTCGTTTTATGTCTCCCTGGGACTGACTCACAAAGGCGGCGTTCACCATACGCAAATTCTCCTGGGCTGCTGGATCATATGGGGTGTAAAGTCTATAGGCTTCAGTTAATCGTTCATAGAAAGCAGCTGGACTTTCATCTGGGCGTTGAAGAACGTCCGTTACCTTCCCAACATTCATAGCTCTCTGCCCTCCCTTCTTTAGGCCCTGCAGTAAGGCATGGCAGAACCGGGTGAGGGCCTTCTCTCCTACGTCACTATTTGGGTTCCATCCGGGATCTTCATTTGGGAAATCTGCGGCTGCTGCCCTTCGGGGGATCTAGGTCTCGCCCATCTTCAGGGTTTTCTTCCAACCATCTAGTGGTTGCTCGCACTATCCATGCCCACTCTTCAGTAGTAAAGAGGGTAGCCAAGAGCTGGCGACAGTCAGACCAGGTGGGCTGATGGGTTTGCATAATACTAGTCATTAGCTCTGTCAAATCTTGGGGCTTTTCGGTATAGGAGGCATAATGCGTTTTCCAGTTTAATAAATCTGTTGTGGAGAAAGGTACATAAACTAGACTGGTCGGTCCGACCACAACTTGACCATCGTCATTTTGAATGGGTAATCCTGGGACCTGCCGCAGTGGCATTTGGCGGACCTCTCTCGGGCCCGCTTTTCTGCTTCTGAGGGCGTAACGCAGATTAGCGGACCTTGGGGTGACGCCGCTACTGGCGTCTGGACTAGTGGATGACCCTGGACCGGCATCTGACTCTCCGGTAGCGGATTCTTCGGGGGATGATGGTTCTACTGCAGAGCCTCGCTCAGGACTAGGGCTCCGACTTCTTTGGGGACTGGTCTGCTCTTCAAGTTTTGGAGGTGGGTGATCGGGTGGAGGCACCTCGGCTGGAGGTACTCTCACTACCTCCGGCTCTACTCGGGGTACTGGCGGGGGTACTCGGGGTACTGACGGAGCTGACGGAACTGGAGTAAACAGGAAAGTGGGTGGATATCCCGGAACCTCTGGAAGCTCTAGGTCTGCATAAATAGGGGGCTTCTCTTTCTTAGCAGGGACTCTCGTGGCAGTTGCTAACATAATTTTACTCTGTCCCTCACAGCAACGCTTCATCCAAGAGGGCTGTTTCTCACATATACCTAACCAGGAGTCTATATAGGAAAACTGTTCAGGACTATAGCTGCGCACCACCTTGTGCACATGGGACACAATTTGGATATCAAAAGTACCTTCTGGTGGCCACCCGGCGTCCAGCGCCGGCCACACCCTACTACACAATATTTCTAAGCGGGTCGCTGTCATTTTTACCCCATAATCACCACTAAACCCTTTCTTAAAATTCGTGATCATACAGTTCAGCGGAGTTTGTACGGACTCCGCCCCTCCCATTATAACATATGACGTACAAGACAGCAAACAGAAAGGGTAGGTAGGAAGGCTGCGGGTAAGGGTCCGCACAGCCCACGGAACAATGAGGGGGACAAACAACGGACACTTCCTCCTTTTCGCGACCTGGGCGAGGTCGCCCTGCCAGGAACTGCGCTACTTAGGAGTCCGCTCTCGCTCGGCCTGTATTGCAAGACCTCTCAATCACACTTCACACAACCAAACATGCTAGCATTTCCCAAATTCCAAATTCCCGGGCTGACTGACTAAACCAAAATTTACCAAACCAAAAGGGTCAGTGACTTCGCCCCGCGCATACTCATGCAGGGTTACTAGGACCGCCCTGGAAGTTGATCAGACTTTCTTTACCTGTTACCATACCATATTTGTCTCAAGACTTCCCAGAGCTAACTGACTAAGAACCAGAAAAATCAATACTCACCGGATCCGGTAGCTAATGCGCTGCACAACCAGTTCCACCTTGGGTTGAATCCTGGACTCCCCTGGGTTCAAGGTGTTGGCCAGCCGGACCCAGCAGGCCGCCGAGGCAGGGCGGAACCCTCCGATGCAAGGGACCGGTCGGCGCCTGGGATCCCCTCCGCTGTCGGTCAGCTGCGGTTCCAGCCAGACCAAACCTTGAGGCGGTAATACGTGGTAGTATTCACTTGCACACTATTCGCATATTCCACCTTCCCGGCCAAGAGTCTATTGACTAGAATTCAAACCAGTTTAATGTGCACACAGTCTCAGGCAATGTCACATACAAAATGTCTGAGCCCCGAGCCCAGTGAAACAACAGCATTTATACTGTTCTTCTCCAGTCTAATACAGGCAAAACTCCTCGTTGGTCTCGGTGGCCCACCTACCTTCATCCAATAGCCATCTCTGACCGGGCTTACACCCGTTCTCCCCCTGCACAGGCCTTTCTAGCCATGGCTCAAATCCCTAGACATAATATATTCTGTTACAGCACATTTTGCTACTTTCTGCAAGGTCAGTCAGCAAGCAGAGATACAGTGTGAAAGCATAATACTGAGAGACAGCTGTGGTTATCATAACAAGCTCAGTAGAAACATTTTACATTCTTATCAAAAGCAGTTCTTATCAAAAGCAGAGCAAAGCAGTTTCTCTAACAGCTACTGGCATTTTCTGTCCTGTTCAGCTGTAATATTCCAAAGTCAGTTATAATATTCTAAAGCAGGGTGGGGAGACTCAGGCCTAGCTGACAGGCCTCTGCTACATCTCTACTTTTACGGGATGAACTAGGCTATGGCCTATCACAGTACCTGACCCTGTCTGCGATTATAAAGTTTAGCCATATCCCCAGGATGCTGCAGGCCTCACTACAGGGGTCCATCCCCCATCCTGGTGCTATGGTACCTGCCCCTGTGTGTGATCATAAGGCTCGACTATAACCCCAGGATGCTGCAGGCCTCACTACAGGGGTTCATCCCCCATCCTGGTGCCATGGTACCTGCCCCTGTCTGCGATCATAAGGCTCGACTATATCCCCAGGATGCTGCAGGATGCACTACAGAGGCCCACCTCCCATCTTGGCGTTAGCGTATGGGCACTGGCAGATGTGTGGAGGTGGCCCATACCAGTGTGCTGTGTCTGGGTCAGAGGGGCCAGCACACAGGGCATGTAGGGGCCAATCCAGACATGCGCAGGCGCAGTGCACACATGGGGGTGGCCCTGGCAAAGGCCAGGGGCACAAACGTAGCACACAATAGGGGCAGTCACCTGTTGCACGCAGATATATATGTGGGGCGTTCCTGGCTGTTAAAGGTTGTGTGCCCACTAATATCCACGCGCGTTGTCTCTCTGACAGGTGGAGGACCTGCGCAAGAAGGCCCGGGAGCTGAGGGCCAGGTACCCGTGTGATTCATCGCGCGGGTGCAGCGCGAACAGCTGGCCCAATGTGACGGTGAGTAATGTGGCATGGCCCTGTGGGGCAATGGCCTGCAGATCCACATGACGCATGTGACTGGTGTCGCTGATGTGTGACCATGGAGATAATTCATGTTCCCCTCTCCCACAGCGGACGCACATGCTGATGGGGAACCATCAGGGCCGGAGAAGGTGGCTGGACAAGCAGGGCCAGACCAGGACGCCCCAGAGCCCATGGTGGCAGCCAACAGCAGGGGATCCGAGGAGGAGAGCGGCACAGGGCGCAGAGAGGGGGAGGGGGAGGTGGGTGCGGAGGAGGTAGGGGATGGGGTGGAAGGGTGGGGGAAGAAGGGGGGAGGAGGTGGAGGGGGAGGAGGGGGTGGTGCGGTGGAGGTGCGGGGGGCAGAGGGGGATCAGGTGGGCGAGGTGGGGGTAGAGCAGGCGGGGGCTGTGGGGGGTGGGGGAGGCTGTGGGTGGGGCAGTAGAGGGGGGTCATGGGGTCTGGGAGGGGGAGGGGGCAGCAGGGGATGGGGATGGGTGGGGGTGGGGGCGGGGGTCATGACCAGTCCCCATTGGCACGGGCCGCCACAGGGCAATGAGGGCACCAGGTACCCACCCCATGGTGCCGGCGATGCACCTCTCCTGGCCATGTGCCTGCCACACATAGCCGCTGACAGGCTCACCATGCATGCAGCCACACAGACAAGGGGAGATGTGTGTCTGTGCGGCTGCATGTGCGGCCTGCGCCTGGCTGTGGCTGTGCGTGCCCAGGCGCACACACAACGGCAGCATTCCCGCATCCTGGGGCAGGTACTGGCGACCCTGACTGTGGTGGCTGACCGGCTGTGCAGGCTGGAGGAATGAGGCGCAGGCGGTGCACCTGGCCAGCCACCATGCGATGGGGGTCCCCAGGGGGTGTAGTGCAGGGACACGCATGGCACATCCACCCTGTGCCGGCCCATGCCATGGCCTGCCACACCCACCAGGGACATGGATGGTAGGGTCCCTACCGCATAGGGCCCCATAGCTGTGACCATGGGCAGTCATGTAAAGAGGTAACCATGTAAATAAACCTGTACATATGTTCCACATACCTATGATGGCCAGATGTCCCTCATTGCTATGTGTCAGAGTTGTGTGAATGACAGGTGTGAGCACCCACATGCGTGTCTGTGTGCACTACAATGGGCGAGCGCATGGTACTGTACCCATGTCAGGGGTGGGGGGAAGCCATGGGCATCGCACGGGGTAGCACCACAGACTGACACGTGCACACACGTGCCATGGTGGGCATGGGGCAGCTGTGGTGAACCATGCATGGGTATGGGCAGCAGTGGCGATGGGTACAAACCAGGGTGGACACCACAATGGACAATGCCAGAGGGATAATGGACACTGGGGCGAACGGTGCACATGGCCAGGGGTGGTCCCAGGGACCAGGGCCATTGATGCAGGGGGACAGGGGATGGGTGGCGTATATGGGGCATAGGGGGTGGGGCGGAATTCGTACAGGTGTGGCCGGACAAGCACATACGGGGAGGGCGCCAGGATGTACCTGGGGCCTGCGGTGGGGCGTGCTGTGGTGGCGGCGTGCCGTGTGGATACCTATGTGGGATATGCAGTGCACCTATCACGGTCCTGTGGACCGTTGAAGGCCCTATGTGATGGGGGTGATGTGGGAGATAAGCTAGTCATTAGTCTGAGACCTGTCCTTAAACATAGATTTATTGAGTGGCTTCTCCAATAATAAGCAGAAACAGAATCAGCTACTATTGGTTAAATTCAGAGTGTATCTAGAACACTGAATCAGGTGACTTTAACACTCTGTTCATAGACCACGTTTTTTGAGTTGCACTCATATGGCCAAACAGCACCTCATAGCGCTCCAGAATGCTGGCCAGGAGGAGGTCATTCTCCTCCTGGGTGAAGCACACCGCCCTCCTCCTGACCTCCTCCGCCACCAGGGTCCTGAGGTGCTTCTGCGCTGGTGTACCTCTGGCCTGTTCGATGGGGTGGTGTGAGGCCCCAGTAGGGCCTGGCCTCTCACTCTCTTCGTCGTCAGCAGGATTGGCCACTGGTGGCTGTTGCATGTGCTCCCCTCCAGCCTCATGGGTTCCTCCTGCGATGTCCTCCATGCTGCGGTAGGTTATGTGTACCGAGGTCTTTGGCATTCTGCACATGCTATGCTTATATGTGTACCTTGGATGTGGTTCTATGCGCGTTGCGCATGCGCAGTAGCACGTGTTACCCTTGCGCCCGCATGTACGTCCCATTCATATGATGTCTTCTCCTGCATGCATTACTATGCGCACAATGCAGCGTTCTACCCTCCACATCCTGAGATCTTTCAATTTCGGTAATGTTGGTGTGCACCGCACCATACACGCGTCCTTCATCCTCCATCGTGGTTCCTGCTGCATACACACACACTCTGCGGGACGTCATTGTTTGGGGGGTTACGGCACGTTCCCACGTGGGTAGGAGGATCCTGAAATGTGTATCATGCACACTGCATCAGACGTACGCTTCCCCTTATGTGTACGCGTGTGGGAACGTGCCTTGCGTTCTACTCTCACCTACGTGTCTGGGTGTGGTGCGAGATGTAGAACGCCATATGTTTACACCCTGCTGCGTCACAGGGACACACCACCTGCTCCCCTCATTCTCATTCAATGTGCACAATCAGGCACATGCATTGTGGGAACGTGTGCTCCTGCGCACGCTGCGTCGATATGCTCCTGTACGTACAGGGTGTTGGCTCATACTGTTGCTAGTGAACATCCCAGGATCACCAGGTGTGTATCGTATCTGTGATTTTCTTGCCCGCCCCCACACCCTATTTCCCAGCCACCTGTCCTCAATCCCATGTCTATCATGGCTCAGACAGTGAATGCAGGTTGTGCAGTCGTTGCGTTGGTGGAGCTGGCAGGGCTGCGGTTGCCTGAAGAGGGAGATGGTGTACCTGGGGCTGCGGCACTGGGCATGGATGCTGTCCCGCTGCAACTCCGGCCTGCAGCTGTGGGGGGTCCACAGGCAGGTGTGGGACCATAACGGCGCCATAAGTGTGCTGAGGCACGGCCCCACCTGCCACGCCTCTACAGGCCCAGGCCCATGCTCCAGGACATAAGAGAGGAACATGTCATCTCCCTCTACCATCTGGACACAGGGGCTATTAGGGAGCTCTACGAGGCTCTTAGACCTGACCTCGAGCCCCGGACTGCCCGGTCACATGCCATACCAGGATTGGCCAAGCTCCTGGCTGCCCTACATTTCTTTGCCTCTGGCTGTTTCCAATCCTCAGTGGCCGCAGTGGGTGGGATGAGTAGGCCAACATTCTCACGCTGTCTCCACCAGGTACTGCGGGCCATGGTCATCTGGGTTGGGAATTACATTACAATTCCCAACAGTAGGCAACACTGGGGGGCCCTGGGACAGGCATTCCAGTGGATTGCAGGGATACCACACATGATGGGAGCTATAGATTGCACACATGTTGCCAAGGCCCCGCCACGCAACAGGGAGGTTGTGTACCGCAACCGCAAACACTTCCATTCCCTGAATGTGCAGGTTGTTTGTGATGAAAATATGCATATTCTGAATGTGGTCCAAAGACGTGATGGTAGTGGAAAAACACTTTTATTACTGAAGCCTTTAATCAACCCGACACAGGCCGTGTTTCGCAAAACTTCGTCAGGGGTTGATCAGGTCAAATTCTAAAAACATGGAAATGAAAACATAACATACACAAACATAATAAAATTGGTGTGAGAGAACAGAGCAATGAATAAATTAGATAAAACATACATATATGGATGAAATAACCATCATAAATAATTAGAATAATAAATATAAATATGATAAATATATATATAAAACAAATAAAACAATAAAAAGTGTGGATGCACAAATGTGAATAATACATGAAACCTTAATATACTGTGATGAGGAAGCCCCTCAAGAAGAAATGGAAATAGGAGAAAATCCTGATGAGGTAAACAATACTGCATTGACAAACAGGATTTTCACCTCAGGAATAAAAACACAGCCAGTTGATGATCTGAAGCCACACCTCACCTCAGGGGAGGAGACAGGTCTGTTCACTGATTGGGCACGCCCAAGGGAGAGTCAGGGAGTGCAAGGAAGTGAAGGCTTGTTAAATGCTCAAGCAATGAAGAGAGAGAGAGGAGGAGGAGGAGCGAGTGCAAGCATGAGGTCAGGAGCAGCAGAAGGGAAAACGTTGGAACAGCTGAGAGAACTGCTTGGAGGAGAAGTCAGCTAGAATCTGAGTCCCGAGCAGAACCTGGAGCACTGAACAGTGGTGCAAGGATTCACCCTGGAGGAAGTCTCACTGCAAGGTAGTGCCTTTGGTTAAGGGAGCCAGCAGGCCAGATACCTGGAATAAGGGCAGCCGGACTCACAGCTGTAAAAGCCAAGACAGTTTCAGAGAAAGCAATGAGGAAACTGTTCAGCCTGACATTTACCTGCAAGGCACTGGAAGTAAGGAAATAAAGCTGAAGTACAAAGCCTGAGAAGTAACAGGAGAAAAGGTACCAATGCTTATCTAAAAGACCTTGGAAAAGGTAAAGCTGACATTTCTTGTTATAACCCCTTGTTTAAGAAGTCTCCTGCATGTGTTAACCTTGTGAGAACAAACCCAGCATATTCAGCTAGTGATAAGTGGGGGAAGGGATTTACCCTTACTGAGAACTGTTCCTTTGACAAAGGCAGGATAACTGATTACCCGGAGCTAGGAGTCCTAAGTAAACGTTTGTTAGAGAAGAAGGAAGGCTATCAGCCTGAAAACGTGCACAAGCAAGCTGAATTATTTCTAAGTCAGTTTAAGGAATTTCTGGAGAAAAGGGCAGAGCAGAATAACAACCCTGACCAGGATTCCAGTAACTCTGAGGAAGCTATGCAATTCGACGTTTGTCAGCCTTCGGTAGAGTTTTATTCACCTATGGATTGTTCTACTTGTGTAATTGAGAATAACCAGGTTAATGAGCACTGAATGCTATATGAAGTAATATAGTATAAAGTTTGCCATACCTGATACCACTGTAAGAAAACCTTATGAGTTGTTTAATAAGCTTAATCACATGGTAAAACTGAGAAGCCATGCCATAAGGAAGAACACCTGTTTCAGTATGCTGAAGGATCACATGATTGACTAGCCTTAGACTAAAGGAACTGTGAAACAGCCAAGTAGAGCTCAGTCATTTTTGTTGCATCTTTTGTGTGTGTTTATTTTCAACCCCTTATGTTGGAATGGCATCCTTTTGCGTCTGAGATACTGAATCTTGATGCGCTGGAATAAACCCTCTTAAAAATAAATATTCTTGCATGCCTTTTTCTACTCGAGCTACAACTACAACTCAGTCCCACAGGAGGCCAAGCAACTACATATCCCAGAACTCCTAGGGCCAAGTGTTAAAGCTTCACTCCTAAAGGACACTTAAAAGGCCGTCCCTACCTGTAAGCTCTTGGGCCCAGGTAGCAAGGACGTCGCAATACACTTATAACTTAGAAAATACATAAACTATCAGTAACTCAATCAGAGAACAGAAGAAATGTGACAAACAACAGGTACCTCAGTATGAAGACCCAGCACCTATGGCCTTCGGAGAAATAAACTTGATGGCTAAAATACATAACCCACATACAATTAAAAAAAAATAAATAAATATAAATACACTTTCTTATAAAACATACATATCATCTAAGTAAAAGATGTTAAATGAAATTGGGGACCAACAGAGGTAGGACAGCAAGAGCAAAAATTATAAACATCAATATTTAAATAAATAACTAAAATGCATAATAACTTTTTGACATACATAATAGATACCATAGCTAAAAAACTAACTAAATATAACAAGAGACGCTGATGACTAAAAAGGAGCAGGAGCAAATTGTCAAGAGATATAGTATCAAACACAGACTTTAGAGTTCTAGATGTTTTTTGTATCAACTACAGAACTAATCTCAAAATACATCGTTAAAACAAAGGAGCGAAAAGCCCATCCAACAATGAATAAATAAAAATAAAAAAATAAAATGCACATAAACTTATATACCATACTTAATGAATGATTTAAAAGTACGTACGGGAGATAAGTCAACTAAAACAAGAATAGGAAGCAGCAGGAGCAAATTGTCGGAGGCTAAAAACAGTCATAGACTTCAATGTACTAGATGTATTCTATAGTACTTACAAAACTGACCCCTAAAATGTAGCTAAAGTGGAGGAGTGGGAAGCCTTCAAAACATATGGACAACTCCTTTCAAAGGAAAAAATGGCCAAATATCTAATAGATGTCAAAAAATGATGTATAATAGATCGATGATAAAAAATAAATAAATAAATAGAGTATTTAAAACTCACAAAGGGCATCAACCTTAAAAGAATTTTTAGGTATTCGAGAAACCGGGAGTCTTTATATTAATGATCAAAGCTATAACCGAGGCTCTATCCGTTTCAAGGGAAAATGATCGTATAAAAGCATTGGCTTCCAAACTGGCATCTGAATAGAACTTGTGTTATGTATAACTATATGCACGTACCTCCAATAAAAAATGATCATTTAAAAATATCAACTTCCAGACTAACGTTTAAATGTAACTTGTGTGAAGCCTGACTATATGTACGTACCTCAGCAAAACAAGCTTATGAAAAGAACTCTCTTTATCCTCTCGGCTCAAAGACCGACAGCCAAGTTCCTCCTCTAAAACACATTACACTTAACAAAACGCCGGCTCATGCGCATAAGAGATGAAAGCTACAGCCGAGGCTCTATCTGTTTCAAGGGAAAGTGATCGTGTAAAAGTATTAACTTTCAAAACGGCGTCTGAATAGAACTTGAGTTGTGTCTAACTATTTGCACGTATCTCCATTAAAAAGGATCATTTAAAAATATCAACTTCCAGACTAGCGTTGAAATGAAACTTGTGTGAAGCCTGACTATATGTACGTACCTCAGCAAAACAAACTTTATCTTTTTGGCTCAAAGACCAACAGTTTTGATCATTAATATAAAGACTCCCGGTTTCTCGATCTCTTATACATCATTTTTTGACATCTTAGATATTTGGCCATTTTTTCCTTTGAAAGGGGTTGTCCATATGTTTTGAAGGCCTCCCACTCCTCCACTTTAGCTACATTGTAGGGGTCAGTTTTGTAAGTACTATAGAATACATCTAGTACATTGAAGTCTATGACTGTTTTTAGCCTCCGACAATTCGCTCCTGCTGCTTCCTATTCTTGTTTTAGTTGACTTATCTCCCGTACGTACTTTTAAATCATTCATTAAGTATGGTATATAAGTTCATGTGCATTTTATTATTATTTTATTTATTCATTGTTGGATGGGCTTTTCGTTCCTTTGTTTTAGCGATGTATTTTGAGATTAGTTCTGTAGTTGATACAAAAAACATCTAGAACTCTAAAGTCTGTGTTTGACACTATATCTCTTGACAATTCGCTCCTGCTCCTTTTTAGTCATCAGTGTCTCTTGTTACATTTAGTTAGTTTTTTAACTATGGTATCTATTATGTATGTCAAAAAGTTATTATGCATTTTAGTTATTTATTTAAATATTGATGTTTATAATTTTTGCTCTTGCTGTCCTACCTCTGTTGGTCCCCAATTTCATTTAACATCTTTTACTTAGATGATATGTATGTTTTATAAGAAAGTGTATTTATATTTATTTTATTATTTTTTTTAATTGTATGTGGGTTATGTATTTTAGCCATCAAGTTTATTTCTCCGAAGGCCATAGGTGCTGGGTCTTCATACTGAGGTACCTGTTGTTTGTCACATTTCTGTTCTTCTCTGATTGAGTTACTGATAGTTTAAGTATTTTATAAGCTATAAGTATATATTAAGGTTTAATGTATTATTCACATTTGTGCGTCCACACTTTTTATTGTTTTATTTGTTTTATATATATTTATCATATTTATATTTATTATTCTAATTATTTATGATGGTTATTTCATCCATATATGTATGTTTTATCTAATTTATTCATTGCTCTGTTCTCTCACACCAATTTTATTATGTTTGTGTATGTTATGTTTTCATTTCCATGTTTTTAGAATTTGACCTGATCAACCCCTGACGAAGGTTTGCGAAACACGGCCTGTGTCGGGTTGACTAAAGGCTTCAGTAATAAAAGTGTTTTTCCACTACCATCACGTCTTTGGACTGTGTCTCTGGTTTAACGTGATTCTTGCCCTTGTATTGGATCTATTCTGAATGTGGTGCCACGGTTCCCAGGGTCAGCCCATGACTCCTATATCCTGCAGCACTCGGCACTGTTCGGCCAATTTGAGTCCGGACAATATGAGGACTATGTCCTGCTGGGTGGGTATTCACCATATCTAACATGGGCATACAGTATATGGTTGGAGGCCCCATTGTCACCTGTGTCCTCTGCATGCCATACATTGCGGGGGTATTTTGGGGTGCAGCCTATTTATGGGCCTTCATACAACGTCACACCCTGTCACCAGGGATGGGGTCACATACCTCTGTGTGCTGCTACACGTCTCTATGTATACCATGTGTGTGTCAGTGCTCATTTGGGTGTCTCAGCACACATGCGGTGTGGACTGCTATCTGCCTCTGCTGTTCGGTTAACCAGCTCCTGTGTACAGGGACACTCTGGACATGTATGGTGTGTTCCTTCCATGGCTGCGTGCGACACCTTTGGCTTGCCCATGGCTCCCACACCTGGCCTCGGGCATACTGCACAGGCAGTTGTACATATATATGCCTGTGGGGTGTATCCCTCACCTACCCCATGTGCCACATGTTTGTGCGTGGACCATCCAGAGGGGGGAATTGGGGGCCCAGAACCATCCACGTGATGTACAGTGTGTATGGGGCCTCTTCTCTGTTAGCCATGTAGGGGGTGACACATGTTTTGAGCTGTGGTCGCACCTGCTATCACACATGTATGCCGAATATCTGCCCACTTTATCTTGTCTCCACTGCCACTCTCACCTGGACCCTAGGGCTGTGTTCTGTTGACCTCTGCTGTGTGTGCACTGTATCATGGCTGTCACATACTTGCACAACTGTGCATCTCTGCCCCTCCCAGTATGCCATGCCACTGGCAGCCAGATGTCCTCACAACAGCCACTGCTGCTGTCTGGGCACAGGTTTGGGACGTGTCTTTTGACACGGTACCGTAGATGTGTATTGCCCTCATTGGCCTTCCCTGGGGTTCTGGGTCTCCCAGCATCAGACTCTGGTGCACTGCCATCGTGTGCAATAATGTGACATCATATGTTTGTGTCCCAGCTTACCTGCTGTCCAGTTGAACGTTGCTACGTCAGTGATTCTGTGGGTCCATCATCTCATGAGTGACTTTACGACATTTCTTTCTGCAGGTGATGCAGGATATGGGTGTCATGCCTGGTTGCTGAACCCTGTGCGTCTCCCTCGGCCAGGTGCAGAGATGCGGTACAATGAGGCCCATGCCTCCAGCCGCTCAGTCATTGAGCGCACCTTTGGCGTTCTAAAGAGTCACTTCAGGTGTCTGGATAAGACCGGCGGTGCCTTACAATACGGACCCATGACTGTGGCACAGATCATTCTGGCTTGTTGCATCCTGCACAACATTGATCTCAGGCACAATGTCCCAGTCGATATTAATGAGGATCTAGAGGAGGATTCTGTGTGCCCTCCTGCACGTGGCCGTGGTGACACACGTGAGGGGATGGCAGCCAGGCAACATCTGATTGAGGAGCTCTTCTCCTGTAAGTTCTGCATGTGTGGGGATGTGCTTATGGGTCGCCATGTTTGAGCTGATCTGTGTGTTTCACAGCACTGTCATGACATATATATATGTCTCTTGTGTTTTTGGCTCCCCAGGATAGGCTGCCGTGTTTTTGGCTCCCCAGGATAGGCTGCCGATACTGCCCAGTGCTGTGTGCATGTAGGGACTGTGTGCATGTCAATGCAACCTGCAGGTGACTGGGGTGGGTGGACATACAAGTAGGTGTACTGTGGTGGCAGCACCACATAACACATATATGTGTTTCCCTCTCCACTGTTCCTCTGTTGTTGTACACGTCTTTGGCCTACCACTCCATGCACCATATGTTCCGTTTAACACACATGTGACCATTGGCCTGTGCACATCTTGGGGGTCTACACACTATACCTACTGCACATGTTACCGGGCTGTGTGTGTCTCCAGACACAGGGAGTTGGATTGGTGGAGGGCACATACAGACTTCCCTGCCATTGTGGCATTACACAACCTCGGTGCATCCATGCATGGACTGGGATGGTTGTCTCCACTGGTCCCTGATTGTCGACAGTCCAGCCATGTGCAGCTTGCGGCATGCTTACCTTGTCTCACGGTGTATGTCTCTGTGTCTTTGGGACGTGTCTAATTGACGGTACCTTCTGCTCCCCTCTGCCTTTGTCTGTTGCAGGGATGTGTCTGGCCACCTGTGCAGTGATGTTCACCCGTCTCTCTACGTCCTTCTGCTTCTGCCCTTCTGTACATTGTGCGCATGTGTCATATATTATTCCCTGTGTCGTCATGTTTTCTGGCAGGACACTGCATGTCAATGTTTGGGTTACACGCAATGCACCATTCCTTGGACATGCTCCACTGACAGCTGACCATGATGACGTGATGATGGACGCAGTTCATTGAAATCTGCAGCCTCTACTGTGGCCCCTTGTGCCCTTTGATGGACTCGGACTGTCCCCATCAGACACATGCTATACCTTTCAGGTGGGTTTCACCTTAGATCTTCTGTGACATGCACCACGTGCAGATGCTGCATTTTGCCAGTTTGTATCACCGTGCCTTTCTGTGGTATCTCTGTGCACCACCACTGCTGGACATGGTGTGGACCTCTGGGATGCCTGTGTGACATGGGCATTTACATGACCATGTTGAGATGGTATCCTGGTCTGCAGGGCCATCTCCTGCTGTGGTCCACGTGCACTGTGCTGTGTGTTGTGGCCGTGTCATGTTGTAATATCTGAGCATTCATAATGCACATATTGTGATGTCACTGTCTCTTTTGTGACCTGATGGTCGGTGTGCCATTCCCTTATCTTTTCTCTACCCCTTTTCACACAGGACACAGCCAACATACATGGCACATCTACTACACTGCATCTGGAGACCCCATCAGCCAAATGTGTTTGGACACGGCACCTCCGTGAAACGGTCCCTAGGTGTTGGTGCCTGTGGGAGATGGACCTCTGTAAGTTGGACACAGGCCGTTTTTGGACCTCATTGTTGGCCTGCTATTTTGGCCATCACAGGGGGGACTGACACACCGTCGCTGCCATGAACTGTCTGGGTGTTTCATTGATCGCAGCTGGGAGGATCACCTTTGCATTGTTGTGGAACATTGATACGTCACTAGTGACTTTGCATGGTCACTAGTGACTTTGTATGCTTCAACCTGGGTCTGTGGGGGGTTTGGGATGGTAACTGCTGTACATACAGTGGGGGTGAGCTCACGGCGTACATTGCATCATGGAGACAGGGGCAGAGTGTAAGGCTGCCAGTAGGGGCATGCTGCACTAGTGGTGGGTGCCTGCTTGGGCACAATGTTTTCAGGGGTGGTTGTGCGGGGAGCTGGGAGATGAGGGGTGGTGGGTCACCACGGAGTCTCTGCATCTTGATCTCTACAGGGGAGGTCTGACATGGGTTTGGTAAGGGTTGGGGGGGGGGCTTTGACGTGACCAGAAAAGGGTGTAGTGCACCCATGACTAGCATGGCACATGGTTGGATGCAGGAGGCAGACTACTGAGGTACCGATGGGATGCAATTGGCCAGTGCATGGCCATATTGGTGGTGTGTTCAGGGTGGATGGGGCGGGTGTCACTGGTGTTGTGGGGGAGGGGGCGGGTGCTAGCTACCACATGGCTGTGTGTCATGGACGGGGGTGGGGTTCAGGGATGGGTACGGATTGCAACCTGGGGACACTGGGGGAGTTACAGAGTTATCCACAGACACCGACAATGGTGGATGGGGCAGGGATGTGTTACGATAATGGATAGGGGGTACGGTCGTGGCCATGTTCGCTTTCTGGCCATGGTGAGACATCCAGGTGCCGATGTCATCATGACAGGCGTCACTCAGGGTTTGGTTAGCCAGGGAAGGATCAGGTGTGCGTAGATGGCTCTGTGGGCCATCAGTATCTACCTGGTACAGCCAGCCATGGGTGCTGATGGCCACACTGGGGGACTGTGTATGGTGGTGAGCAGAGGTACCCATGCAAGGTCATTTGGGTACAACATCCGGGTGCGGGGTTGTGGGTGAGGGGGTAGGTTGTATTGGGGCTTTTCTGGGCTTCCCCTAAGGTTATTAGGGGATTTTCTATTTTTTGTTTTGGCTGTTTGTGTTCGACCCCAACATACATATACAGGACTTTAATTAATTTGTTCATGCCACCATAAACACATGGGATTTGTTTTATTTAGATTTTGCTAGGCCTGTCATAACAAGCTTTGCTTTAATAAGGTATAGATTTCAATTCCAATCCATGGTATGACAAACAAAGCACCTAGCTTAAGTATAGTCAGTCCTGGAGACAGAGGACAGCTTCACTCCAATGAGATCAGCTATGTCTGTACATCAGGCATTCTTCTCCGTATTTATATCCACAACTTGCTGATAAATCGATTACTTTCTTTTCTTATTCTCCATTATTATTAAAAGAAAATCTGCTTACCGATATGTCTCTCTGTAGCATCCTGTCTCCAGTCTTGGCTTTTGTATCCTGTTCTCACTCGCTGTGTGCTGGCCTGCGAGTCATGTTTCCAGCAGATAAACTGTAGATAATGATGTTTGTCTTCTTTTTTTATGTTTTCCTTTGTTCATTCGAGAGGCCCATGTTGGCCATGTGATAGCCTTTCATTAGCTGCATAGTATTCAGAGATTCTCATTGTGTAAGCTCTCTGGGGCAGGATTTGGCTTCATTTCATTGCTCAATCTTTGCTGAATTTGCCGTTTCACTGTGAAGAAGTCAGAGCAAGCTGTTACTTGGGCCTTAGTTATAGATGTTAGCACAAGCTGGATTCAACCTGTAATGAAGGTACCTGTAGGGTATTCATTTTTATCCCCACAGTGTAAAGGTATTGCTGATGTGTACCATGTCTGGGTATGGTTACATCACATTTTAGTCCCACTACATTCATTACTGACACACCTACTGCACCTGCACAGTAGGAGTGGTGGCCTATTGGTTAGGACACAGTACCTCAGACCAGGGGTCCATGAGTTCACATCCCACCTGGGGACAGCAACGTTGGGACTGGGGTTTCCAGTCTTATTGCCACTCCTTATTGCCTTGACCACGCCATGTGGCCCTACATTGGCCACTGCTTCATATGATGGGTAAGGCGGGATGGACAACTGTTTACTTACATAGATAACTCCATACCTTTGTCTGTAAATGCCCCCTGTACACAGCGCTGTGGGGACATGTCGTGCAGACACCCTACTCATCACATCTTACAATGTAGTTAGGATGGGTGACGGAATGAGGAGCAGGGGTTGGGGAGTCAACGGTGGTGTGGGGTCAAGGTAGTTAGGGTCCACGGGCAGCACCAGGTAGGTGGGCTCGCAACATGGATTGGATGTGTGTTGGCGAAGGTGCCTGCCACACAGGCCCCGTGAGTTTATCCAAGGCATACGGTGCATCAGGGTGTGGGATACAATGTCTGCTGTGATCTAGTGTGTGACTTTTGTGGTCAATTGTTTGCATTTTGTTTGTTAGGGTTCTTTGGGATAGTGGTCACAGAAATGCATTGCCAGTCCATAGGTTGCCGGTTTGAACCCCACATTTTATGTTCCTTTTCCTTTCATGTTTGCTGATTACCTGCCCATGTGCTGTCTGCAGCCCCGTCACCTCTCCACACACCCTTCCATCTCTGGGCTGTGCATGACAATGTGCCCTGTCTGCAGCCTATCTGCTGCATCTTGTGAATTACATATAGCTTTTTCTTGGTGGTGACCATGTGACCAGTCTGCTTGGTCAATTGGTACTGCTGCTGTTGGTTGGTCTGTGCCACATCACTGAGCAGGTTGGTCTTTCACATGCTCCTTTTTTGGTCCGTTGCCCTGGTCCATGGGCCATCCACTTAGCTTTCCCTTCAGCCGGCCCCTGACACCCTTTGTGTATCACTCCCATGCTCTTTTGGATGCTATTTACACTGCGTTACATCTCATGGTATGTGTGCATGTGTTTTTATGTGCCTCCCGTCCCACCTATGGACTGTGATATGAGCTGTGGACACCTGCTTTACATGTGCATTGCATCATGGTTACTGTTTGGGTTGCTCTCTCCTAACACACAGCTGGTGTTTTATGTGGTGCCGTGCAGTGTTCTTGTATGCAGCCATTGCTGTGAGCCTCGGAATGGTGGTGTGGCCTATTGGTTTGTGCAGTGCTTTGCATCCTAGGGGTCATGGGTTCACGCCCTCTTTGTTCTCCTTTTTTTATGCCTTTCCTACGCTGGTACCTGTAATCCCTGTAACGGTCATATCTCGGCTGATATGTGCTGCCTGCACATATTGCCCTCATCACAGTTGCCAACCATCCTTCGGTCCATCTATCTGCATCTGTCAGCTGTGAGGTGTCCTGTATGCCAGTGCGGGCTGTCACCCCATGTCCTGCGCTGCTACCCTTTCCTGCATTGCACCTCTTTGTGCTTGCCTCGCCTGTGCCTGATCTGCATGGCGCCACCACTCCTCTGTCCACCCATCATTGTAACTATCCTGCCACCTCCACCTCCACTGGGGGACACATATTCCCATCATCTGCCACCAAATGTCTTTCTGGTACTTTACATTGCCAACACCCTGTGCTGCCCCCACCATGGGATGCCCGCAGATATGGCAGGTCCAGTTGCTCCCAGCCCTCCCTCCCTCACTCACCTGTTCATTGCCTTTCCTGCGTGCTCTATGTAGTGTTAGGGCTACATCTGTCTCTGTTCTGCACAGGTCATGCAAGTCATCCTAGGGCACCTTGCAGTCCCTAGGGCACACTAACCTAGGCCACCATATCCTTGTTAGGCCACCTTAACGTATGGTTCCATAGCCCAGGGTGCCTTCTGCAGTGCCTTGTCCATGGGTACCTGATATGGCGCTTAGCCTAGGAGGCCCTATTGAGCGCCTTACTAGGCACCTTATCATGCGCCTTATAAGGCACCCTGTAAGGCGCCTTACAGGGTGCCTTGCGTGGCGCTTTACAGGGTGCTTTGTAATGCTCCTTACTCTATGGCGCCTTGTAACGCGCGTTAGCTGCTAGATCTTGCTGTAACGATGTACCGCCCATGTCTCTGCCTCTACCGCGGAACCTAACGCGAATCACATTACCGCAGTTTAGTAAACATACCCCTATGTGTGTCTTGACTAAAGCAAGGCTTTTGACTGTGTTAACCATGAGAAACTCTAGACAACATTAAGAAGCATGGGTATACCAGAACACATGATAGTTCTTTTGCACAACCTTTACATTGATCAAGAAGCAACAGTTTGAATGGAACAAGGAGAAACAAAATGATTTAAAACCAGCAAAGGTGTATGACAAGGCTTCATATTTTCCCCCTGTTTAATTTATATGCAAAACAAATCATCAGAGAAGCAGGACTGTATGAAGACAACCAAGGTGTAAAGACTGGTGGAAGACTCATCAACAACCTTCACTATGCTGATGATACCACAATATGGGCTGAAAGTGAAGATGATCTGAACCATTTTCTTCTCAAGATCAAGGAATATAGGGGTATGTTTACTAAACAGGGGTAGCAGCTACTGCTTTTAATAAACATACCCCATAGTCTTAAAATAGGCCTGCACCTTAATGTACAGAAGACAAAGATCCTGACAACTGGCAAAATCCTGACAACTGACAAAATCAATAAGTTCATGGGGAAGAAATTGAAATAGTGGACAACTTTAACCTGCTTGGATCAATGATCAATAAAGAAATGACAAGCAATCAAGAATCCAGTGATGCATTGCTTTTGGCAGAAAGGCTATGAAGGACCTAGACAAGATCCTCAAGAGCAGAGATGTCTCTCTCCATATAAAGATTCAACTTGTTCAAGCCATGCTGATGAAGAATACTGTGTATAATATGGACTGCCCGAAGAACAAACCAGTCAGTCCTAGAGAAGATCAAACCAAAGCTTTCTTTAGAAGCTCAGATGACTAGACTTTGACTTTCATACTTTGGATATATCATGTGAAGAGAGAGATCATTAGAGAAAGGCATTGTGCTTAGTAAGGTTGAAGGTCAACGCAAAAGAGGAAGGCCAACAATGAGATGGATCGATACAATAATAGCAATTACGGATGCCACTCTATCCACAATGAGCTGCCTGACTGAAGACAAAATACAGTTTAGAACAGCTATCCAGAGGGTCACCTTGAGTTGACACCAACCTGATGGCACTTAAAACAACAATAACAAAAGCTGAGTATAAAAAGCTCTTTGATATGTTGCTTTCAATGGCTGAAAAGATAATACATTGTAATCCATCGTTTAGTATGCGCTTTTGGTGAAATTCTATGTCATCTACAAAAATGAGTCAGTTGTAGCATTAAAAAAAAGGCTAACCTTGAATTATTCTTAAAAAGCTGGAGTTCAATCAAGAAATATTTTGAACATTGCATACATTGTCAGTACTCTCTTAGGGTTATGTCTACTAAAACGTGTTAGGCTTTTGCAGCTAACAACAGGCATTAGTGCTAATGGAGCATTAGCTGCAAAAGAGGGGTCTTCTCTGTTAGGGGCATGCACAGCATTTCCCCAGCAGATACTGCAAAAATGCAAGGATCATGGGGCGGCAGCATTGCCAATGCAGCTAGCACCAGCCATTGAGATGGCATAAGCTGCATCTGCAATGTCTGCAAAATGTGTGGCTGCCATATTTATTTATTTTTATTTATTTAGTGTACACTTATATCCCGCTACTTCCAGCGATCATCAGCGGTATTCCAACAGAGAAATAGAGTGGCTGTACTGGCCAGAATTTACAATACACAGGATGATTAGTGGAAGAGGTACAGTTCACAGCACACAGTACACAGTATGATTAGTGGATAAGATACAGTTCACAGCACACAGGGTTAAGGTTTAGACATATGCTGTCAATGCCCATGGTAACCATATGATACCATCCACACCTCACCCACTCAAGCTCCTAATGTTGGATATGCAAATAGCGCAGAAAATTTCCTGCACTATTTTCATTTGGCAGGTGTCAATGGTTACCATGGAGTGATTTTCTTTTATTAGCAACATGATAAAAGTTAATAGACATACTCCTTAGTTTAATTTTAGATTGTGTTTAAGTGAGAACACATTGTAATATCTTATATGGTTGTGTGTTGGGGGGGAGGGTACAGCCATTTGCTAACTTCTATTTGTTGATTATGTGTCTGTTTATTGTAATGTTTTTGAAATTACAATAAAACTGGAATTTATCCAATCTAGCTATCTCAATTTGCATCTTAACAAGCTATCTAAAATGAGTCTTTTTGTATAGGCAAGATTGGTTGGCAAATCACTGCTAACTCAGACTGTGGAGGCATCGTAGACTTGAAAAGGCAGACAAATCCTTCCCAACTCAAAAGTCCACTTCCATAGTCTGCCTTGAGTTTTTCAAATGCTAGGAACATATTACAGGCCTCATTTAAATTTTCTGCAAATGCATTTGAAATTGATTTTCAAAGCATTTTGGGCCAACTGTACCCATGAAAGTTTGTTGTGCCAGTTTCCAACCCTAGTTCTGAATGAGCTGAAGGAATAGGTGAGGAGGAAACCACAGCCCTCCCATAACCCCCTCAAAGAAAGGATGACTAGGAATTTCATTAGAATATAAGGGCCTAATATTTAATTGTGATGGCTATGTGCAGCTACAGCCCAGAACTGTTGCCGTCGACATCGAACCCCAGATATTCAATGCCAGAGTGATATGCAGCCCTGGCATTGAATATCCGGGGTCACCATACAGTCTCCGATGCCACAGAAACTAACTGGGTAGCGGCGATATTGCACCGCTATCTGGTAAGCTCTTGCGGGTAAAACTAAACCAGCTTTTGCTGTGCCTAGTTTCACCTGCAGGTCGCTAACCAGGTAGTGGTGCAATATCACCGCTACCCAGTTAGTGACTGTCGCCACCCTTGACACACCCTGGAACACTCATGACATGCCCCAATGCTAAGCAGTTAGCATCACAGCATATAGCGGCATTAGTTGAGGATATTCAGCAACACTAACCATGTTAATGCCATTGAATATCCCATTCAGCAGCATTTACATAGTTTACAGGCCATGTAAATGCCTTTCAATATTGGACCCTAAAAATCTATCACCATCATTTCTCAATGTCTGAAACCCTTAGATATGGCCAGATATTCTTTTTGACATTTTGCATTCATAGAAAGTACATGTGAGTGCTTAGCTCTGAATCTGCACTCGGTATCCATTCATAACAGTATCAACAACAGAAGGATGAGACCAAAGGTGGAAGAAAGGGAGATATCGAACAAATGTCCATGTAAAACAGCCAATATAGATTTCTTCTGACTTTCATCAGACTGCCTCTTTATTTGATTATCCAGCATCAGATGGAAATAATGAGAGTGTCAGTACCAATAAGAATAATCATACAGCATATTGACAAAGTGCTCTCACTCAGCAGGGATCGTGGAACATCCCCTACTCTTGTGCATGTAGATTCACTCAAGCAATTATTAAACCCAGTCGCCAGAAAAGTTTGTAACTACAAAGAAATAAGGAAGCACATGAGAACTTGAAATGCATTCTTCACCACCTGAAAACTGCAATATAAGGGCCGAAAATAATAATTAATAAAATCAGGAGAACGCATGCAAAATAAAACGACTCCACGTGTGCCCAAAAGCTGCCAATCAATTTGTGTTTTTGGAAAGAGGGCAACAGGATCAAAAGATTACATGAAATCCTGGAAAACGATGCCAGCTTTTAATTTAAAAAAAAAACAAAAAACGAATAACTGTTTAAGATGAGCAAGCTAAAATAATATTTTAATAAATTTGAAATAGATGGTTTATCCAGCAGCAAAATATATCTTATTTTCTGCTAAGAAATATTAAGACGTCTTTTTGTCCCCATTCAGGCATGTGCTCCTGCAGCTGATTGATAGCTGAAGTTGTGCCTATGTAGGAACTTTACTGGGGTTAGTTTCTTTATATTAAACTCCAGTTTCCTGTTCTCTTGTTCTCCCTTTCTCTTTTCTCTTCCTCTAGCTTTTGAATTTTCTCACTCTCCTTGGTTTTGTTAAATGTTCTTTGTTCATCAGGTTGTTCAGGCAGCTTCTCCAGGGTCTTTCCTGCATTTTTGCAATCTTTTCTCTGGTCATTTTTTATAAGTGCTCTTTTCTTCTTATACTTTCCTTTCAACTATCCCTTTTATGTCTTTCAGCGTTCTTTTTTTGTTGTTGTTTTGTTTTGTTTTATTTTTCAAGACTTGATTTTACATCAGGATGCCTATGTGAGACCTCCAAGGAGATGTCTAGTTTAAATCTATTTTATAAAGGCAACATAGGCGCCTATGGTGCCCTTTTACTGAAGCGTGTTAGGTTTTTGCAATGAGTGCATATTTAGTGAAAAGCAACCTGGGTAACTGCAGGGAGCATGACCAGTGTTAATGCACAGATATTTACCCTAACACTTGCTGCTTTTACTGCAGGTGCATACCTCCACCTATTGAGGCAGCGTTAGGTGAACCTACATCATTGGCAACATTGACAGCACATCATATATATATATATACCCCTGTGCTAACTGCAATATGCTCATCATGCCCACTCTCGGTCCCTAACCTGTCCATTTAGCATCCTAACTCATGACTGACAGAGCAAAAATCAGCATGTGTGAGCTCTCATGCCCTTGCAAGTAACTGTTACCACAGCCCCAAGTGTGCAGTTAATGTGTGCCAAATCACAGATTAACTGCGTAACGCACTTTAGTAAAAGGGCCTTTATATGTTTTTAGAAAATAGGCTCTCAGAGTTAGCCCCAATAGTGTGTAAATGCTGGCATACATATTTAGACCTGCTCCAAAATTGGCGTAAATGTGTGCGTGTCCTCTAAGTGTGTCCTCATGCATTTTATAAAACATGCATAGACATAATAACTCTGCTCTCTTCCACCCAAACAGTGTCTACAGGAATGCAGATCACATACTTTTCATGTGTGTATGCACTTGTATAATTTTATAAAAGCCCTTTTCTGCATGTAAAACAGGCTCTTCAAACAAAAAAACATTTTATAAAATTACCCCCCACTGCCTCCCCTTTCTTTTTCTTTAATGTTTTTGGATAGTAGGAATCAAATAAGAAACATTTAAGGCAAACTATTATCTTGCCGGAACATCCATTTGATACAAAAAATACAGCACATTGCATGGAGCCAACCAAAAAGGTAGAGATTACGCCACCAATACTTCTCACAACTTTATACAAATAGATAATTTCCTGTCCATGTGTCTTTTTTCATTCACCCTCTCTTCTGTGTTTTACCATATCTATTCCTTCCTTTTACTTACTCTTGACCCTTGCTATCCTCCTTAAAACTACCTTCACACTACCTTTTCTCTTCCCCTTTAACCCCTTTTGGAAACGAGACAAAACAAAACAAGAAATATAGTTGATGTTTAGATGTTGTTTTAAAATGGCAGTGTCCAACAAAAGAGCATGGATCCACGTGCAACAAACTAACCCAGTACAAACCGTGGATTGCAAAGGAAGAATTTATTAGGCCAATGGCTGAAATCGATCAATAAAATAAATTCTTCCTTTGCAATCCATGGTTTGTACTGGTCTATTTTAAAATGGCAGTGCATCCCTTATCAACAGCCGAGAGTTGGCACCAGCAGGGATGAGAAATGGACAATCGAAACAGACTTGGCGAAAAGCATTCCATGCTTGTTTCGCATCACCCTGCAGCAAGTTGTTGAACCGGTCATCTATGAAGAGCTCTCGAATCTGAGGACCCACAAAAACTCCCTCTTTAATCTTTGCTTCGCTGAGTCGAGGGAATTTTTCATGCAGGTATCGGAAAGCTGGCGAAGTGCGGTCCATGGCCCTCACGAAGTTTTTCATCAAACCTAGTTTGATGTGAAGGGGTGGTAGCAGGATTTTGTGAGCCTCAACCAGAGAGGGTGCTGGATATTCTTCTCTCCAAATGTTACATTTTGTCTGTGATTCCATTCCTTCCGCAAGTAGTGCCAATCCCTTGCTCGGCTATCCCATTCACATAAGAAACACATGTATTTTATATGTACCTGCTGCAGTCCCATTAAAAGGGCAACTACCTTCAAGTCACCACAGAGGTGCCAGCTGTACTTGTTATAGTTAATGGAAGTCAGTAGATGCCTTAATTTATCGTATGTCTCTTTCATGTTGTGATACGAATGTGACGAGATTGGGAAAGAATGTGGAGAGAAGTGATAGTGAAACTGGGCTTGGGGGGTTACTTTAGGTCGAGGAGTGATAATGAAACTGAGCTTGGGGTTACTTTAGGTCAAAATCCCTGAGCAGGTAGCAACTTTGGCAGGATAGAACTGGATGAGTGACTCACACAGTGACTCAGCAGCTGACATTTTTTATTCAGCTGCTGGTCACGAGCACACTATTAACCCTGACCAATCCTGGTATTGACCATGTGCACACAATTATCTCTAACCAATCCTGATTTGAGCATGCAACATGTTAACCTATGAATTACCAGAGCATGCAGCCAGCACTAGTCTGATTAGAATACTTAACAGGGGAATTTTTCAGCAAGCCTCTGGGATCTTCATCAGATAGACGGGACAGATGTGTCTCTGTAGTATCCCGGATTTCCTTCAGGCAATCGCTGATCCCCCGACTTTGCTGGAGTGTGGTTACAATATTCGGTGATGTATTGATACCTTACTTTTACTTATTATTCTAAAAGGACTTAAACTTAATAAAACTCATATTGTATTTACTAAAGTGTCTATGTCTAGTCTGTGAGCTAGTCAATGACAGGGTTAACTCATACTGTATTTGCCAGAGTGTTTATGCCTAGTCAGTGAGCTAAGTAAGTGACAGGGTTAACTCATACTGTATTTGCCAGAATATTTATGCCTAGTCAGTGTGCTAAGTGAGTGACAGGGTCAAAGGAAAAGCGTAGAATTTGGCAATACATAATTGGTACCAGAAGTGGGGTAGCCAGTGGTTCTTGCAGTGCACGGCAGGAATCATTAGCTAGCCAGGAATCACTAGCTAGTCAGAAAATGTTTTGTAGAAAAAATAGATCCAAAGAGCTACTTGTGGTAGAGATCCCCGGCTGGACCGAGGCTCCCTTCGATGTAGTAGCACAGAAATTGTTACATAATGGGTTGGCAGAGTCCTGGGATAGTAAGCTTAAGGAGGCAACCCCCGCCGATGTGGAGAGGGTACTCGGCGGGCTCCCTGGTAAGCCGGGTGATGCAGGGACCCTAGGAAGACAGACCTGGGTGTTGTTAGCAGCATATAGGAAGGTTTATAATCAAGCGCTGGATGCCCAGCGCAGAGTAAATTTAGCGGAGAAAAAATTAATAGAAGCAGAAGGTCGGGTGGTGGTATTAGAATGTCATCAGAAATTATTAAAAGATAAGCTCGACCACTACCAGGGAGTGGCAGAGAAAGCTGCAGTGAAAATAGCACAAAATAAATACAGGAAGCGAAAGGGGAGGGTAAATAAGGAAAAAATGTATAAGGCTGTAGCAGCTGCCACTGCCGAATGGGATTTGGATAATTGGGACGGAGACATTTGGGACTCCACGTCTTCGGACGACGACTGGGATGTTTGTCCCGGGGGTCCCTCATGCCCTGACCCTGAAATTGACCCTCCCAGAGCCCCATCCTATAGACGAGCCCAACCTGTACATCGTAGGCAGGAGAAAACAGAGTTAGGGCCAGATAGGCGTCCTGTCTTAGGGGATAACGGACAGCCAATCCCTCGGTTAGGTGCAGATGGGCAGCCTCTGATGAATGATCAGGGGCAACCTATATTGCTAGATGAACCAGTGCCCCACACACAAATGAGAACTACAGTAGAGGATTTTTCCCAGGCTGAGGTGGATGATATTTTAGCCCGGTTTAGGCAGCAGTCTGGAGAAGGGGACTTGCAATGGTTAGTACGAATTTATGATACTGGGGGAAAGGGGATAAATCTTGATGCCCAAGACATAGGGAGATTTATTACCCTCAGTAGGGAGCCTGTTATTCAGCGGGCTATTAGACAATATTTTGGGGATCATGAAAATATAACCACACAAAATCTGTTTCAAATTTTGGTAGCTGGTTATATGGACAAATACCCAAATGAAAGTGATATCCCGATTAATGAAAAAACATGGTTCACGCTGCGGGATGGGATAGAAAGGTTAAAACAGGAGACCATGCGGTCCGCCCTACCTATAATTGATAGATTAGATGATTACACAGAAGTTTTGGTAACCCCAGGTATGCGAAATCAATTGATCAAAACAGCCCCTCCTGCTTATAAATCTGTCATGATGACTTTATTATTGTCCATGACAGAACAACCGATAGCTACAGTGCTAAGCAGGATGAAGGATTTGCAGGACATGGGAAATTGGGGTGGTGAATCTAAGGATATAGTGAAAACATCAGGAAGTATGAATCCCGGGGGGAAGACCCAAGGGGGGGCTCCCAGGGTCTCCCGAAAAGAGATGTTCCTGGCATTACTAAAAGCAGGGGTGCCTAAAGAACAAATTGATGGGAAGGAAACAAATCATTTGTGGCAATTGTACAAGAGAAAAGAATTGTCAGCTAAAACAGTAGAGCGGCAGGGGCAGAAAAAGAAGCTAGTTCCTTCTTGGGAAGATTTTCAACAAATCTATCCTTGGAAGGAAATGGCAACAGCTGTGGCTAATCAAGTAAGGGAGACACTAACACCCACCGCTCCACTACTGGATTTAAATGATTTTGATGAATAGGGGGGGAGCCAAGCCCCGGTGTGGGTCCGCCGGGACGAAAGACCCTATGTCCCGCTGGAAATACATTGGAAAGGGGGAAATGTACAGCGAGTGCCAGCTTTAGTGGACACCGGGGCAGAGGCTACCTTGATTCAGGGAAATCCAAATAAATTTAAAGGACCCCGGGTAAAAATTTCAGGACTGGGGGGGAAGATCATTGAGGCAGTACAAACTAAAGTAACCTTAAAGATAGGAAACCTACCCTTGCGGAAGTATTCCGTTTTAATAGTGCCCGTATCTGAACATATTATTGGGATAGATGTTTTACGAGGAATGACCCTTCATTTAAAAGAAGGAAGATTTGCTTTTGGAGTAAAGCAAAACCAGGTCGTTCAAATGAACGTTGTGACAGTAGGAAAATTGAAAATGCCCCCAGTGCACATACCACCACCTATTAAGCTGGTGGCAATGAAATAATATCGAATCCCTGGGGGGCATACTGAAATTGGAGAGACCATAAGGGACTTAGTCACAGCGGGTGTCCTACGCCCTGCCACTACGGCGTGGAACAATCCTGTCTGGCCGGTGAGAAAGAGTGATGGATCTTGGAGAATGACTGTAGATTATAGAGAATTAAATAAACAAACTCCTCCTCTTACTGCCGCTGTGCCAGACACGATAACACTCATAGAAGAAATACAATCACGGCAGGGGCAATGGTATGCGGTGATAGATTTGGCTAATGCGTTCTTTACAATACCAATCGAAAAACGGGCACAGGACCAATTTGCATTTAGTTGGATGGGGAGGCAATATACTTTTACCAGATTTCCACAGGGATGGTTACATAGTCCCACTATATGCCATAGGATTGTGGCAGAACATTTAGCTGAATATAAATGCCCCCCAGAAGTAAGTTATTCCCATTATATTGATGATATACTGATCCAGGGGGAGACGGAGCAACAAGTAGCTGAAACATTGAACGCATTAATGACACATTTAAAGGGAAAGGGATGGGAAATTAATCCCGATAAAGTACAGGGCCCGTCCCAAACAGTGAAGTTTTTAGGTATACAATGGAATCATGAACATAGGGAAATAACGCCCAAAGCCAGACAAAAAATATTAGACTTTGCTATACCAAAGACAAAAGCGGAAGCGCAATCATATATTGGGCTGCTCGGGTTTTGGCGACAACACATTCCACATTTAGGACAATTACTAGCTCCATTGTATAAGGTTACCCGGAAAAAGTATGAATATGCATGGGGAGAGGAGCAGCAAAATGCTTTTGAACAAGCCAAGGAGGCTATTCAAAAGGCAGTGGATTTGTGGCCTCTCCTACCTGGTGAGGTGGAATTACATGTGTCAGTGCAAGATCAGTATTGTAACTGGTCCTTATGGCAAAAACAAGGGGGAAAACGGGTTCCGTTAGGATTTTGGAGTAGGAAACTCCCCGAAGCAGGGGAAAAATATACCCCTCTAGAAAGACAGCTGCAGGCATGTTACTGGGCATTAGTAGACACCGAGCAACTGACAATAGGACATGAAGTGTTACTTAGGCCCCAAATTCCAATTATGCAGTGGGTTCTATCTAATCCTAAATCAAATCGTATAGGTCATGCACAAGAACAAACAATTATTAAGTGGAAATGGTACATAAGTCAAAGAGCTAAAGCTGGTGAGACTGGGGTCGCCACTCTGCATGAAAAGGTGGTGACGTCCCCTTCCTCTGCAGAACCAGTACAAAAATCTGTGGAAATAGAAGAATCCCCTGTTAAATGGGGAAAAGCATATGACCAATTGACAGAAAAACAAAAGAAACATGCCTGGTTCACTGATGGATCTGCAAAATATATAGGTGGTCGGCGACATTGGAAGAGTGTAGCGTTTAATCCTATTGCCAATAAAACAATAGTTATAGAGGGGGAAGGGAAGAGCAGCCAATTTGCAGAATTATATGCCGTGTTTTTAGCATTAAAACAAGAATTAGGAAATGAATGCCATTTGTATACCGATTTGTGGTCAGTTGCCAACGGATTAGCCACATGGCTGCCTGGATGGAAGCAGCATGACTGGAAAATTCATGGTACGGAATTATGGGGAAAAGAAGTATGGCAGGACATAGAAAGTATGCTAACAAATACTCAATGTACGGTTTTTCATGTAGATGCACATATGCCCCTTGACTCACTTGAACGTTTGTTTAATTCTCAAGCAGATGCAGCAGCCTCCGTTTCTGTGGTGGGAGCTTCAGAAGCTTCTCTTCCTAGTGACAGCGAACGGAAAGCATGGCTCCAGGGCACTGCCCTTTGGGCACACCATAAAAGTGGGCATTTGGGAGAAAAAGCCACCTACAGGTGGGCACAAAGCCGAGGGCTGCCCTTAACACTTGATATTATAAAGCAGGTAATCTTGGAATGCCCTATCTGTCAGCATAGTCAGAAGAGGGCAGTTCCACATACAGTAATGGGGCATATTGGACGAGGACAGCTACCTGGCCAAATTTGGCAGATGGATTTCATCGGCCCACTTCCGGAAAGCCGAGGCTGTAAGTATGTTTGTACTGCAGTTGACACATATTCAGGATTAATGGTAGGCTTCCCTTGTCGTTCTGCTACTCAGTGGAGTACCATAAGAACCATTGAAATGATTACCCAATATTATGGAGTGCCCTTGCAAATTCAAACCGATAATGGTACCCACTTTACTGGGCAACAAGTAAAGGATTATGCTGCCCAATATAATATAGAATGGATCTATCATGTCCCCTATCATCCACAGGCAGCTGGCCTGGTAGAGAGGATGAATGGATTATTAAAAGAAGCACTAAGAAAGTTAAATATATCAGATCCTACCAAATATGGACAGTGGAGAGATCATATAAGTGAAGCATTTCAAAAGCTTAACAATAGGCCGATCACAGATTCCATGACCCCCCTGATGCGGATGTTAACTCCTAATTTACAAATACAGACAATCCAAATTGACTCTATTATTTATTGGAAGGTCAATCCTGCGGCCCAGGCCCCATATCGTAGTTCCCCATCAGCAGCAGGCCTTGATTTATTTTCGATAGAAACCTTGATTATCGCCCCGAATGCCGTAGGGACTGTACCAACGGGAATTGGATGCCAAATTCCTAAGAATCATTATGGCCAGATAGTTACTGGATCGAACCTTGCCCTGCGAGGAGTTATCACAATAGGGGGAGTAATTGATGCTGATTATCTGGGGGAGATCAAAGTATTATTATTAAATTTAGGGAAGCAACCCTTGGTAATAGCTACTAAAGAACGAATTGCTCAGTTATTACTCATCCCGATATTTTTTGCCCCAGTAGAGGAAGGGAATGCCCCTACCGAACTTACCTTACGGGGAGATAAGGGATTTGGTTCAACCAATATGGTTAATGTTGGTGCAAAAATATGGATCCAAAATGCCCAAGGACCGCCATCACCGGGGGAGGTGATTGCAGTAGGAAAAGACAAAATCCTTCTGGTGATGCGTCCTGGGCAAGAAAGTTGGGAATATATACCTGAAGATAAATGTTATTTACGAGAGTAATTCTTTTTCTTTTACCAGATCCTTACTCGTGGCATCTTTTTGTATTGGTGTTCAGTCATCCTCGTAGATGCGTGGACTCCAGGAGTGCCACTTGTGCCCAGCAACTCCTCTTTTGGGAAATGGGCATGGCGAAATGCGACTGAAAGTCGACAACAAGATAATTTTACATGCAGCAGGGGGCAGCGTTGTCACATAATCAATATAACATATGATGGACATATGTGGGCAGGACCTCCCGTTTCCACAACCAACCCTTATCGACCTGTCTACGCCTTACATGAAGGGACTGGGATGATTAACATTACCTCTGAGGTGAATGTTAGTTGTTGCAATCGTCCTTCGTCGCTCATATTTGCCCCTAACCGGGACTGGGCACAGCAACTACGTAATTGCAGCAATGAAACCCAGGGGGCTTATCGATATAACTTCCCAATAGCCAACATAACAGTATTAGTATGCGTGAATGCCACGCCCATTGTGAATCGTACATGGTGGTCATCCTACATAGTGTTTGTTAACATGAAAGCTTTCAAAATTGATCCTGGACACGTAAAGAGAGTTCCATCCACCTGTATTATGGTGGGACGAGAAGCACGAAAAACGATTATTTATTCAGAAATAATTTTTCCTGTCATACCACCATGTCCCCTAAAACGAGTGAAACGAGCTTGGTATGACACAATGTTAGGCGGTATTGGGACTGTGACTGGAACTTTAAATAGTTTTGATATAGAAACATTAGCCAATCGCCTACATAATGCTGGGGCAGGGATTAATGATGCCCTGACATTACAGGCGAAATGGCTACCCACTTTATGGCATCCTGCACAAATACAGGCAGGTGTATCCACAGATATGATAAATCTATTTGCTAAATTAACTCAATTTGATCAGCAGGTTGACAAGAATATAACCCAATTTGCTAATTGGACCGCTTGTACTTTACGAAGTACTATGCAATACATGCAAAAAATGAATTATCAAACGCAATTAATGACAGGAAATGAATATGTTTGGAAACAATTATTGAACCTGACTACCGAATGGATTTATTTAAATGCACCTAAAATACGATGTAATGACACTGCATGTGTAGGACATATTATTGTTTACAATGTAACTACTTCCACTACTATGTGTAAATATGTTGTATTGCCTTTATTATTAGGCCCTCCAGATTCCCCCTACTATTGGGTTCCAGAATTGTATGGGGAATACATTGACCACAATAATCAGACACATGATCTTTCTCTTTGTGATACAACGCTAGAGGGAAAAATCTGTAAACTCCAATCAAATGTTTATGAACCTTGCTTATTACAAAATAGTATGAATGTGTGTAAATTTAACATTCTGCCATCCACCTATGAATGGATGGTAGAAATAGCCCCCCAAGAAATCTGCCTAGTTACTTCACACGCTGTTATACCTGACATGATAACTCCATTTATTGGTTGTTTACAAAATGTGTCAGTTCTTACATGGCATAATGAGACCTTTCTTCTAACCTCCGAGCATTAAATAACTACTCGGGAGATATGGTCCATACAACCCTTATCAGTACCCAATTGGGATTTCAATTTGACCAAATTACAAACCATATTAAATAACTCGAAACTTATACATGATCATATTACCATGTTAAATAAAACAATTGCTGCACATCAAGTGCAGACTGTTGTGGTAGCTGATCAATTAGTACATATTGGTACCTCAGTTGCTACTGCAACTACTCATCATTGGTATGATATCTTTTTTGGATATTCGCCGTCAGCAACGGCCGCTTTAAATTTATTAATTCATCCAGTATTGGTTTTGGTTATAGTTGTGGCTTTTCTATCCTGTTTTAACTGCTATATTGCCTACCGACTGTTCTGTAAAACCCGGAAGATACGGGTTGCGTCATATGCCCATGCTCAGTTCCATTAAGGACCGAATGTGATATGAATGTGACGAGATTGGGAAAGAATGTGGAGAGAAGTGATAGTGAAACTGGGCTTGGGGGGTTACTTTAGGTCGAGGAGTGATAATGAAACTGAGCTTGGGGTTACTTTAGGTCAAAATCCCTGAGCAGGTAGCAACTTTGGCAGGATAGAACTGGATGAGTGACTCACACAGTGACTCAGCAGCTGACATTTTTTATTCAGCTGCTGGTCACGAGCACACTATTAACCCTGACCAATCCTGGTATTGACCATGTGCACACAATTATCTCTAACCAATCCTGATTTGAGCATGCAACATGTTAACCTATGAATTACCAGAGCATGCAGCCAGCACTAGTCTGATTAGAATACTTAACAGGGGAATTTTTCAGCAAGCCTCTGGGATCTTCATCAGATAGACGGGACAGACGTGTCTCTGTAGTATCCCGGATTTCCTTCAGGCAATCGCTGATCCCCCGACTTTGCTGGAGTGTGGTTACAATATTCGGTGATGTATTGATACCTTACTTTTACTTATTATTCTAAAAGGACTTAAACTTAATAAAACTCATATTGTATTTACTAAAGTGTCTATGTCTAGTCTGTGAGCTAGTCAATGACAGGGTTAACTCATACTGTATTTGCCAGAATATTTATGCCTAGTCAGTGTGCTAAGTGAGTGACAGGGTCAAAGGAAAAGCGTAGAATTTGGCAATGCACATGTGGATAGCATGCGCTACTGGAATAGATGGAAGACGGTTTCCATTGTTCAAAAGCACAGACTTCAGACTCAGTTTCGAAGAGTCTATAAATAGTCCCCAGTCTTGTGGGTCATGAGTGATTTTTAAGGCATTCATGAGGCTTTCAATATCGGAACAGAATACCAGATTACTTTCCTTTCCGACTGCGTATAGTACACTGCTGACGTCAGATGGCTTCAGCAGCCGTCTGGCAGTAGTATTGCATTGCATCAGAAAATGATGCAATCAACTCTGGATGATGTGTACATGCTGGTATTATGCAATATGATGCAATATTACATCATTCAAGGCTTATTTGGGATGTTGTTGATGTCCTACTGGATAAATTTACACGGTGAAACATCAAAAATGAATTACATGCAATATCTTCAAAACGAGAGCTAATAACATTTTTTTAATGTTATATTCGTGTTCAGCTCACCAAGATACTACAGATTAGGGCCTTTTAAAGTCATTAACGATTTCAATGTTGACCAGTGTAATTCACACAGCAACTGAATTTATAAATGAACACTAATAAAGTTTTACTCTAAGAGGGCTGTCTACTAAATCGTGATAGCTGCAAAAGTCCTGAAGTAAGTCTAAAACCCCTATGATAGCTGCAGGAGGTGATCCCAAATTTCCTCCTGCAGATACTGTGGAGTTACCATGGAGACCTATGATACCTACATGGGCAGGTAGGGTAGGAAGTCCCATAGTGCCTGCCAATGTAGGTATTGCTGATCTCTGCGGTAAGTGAAAGGGAAGGACAAATAGCAGTCACGGGGACAGAGCTCTCATATCTCTGTCTCTCTGATCGCTACAGTGCCCCTGTGCCCTGATTGGTCCCCTTGACATGACAATATTGTCAGTGCTGTGGATGTAAAAATCCACAGCACTGTCAATAACAAAAAATATGGTTTTCCCTACTTGCAGCACCTATCCCTCCTATACTGCTCCCAATCCCCATCAGGAACTGTCCAGTGAGGATTGGTGCACCCCACTCCCCGATTAATGTCAAAGCCCAGCTGGCCAATTGAGCATCCCTCCATTCCTCCCACCACTCTCCAATGCCCGAGTATTACTCCGGGCTAGCCAGTGGGGTTCCCGACCCCCTCCCTCCCTTCCTCCTTCCCCCTCTGAAAAGTGAGTTTCCAGCTAGTCAGTCAAGCTAGTGGAGGCCCACAAGGCCATATCTGATATCCATGGTGGTCTAGTGACAAAAGGGGGCAGGAGCAGTACTCTCTGCTCCTGCCCTGGCAGGAATCACGAGGTCATGCCCCATAGTCTCATGCTAGAGGGCCCAAGACTGAAGTGGTATTTAAAGGTGATACTGCAGAGGAATTGAGAGAAATATCGCTACACCGGGAAGATGTATTACAACTATTTGATAAACTGAATAGTAGCAAATCACCTGGACCGGATGGTATACATCCAAGAGTGTTGAAAGAACTGAAATATGAGATTGCAGACCTGCTATTAGTAATCTGTGAACTTTCATTAAAATCATCTGTAATACCTGAAGATTGGAGGGTAGCCAATGTAACGCCAATTTTTAAAAAGGGTTCCAGGGGTGATCCGGAAAATTACAGACCGGTGAGCAAGACGTCAGTACCGGGGAAAATGGTAGAAACCATCATAAAGAACAAAATTACACAGCATGTAGATAGGCATGGCCTAATGGGAGACAGCCAACATTGCTTTAGACAAGGAAGATCTTGTCTTACTAATCTGATGTTTTTTTTAAGGTGTGAATAAACAGGTAGACAAAGGTGAGTTGGTTGATATAGTGTATCTGGACTTTCAGAAAGCCTTTGACAAGGTGCCTCAGCAGAGACTTTTGGCAAAACTAAAAAGACATGGTATAGGAGGCAGTATACTATTGTGGATCGGGAATTGGTTAAAAGATAGAAAGCAGAGGGTAAGGCTAAATGGCCAATTTTCCCAATGGAAAAAGGTGAATAGTGGAGTATCCCAGGAATCTGTACTGGGTCCACTACTTTTTGACATATTCATAAATGACCTGGAAAAGGGAATAACTAGTGAGGTTATCAAATTTGCAGACGACACAAAACCCAAGAGGACTGTGGAAAACTGCAGGAGGATCTGGATAAATTGGAAGACTGGGCATCCAAATGGCAGATGAAATTTAATGTGGACAAGTGCAAAGTTATGCACCTAGGAAAGAACAACCCACACTATGGTTACACGATGCAAGGTTCCACATTGGGAACCACCACCCAGGAAAGGATTTAGGAGTCATCGTGGATAACATGTTAAAACCCTCCGCCCACTCCCCGATTAATGTCACCCCACCCTTTGATGTCCATCAAGCCCAGTATCCTGTTTCCAACAGTGGCCAATCTAGGTCATACGTAACTAGCAGTTTCCCCAAAAGACACAGGTTCCGCAATGCTTGTACTGGGTCAAGCATTGATATCCTGGGTCCCTTCTTAATAATGGTTTATGGACATTTCCTCCAGGAACTTGTCCAAACCTTTTTTAAACCCAGCTATACTAACAGCCTTTACTACATCCTCCGGTAACAAATTCCAGAGTTTGAATACACGTTGAGTGAAAAAATATTTTCTTTTATTAGTCTTAAATAGTTTACCCTGTAGCTTCATTGCATGTCCCCTAGTCTTTCTATATTCTGATAACGTAAACAATCGATCTACGTTTACCCGTTCCACTCCGTTCATTAATTTATAGACTTCTATCATATCTCCCCTCAGCCGTCTCTTTTCCAGGTTAAAGAGCCCTAACCTTTTTAGCCTTTCTTCATAGGAGTATCCTTCCATCCCCTTTACCATTTTGGTGGCTCTTCTCTGAACCTTTTCTAAAATCGCTATATCCTTTTTAAGATACAGCGACCAGAATTGCACACAATATTCAAGCTGCGGTCTCACCATGGAACGATATAGAGGCATTATAATATCTTTTGTTTTATTTTCCATTCCTTTCCTTATCATATCTAGCATTCTATTTGCTCTCTTGGCTGCCGCTGCACACTGGGCCGAGGGTTTTAACATCTTATCCACAATGACGCCTAAATCTTTTTCCTCGGTGGTGGTTCCTAATGGGGAACCTTGCATTGCATAACCATAGTTTGGGTTGTTCTTCCCTAGGTGCATAACTTTGCACTTGTCCACATTAAATTTCATCTGCCATTTTGATGCCCAGTCTTCTAATTTATCAAGATCCTTTTGCAATTTTCCACAATCCTCTTGGGTTTTAACAACTTTAAATAGTTTTGTGTCATCTGCAAATTTGATAACCTAACTCGTTATTCCACTTTTCAGGTCATTTATGAATTTGTCAAAAAGCAGCGGACCCAGCACAGATCCCTGGGGTACACCACTATTCACCTTTCTCCATTGGGAAAATTGGCCATTTAGCCCAACCCTCTGCTTTCTTTTTTTTTTTTTTAAGTTTATTTTTATTCCAGTTTTGAAGTATACAAACAGATTCTATAATAAACAGTACAAAATAGTGAAACAGTACATAATAACCATACAGAAAAACAGTTCAAAGACATACTGTGCAAGCAAAAACCATACAAAAATCAAAGGTAAAGAGAAGAAAACACCAAACCCACCCCAGCACCTCATTGGCCAAGTGGAATCTATCAAATTAGCCTATGGAGCATCAGCAATAGAAACAATATCAGAAATAGAAGAGACCTCAGAAATAGAAGTGAAGCGATCCAGGGCTGCCCATCTAACCTGGGGCTTACCCCTCCCCCTCAAAAAGTGGGAATGATCATAAGCTTTTTCGTATCTGCTGTAGAGGCAACTTGGTTCCACCATCTGCCCCAGTGAAGGTTCGAAGGATCTTTCCAGGCGTATAGAATTTCCTTCACAGCGACTGATAACATGAACTTCAGTGCGAAAAAGTGCTCCTTGTTCAATCCTGGAATTTCAGCCGCAGATCGAAGCGCAACAATCTGCCAGGACAAGGGGTAAGAGAAGTCCAACACTCTCTGTATTCTATCCCAGACATGAGACCAAAATCCCTGAACGCAGGGGCATTCCAAGAACATGTGGCACATTGTACCAACCGCACTCTGACAAGACCAGCAGCTTGAGGATTGATCCGAATTCCACTTGGAAAGCTTTAACGGAGTAATAAATGCCCGGTGAGCAAAAAAAAACATAGCTTGCGTAAGGGAGGCTGAGCGGGAGCTTCGAATAACGGGCCCCCAGACTTCGTTCCAATCAAGGGTGGATAATGCTAGATCCGTCTCGGTCTCCCAGATCTTACGGAGGCCCAGGGTCTGGTCAGAATGAGAATCTCTAAAAATAGCGTAGAAGCGAGATGTGCCTCCCCTCTGCAGGCAAAAGTCCTTCACAAGATTGTGCAGGCCCCAGGACTCCTGAGGTGCTCGAGGATTGATCTTCAATTGAGCCAAACAATGTCGAAGCTGGAGGTATTGGAAGAAACAGGATGCGGGGAGCTTAAACTCTTCTTGAAGCATACGAAAGGATTTCCATTCGCCATCCAAAATCAAATGACCTACGGTCCATATGCCACAGCGCTGCCAAGACCGCCATGAAAAGGGGACTTTATTGATCTTAAAAACCGGATTACGCCAAATAGGAGTCTGAAGTGAAAGGGGATTATCTTGAGTAATGAGAGGGAACAACCTTTGGAACGCATGTTGTGTAGCGTCCAACACCTTGGTCAGCCCCGGAGATTTAGAGTGCCGCATATTCATACAGAGGTGCGGCGGGCAGGGCCGAAACAGACGTTCCTCCAAGGCGAGCCAAGTTGGTTTCGTTGAGGGAGCAAAGTCTGCCCCCCACAAACCCCCCTGCTTTAGCAGCGCCGCAAGGTGATACCAATGGAAATCGGGGAACTGCACCCCTCCCTGTTGTTTGTGAGCCTTGAGTTTCTTGAGCGCAATTCTGGGAGTCTTCCCGGCCCACAAAAAGGAAGTTAAAGCACGCTCCACCTTCTTATAGACCTCAGCAGCAAAGATGACCGGGACCATGCCAAGGATATAGTTGATTTTGGGTACAAGAACCATCTTAATCGATTCAAGTCGTCCCCACCAGGTAAGATGAAGAGGCGACCAACGCAAGGTAAAGGCTCGGGCAATTTCCACTATTTTCGCTGCGTTTAGCTTTATGGTCTGCTCCAGCGGGGCTGCAAATTGTGTCCCAAGATATTGTACGGCTGTCCCCGACCACTGGAACGAGAAGTCCTGGAGTAGGCTACTGTGTGTCCGCTGATTTAGCGGAAAAGCCACTGACTTAGACCAGTTTACTTTGTACCCCGAAAAACCGGCGTATTGCTCGATCACTTGAAGAAGGGGGGCAACTGAGGATGGAGACAAAAAAAAGAGGAGATCGTCGGCGTAAGCTGAGAGCTTAATTTGCAGGTCGGCTATCTCAAAACCCCTGATGGACTGATGTTGACGGATGCACAAGGCCAAAGGTTCCAGGGCCAGATTGAAAAGCAAGGGGGACATGGGGCATCCTTGCCTCGTGCCTCTGTGCAAAGAAAAAGGACGGGACAATTCCTGATTTGCAAAAATCCTAGCCCTGGGTTGGGCGTACATAGGTCGGATCATGTTAACAAAACTGGCTGGGATCCCAAACCACTCCAAAACAAGGAAAAGAAAGGGCCATTCAAGCCTGTCGAAGGCTTTTTCTGCGTCCAAGGATAACCCGATATAAGGTTCTTCGGCCTGCGCAGCCAAATCCAGGAGGTTACATAGCAAACGGGCATTATCAGTGGTTGACCGACCAGACACAAAACCACATTGATCCGGATGAATAAGATGATGGAGAGATTTATTAAGTCGGTTAGCCAGGATCGCAGCATACAACTTGTAGTCTGCATTTAACAGTGAAATGGGTCTATAGCTGCCCACTAGCTTCGGATCCTTTCCAGGCTTTTCCAAGACAACCACTGTAGCCTCAGCGAAGGTGCCGGGATCCGAGCCCCGTTCTTGTAGAAGTTGAAAGTACTGCAACAGAAAGGGAGAAAGGTCCTTAGCAAACATCTGGTAAAATTCAGTCGGAATTCCATCTGGTCCTGCCGCTTTACACCCCTGTAGGCTTGCCACAACTTCTTCAATTTCTCGCGGCTCTAGGGGGTGATCAAGGTCTGCGATCTGGTCTTGGTCCAGAGTCGGATGATCAATAGATTGCAACCAAGCTCTCATACTACACAGATCACTCTCCACCTCAGAAGTATATAAGGAGCTGTAGAAATTTCGGAAAATGTCAAGAATCTCCATATTGCCGGTCTTCAGGGAGTTCTTCTCGTCTGCCAGGGCAGCCACGAAAGCTTTTTCGCGCCGAGGATTCAGACTAGCCGCTAATAGTTTACCGGATTTATTCGCCTCCGTGTAATAGCATACCTTCTGTGCAAAAGAGTGTTGTTCAACTTCCTTGCTAAGAACAGCATTATATTGGAATCGAAGGTTCTGCAATCTGGAGAGCACCAAGGGATTAAACTGGCGATGTAATAAGCGTTCCCCAGCCCTGATCTGTTGGTCAAGGGACCGCAATTCCACCCTCATTTTTCTCTTAAGGGCGATATTGAAGCTGGTGATCTTAGCCCTGCTAGTAGCTTTAAAAGCTTCCCACCACGCCCAGGCAGATGTGTCTTCTGGTCGATTGATGTCAAAATAAGCCTTTATTTCTTGCCGAATGAGTTGTTTGAAAGAGTCATCCGCGAGGAGGTGGCGTGGGAAGGACCATCCTCCGGAGGATGACGAAGATGTGGAGACATCCAGCGTGAGCTCAATAGCAGCATGATCGGAGACATGGGAGCTGAGGATCTCCACACAGGGGATAGCTGAAGCCAAGGAGCGGGACACGAGAAAGAAATCAATTCTAGAGTGGGACGCGTGAGGAAAGGAGTAAAACGTAAAATCCTTTTCATCAGGATGCAGAATCCTCCAAATATCCACAAGGCCTTTTTCTTCTATAATAGACTCCAAAGCCTCAAGAGCCTTGCTCCTCCGAGATCTCCTGCAGGGTTGGCTGTCAATCAGCGGGTCTAGGACCAGGTTGAAATCGCCTCCAATCACAATAGGAATCGCGGCGTACTCAGCTAGCACCTCCGCAATCCTATAAAAAAAGGCAGGGTTATCGCAGTTAGGCGCATATACATTCATAAACACAACTTGCTGCTGGCCCACTGAGATCTGAGCACAGGCCCACCTCCCTTCAGGATCCGCCCGGAGCAATTGAGCTTGAGCCTTGCTAGCCTTGTTGAGCAAGATAGCCACCCCATTTTTTTTCCCAATTGCCGGCGCCTGAGCTACTAAATTGTACTTGCCCGAGCCCAATTTCATCGTTTCAACATTAGATAAATGTGTTTCCTGCAGCAAGATCAGGTCAGCTCCTTGTTTCTGACAGTAAGCAAGAATCTTTTTACGTTTGGCAGGAAGATTAATGCCCTTCACATTCAGGGAGAGGACTTTAAGGGAGAGCATAGGGGAAATCATACTGGAGAGCCTGCAAGCCCTGGATCGCTTCATACAGAGAGGCTAATAGCATTGAAAAAGCTAACAGAGGCCAGTGAGGTGCTATATAGAACATTACCCAACAAAGACTATCAACAAGGTGAGCCGACATAGGAGCACAGGTGGCACATCCGGCATTCCTAACCTTAAGGCTATAGATAGAGTGGGAACAAAATCATCAGAAGGGAAAGGTAGAGCAAAAAAAAAGAACCATGACAGCATTATTCTAAACGCAATTATACCATCCCCACAAGCCCGCCAGACAACCCAACTAGTCTACCCTCAAACATACAGCATGTGGGAAACCTGAGGGGGAACTGAGAGATACAGATAAAATGCCCAAACCTCGACCACAACCCATTAAACCGTATAAGAATGACAAATAACTGGCAAAGTACAACCATACCACTTCACATCATCAGAGATAAGGATATCCCATACAGTGTGTGGAGAGGAGAAAGGCATCGGGAAACAGAGACTTGACAACGAATGAGACATAAAAGTCACTGCATTTGCAGGGCTTCCTGCTCTTCAAGGTAGAGGAGTGCTTCTGCCGGGTCGTCAAACGATCGAGAGCTGTTATTGAGAGTGACCTTCAGACGCGCAGGGTAGAAAAGAAGTCCGAACCTCGCTTGGAGACTCTGAAGCCGGGGTCTAAGAGCCAGGAACTGCCGACGTTTATCAGCTGTAGCCTTACATACATCCGGGTAAAAGGAGAGCTTATGGCCTTCAAATTCCCATGCGGCCTGACTTTTGGCCACGGACAGGATCTGCCTAGCATGCTGATGGTGAAGCAGGCAGAATATAATCGGGCGTGGGAATTTGCCAGTCACAGGCCGAACTGCAGGCACTCTATGCGCACGCTCGATGTCGAGGAGGCCCGAAAATTTTACCTTGAGCAGAGAAGGGAGCATCTTAGCCAAGAACGCAAAGATATCCGGGCCTTCAGCGCCCTCAGGCAGGCCCACCAACCGTATGTTATTTCTCCGGTTGCGATTACTGAGATCTTCAAGCTGAGCTTCAAGTCGTTCCACGCGCTTACAAAACTTAGGTAATGGCGCCAGCGACTCCCTATGCACTTCAATAGACTTCTCGGCCTTCTCGAGACGCTCTGTTAAAAGTTGATACCGGGTTTTCATTTCTCCGAGCTCTGTCTGCACCCGTACTAACGCATCTCCGTTCGCCAGCACCAAGTCTTTGACCGCCCGAATTTCCGTCAAAAGTTCACGCATGCTGTCTCCTGCTTCCCGCGAGGACGCCATCTTTTGCGGGGACAGGGGGTCGGCTTTCGCCCTCTTCGATCCTGTATTTACCGCCGCAGCAAAGTCCAATTTAATCGGCTTTCCCCCAGCCATAAAGCCAGAGGTATTAGGCACCCGACCAAGGTATTTGGGTATCTGGGAGGGCAAAACTAACACTCTTAATACAGGATTCTCCTGAAGGCAGCCGGAGCTCGCAAATTAAGCAGCCACCTTGTTTCCCAGCAGGTTCCGCTTTCACCAACCCTCTGCTTTCTATCTCTTAACCAGTTCTTGATCCACAGTAGTACACTGCCTCGTATCCCATGACTCTTTAGTTTTGCCAAAAGTCTCTGATGAGGGACCTTGTCAAAGGCTTTCTGAAAGTCCAAATACACTATATCAACCAACTCACCTTTGTCCACCTGTTTATTCGCACTTTCAAAAAAACATAACAGATTAGTAAGACAAGATCTTCCTTGTCTAAAGCCATGTTGGCTGTCTCCCAGCATTAGCTCTCCCAATCTCAGCCCTTTCCAGTCACAGTCCTCCTGTTTTCGGCTCCACAGACCATCATCAGCCCCATCCCCTTTCAGTTGTAGTCCCCCAGAGCCAGCATCAGCTTAATTCCAGTTCTAGCCCCCCATCTTCACAGACCCAACATCAGTCTATGTCTAGTCCCAGATCCAGCCTCTCTTCTGATCCCAGACCCTACAGCATCATCCATCTTCCAGTCCCACTCTTCTCAGCATCAACCCTCTTCCATTCCTAGCCCCCAGCTCCCCAGGTCCTTTCCAGTCTCAGCCCTACAGCATCAGCTCCATTCTTGTCCCAGTGCCCCCCACCATCAGTCCTCTTCTAGTCCCAGACCTCCCCAGCACCAGTCCTTGTCTACTACTAGTCCCCTAGTATCAGTTTATTTATTTATTTAACATTTCTTATATACTGCCTTTCATGATATCAAGGCGGTTTACATTGAACAAACTGAAATTGCATTTAACAGGGCATTACAACTTGGAGATAACTATTTTACAGGGGACATGTGCAATGGAGGGTTAAGTGGCTTGCCCAAGACCACAAGGAGCACCTGTGGGACTAGAAACCCCAGTCCTTCTGGCCCAAGGTTACTGTCCACTAGTGGGATTTGAACCCCTGACCTTCTGGCCTGAGGTAACTTACCCCAACCACTAGACCACTCCTACTTCTACAGTTCTCTTACAGTCCCAATCCTACCTCTCATCAATCCATTTCCAGTCCCTCCCAATTCAATATCAGTCCAGACCATTTTCAGCCCCATCCCACCTAAAAGACCCATCATTAGTCCATTTTCAGTCCCAGGTCCAGATGCCTTTGGTTCCCATGGTCCCAGCCCAGCCCCCTCCCCCACACCATCAACCCTCTTACAGTCCCACTCTCTCCAGTATTGACCCTCTTCTATTCTCAGCCCATAGTGCCCAACATTATCCCCTTCCATCAGCCCACCAGCATCAGTCCTCTTCTAGTACCAGCCTCTCCCCTCAGCATCAGCCCTCTTACAGACCTAGTCCCTATTCCCATCAGCCCATTTTCAATCCCTCAAGCTTCAGCCTATTTCCAACATCCCCAGCATCAGTCCCAGCCAGCCATCTCCTCCTCACCCCAGTCTCATCATCAGTGCCAGCTAGTTACCTCCTCTCCTCCCCCTCCCTCTCCCCTCTGCAGCTGCAATAATGTTTTACACAGCCATAGTGGTATTTTCATTCACTCAAATGGTTGTGCTGTGCTGTAGCTACTGGCACCATGGTATTTTTAAAAAGCAAACACATGGACTTCCTGTGTCTTGCAAAAAAGCAGGAAATGCCTGTTTTTGCTTTTTAGAAACACCATGGTGGCAGCACAGCACAGCTGTCACAGTGAAAGAAAATGTTCCCACTGTGAAGGGATGAGCCAGTAAGGCAGGCTTTAGGCACACTTAAGCTTGGACACCTTTTAACTTTCAAAAGGAAGATAAAATGAAGAAAATAGTTAAGAAAAAACTAAAAGGAACAGTTGCAAAGGTTAAAGATTTACATTAATAAATAAAAATAAAAAATATGGTTACACAATGAAAGGTTCCACATTAGGAACCACCACCCAGAAAAAAGATTTAGGCATCATCGTGGATAACATGTTGAAACCCTCCGCCCAGTGTGCAGCGGTGGCCAAGAAAGCAAATAGAATACTAGGTATCATAAGGAAAGGAATGGAGAACAAAAAAAGATTATACTGCCTCTGTATCGTTCCATGGTGCGACCGCACCTTGAATATTGTGTGCAATTCTGGTCGCTGTATCTTAAAAAGGATATAGTGCTATTAGAAAAGGTGCAGAGAAGAATCACTAAAATGGTAAAGGAAATGGAAGGATACCCCTATGAAGAGAGGCTAAAAGGTTTAGGGCTCTTCAACCTGAAAAAGACGGCTGAAGGGAGATATGATAGAGGTCTATAAACTAATGGATGGAATGGAACGAGTAAACGTAGAGCGATTGTTTATGCCATCAAAATATAAAAAGACTAGGGGTCATGCAATGAAGCTACAGTATAACCCATTTAAGACTAATACAAGAAAATATTTTTTCACTCAATGTGTAATCAAACTCTGAAATGTATTACTGAAGGATGTAGTAACAGCTGTTAGTGTAGTCAGGTTTAAAAAAGGTTTGGACAAGTTCCTGGAGGAAAGGTCCATAAAATGGAAATTACACTAACCTGGTAATTGTAGTTCCTGGAGGGTCCAGTTTAGTCCTCCACAATCGGGTAGTGCCCCTCCTCCTGCAGCCTGGAGACTGGACCAATCAAGTCTTCTGTAGTATATATGCAGACGGAGCTCCCAGAAGCCCCCAGTGTACTAGTAACAAAGCATACTTAACGAAGCAACACATTAGATTAATATACAAAATGACATAATGAAAATGACATAATTAAGGAACAATTTGTTTCCCCCCACAAACATATCCAACTTTCTCCCCAAACGAGGAAGTCAGAACACTGTATTGTGCTGGAACAGACGCCCCAGAAATCAAAACACAGCTCCGTATCAGAAATCTCAGGAGCTGACTGAACACCTGAGAAAGAAAGAGCCATAGCCAAAAACGCGGCTGCAAAAAAAAAAGGTTCGAACGGCAAGAGGAACCGTCTTATGATCCACCGTTCGGAAAGCGCGCCGATTATATCAGATAGTCGGGAGGGAAGGAGGACTAAACTGGACCCTCCAGGAACTACAATTACCAGGTTAGTGTAATTTCCATTTCCTGTTCGGTAATCCAGTTTAGTCCTCCACAATCGGGATGTAACAGAGCAGTCAAGACCGGGCGGGACCTTACCATCCGGCGCGCCGAACCGCCGAACAAAATAGGAATCCCGAGCCGCTGACACATCTAAACGATAGTGTTTACTGAAAGCATGCAGAGACGACCAGCGGCCGCCTTACAGATATCTGCTGGCGGAACTAGGCTATACTCCGCCCAAGAGGTCGCCTGAGCCCTAGTGGAACGAGCCAGTAGCCCCTCCGGAATAGACCGCTGCTGCAACAGATACGCAGACGCGAACGCTTCCTTGAGCCATCTTGCAATGGAGGCCTTAGGCACCGCTTCCCCTTTACGTGCACCACCGAAGAGCACGAATAGCCGGTCAGCCTTCCTAAAAAATTCGGTAGCCTTCAAATAACGACGAAGTGCACAACCCACATCGAGACGGTGAAGACTTTTGTCCGCCGACCCGACAGAGTGCGAAGAAAGAACTGGAAGAAACACTGCCTGATTCACATGAATAGGAGAAACCACCATTGGCAAAAAGGAAGAGACCGGGGAAAAAGACAAAAAAGGTTCTCGGCAGGACAACGCATGTAGATCTGAAATACGCCGTGCCGAACAGACGGCTACAAGAAAAACCGTCTTCAGCGTAAGATCTTTCAGAGACGCCCTACTCAGGGGTTCAAAAGGTTCACGAACCAGGGCCCGCGGCACTAGATTCAAGTCCCACGGAGGAACGAAAATCCTGCGGGAGGGCCGCAAATGAACAACAGCCGTAACAAAACGACGTACGTCCGGATAAGAACCGAGGAGACGGCCTAAAACTTTGCCTCGATAACAAGAGATAGCCGCCAACCGGACTTTCAGGGAACTAGCCGCAAGGCCCTTATCAAAAGCATCCTGAAGAAACTTAAAACGACGGAAACGGAAACCGTCGCCGCCCGGACTCCATGCCGGGAGCACCAGTCTTCAAAGATCCCCCAAATCCGAACGTAAGTAAGAGAAGTGGACTTTTTCCTCGCCCGCCGTAGAGTAGAAATCACCGCGGGGGAGTAACCCATCTTTTTCAGCCGAGTCCTCTCAATGGCCAAACCGTAAGCGAGAATCGACCCATGTGGGGCATCCGCAAGGGACCCTGAAGAAGAAGATCCGGCCGCGCGGACCGGAGCCAAGGAATGCCGTCGTGCAACCGGACCAGATCGGCATACCAGGGCCTCCGAGGCCAATCCGGGGCCACCAGGAACACTCGACCCCGATGGCCCTCGATGCGCTGAACGACCCGGCCGATCAGAGCCCACGGAGGAAAGACATAAAGAAGACCTGACGTTGGCCACGGCTGAATGAGAGCGTTGAGCCCCTCGGACATGCGCTCCCTTCGCCTGCTGAAGAAGCGTCCTGTCCTGGCCGATTGAAATGTCGCCATGAGATCCATGATGGGCGGCCCCCACCGACGAACTATTTGCGCGTAAACTTGCGGGCTTAGCTGCCACCCTCCGGGGTCCACCCGCACTCTGCTGAGAAAATCGGCCTGACCATTGTCTGCGCCTGCAATATGCGCTGCCGGGATGGCCAGAAGACGAGACTGCACCCAATTGACCAAGGCCGTCGCTTCTGAATCCAGGGCCACGCTGCCGGCGCCCCCTTGGCGATTGATGTAAGCTACACTGGTCGCCTTGTCCGAGAGGACTCGCACTGGCCGGTCGAGAACTAGGGCTTCGAGGGCCAAGAGGGCTAGCCGCACCGCCCGTAATTCGAGGCGGATTGATCGACCAAGAAGTCTCCAGGGGAGACCATTCCCCTTGAGCGAAGCGGGTCTCGCAGGGAGCCCCCCAGCCGGTTAAGCTGGCATCCGTTGTGAACGGAACCCAAAGTGGAGGCTCCAGGGAATCCCCACGTCAGGTTCTCGGAGGAGAGCCACCACCGGAGTGAACGGCGAACCGCCCTTGAGCAAGGCAATCTCCTGTTCAACGAGTCGAACTGGTTGGACCAACGGCGCAGCAGAGCACTCTGCAGCGGGTGCATGTGGAAGTGCGCCCAGGGCACCACCTCCAAGGTTGCTGCCATCGTACCGAGGAGCTGCAGGTACCACCATGCAGACGGAGCGGGCATCCCCTTGAAGAGTCGGACCAAGACCGAATGCGGCGCTCCGGCAGGCACACCAAGCCCCGTGCTGTGTCGAGGCGCACTCCCAGATACTCGAGATCCTGCGTCGGGCACAGACAACTCTTGCATTCTTTCACCACCCAGCCGAGGGACCGCAGCAGAGCCACCACCCTGCTCGTGACGTGCACACACTCCCGACTGGACTTTGCCCGAATCAACCAGTCGTCGAGATACGGATGGACCAGGACGCCCTCTTTGCACAAGGCCGCCGCGACCACTACCATCACGTTTGTGAAGGTGCGGGGGGCCGTGGCGAGACCAAACGGCATGGCCGGAAATTGGAAGGGGCCCCACGGAAGAGCGAAGCGGAGAAACCGTTGATGAGACGGCCGGATGGGAATGTGTAATGTGGTCTTCAGCGGCTGTGGAAGATCCTGCAGCAGGGGCTCTGAGGAGGGGGGGAGATAAGGTGCTGAGGGACCCAGCTAGCAACGCAGTGGGCATGGGGAAAACCTCCGGGATGCAGCATGCAGGTGGAACACAAGCAAGCTATTAATGTACCCTTCGGCTGAGTACATTTCAGCTATAATACAGCCAGAGAAAAAGGCATTGTAGAGACTTAAACCACCTTTCCTCTTCTTGTGTGGGGTTTTATTTATTTATTTATTTATTTTTTTTTTTTTTTGCATTGAAAACAAAAAGCAAGGAAGGCTCAGGGAAACCCAAGACTCTTCAAGAAACGGATTGTGAAACTCCACGTGCCTCCACAGCATGATTAAATGTGTGGAAACTGCTGTTTAGAGCTGTTTCCTCTAAAAAGAAACACTGAAGAGAAAAACAAAACAGCCGCTGGTACCGAAAAACTGCCAGGTATTCACAGAACTGAGAAGGGAACTGGCAGTCATTCACTGTGCTGGCATAGAGAAACTTTCAAAGTCAGGGTAAGGCAATTACAGTGACTGAAAGTAGGGAAATTAGAGCGGGATCCCTCCGCTGCCCTTCAGACCTCCATGGTAGGGGCTGAAAGGTGTTTCTGGGGAGGGATGTAGAAGCGCAATCCAGCCGTAGGAAAATTACAGTGAGCATGCTTAATTAGGCCGAGCCCAAAACAGACAGGATCCAAAACACTGACTTAAAACCTCAACCAAATGGTATATTGAATAAGACAGGTACAATAATCAGTAGGACGTACAAAGTAACCCGGCTGCAGTTTGGGGACTAAAAATTTAAAATAGGAACTTCAAAACTCAGAGGCAGCCGGTCCGGATACAGCTGAAATCATCCCAGAGCAGCTGGGGCGAGGAAGAAAAAACAAAAACAGAGTACTCACAGTTTTCATACAAAAAATGATACCTGAACTTCCTGGAGCTATCCAAACTCTCGTGGTAAAGACTCAGTGCAGCGTAAAGCCAATGGAGAGCTCCCCTGAAGCCAAGCTCCGGAGTTCCCAAGGTCATCTGGGGAAGCAAGATGCTGGGGGAAGAGCAGAGCGGATGCATGAGGTCCCTGTGTCTCGTCTGACAGCCTATGCAGCGTAACCGGAATAAGGCACAGGGAGAACTAAAAACAAATAACTGCGTCCCGCAGGAACAGGCATTCAACAATATTCCCCATAATAGGTAATGCCTCAGCCAGCCTTCTTTGTTGGGCACAGTGGGGAATGTAACCCATGAGCCCTGCACCCTTCGTCAGTGACTCAGCATTGTACTGTGGCTCTGAATTGCATACTGTTCTCTATCCATGCCTTCTGTACTTTCTATCCCTTATGTTCATACATAGGCAGAGAAAAAAGTAACCTCTGCACAACTGACAGCTAGCAAGTGTTGTGGAAAAAAACTGAAACAGCAATATAGCTGTGAGAAGCCAGCAGAGAAGCAAACTGGCTTCCCGCCCAAAACCGAGGCTCATTAGCTATTCAAAATGGCCACCAGCAAAAATAAAACACAAAAAGAGTGAATTAAAACCCCCAAAAACTAAGGAATTAACTTAAAAAGTCAAAGGAGAAGGTGGGAGGGTTGCAGGCATGAGAGAAATGCCTAAAATCGCTGAAAAATCAAGAAAAATCAATCGAGTTACCACAGAGCTACAGACAGCAGTGGGAGAAAGACATTCCAGGTGTGAAGAAACTGAGGTGCAGCCCCTGCAGATGCCAGAGTCAGTCACTGCACCTCTGCGGGACCCGCAAATCACGTATTGGGGTTTGGCATACATGCTAAGGCAACCTCCGCTCAGCGGGAAAGAATGGAACAGAACCAGGGAAGCCCACACCAAAGGGACCAACCCTATGTAAAACAGTACAGACTGAAATTTAAAACGTTTTTTTTTTTTCTTTTTTACAGACAACAAAACACTCCCCAGAATCCTAGGGGTGCCCTGAGCAAAATCGCCAGCAAAAGAAACCCCAAAAATGCAAGGGGAACCCGTGCACAAGTGTTAAAAAGTGCCTTTAAAAAGCACACTTTAGAAATTCAAAATGGCCGCCGCACTTTTTCACCAGTGGTAAAAAAGGGCGCGAAAATACAAAGGTAACCAAATAATATGGAAAAGAAAGAAAACGACCCTCTAATACAGGGCAAGCGAAAAAAATCAGGAAAAAGTGCAATTTGGGAGCCAGGGGAGCCGACAGAGCCTCTGACAATGCAAACAAACAGGGAGCTGAAAAGTTAAAGGAAGGAAAATTCCTACCAGCTCAGGAAACAGCAAGGAACTCAGCCAACTTCTCCAAGTGACAGGCAATGCTGAATCAGGTATGGCTCTTCCCCGTACAGCCTAGGGGAGAGCTCAACCCAGGGTTCAGAAATTCCCAGGCAGGAAGGCAGGAGCCCAAGCAGGTCTGGCTTCCCCCAGGATGTCCCCTGTGCAATGCTTTTTTTTTTTTTTTTTTTAAAGATACAGCTACCTAGTAAATAAATGGTAAATAAAGGACCAAAAACAAAACCCCAAAAGAACTAACTAACTAGTGTTGCTCCTTCAAGTGTCACTTAGTGTGCCCAGAAAGGGCACAGAAGTCCTCAAGCTGCAAGGAGACTGGACACACTGGGGGCTTCTGGGAGCTCCGTCTGCATATATACTACAGAAGACTTGATTGGTCCAGTCTCCAGGCTGCAGGAGGAGGGGCACTACCCGATTGTGGAGGACTAAACTGGATTACCGAACAGGAACCATTATTAAAGGAGACCCATGTAATCCACTGCTTGCCCCAATACAAGCACTGTGGAACCTGTGTCTTTTGGGGAAACTGCTAGGTACTTGTGACCTAGATTGGCCACTGTTGGAAACAGGATACTGGGCTTGATGGACTTTGGTCTGACCCTGTATGGCACCCTTATGCCAGTGCCTCACTGGCTTGCCCCTTAAGCTGCCCCTGGGCTATGCACACCCCTACCCCTAATAGTTATTACAGAGATTTGCACGTACATCACCTTATCCTTTCTAGTTAATGCATGTAAAGTTCAAAACCTTAGTGTACTTTAGCAAATGGAGGCCTAAGTATGGATAATTATAACTTAGATTGTACATTCCGTATGCCTACAGGGGACAATTTATAAAGAAATTCAAATTTCATAGTCTAAAGAGAAAAGATGAACTAGCCCAAACCCCAATAACAGGTGAGCAAGCAAACTAAGAACATAAGACATGCCATACTGGGTCAGACCAAGGTCCATCAAGCCCAGTATTCTGTTTCCAACAGTGGCCAATCTAGGTCATATGTACCTAGCAGTTTCTAGACTATTCAGAGGATTCAGATTGTGTAGGGGTAGTTTTCCAGGAAAACAGCTCAACTACTGTACTGGTAGGATGACTGAGGAAAAAGTAGGGGCTTTGATAGGTCTTTCTTATTTCATTCAACAGGTTCCAGGCTGTCTAACAGCAAAGGGGTGCCTGAGAAATACTGTATCTCCAAAGCTGTCTCCACTGTCACTATAGCTTCTGTCTAGATAGATATCTGATCCATTGTGAGGATTCAGTTCAGTGTGAAAGATGCCTGCAGGTCGATTTCTCACGAAACAAGTGGTGAAACTGAAGGAGAAGGTGGCAAAATTGAGAAACATCTGTGACAAAGAGAGCTGCTTTGATGAAATGCTTCTTGAGGTTTCTAAGATCCCCAATAGAGGGGAAGATGAAACTGGACTGTGAGATGACATCTGAAATCCCGATCACCAAAGCAAGAATTCTCAAAAGGTCTGCATTATTTGAGACCTTACTTTGAAAACTGATGACTGTATCCAAAAGCTACTAAGACTATTGGTTTGATGTTCCACCAGAACATGTTAAAGGTCATGAAAAACTTCATTTACAGTTCTCTGCTTGGCTAATTATCCATGACTCTGTGAAAGAATAATTTGTCTCATGTGAAAAGATAACTTTCTCTCCTAAAAGCTTTAATACAATCTTATAAGCTAATAAAATCTTGTATTCAGGGAATTGGTGTTGAGATCGAACACATGTACCTGTTAGAAAATACAGTATGTTCCGTGGAAAAGGAACAGTGTTTGTTCTCACAGTGATTTGCTTACTGTTAAACTTAGCTTGTAAATTGATATGTTTGACATACATTTCATTTATAATGTATGCCACCACTTGGTAGTTTGAGATTGAAGCAATACTGTAATAGTTGCTTGATACTGCTGGAAGCCTTACCATACAAGGATAAAATAGTACAGTATAAAGGAAGGCCTATGTACATAGTTGGTGGATGATGCATGTGATGAGAGTAACTGGAGCAGGCCGTACTCGACGCTCCCTAAAGCCTTCCACTAGGGCTCCGCCCTATCTTTGCATCACCCCCACACCACCCCCCCTTCCACAAATACTCACACACCAACTTTATGGTCAAAACGCATGGTCGCAGCTTTAATTAACCAATACAACATATAACAGTAAACAGCTAGTAACCATAATTGTTTTAGCCCAACGGAATGAGGCCTCACCCGCCATGTCTATAGCAAGGTGGGGCCCGCTTCCGCTTTCCCCACCTCTCTCCCCTTCCGGGCACCCGACTTCGCCTTATCATTAGCAAAAGCCCACCCTGGGGTTCTCTGGGTCGGGGGTACCCCACCCCCGTCCCAAGTTTAGCCAAGGCTCTGGACCCCGGAACCTCCGGGATCCCGCTCGCCCCCCCCTGCTGCGACACCCCTCACCTTGATCCATAACCTGGGGGAGGGAGGGAGGGACGCCGCTCCATGAAGCCCAAACCGACTGGCTGGCTCCCCGTACAGCGCCTCTCCCAGCCTGCCCCAGCCTCGACTTCCCATTGGCTCTCCCCCGCGCACCACACACCGGGAGAGCCAATGGATTTAAAAAATAACCCCCCGCGTCCTCAACCCCCCCCCCCCACACACACGCTGTTCCCGCGTCTCCCCGAGCCGCCCAGTTACAGGCGGCCGGCTCCGGACGCTACCGTTCGCGGCCTTCATTTATTGTGAAAGGTGGGATGGGATAGTATAATGGAAAAGACCACGTATTGAAGAATAAAGAACATTGATGGTCAGTAAACTGGTTCTGGGTGGTGTCAAAGTGGAATGGAGAAATCAGAAGTGCCCAAAGGTAACCTAATAACGTGGAGTGACATATCAGTCTAATGAATATGCATAGAAAGCATCATCAAGACCAGATCTGTGCTTGCCCAAGAACAGTGAGCACACCTAGCATGGACATATGAAAAGAGGAACTAAAGCATTGAAACTACAATAGATTGATAGGGGATGATTTTGTAAGGGAGTCGGGTGATATTTAGGTGCATAGGTTCCTCTTTTAAAGGCTGCTATTCTGTACACATATGTGTATTCTGTACACACACGTTATTCTGTATGCACAAACATAAGTCCTATTGCATGTACTTTCAGTGTGGGCATGGGCAGGGGTGGAGCTTGGCAGAGCATAAACTTACATGGTCAAGCTATAAAATATTATAACTTAAATGCTTTTTTGAAAAATCTAGGCATGGGCTTTTACGCCTGCCCTTACAGGAGACATAACTGTCATGATTAGATCAAAGCATGTCTTAAGACGCATAATTTATAAAGTACGCGCATACTTCCCTTTATAAAAAAAATGCCCAAAATATGCACATGGCAGTGGATGTTAATTGCATGGAAGTTTATGAAAATTACCTTATGAGGTTTAATAAAGGAGCTTGGATTCAGAATACTGAAAGATTTTTTAATGCATAAGCTACAGGCTTGTAATGGAAAGTATAAAAGTTATGAATTTTTGTTGCATGGTTGGGCAGAGTTTCCTTGTTCTCTGTTCCCTCTGTGCTGTTATAATAAAATTGCACTCAGTCTGACCTCACTATTGTGCTCATTTCTTTGACAACTCAAAGACAAAATACCTAAGTTTTTACACTTGACCACATTACCTCACTGACTGTATCTCCAGAATTGCAAAGAGCGCAGAGCAAGTCTTTGTAGCCCCTATTTAATGGGGTCTCCAAGGTGAGGTCTTAGTTGGGGGAAGAGGGGGGTTGGGCAGCAGGTTGGCAGAATGTACAGGACCAGAAAATGCCATTTTATTTTGAAGTTGGTTATTGCTGCAGCAATTGGCTGCCTGGAGAGTGACACACAGTAGGCTTAGGAGCAGGGTATTGTGGAGATTCTGATGGATTTTGCTTGAGAGGAACATTGAAGTGGCAGCACTCCTACAGCTCCTCTCAATTTTCCCACGCACCCATCCCTTGTGCTTGATGTTTACCAATTGTTGATTATTACATTGAATTGTTACAGCTGGTTGGGGGGGGGGTACTTGAGCCAGCTGGGTTTTGAACTTATATTTTGGGGACTGGATGACTGTCGTCAGGGGATGGCAGTATTCTGTTGATATGGACAGGGGGCTGTCCGGTCATGGATGCTCAGACCTGGTGTTAAGTCCTCAGCTTGTAGTATGGCGAGTGCGGTCAAGGCACGCTGAGCAGTATGCAATGAGGAACTACCTAGTTAACAATATGGCGGATGGAGGTAAGGGGGTAGAGCCAGTGTTGTCTGGTATTTGGATAGGTTTAAACAAAGCTTTGATAGCATGCTTTCCTGTAACTAGCTCATGTAGGGCTACCGTGTGTTTTATTCTATGATTTAATAAAGTTGTGTAAAGTTGTTAAGCCAATGATACAGAGTTATGAGTGTTCCTTGCTGTATCTCGAAGATTTGTGAAGAAGGCGACGGGGATTAAACGTGGGTTTGGAGCATATTTTCAGGACCATGCAGTATACCCTGTTACATCAGTATTAAGGTTAACTTGGGACAAATATTTTCTGGTAATTCCTGAGGCAGCAGAAATAACAATCTGAGTGCTGCCTCACCTGCCTTGGTCTAATCAACAATGAGCAATTCTCATTTTCTCTGCTCTAATCAAGAGAAGCCATACAATATTCATTTCTGGGCATCCATTAGGATCATTTCTGGAATGATGAGATCAATGTAACTTCAGTGACTCCCAGTGCTAGCCCTCATTGAACCTCCTGATGTCCACAAGGAATAATGTTTTCCAGAAATATCACAGTCTAAAGGCCAATGAACGTTCCACTGATGCAAGACCTTAACACATAGTCGTGCACTCTTTATTGGAGTACACTTTGGGCCCCTTTTACTAAAACCCACTATGGCTCTGCATTTAACATGCAAAACAAATGCACATTAAATGCAATGTCCCGGCTTTAGCTGTTTGGGTGCAATCTTCATGTTTCTTGGCAGCCAATATGTGATGCAACAGTTTGGTTTCACTGAAAGACTCCATAGACGAGTTGTTTGCTCTATCTACCATATCAACTGTGATCACAAACTACTGTGTTCACCATGCCCATGCTCTCTCCCTAGTGATTGGCACATTAGCTCTCATAGCAAACCAACTACAGCATACTTAACCGCATATTAACCAGTTAAGTGCAGTGTTAACATGAGTAATACCATATAAGGAAGTGGGCGTACCGGCATTAGGGTAGAAAATGGCCGTGTAACACGCGTTAAAGGGTGCCTTGGCCAGTTAGCGCACATTAACGGGACATTGCACGTTAAAGCTGAGAAACAAAACACATTACAAGGCTGACAAGGCGCTTTATAAGGTGCCCAGTAGGGCAGTAAGGTGCCCCAAGTTGACAAGCATGAAATGTAAGGGCAAAAAACAGATGTATCCCTAACACTGCACAGAGCACCAAGGAAAGGCAATGGACAAGTGATGAAAGGAAGTAGAGGTGGGAGCTGATGGACCTGCCAAATCTGAGTGCAGCCAATGTGGCAGCCGGTAAAATGGACAAACATATTGCAGGCAGCTATACCGATGCACAGGGTGTTGGCAATGTAAAGTGCTACAATGACAGTGGGTGGAGGAGGATGGGAATATGTGTCCTCCAGTTGAGGTAGAGGTGGCAAGATATCTGCAATGATAGGAGGACAGAGGAGTAGTAGTGTCATGCAGAGCAGACACAGGAGAGGCAAGCATGAAGAGCCGCAATGCAGAAAAGGGTACCAGCGCAGGACATGGGGTAGCAGCCTGCACATGAAGACAGGACGCTACACAGCTGACAGACACAGATAGACGGACAGAAGGATGGTTGGCAACTGTGCTGAGTGTATTATGTGCTGGCAGCACAGATCTTCAGAGATATGACTATCACAGGAATGACAAGTAGTTGTGTAGGGCAGGCATAAACAAAAGGAGAACAAAGAGGAATTGAACCCATTACCACTGCCTAGGAGGTCAGTGAATTAACCAGTGGGCTACACCTCTATGGCCTTTACCACAGCAATGGCTGGCTACAGAGAGACTGCAGGTCACCACACGAAATGTCTGCTGTGGTTACCAGAATAGGGTAAACCCAACAGTACCCATGATGCAATGCACATGCAGAACAGCATTCTACATCTGATCACAAGATGGGGTATGCACATCTACAGCACCTCAGCTTGGTAGGGGGAACCGACCGTGTGTGTTACTGGCACAGAGTAGCTACAGACCATGCCATTGTGCGGGTTCTGTGCTCACCCTGAGGGTGAGGTGGTGTGGCCAGCACCAGGTCCGCAGTACCCGGGTTGGTTGAGATAGGCATTGCTGCAGGTCCCCATCAGTGCCAGTGTGTGACAGGTATTCCTTGCAGACACACCTAGGATAATCCTATCTCCATCTGTATTCCCCAGCCACATCTAGCCCTTGTAGACCGTGACGCGCCCAGAATAGTGCATATCCAGTGTGGTTGCCATGTTCACATAAGAGCAGGGGGGGTTGTCTAGACTCGCATGCGGATTATGTAGCACCACCTATCAAACCTTCATCACTGGGTGAAGGTGGTGGACAGGATCTGCCCCCAACGGACCCACACTCTACATCTTTGCATTGGAGACAGTATAGAGACATGATGAAGGGCTGTAGGACCAGCAACCCCAGTCCTGCTGGCAAAAGGGTGCCATCCAGGGCAGGTGATGCAGATCTGTACTTATCACAAGAGCACTGGCAGTAGGCCTGGAAAAGCTCAGCTGCCCCCCCCCCCCCACCCATCCATCCATCCATCCATCCATCCATCTGCATTCACCAGCAGAGGGCACAGTCAGTCTGCACCCTGAAAGGTGCTCCAACCATACACATGCTGACAGCAGACAGTCCATGTCCCCAGAGGAACTATGTGCACCCATAAGTGGGATGTAAACACAGACACCAAGCAGGTAGCTCAGTGATTGGGCCCCAGAACAGAGAACACACAGATATCACTTAAGAGAAACACTGTTAAGCACTATGTGGGAACCTAGACATGCCATGGTCACTGCTCAGTCAGGGTGAGAGTGACCTCCCAGCATGACATGCTGCGGCCACCCTGTCCATGCAGGTGGTGGTCGGGCACTACAATGTCCCAGCCATTGCCCCACACCCTGTGTAGATGCATCCTGCCCAGTCCGCCCTGTCCGGGCTATACCCACAATACCTTGCTCCTCATTATGCACATTGGCAGGCTAACGCTGGAAACAGTGTAAGCATTGTGGGCCCAGTGAGGAGCAGGCAGCCACAAAATAATGGATAGACATACACACGCTCCCACTCCTATTTCAGCATTGTGCAAAGATAGGTATGGTTGGCAGCCCTGCCCGCCACACTAGTCCTGAGCACAGTGCAGACATTGCTAAGGTATGCAGATGCTACTAGTAGTGCTTTGGTGGTAACTGCTGCTCCATGCCGGGCCCAACAGCCTGACTCTCCATGAGGCTTTGGATAGTGGAGCCTGTGTGTGTGGGTGTTTGTGCCCCTGTTGGCAGATGCTCTATGGCAGAGGTTCCCAACTCCAGTCCTGGAGGGCTAAACAACACTCAGGTTTTCAGGCTGTCCCTAATAAATATGCATGAGATGCATTTGCATGCACTGCGCCCATTGTATTCAAATGTATCTCATGCATATTCATTAGGGATGGCCTGAAAACCTGAATGGTGTTTGGCCCTCCAGGACTGCAGTTGGGAACCTCTGCTCTAGGGAGTGCACATGTTTATGTTGTATGTGCTATGTAGGGACATGGCCTGCAGGAGCCACAGCTGAGACTTGAACCTGTGACTTTCTGCCCCAGGACATACTGGCTGTGTGCACTGCACCATACTGTTGCCACAGAGGCAGGTCACTCCCTAGGGATACCATGACTGTTCATCAGACAGACCTTGTCTATTGCACTGCACGCCACCCACCTGAACAGGGCTTGGCCTTGGAATGCTGTGGGCAGCTTCCACTGCCCCCTCCACCACCAGCACTCCTCCCCCACCATGCTGACATGCCCATATGCTGATGGTGCTGGTGGTGTGCAGTCCCAGGCCATCCAGTGTGTGGGTAGGCGGCTGCCTAGGGTATGGGGTCTGGGGTAGAGGTGCCTACATAGACATCCACGCTTCCCCCGGCACTGCCTGCCAATGTTATGTGCCCTTTGTGGTACCTTCTGGGTAATGACCCCTGGATGGGACACTGGGGCACAGACTCGTGGCCTTGTTTCACCTTGGTGAGTTGCTGTCTTGCTGATTTCCAGTTTCTGAGTTCCTATGTGCCACCTAGGCACCTGCCTAGCCCACCCTGTGCCCCAGCTGCCCCACTGCATATCCCACCTGCAGCCCCCTATGCCCCATTTGCAACATCGCCATAGTGCCCTTTCATACTTGGGCACTAAGCTGTTGCTGCACATGTAGCACTACTATCACTGTTTTTGGGCTCCCTGCCTATGCTGTACATTGCTGACACTTAAATGGTTTCTCTCCCCTGCAGATGTGCATCTAACGACAGGTTTTCACTCGCAGTAATGTTCGCCCTTCAGTTCCCGGCATTAGTGTAGCAGGAGCCTCTCCCTGCCCATTGATCCCTTATCTCCGCCCTCTCTCCACCCTCTGCAGGACTTAATGCTGCAGGAGACGTTAACGTGCGCTAACGTTGTATCTGGTAACGTTAGCGTGCATTAACGTTACTTATCATGCGATAACGTAGCCGCTGCTACGTTATCCCTGTTTAGTAAACATACCCGTAAGTGTAAAGCCTCCATATTAGCTGTCAGGGACATGATCAGCATGTTCCTGACAGCTAACACATGACTGAGTGCCTTAATGTGCGGCCCACTTAACGTAAGTGCAATTGAAATGTTAGCTGCACCTCTATTGTATTCTCCATGGCCACTATTCCACCTATAACCAGTCCAGTCTCCATATTAGCATGCGAGTGCCAGTTATCAAGTGTTTTGGCGATCAGTAGCTGGCATGCCCAGGTGTTGACATTCACCATGGCCAGTTATTGCACTCTATAGCACATGTTAACTGGTTAGCGGTGCTTACTTAACAGGCCCCTATATTTATTAGTCAAAAGGGATCCTGTACATCTGGCTGGATGATCCCAGGGTATTGTAGAATTGTTTTGGTGTCCATGGCAAGTAGTAGCTATAGCTAAATGTCATGGAACATTAGTGGTGGCCTGTCTTAGTGATCCAATTAAAATCTCCAATAGCCAAAACTAAATATCCCCCAAGTTGATTGAAATATCTTTTTACAGCATCAGAAAGCATATCATGGATTAAATATCTCCCAACATGGGCCAGGAAATGGAAGAATAGAGGTCACTGTAAATAAACTGCATTGCAGTGCACACCATTCATACTATAGTATTAACCAGAAAAGGTATTTCATTTTGATGTCAGGTAGAAATTGTTGAATCATCAATGCACATAGCAAATAGACTCATTCTATACTGCTACCAAACAAGAACAGAAAATAAGAATACTGAATACTTCTGCTTTCCAAGTTGCATTCTTTGTTATAGGAAAGGAATTAGGTCATGATGCAAGCAGGTACTATAAGTTTTTCTCTCAGGTTATAATTAAGCTTTGAAATTCATTGCCAGAGGATGTGGTAAAAGCAGGTAGTGTAGCTAGGTTTAAAAAATGTTTGGACAAATTCCTAAAGGAAAAGTCTGGCCCAGTATGGCACATTGTATGTTCTTATGTATATTCCATAAAAATATTTATATTCACATTTAACAAAATAAATCACAGATCTACAAAAACTATAAATTGTACAAAATCTAGGCCCCCTTATAACAAGAGCTACATTGAACTGGTGCAGCAAAAATTGTCTAATCAAAGGTTTCATCAGCAACATCTACTCTAGGCCAGTTGTCCCCTAACTAAACTCCTAACACACTGTATATGCAATCGCATGAACACAGTGTCATACTGCTTTTATCTGATAATTACAGACTGAAGTTGTTTAATTGTATCACAGCATGACCCCCATCTCTTCCATCCAATATCACCACAACATGATGCTACATGATTTGAGCGGAAAATGTGCATAATGGAACCTGCCGAAGACACCAAAGCCCATAATCTCAAAAAGTAATTGTCACATGCATTTTAAATGCAGCCTATATAAGCAAAAACACTCTTCTGGGCAGGATTCTGATCATCACAGACACAAAATGGGGGGAAACCTTTAGTACCCCATGCTATGAAATAGTTGTTTTAGTATCTTTTTATAAATGAAGTAGATGTCACAAATATTCTGAAGCATTAAGCCACTGAAATAAGATGTTTCTATGGAAATAATTCTCTGTTCCAGCCTGTCAGATCGCTTGAAAGCCAATTGAACTTTCTATTTGACTGGTTTTATGTGACAGTTTGTAGGTAGGCTCTGTGATAGAAGCTGACAATCTCTATCGTTCCACAAAACATGCAGAGCATAAATAGTAAAACATAGAGGCATGACAGAAGATAAAAGATTCAAAGAACCATCTGGTCTGTTCAACTTACTTCATGCTATAGCATTATAGACCTTAATTGTTCTCTGGCTTCCCTTTATTTCTTTGCAGATGAAGGTCTCTGTTCTTATACCATGGGGTATGTTTACTAAAGGGCATTGTTAGCAAGCATTATTGAGCATTAATGTCAGCGAAAAAGGGTTTTACATACAAAAAGGGCTCTGGGCAGGTAGAAGACATTCCGGCAGTAAGGGCACAATGAGCCATTTAACGTGCATTAAGAGGACATCAGGAATTAAGATTGTCAAGCATGCACCTTCATATCCAAAAATGGCTGTCACCCTAACGTTGGATAAGGGAGCACTAAGGAAAGTCAATGTAAAGATGATGGATGGAAGGACAGGTGGGAGTTGATGGACCTGCCAGATTCGTGGGCACCCTATGTGGCAGCCAGTAATTTGGACGAGTATGTGGGAGGCAGTTGTACTGATGCACTGGGGGGTGCCAATGTATAACAGCGCAATGTCAGTGTGTGGCATAGGATGGGGAAGACGTGTCCCTCAGCGGAGTCAGAAATAGCAGGATGTGTGCAGTCTAAGGAAGACAGAGCAGGAGTTGTGACATGCAGATCAGGCACAGGAGAGGCGTGTGTGAAGAGCCGAAATGCGGAAAAGAGTACCTATGTAGGCCATGGTGCAGCAGCTTGCACAAGAAGACATAACTGCACACAGCCGACATGGGCAGATTAATGGACTAAAGGAAGGATGGCAGCAGAGAAGAGGGTGGTATGGGCTGGAAATACCGATGTGCCATAGGTGCCATCCCCAATGTATTTGTACTGTGTGGAAAAATGTGTGTCAGAGCCAGGGGCGGCCCAAGGGGGGTGCGGGGCCATGTGCGGAGACTCGGTGCGGGGCCTCATTTGCATAAGTGGCCTTATTTGCATAAATATTTGCATAATGTTACCATACACTAACTTTTAGTAAACATGTCTCTTAATGAGTGTATGGATAAAGAAAGACTAAAAGATTTCTACATTACTATAATCCAGTGCCAACCGCCAGGCACATTAGGAACTACTACAAACGCTGCCCATTTAGAACCCATAGCAAACCCGCTGTATCCTGACAGCATTACCAGGACTCACAAAGCACCAGTCCCTACCTATCAAAAGGAAACACTGCAAATATTAAACCAGTACATTTCAGAGAATACTGGGGAAAGAGAACAAGTGGCAATGTCAAATAGGAATTACATAAACAGAATACCTCAGCTCAGTTACACATGCAGAACATAGACCATCACCAAACAAGGAATCGCAATTTAGAAACAGGAAGGCAATAATTTAAACTGGGAACCCCAAAAGCCAAACTTGGAATGTACAACAACACTGTAGAAATAAAACTATAAATCAATTTCCTCTTGTACCAAACAAAGCGCAGACGTTAATGATGCACATTTCCCAGAACTTTCATATTCCAGTTAATAAATTCAAAATAAAGAGATATATTTCTACCTTTTGTGCATTTTTTTTCAGTTGCAATTGCTCCAGCCACTTTCTTCTGGTTTCTTCATGTTTTCTGCTAACTCTCCATCGTCTGCTGTCCATTTGTCCTTTCTTCTCTCTTCTAGTTTTCTTTCCATCCTCTCTCTCTACATCTGCTTTAACATACTAATCTTTATCCTTTTCCTCTTTCCTCATTCTTATTTCATCCACACAAATTTTACCCCTCCATCCTCAATCCCAACTTACTCTCCCAATACCCGGCCAATTGTAGATTTTTCATCCCTCCCACACAAAATATTTTTCCCCTCTCCATTTTACTCTCCCAGCCCCATCCCATTCTAATCCTCCCCCAACATCAGCTCCCTTCTAGTTCCAGTCTCACCCAGCATCCATTCCCTTCTAGTCCCTGCATCAGCCCATTTCCAGTCCTAGCCCCCCATCAACCCATTTCCAGTCCTAGCTCCCCCATCCATTTTCAGTCTGAGTCCCTTCATCAGCTCATTTCCAATCCTAGCCCCCCATCAGCCCATTTCTAGTCATTTCCTAGCCCCACCATCAGCCCATGTCAAATCCTAGCTCCCCTCCACTCAGCCCAATTCCAGTCCAAGCCCCCCATGAGCCTACTTCCAGTTCTAGCCCCTCCATGAGTCCATTTCAATTCAAGCCCCCACCACAGCCCATTTCCAATCTTAGCTCCCCCCAACAGCCCATTTCCAGTCCTATCCTAGCTGCTCCATCAGCCCATTTTCAGTTCTAGCTCCCTTCCCTCACAGCCCATTTCCATTCCAAGCTCCCTCCCCATCAGCTATTTGCAGTTCAAGCCTCCCCGTCCACTCAGTCCATTTCCAGTCATAGCAATCCCCCAACCCATTACCAGTCCTAGCCCCCCATCAACCCATTTTCAGTTTAAGCCCCCCCTATAACCCATTACCAGTCCTAACCCCCCATCAGCCCACTTCCAGTCTTAACCCCATCAGCCCATTTCCAGTCAGCCCCCCATAGCCCATTGCCAGTCCTAACCCCCCCCCCATCAGCCCACAGCCCATTACTAGTCCTAACCACATCAGCCCACCTCAAGTCCTAACCCCTCCCCATCAGCCCTTTTCCTGTCCTAGCGCCCCCATAGCCCATTAGCAGTCCTAACCCCCCCCATAGCCCATTAGCAATCCTAACCCCCATCACCCTATTTCCAGACAGCCCCCATCAGCCCACAGCCCATTACCAGTCTTAACCCCCCCCAGCCCATTTCCAGTCCTAACCCCCCATCACCCCATTTCCAGTCAGCCTCCATCAACCCCCAGCCCATTACCAGTCTTAACCCCCCCAGCCCATTACCAGTCTTAACCCCCCCCAGCCCATTTCCAGTCAGCCTCCATCAGCCCCAGCCCATTAGCAGTCTTAACCCCCCCCCAGCCCATTTCCAGTCCTAACCCCTCCCCAGCCCATTTCCAGTCAGCCTCCATCAGCCCCAGCCCATTTCCAGTCCTAACCCCCCCTCCAGCCCATTTCAAGTCAGCCTCCATCAGTCCCAGCCCATTTCCAGTCCTAACCCCCCCCCTTGCACATTTCCAGTCCTAACCCCCCCCCTTGCACATTTCCAGTCCTAACCCCCCATCACCCCATTTCCAGACAGCCTCCATCAGCCCCCCCCCCTTCCCTTCCCTTCCCTTCCGGCAAATTTAAAAACAAAAACCTGGCTCTAGCTGCTGCCGCGTCCGTCGCAGCAGCGGCAGAATGGCGTGTCCCGCGGGGCCCCCTCTCCACGTCGAGCCCTCTGCAAGGGCTTTCAGATTCGCGAAGGGAGAGTGCTCCCTCGCATCTCTGTAAAGCCCGCAGGGGCTAATGGGAAATTTCCCATCAGCCCCTCGCGTCTAAAGGGGCTGATGGGAAATTTCCCATTAGCCCCTGCGGGCTTTACAGAGACGCGAGGGAGCACAACTCTCCCTTCGCGAATCTGAAAGCCCTTGCAGAGGGCTCGAAGAGGAGAAGGGGCCCCGCGGGACACGCCATTCTGCCGCTGCTGCGACGGACGCGGCAGCGGCAGCAGCTAGAGCCAGGTTTTTGTTTTTAAATGTAATAAAAAAAAAAAGCAGAATGTTCTTTGCGCGGGGCCCCCTGAAACGCGGGGCCCTGTGCAAAAAACATTCTTGCTCAATGGACGGGCCGGCCCTGGTCAGAGCCACATGGAAGGCCTGATACCAGACATATGGGTCTCACACCTGTCCCAGCTACACAACCACCATACAACACCCCAGACAGATGTGCAGATAACTGCACAGGTGGTTATCCACACCGGGCAAATGAGGTATGTATGGACATGTGCTGAGACCTGCAGGTGAATATCCGAGGGATAGGATGTGTCCGCATGTACTACAGAGATGTAAGGGAATCAAAGCTGAACAGTTACAGACATGATGTCACACATGACTCATGTTTCCTAAGTAGGGTACAGCTGTATGCATGTAACTGCCTGGTAATATACCACTGTAGCAGTGCATTCATGCCGGAGTACATCTTACCGTCAATTTGTAATGCTTGATGATAACCAGGGACTGCATGGACTGCAGTCAGCTGAGCCATTGGTGGATTAAGTGATCTGCTCAAGGTCACAAGGCGGTGTTGTCAGTCCATGAAGGTTGTGGCAGACATAAAATGTGACAGTAACTCATTCCGAAGTGTCACATAAACATAGAAACATGATGTCAGATAAAGACCACATGGCCTATCTAGTCTGCCCTTCCATATCAATTACAATAGTCCCCTTTTTTCCTTAAGAGATCTTCTGTGTTTGTCCCATGCTTTTTTTAATTCAGATACTGTCCTTATCTCTACAACCTCCACTGAGAGACTATTCCACGCATCTTCCACTCTTTCCATAAAGAAGTATTGCTGCATATTACTCCTGAGTGTATCCCCTTTCACCCTCATCCTATGTCCCCTCATAGCAGAGCTTGCTTTCAATTGAAAGAGGCTCTCCTCCTCTGCATTTATGCCATGGAGGTATTTAAATGTCTCAGTCACATCACCTCTTTCCCGCCTTTCTTCTAAAGTATGCATATTAACCTCCTTAAGTCTGTCATCATATTCTTTATAACAAACCATTTTAGTAGCAACCCTCTGCACCGACTCCAACCTGTTTATATCCTTTTGAAGGTGCATTCTCCAGAATTGCATACAATACGACAGACGATGTCCTGCTTTACATTCCCTTCTCTACCGAGCATCTGGACCTCTCCCCACTGACGAGTTGCTTCAATGCAATATCTGACTGGCTCCTGTCTCAAAACCTCAGAATACAACATAAGAAAACAGAAGTACTCTTCATTACAAGGAATCCCAATTTTACACCCCCACAATATCTTAAAGTAAAAGAAGCGGAGTTACAATCTAAAGCCTTAATACGATATTTGGGAGTCACCATAGACCAACGCCTTGACATGAAGGCCCACGTAGGAAACATAGTAAGATCAGTTTACTACAAGATCCGCTCACTTAGACATTTACGTTCCATTCTTGATCCAACTGATTTCCGCACAATCTTCCAGGCGCTGGTTATACCTCATTTCGACTATGCCAACGTCATATTACAAGGTCTTCCCCAATCTACATTAAACCCGCTTCTGCTAGCCATGAACGCGGCAGCAAGAGCCTCCAGGAACGATCACGTGACGCCTCTGCTGATACAGTTACATTGGCTACCCATTCAAGCTAGAATAGTTTTCAAGACCCTGATAATTACTTTTAAAGCTGTTAATAATCTCACATCTGCATCCTTATCCTCCCTCATCCATATCACATCCCCAAATAGAGCAAGAAGATCCATGGCTATAAACTCCCTAAAAATCCCGAAGGAACTTACTGTTTGCACTAAATCGACAGCCAACAGAGCCTTCAGTCTCAGTGCCCCAAAATGCTGGAACGCACTACCCCCTGATATCCGGGCTATTAAGAGCATAACACAGTTTAGGAAAGCCCTCAAATGCCACCTCTTCAACAAGTACCTTATAGAACCCAATGGCATCACCTAGAGCTCAATAGCACCCACTGATACTAGTCCCAGATAAATTTATGGTATTTCAACAACACAACAAGTTTGATATTCAATCCTATAGTGGGCTGGTGTTTTCCTATGAAACCTCTGTGCATATGATTCCATGTAGTATTCCATGTAATATGTTTTGTAGATAGTTACCCCGGTTATCCAAGTTATTTATGCCCTGTTACCTGTAAACTCATACGTGTTAAATGTACTGAGCATTTTGTTCCATGTGAACCGCGCTGATGATGAATAGTGCGGTATATAAGAGATTGTAAATAAAATACTCCAAATGAGGTCGCACCAAAGACTTATAGAGAGGCACTATCACCTCCTCTCTCCTGCTGGCCATTCCTCTCCCTATGCACCCAAGCATCCTTCTAGCTTTCGCCATTGCCTTTTCTACTGTTCAGCTACTTTAAGATCATCAGACACAATCACACCTAGGTTCTGCTCTTTTTTTGTGGACAGAAGTACTTCATCCCCTATACCATATCGCTCCCTTGGATTGCTGCAGCCCAAATGCATGACGTTGCATTTTTTTAACATTAAACCTTACCTGCCAAATTCTAGACCATTCTTCAAGCTTAGCTAGATCCCTCCTCATGTTATCTACACCTTCCTACTACACATAAGATGACATAAAAGACATCAACTCCCTACCACCTGACATCCGTGCCATAACCGACCTAGCCCAGTTCAGAAAGGCCCTTAAATTCAACCTATTTATCAAGTACTACCCTGTATGAAGTGCAATATAATAGTCACACCACAAACTTGTGTAAATAGTTCTATCATGTTATCGATTTAACAGATTATATATTCTATGTATATAGTTCTCCCATGTTTTCCAAGTTGATACTCCTGTTATATGTAATACCGAACAGCCTGTTGTTCTGGTCTTTTATGTTCTCTGTAAATCGCGCTGATTCTGAATAGTGCGGTATATAAGAAATTGAAATAAATAAATAAATAATCTTATGGGTAGTAGGAAGAGGGCCTCAAATCATGGTATCTTGGCCAAGCCATTACCATGGCAATCATGGTAGAGGGCCTCAGATCATGGTATCTTGGCCAAGCCATTACCATGGCAATCATGCCACATCTCCAAGCAGGGTCCTGACATCTGCAGGGTGAACATGTCAGACCTTCTGCAATAGACTGCATCAGAGGCAATAAAGCCATGCTTGCAGAAGGCCATGATGGGGAATAGCATGTTTGCTGACCCAAAGTGTGGCCAGAATGCATAACAAAGTAGAAGGTCTGCATAACAAAGTAGAAGTCTGCAAGTCACAGTAGAACCAGGACAGTTACAGGCAGGGAAATGACCTGAGTAGCACACAGACCCAAAAAGAACAAGCGGGAATCAAACCCCTGTCCCTTGCATATGACAGGATTGTACTAAACAGTAGGCTATACCTCCACACCACTCTACATAGCAATGTTGGGATTCAGAGAGCCTTCAGGTCACTGTCTAACCTGCCTGCTGAGTGTGCTGGTATAGGTTAGCCCCTCCAGTACCCATGAGGCACTGCACAGGTGGAACAGCAGTCAGCAGCTGATCACCAAATGGAGAATGCACTGATCCATCACATCTGCTCAGTAAGATGCACTGACTGTGTGTGCAACATGTATAGAAAAGCTACAAACCGTGCTACTGAGCATTCACACTGAGGGTAAGGATGGGCACCCAGCACCTGGTCCCCAGAACTTGCACTACTTGAAATGGTTTCTGCTGGCCATTTGGCAGGTCCACATCAGTGCCAGTGTATAGCAGGTAATACCTGCAGTGTGTTTTGTTAGTCGTCTTGTTTCTGCACAATTGCAACATGCTGTAGGTTGCTAGTCATAGCTGGGCCCTGTGTCCTGCTCCTGTTGAACAGGGACTCTCCTAGAGCAGTGCATGTCAGTGTCCAGTGTTAAAAAGCTGTTTTCATGGATGCCAAATGCAGAGATGATGATGATGATGATGATGGTGGTGGTGGTGGTGGTGGTGGTGGTGGTGGGGGGGGGGGACTCTCTAGGCTTGTGTGGGACTGCAGGTACTGTCCTACCATGACTGCAGTGAGTTGGCCAAGAACAAATGCTGTCCCAACCATCTAGGATTAACAATCCACAACAGCAAGCTCTGCCCACCACTGGGTTGTGTCAGCCATATATATACTAACTATTGCTGGTCTGCACACAATTCATGTGCACAGAGCAACCATGTGAACTCTTGCTTGGGGTTAACAGCATAGAGACACAGCATTCAGCTCAGTAATTAGGATCCCCAAACAGAGATTGTACCTACATCAATGGAGCCAGGCACTATATAGCACTATGAGGATACATAGCCGTGCCATGGTCACTGCTCAGTCAGAGTGAGAGTGCCCTCTCAGCATGACATGCAGTGGCCAACTAGGACATGCAGGTGGCAGATGGGCACTGCAAAGTCATAGCCATTGATCCTACTGCTGAGGCAGACACATCCTGATCAATCTGCTCTGTGTCAGACCATTCCCACAATCCTCTGCTCCTTGTCATGAACATTTGCAGACTAACGCTGGGAACAGCTTAGGCAATGTAAGGCAAGGTGAAGTGCCAAAAGACACAGAATAATGGAGAGACACACCCACACACACACACTAAGAGTTCCAGAAGTTTTGAAAATTGTCATTGTGACATGGCCCTTGTGCTCAAAAAAATGCTCATCCATTGGCCACCCCTGTCCTGTGTGCAGGTGTTATTAATGTGTTCTGTACATTACTGGTGCTATTACAGCCTGATAATATTAGTGTGCCCTGCCATCCATTGTGAAGTTCATTTGCTTGACATCTTGATGTGTGGAACAATGATGGACATAATCTGGTGGATAGCACCTACAGGTCTTTTGCCTGAAAGTTTAGATAAAGTAAACACACTTGCTAACCATTGTGGATCCACAGGCTGGTCTTGAACCAGTGACCCCTCAGTCATACACACAGGGCAACCCTGTAAAGTCTCTGGCACAGGGGTATTAGAAGAAGCATTGTCAGGTTGCATGAGGGCAGGACTTGAGGTTTGCCTATGTGTGCTTACCTGTCTGCAGGCTCTGTGACATCCTTGTGCATTGTGGTTTGTGAGGTGTCTTAGCTGGATGTCTCAGGAGGTCTATGTGCTGCACTGGTACCACCGAAAGAGCACTTATCCACGTGCCAAGTCAAAGAACCAAACCAAACCGTGGATTATGTTGGAAGAACTTGTTTATTTCTTTAAAACCAGCCAGGCCCGACACAGGCCGTGTTTCGCAACACCTTCTTCAGGGGCTTATTGGCTAAACACATAAATATTAAAAATTAAAAATGAAAAATAATGGAAATGAATGTAAACCATACAATCATAATATAAATAAGGAGAATTAAGAATAATCATTGTGACACATGGACTAAGTAAAAACCATATTATGAACAATAAAAAGAAAGTAAATCAAATCATGCATTACTTAAAAAAGTACATATAAACCATGAAACAGAACTATAGGTGAAGCACCACACTTAAAAACATGCATACCATTAAATACACCATAAATTGTTATGGACACTTATAATTGCACATATAAACATAGCATAAATAGTTACTAACATGTTAAAATAAATAAATAAATAAATAATATTATGTTAATAACTAATAAATAACACATCATAAAAATCTAAAGCTAATGACGCAAAAGAAAAACCTACAGGAGTGTGACAGCAAACAAAGGCTTTCTAACTTGGAAAAAATCAAAAGAGGGAGAAGAAGAATTAATAATTGTGCAAACATAACGGGTAAAACAAATAAATAGTGTAAAAGCAGCTAAAAAATATACATATATGTAAGATAAAACAAAATAATAATAATTAATGAAAGATAAAAAAGAACGAAGAAATCAATACTAAATACATGCCTGTTTTGGGAACCTATCTTTGTTGTCTTGATGGATGTCCCAGACAATCTAACCCAAAATTAACACATTCTATTATTATGGGGGGGCGGGGGGGGGGGGACAAAAATCCCAGTGGAAACAAGGCAGTTGAAGGGCAGCTGATCAGGTCGGGCAGTCACAGCAGGCCAAGGTATGAAGGAGGGCAAATAAGGAACAGTGACAGGAGCAGCCTAGCACACCAATGATACCTCCTCCAAGCACTGTGATTGGGTCAGGGAAAAACAGTTTCTAATCTATGTGTTGTGAGATGTTTTGGGATACTACTGTTATGGGGTAATTTTCTAAGGAGCTGCATACTTGCAGGCACCAAGTATGTGCCAAACTGGGGGTTATTTTAGTCATTAACATGTATACATTGCCACATATATGCATGAATGACCTCTTATAAAATACTGACCAGCATAAAAGTATGCACATGCTTGCTGGCACGTACTTTACCAGAGGGCATGCGCATGGGCAGAGTTTGGGTAGAGCGTGAGTAGAGTGCACAAGTATACATGTGCATGCATTCTGACATTTACACCAGCAAAATGTTGTTCTAAGTGGCTACCCAGTTAGCTGTCCTACTAGCCGCTATATGGATGGTGTTTCTGCTGAACACGGTGACTAGATATTCAGCATTGGCCACTATCCAAATACCAGTGCTGGTAGTCCAAGTTTTGATTTAGCCCTGGTAGCTGGCATTTTAAAAAGCCACTGACTGCTGCAGCTAAATATTGAATTCCTGAGCTTTTCTGAACACTGATGACATTCAGATTTTGATTACCCACCCCTCTTGGGGCTTATCCTTTCACAACAGCTTTGACCAGGCCTTTAGAGCCCTTACCAATTAGTTATCTCAGAATAAATCAATACTAAAAGCCTCCAAATCTGAAGCAATTTGGCTGTCCAGGAATACTTACCCTCCTAATATCCCAATACCAATAAAACCCTGTATTCGCTCACTTAGCATAATGCTAGATTCCTCCTTGTCTTTCTAATCACATATCTCTATGGTGGTTACGAACTCCTTTGCTTCTATCCAATTAATTTATCCTCCATGGAACTGCTTCAATAATAAAGACCTGAACATCCTTACTCATGCTCTGATTCTTACCAAACTGGATTACTGCAATTCTCACCTAATCAGTGTTCCCACCTATAGCTTAAAAACACTGTTCTCCCCAACCACACACACACACATACACTGCCAGATCCTATCCCCAGCCTTACTAGGAGTCTGGTGAGCAGGAGTAATCTCCAGCCACTCTTGCTATCCATGGTCCTGGATTCAAAATGACACCCATGACTTCTAGCGGTAGTCTCACGGCATTACTGCTAGGGGTCAGGCTGCCAAATAAGGGCATTTTGCAGCTTTTTAAAAATGGCTGCTCCCTCTGGACATGGGGAGCCAGTAATGCACCTATTTTACATCCCGGCATTCCCCTCGCCACGTCCTTTCTAGTTTTCATTAATGCAGGGCAATCTAAAAGTACTCTCAATTATTCACTTTTGGCCATGTTGATTCTGAGATTGTTAGTCCAGGAAGACATGGCAGAGACATTAGTCTCCATCCAGCTCTACTTACATAAACTCATGATTACCACAACTCTCTTTTCCAAACTAGTACTTGAACAACCAGGCTTTCCTAACCAGGGCTCTACAGATCAACAAACAGTAAGGATTTGAGGGTTTGTTTGTTTTTATTATATTACATTGCTAGCTCTCTGACTGGGAGCTCTTAAAAGGGTTTTTTGTATATTTTTTAAAGCAAGGTTACTTTCTTTTTGGTGCTTTAGGGGAACTTTCCTTGAGCACAGTAGGTTGCAGAACTCTAGTAACCTCCTCAGGTTTGGAAACTGCTAACACCTAATCAGGTGTTAGTTCCCTCCCCACACACCCCGACTCCCACCCACCCCTAGTGAGCAGTCTTGCTTTATAGGGCACCTCCCCCTTTAACAAATCACAGAGAATTGGACCAGCACATTTTGAATTTAATTAAAGAGATTTAACTGCTTTTTCTCTGAAAGGACAGCTGTGAAACCGGCTGGTACTTGGTAGATCTCTCTCTTTTGTTTTAACAGATACCTAAGCTCTACGAACAGAACAATGGCTGGGAAAAATCGTATTGCTAAAGCTGTTGCCCCCATTACAGCTTCTGCCTCAGTCCAGACAGAGGTCCTAATGCCAGTTGAAGGACCAGTTCCATGTGCAGGGTGCCTGCATGCTGAAGCTCTGAGGAAACAAGTGGAGGAACTCAGAGAGGAGGTGGCGAGGCTGAGGAGCATTCAAGACAGTGAGAAGTACACTGATGAGATGCTTCTTGCAGCAACCAAGCTCTCCAGCACAGGAGAAGATGGGTGCCAACAGAATGTCGATGGTTGGACACAGGTCACCAGGGCCTGAAAAATCACCAAACCAACTTCTCCAGCCCTTGAATTGAAGAACCATTATGCAGCCCTGGAAGTGGAGGAGGTGAAAGCATCCCTGGAAAGGGAAGAACCAGAGCTCAAGTACCCCAAAGTTGCAGAATCAGTGACCAGAAGGAAACACAGGGTAGTGGTGGTTGGAGACTCTCTTCTGAGGGGTACTGAGGCGTCCATCTGCCAACCAGACTTGATGTCCAGAGAGGTATGTTGTCTGCCTGGTGCCAAAATCCAAGATGTTACGGAGAGTTTGCCGAGACTCATCAAGCCCACTGACTATTACCCAATGTTGCTAATCCATATTGGAACAAATGATACTGCCAGGTATACCTCGGAAAGTATCAAAAGTGACTTCATGGCTCTGGGACAGAGGGTGAAGCAGTTAGGTGCACAGGTGGTGTTCTCTTCAATCCTCCCTGTTGAGGGTAAAGGCCAAGGCAGAGAGGCTCGCATCCTGGAGATGAATGCATGGCTGCGTGGATGGTGTCATCGAGAGAGTTTTGGTTTCCTAGACCATGAGATGCTGTTCCAAGGGTTGCAGAGCAGAGATGGCATCCATCTATCCAAGAAAGGTCAACGCATCTTCGGTAGTAGACTGGCTAATCTACTGAAGAGGGCTTTAAACTAGATTCGTTGGGGATAGGTGAAGAAAGCCCCCAGTTAAGTAAAAGCCCCCAGGTAGGTGATACATTAAATACCTTTATGGAAATGGGTAACAGGGGTAACATATGGAAAGCAGTGTGTATAAATGCCCGTAGCATGGGAAATAAGATCCCTGATGTTGAAGCTTTGGTGGGAGTGGCTGACTTGGATTTAGTGGCAGTTACAGAAACATGGTTCACAGAAAACCATGACTGGGATGTAACTATACCTGGCTATACTTTATTCAGAAAGGACAGGGTAGGAAGAAGGGGAGGAGGAGTGGCACTATATGTAAAAACTACTATTAAAGCTTTGGAATTACAGAGCTTAAAAGGGAGAGAGGAGGCATTGTGGGTTAAACTAGAAAGAGGGAAAGAGAAATCTATTTGCATTGGTGTGATATACAGACCTCCCTCACAAGAGGAAGAGGTGGACAGAGAGTTAATTGAAGACATACGCAGCATTGCTAGGAAAGGGGAAGTGCTACTGATAGGAGATTTCAATATGCCAGATGTTGATTGGCACATTCCTGCTGCAGTATCATCTAGAAGTAAGGAGATCCCGGATTCTCTACAGGGAGAACTATTCAGGCAATTGGTAACAGACCCCACACGTGAAGGGGCCATACTGGACTTGGTGCTTACCAATGGTGAAAGTGTTTCTGATGTTGTAGTGGGAGATCATTTTGCATCCAGTGATCACCAGATGGTGTGGTTCAGTATTAGGACTAGGGCTGTTAGAATCCATTCCAAGGTGAGGATCTTAGACTTTAGGAAGACTAACTTTGCGAAGATGGGCCAATACCTCAGGGAGTCGTTAGTGGGATGGGAACAGCTGGGGGATGTAGAAAAACAGTGGGCAAAACTGAAAGGGGGTATTTTAAGGGCAACCAACCTTTTTGTTAAAATGGTAAATAAAGGCAAAAGGAAAAGGAGACCGCTATGGTTTTCGAAGGAAGTAGCTGAAAAAGTGAAGAAAAAGAGGGAGGCCTTCATGAAATACAAGAGATCACAGAGAGAGGAAGACAGGCATCTGTATTTGGAAAACTTAGAGAAGCTAGCAAAGTAGTCAAGAAGGCAAAGATTCAAAAGGAGGAGGAAATAGCCAATGCAATAAAATGGGGGGATAAGACATTTTTCAGATATATTAGTGAGAAGAGGAAGGGCAAAAGTGGTATTGTCAGACTCAAGGGTGCAGGGGGGGAATATGTAGAAGCTGATAAGGGTAAAGCGGAATTGCTTAACAAATATTTTTGTTCTGTGTTTACAGATGAATAACCAGGAGCAGGACCTCAGAAAACACCCACAAATAGGAACAGAAGCGAGGGACATCTTGAACAGTTTTCAGAAGACTGTGTTCGTGAGAAACTATTTCAACTTAAAGTAGACAAAGCGATGGGACCGGATGGGATACACCCTAGAATACTGAGGGAACTTGGGGACGTTCTAGCAACTCCACTGACTGACCTTTTCAATGCCTCATTGGATTCAGGAGTGGTGCCAAAGGACTGGAGAGAGGCTGATGTGGTGCCTTTACACAAAAGCGGAAGTAAGGATGTGGTTGAAAACTACAGGCCGGTTAGTTTAACTTCGGTGGTGAGTAAATTATTGGAAACGTTGCTAAAAGAGAAAATAGTGAGGTTTCTGGAGTCCAGCAGATTACAGGATCCGAGGCAGCATGGATTCACCAGAGGCAGGTCTTGTCAGACAAATCTGATTGATTTCTTTGACTGGGTGACCAGGGAGTTGGACCGAGGGAGAGCTCTAGATGTGGTGTATTTAGATTTCAGTAAAGCCTTTGACACTGTTCCTCACAGGCGACTTATAAACAAACTGAGCACCCTAGGGATGGACCCTAAAGTTACTGCTTGGGTTAGAAATTGGTTGAGTGGGAGGCGACAAAGAGTACAAATAAATGGAGCTCACTCTGAGGAGAAGGATGTTACCAGTGGTGTGCCCCAGGGATCTGTCCTTGGTCCGATTCTTTTTAACATCTTTGTTAGTGATATAGCGGAAGGGCTGTCGGGTAAGGTTTGCCTCTTTGCAGATACCAAAATCTGCAATAGAGTAGACACCCAGGAAGATGTAGATAACATGAGGAGGGATCTAGCTAAGCTTGAAGAATGGTCTAGAATTTGGCAGCTGGAATTTAATGTTTTAATGATTTAATGATTTAAGGTCATGCATTTGGGCTGCAGCAATCCAAGGGAGCAATACAGTATAGGAGGTGAAGTACTTTTGTCCACTAAAGAAGAGCGGGACCTAGGCGTGGTTGTGTCTGATGATCTTAAAGTAGCTAAACAGGTAGAAAAGGCGACGGCAAAAGCTAGAAGGATGCTTGGGTGCATATGGAGAGGAATGGCTAGCAGAAAAAAGGAGGTGATAATGCCTCTGTATAAGTCTTTGGTGCGACCTCATTTGGAGTATAGTGTGCAATTCTGGAGACCGCACCTTCAAAAGGATGTGAACAGGATGGAGTCGTTGCAGAGGGTGGCTACTAAAATGATTAGTGGGCTTCATTATAAAGCATATGAGGACAGACTTAAGGATCTTAATATGTACACCTTAGAGGAAAGGCGGGATAGAGGTGATATGATTGAGATGTTTAAATACCTCCGTGGCATAAATTTTCAGGGAGAGCCTCTTTCAATTGAAAGCAAGTTCTGCTACGAGGGGACATGGGATGAGGGTGAAGGGAGATAGATTCAGGAGTGATATGCAGAAATATTTCTTTACGGAAAGAGTAGTGGATCCATGGAATAGTCTCCCAGTGGAGGTGGTAGAGATGAGGACAGTAACTGAATTCAAAAAAGCATGGAACCAACACAGAGGATCTCTAAAGGTAAAAAGTGGACTGTTGTAGTTGTTGATATGGAAGGACAGACTAGATAGGCCATGTGGTCTTTTTCTGTCATCATGTTTCTATGTTTCTATGTAACAAAGAAGAAGTGTTTTTAAAATGAATTCTTTTGTAAAGAAAAATTGTATAATAAGACTCTGCTAATGATAGTAACTACATAAGAAGCTTTTCTTTGGGTTGTCATGTGATTGTTGTGTTCACAGCTGTAGCAATACCATTATGACAATAGCTGTAATGGAGGCTGCATGACACTATGAAATAATCTAAATTTGGCATTGATTTAATAAAGCAGCATACTGCAATTCTGCTTCCAATTTTTTTTCAAAAGAGGGTTTTATTAGATCTGGTTCTTTTATTTAGTGCATTTTTCCACTAGCAATATTGCAAGTTGAGATTCCTTTATATTTGACCAGCACATATATAACCAAAGATAGTGGTGAAGATGAACTTTGGACACCAAATAGATCCTTTTTTTTCATGTGTGCCATATTTAATATGCTCTTTAATGCCATTGCTGATGCTTAACTCCTTCCTTCATGGCACAAACTGTATTGTTGGTGCCGACTACCTCTTTGGTAAAATCACAGGACCCTGCTGTTTCCCTTCTTTCACGGAAATTTTTCCTAACAGGTTAGTTTTGCACATACCATGGCAGTCGTGAGCCTTGCTCCTAAGCCAGAGTACATGGAATATGATCCCAGTCTCTCAAATATACTGCTAATGCTCAGCGTAGTACTTGCATCCTGCCAAAGAGAGCCTCCTTCTGGAGTTTGTAAGATGTAACACGTATGGGTAATTTATCAAGGTATGCTTGGAAATTCCTCTTAAATCAAACCTGTGGCACCCTGCACAATGGATCTCTTTGCCACACTTTCTTGGTCTCTGACTGCACTTCTTGGTACATGAACATCTTCTCCCCCTCAACACTATTCACAAAATTGTCACTTCTGTCATGCCATGTACCTAGTGTGTCAGGTCGGCACTGTTCCCCTGACAGTTTTTCAAGGTACGTTAGCTATTGAAGATCCTTTGTAGGTTTGCTTGGGATGTGAACTTCCTCATTACCATTCTCTGTTAAGCCCAAATTCTTAACACCCACCAAATGCATCCTGTTTTTCCCAACCTGCATATTATAATGGAATAGGGAAAAACAGACACTTTTAGGATTCTAGGACTTCTCAGTACAATGCATCAAAAAACTTCCCGTGGTGATCTGTTCTTGTTTCTTTTCCAAGTCCAAAACAAAGAGGCAGAGCCCTTGCAAACGAGCCAAAGCCAAATAAAACAGCAAGGCGCTAAGGCAACAGTTCCAGAATGGCCAGATGAACAGCCATTATTTACAATGGCATGTGAAAACAAGCAGGCACTTTAACATTTAAGAATTAAAATTCAGTTACAGATGATCAAGAAGACAGAATTTCCTAATAAAAAAAATTATCAAGTCAACACATTGAATTATAAAACTTAATATTGACATTGGAAAGGGCTGGATCACCTGGGCCCCGGCCCAGTCAACCTTTATGTCAATTCATGTAGTTCTTTCTGCATTGCAGCAGGAACGCATCTCTCCTGGTACAGTTTTGCCCCTTTTTTTTGGAAGAGGTTAGAAAACAAGGTCACCGTGTCACCTTTAACACTTCTTCCCTGGCTTGTTTGCCTGGTTGCACAATCTTTGCCCTTTAGGCCTTGCTACTGCTATTACTATTTCTATATTGCTGCTAGACATACAGTATGAGACAATCCCTGCTTGACAAAGCTTACAACCTATTCAAGACAGACAAACAGGAGAAATAAAAGATTAGGGAGTTTCATTTATTATGGGAAATTGTTAAAAACAACATGAATATTAAAAATGACAGAGGCGTGTGGCACCTTATACTGAGGCATGAGGTTTTGAGGACAAGAGTCCACTTTGTCAGATGCAGGTACCATCTCCCTCTGTCATTTTTGCTACTCCAGACTACCAATGCCACCACTCTGAAAATTTTAATCATCATAGGTATTAAACAGGGCTTTATGCCGGGCTTGTTCAAGCCATGGTGAAAGGCGGTATATAAATGCAGCTAAATAAATACATGGTGTTTTCAATAACATCATATGGATATGAAAGTTGGACAATGAAAAAGATAGACAGGAAGAAAATTGATGCCTTTGAATTATGGTGCTGGCAATGAATGCTGTATATATCATGGACTGCCAAAGAACAAACCAGTCAGTACTAGAGGAGATCAAACCTAAGCTTTCCTTAGAAGCTCAGATGACAAGACTTCAACTTTCATACTTTGGACATATCATGCGAAGAGAGAGATCGTTGAAGAAAGACATCATGCTTGGCAAGGTAGAAGGTCAACGTAAAAGAGGAAGGCCGGCAATGAGATGGATTGATATAATAACAGCAGCTATGGGTGCCACTCTGACTTGAATAGGACCAGAGAGGGAGCATGACATACGTAGGCAGGAAACCTATTCCAGGCATACTGTGCAGCACGGTTGAAGAAACAGATTTTGGAGTTGGTAGTGGAGGGAAGAGCACAGATATGAGTTCCCAAGGAGGAGTATAGGGAAAGATAAGAGAGGAGAGGTTATGAAGAGCTGCAGAAGGAATGCACTTATCACCTCCACCTGCCTTTCCTCAACTTTGGTCATCCTTTCTTCCTTTTCGAAAACCACCGAGGAGGAAATTTCAAATTTCTCTCCTGCTCCAAACTCACCACCTGCCCCTCTGATCCCATTCCCACCCATCTACTAATCTCTGTCTCTTCATCTGTCATCTCCTTAACCTATTGCTTTGCACTGCAACTGTTCTAGTAGCCTTCAAACATGCTGTGGTTATACCTCTCCTAAAAAAAACCTGCACTAGACCCTACCTGTCCTTCCAGTTATCAGCCTATCTCCCTCTACTACAATCTGGTTTTCGATCTCTACATTCTACATTTTCTTGCCAAAGTCTCCAGTGACCTGTTCCTCCAAAATCCAATGGCTTTTACTTGATTCTCATCCTTCCTAACCTATTTGTTGCTTTTGACACTATTGATCACCACCTTTTCCTCGATACACTGTCCTCACTTGGATTTAGGGGCTCTGTTCTATCCTCTTCCATCACACGTGTAGTGTGTTTTCTGGTGGATCCTCCTCTGCTGCTATCCCACACTCAGTTGGTGTACCCATAGCTCTGTCTTGGGTCCTCTATTTTTATTTCTGTCTTCCCACAGTCCCTTGGTGCACTCATCTCTTCCCATTGTTTTCAGTACCATCTTTAAAGTGAAAACTCTCTGATCTACATCTGTGCACTTGAAATCTCTCTAGGAATACAGGCCCAGATCTCTGCTTCCTTATCTTACATTGCTGCCTAGATGTCTCACCGCCATCTGAAATTGAACATGACCAAAACTAAGCTCCTCATCTTTCCCCCTAAACCCACCTCTGCCCTGCCTCCCCTATTTGTTTCTGTCAATAACACTATACCCCTCCCCGTTTCCTTGGCTTGCAACTTTGGGGTCATCTTTGACTCTACTCTCTCTCTGCACACATCCAACAGATAGCTAAAGCCTGTCACTTCTTTCTCTATAACATCAGCAAAATCTGTCACTTCCTTTCTGAACACACTACTCTTATCCACTCTCTAGCCACCTCCCGTCTTGATTATTGCAACTGCTCCTCACTGGCTTTCCACTGAATCATCTCTCCCTCTCCCCTTCAAACTGTTCAAAACTCAGCTGCACAGCTTATCTTCTGCCAGTGTTGCTATGCTCATGTAACCCCTTTTCTCAAGTTACTTCACTGGCTCCCTATCCATTTCTGCATCCAGTTCAAACTTCTCCTACTGACCTATAAGTGTAGCTCCTCACTACCTTTCCTCTCTTTCTTACCCTACACCCCTCCTCGGAACGCCGCTCCTCTAGTAGATTCCTTTTATCTATGCCCTTCTCTGCCACTGCCAACTCCAGACTTCATTCATTCCACCTTACTGCTCCATATTCCTAGAAAAAACTACCTCAGTCAGTATGTCAGGCTCCTTCTCTAGCCCTATTCAAATCCAGGCTAAAACACACCTCTTCAAGACTGCTTTTGGATCTTGATGCCCTTCACTCTCTTGTTTACCACTTGTGTATCTTACCATACTCTAGTTTTGTGATGTTGTAAGAGAAAATTGAACCATTCAGCATACGGTTCACCAATGTAGTGGCTTGAGAAGAGGGGTTATGGGAGTGTAGTGTGAATGGAATAAAGAGGGATGAACCCCACTTTAGGCCGCATTCCCTGATGGCCTAACAAATGCTACGCCTAGGAGTAGTCGTGAAAGTGGACCTGTAGAAGAACCCCTTATAAGGAATGGAAAAGAAAGACATAAGAAATGTGAGGAAAACATATAGCAGATGTTTTTTTTACCTATCCATGCAGCAGAAAGGACTACCAGATTGCATCAACTGGGAGTGGGTGGGGGTTAGATAATTACCAGCACCAAAGGTCACTGACTAGAGCACTGTCAGACCCTTAAGGAGAATTATTGACCACATTTCCAAAAGTAAACACTCACAGTATATTCAGAGACATGTAGAGTCTGGAGCACAAGGGAACATGTAAAAATGTCAAAGGATGTGAAACTGCAGGTGTGGCAAAAAGTGAGAAATGTCAGAATAAAGCACACAAACAACAAAAACTGAGTGAAGGGTTAGAGAAAACTGCTATATAAGGAAAAGCATTGAACCAGGCCACGTGCAGACTCTGGCAGACCCTCCTTAGAGTGACGCCAGACTCTGCCCCCAAGACCTGGATAGAGAGGTCAGGTGTTTTGCTATCTTGAAATCAACAAATTGTATTCACATGTATATTATTGATGTACTTGCTAAAGTTTTATTTTCCCAGTGCAAAGCTTGTGATTTTACAGACCTGACAATAAAATTTCTACTTTACTTCAGTGGCACGATACTTTATTTGAAAGAGGGTCCTGTGTATTTTATATATCTTGGGGTAAACCCTGCAGCCACGAAAATTCAATAAGGGCAAATCTCCAATAAGTGACACTGACAGAAGATAAGTCAATCAACACAATAATGAATAGATTAAAGGGGAGGGAGATGGTTTAATGGGAGATCTATGAGAAGCAGGTTGCAGTAGTCTAAGTGGAAGGGAATGAGAGTGTGGATGAGAGTTTTGGTAGTGTGTTCAAAAAGGAAGGGATAGATTTTGGTGATGTTAAAGAAAAAGAAATGACTGCATTTAGCTGTCTGTTGAATATGTGCAGAGAAAGAGAGGGGATTCAAAAATGACCTCAAGGGTACAAGCTGAGGAGACAGGATGACAGTGTTATTCACAGAAATAGAGAAGAACAGGTAGGTTTAGGGGAAAAGATAATATGTCTTGTCTTGGCCATGTAAAGTTTCAGATGGAGATGGAACATCCAGGCAACAATGTCAGACAAGCAGACTGAGAATTGGGTCTTGATTCCTGTTAAAACCTTTGGTGTAGAGAGGTAGATCTGGGAGTCAAAAGTATAAATATGGTACTGAAAATCAGGGGAAGAGATCAGAGCATCAAGGGAACAAGCAAAGAGAGACAAAAGAAAAGGTTCCAAGACATAGCCCTGAGGTATACCAATTGTTAGTGTGATTGTAGTGAAGGAATATCCACCACAGCATACACTAAGGGGCATGTTTAATAAGCTGCACTAATGTTTTGCAGGTATAGATTGTTGAGGGTAGAAATCAATGCGCGGTCTGTGTAACAGTTATGCACTGTCTGTTGGGGACGTGTACATGATGTCCCCAGCAGATACTGCACTAATTCAAGTCCTAATGCTTGCCAGCAGATTTCACACTTGATGCATAAATGCTTAACGCCACCCACTGAAATGGTGTTAAGTGCACCCATGCTAACGGCAACATTGACAATGAATACATGTTACAAACTCTGCACTAACTGGAATGTACAGTCATTTATTTATTTATTTATTTAACGTCTCTTCTATACCACGCTATTCATATCAGTGCGGTGTACATTTAACAGAACCTTATACAATGCAGTCGGACCGCATTGTATTTACAGTAAATGGGAGCTGAAACTTGGATATAACTGGGGTAACTTTCTACAGATTATTTACATTAATGACTATACATTGCAACTATAGTCTATTCGTGGCTGGATAAGTTGGACTGGCTGCCCTTTTTCATGCTGGGTGGGTTATTGGGGGGATGGTGGTGGCTGTTGAGAGTGTTTGCTGTCTGATTTCTACAGCTGGTTTCTCGGTAGTGTCTTATGAACAGGTGATGCTTCAGTGCCTTCCTGAATTGAGTCAGGTTAGTGATGACTCGCATGTCTGTGGGGAGGACATTCCAAGCTCTAGGAGCGTAGATCATGAAGGCCCTGTTAGATGTTGCCTTTGTGCATTTCGTTGTCTCTTTTGCGGTTATCAGGGTGTTCACCGCTGTGGACCTTCTGTTTCTGTTAGGGGGTGTGAGGTGGATCAACTCAGTGATGGAAGTGGGATGCTGCTTGTTTAAGGCTTTGAAGGGCATAACTAAGATCTTGTAGTGCAGTCTGGCGTGTATAGGTAACCAATGGAGTTTCTTCAGAATTGGTGTGATGTGGTCCATCCTTGATGCTCCGTATAGAACTCTTGCGGCTGCATTCATTGCAAGCTGGAGTGGGTTTAGCGTTGCTTGTGGGAGTCCATATAGGATTACGTCGGTGGGGTCAAGTAGTGGCCATAGGTGCCGTAGTGTTCATATTTTGTGGTATATTGTCTTTACAGTGTTTCTTATGTGGGTTTTCATGTCCAGTCGTTGGTCCAGGGTGATACCTAGGTAGCGGATTGTGGGTTTGGCTATCAGCTCTGCGTTCTTCACTTTTAATGAGAGTGGGGGAGTGAAGTCTTGGTTCCTCGTAATGAAGAGGACATCTGTCTTGTTGTGGTTGATTCGAAGGTTTTGCGTATGGAGCCAGTCCACAACTGCATCGAAACAGCTTGTTAGTGGGGAGAAATCTGGCTGGTCCGTTGCAAATGGCATGTATAGAAGAATATCGTCTGCGTATGCTAGGCAGGCGACATTGAAAGATCTGATCAGATGGGCTGCATGTATATGTTAAAAATTAATGCCGATAGCGAGGACCCCTGTGGCACGGCCTGTTTTTGTAGAAACGGTTCCGAGTTTGTGGTGCCGGTCCTCGCGTGTTGCCACCTGTTGGCCAGGTAGAATTTGCACCAGCTTAGGGCTGTGCCTTATATTCCCTTTTTCTAGAGACGTTCCATTAGTATCTCATGGCTCACAGAGTCAAATGCTGCTGCGATGTCCATGAAGATAAGAACAAATCCTTGTCGAAAGTTATCGATTCCAGATATTATGGTATTGAAGAGGGTGGTGAGGAGGGTTTCAGAGCCATGTGCTTCCCTGAAGATGTGTTGGGACGGGTCCAGAGGGGCTTAAGTTTCAATGTGTTGTTGAATTTGGCATTGGACTACCTTTTCAATTATTTTGGCAAGCAGTGGGATGCTTGAAATTTGTCTATAGGATTCAACTTTTAGTGGGTCCAGTTTGTTGCTTTTTAGTAGCGGCCTGATGGAGGTGTGCTTTAACCTTTGTGGGAAGGATCCCGTTGAGAATGATTGATCCAGGATTTTTTTCAGGAACTGGCTTAGATCGCAGCGAAGTTCTCTTATCCAGGACGCTGGACAGGGGTCATTAGGTGCAGTGGTGGTGTTGATGGAGGCAATGGTGTCTTCGATCTTTTTGTTTGATATGGTGTTGAATTTGGTCAGTGGTAATGGTTGTGGCGGCTTGTGTAGAGGGGTGTGGCTTGTGGGGCTTGTGCTTTTGTCAGTCTGGAGCATTTTTGATTGTAGGTAGTCAGCATAGGCCTGCGGTTGCGGCATGTTTGGTTGGTCTAGTGCTGGTTCTCTTGCTAGTGTCTAATATATTGAAGAGGTCGTGTGGCTTATTTATTGAGCACTTCAGGAGGTCTGTATGGAATTGCTTCCTACTCTCCAATATTTCTTCACGATGCTTTTTTAGGTGGGAGCTATATGCACTGTGCGCTTCGGTGGAGCGTGACCGGCACCATCGTCTCTCGAGCTTGCGCAGGTGGAGGAGTGATGATCGCAGTTCTTTGGAGTACCATGCTGCATGCTCTCATCTCCTTGGCTCTTTGTTCGTGGCTGGGGGCTGAGAGATGGATTTGAGGCAGTTGTCCCAGTTAGAAATCATTTCGTCTAGGCCAGGGGCTGTGTCGTTGAGGAGTGGAAGGGCTTTCTCAAGTATTTCCCCTTTGACAAAGGGTCAAAATCATCTCACTGGTGTTTTGGGGAAGGCGGTAGCTCTGTTGGTGTTCTGGTTGTGATGGAGAGTGGGTATTTGGAATCTAATCAGGCTGTGGTCGGACCAGGGTACTGGTGTTATAGATATCGCAAGATTCTGGGTTGCTTCCTCACTGTTTGTGGGGCAAAGATCAGATCCAATTTGTTTCCTTTTGTGTGTGTGTGTGTGGGTGCATTGACTAGCTGTTTGTATTCCAGCTCGTCAAGAGCTTCGAGGAAGGCTGTGGCTTGGGTATCTTGTAGAGTAGGTAAGTTGAAGTCACCTAGTAGCCAGTTCGGGGATCGAGGATTATTTATGTTGCAGGTGAGGTCAATTATTATTGAGAGGTCATCTGGTGATGATACTGGTGCTCTGTAGAGTAGATTGATTGTGCAATGGTTTTCGCTATGGTGATTGTGTCTAAGTGGGTTGTGCTGGTGGCGTTGCTCAGTTGGAAATGTAGTTCAGATTTTGCGAGGATGAGTGCCCCCCCCCCTTCTCTGGTTGGCTCTGTGGCAGGTGTGCAGTGAGAACTTGGGGGGGGGAACATCTGGTTGAGAAGGACATTGTCGCAGTCAGATAGCCATGTCTCTGTGATCATTAGGATGTCCAGGTCATGGAGGGTTATCAAATTGGTGACCACTGGCCATTCTGTGCGAATTGATTCGGCGTTGATGAGAGCACACTTCAGCAACCATTGGTGCTGGTGTTTCTCGATGTGGGTCTTTTTGGTGTGTTGTAGTGAGATATGCAATAAGTGGGGGTGGAGTGTGCGATTGGCTTCTGTTAGGAGTGGTGAGGATTCTCTGTCCATCTCTTCCCGTCGCTCCGTAGTATCGGTATAAAATTGGAGCTTGGGTTAAAAGCGTGTGATCTACTGGGTAGCCCGGTGAGGAGGTAGATACTGGCTATTGCTATTATTGGGTGCATCTTCTTGGTTGCTCCTACCGTGTCTTGGTTGAGGCAGGGTGTTATCTGTTTAGGAGTGGGCAGGTAATTTACCGGGCATACTACCGCAGGACTAACTACAGCAGGCAAGTCAGGCACTCTGTCTGGTATTGAGTACGATCAGGTAAACAGACACTCTATCTGGTATGGACAGCGGCAGCTAGAAAGGTATACTATCTGGTATATCTCTAGACAGCTAGACATGCATGCTATCCGGTATGAATACAGGCAGCTAGACAGGCACACTGACTGGTATAGGTACAGGCGGATAGACAGGCACGCTAACTGGTGTGAATACGGGCGGCTATGAGTACAGGCAGCTAGACAGTCACACTATCTGGTATAAATACAAGCAGCTAGACAGTCATGCACATACTGTCTGTTCCCTCTAGGGTCAACTCTAATAGTAGTGTCTTAGTGTTATAGACTCTTAGGTCCGAGTGGTGTGTTAGGTTTTACTTGCGTTTTGTCTTGGAAGGTTTTAAAGCTCCGTTTCTGGTCACTCCTTTGTCTGCATTGGTAGTATGTGGCCTCCGGTTTTGGCCTCCACCTAAGGGCCACACCAAAGGGCCCAATGGTGAGGCCCTCATGTGCGGGCCCGTCAGGTGCGGGTGCGGCAGATGGCACTCCCTTTAAATTGTGGCGGCTCTGCGGGAACGGCCGGTCTGAAGCGGCCCCGGCTGCTCAATCCCAGACTGGGAGAGCTGCCGCGGACTGAGGAGGCAGTGTGTGGTGTCCTTCTGTGCCGGATGGCGCTCCCTTTAAATTGTGGCGGCTCTGGCGGGAACGGCCGGTCTGAGGCGGGAACGGCCGGTCTGAAGCGGCCCCGGCTGCTCGATCCCAGACTGGGAGAGCTGCCGCGGGCTGAGGAGGCAGTGTGTGGTGTCCTTCTGCGCCGGATGGCGCTCCCTTTAAATTGTGGCAGCTCTGGCGGGAACGGCCGGTCTGAAGCGGCCCCGGCTGCTTGATCCCAGACTGGGAGAGCTGCCACTGGCTGAGGAGGTGGTGTGCAGTGCCCAAACTCTGCCCCTACCCCACTCATGCCCAAACTCTGCCCCTACCCCACTCATTTCCCTCCCTATCACATGCTAAGCAGATACCATGGAATTAATCATGGGCTGTCTGTTTTGCATTCATACTAACCAGCTCCATCCATGCTACTTATTGTACGCTTAAGAACTCACTAACACAGCTTAGTAAACATGCCACTAAAAGGGCAGTGGGAGAGATGATAAGAAGAGCCAAGACAGAGCAGAACATTGAAATCCAAGTAAGAACAGACTATCAAGAAGAAGGTGGTGATAAACAGTGTCAAAAGCGGTGGATAGGTCAAGAAAAATGAGAATTAAGTAAAGGCCTTTGGAATTGACCAGGACTAGGTCAAAGGAGACGTTGGTAAGGGCTGCTTCAGTAGAATATAGAGGGGAAAAACCAGACTGGAGTGAATCAAGAATGGCCCGAGATGAAAGAAAGTCAAGACAGTAGTGGTGAACAGCACATTTAAGTAGCGTGGATGCAAAAGGGAGGAGGGAGATGGATGATAGTTGGAAGGGCATGTAGAGCCCAGTGAAGCTTTTTTTGAAAAGTGGTGTAATCACAGCATATTTAAAAGCATCAGGAACACTTGTAGTGCAAAGTTATAGTTTAAGAATATGACAGATGGAAAGTATGCCAGGAGAGGAGATAGATCTGAATAGTTGGTAGGTATGGGATCAGAGGGATAGGTAGTGAATTTTATAGTACACTTCTTGTTGCTTCGGCTAAGCGGTACATCAAATTTCCAAATAAAGAAAAAGAAAGATAAAGATGAGTGAAAATGTGAAATTTGCTTTTCTGTGTTTTTGAAAAAGGAAGAAAGGGTGATATGAGCTGATGGAAAGATGTGAAAATGGAGGAAGGGGAGATGGATGTGACCTGGTGAAGAACTCAAGATTAACCTTATCAGCCTTGATATAGAAGTAGTCACCCATAGTCTGGGCAGAAAGTGAAGGGAGGAGCGGGTTGGAGGTGGTGGCACTTTGAGGAAAGAACTGAATGCAGCAAAGAGATGGCGGGGGTTGGAGACAGGAGAGTTTGTCAAAAAGACATCAGTCTTGCTCTAGTTTTAGCTTCTTTGCACTGGCTGTTGGTGGAGTGGAGGGTGAAATTTAAAAGTTTGATGTTGGTGTTGCGAGCGCTTGCTGGGAAAGGATCTTGGTATATTTCATCCCAGTTGGAGTGTTACATTCTGACTTTGAACTTGTGATTAAGTGATCAATGTTTGCTGGCTTTCCTTCCCTGTGGATGGCTCATTTGTGCAATACCCACAGTTGGACATTTTCTGTAGCAGCCTCCTCTCCCCCCCCCCCCCCACACCTCCCCACCCCCGGTTGTGGAACTCTTTACCCTTGGAGTTAATGTTCTTTTATTTAGGAAGAAGTTAAAGATGCACTTCTTTGGTTAGCCGATAGTGGGGTTGGCTGATATTTAGGTTGTGCTCAGTCCTGCCTTTTTTATTAAAGTTTTAGGTTAGGGTTGGTCTTCTCTTTTTAGATTTTCAGTTTGCATTTTGGTTGGGTTTTTTAAAATTTGTTTATTGACTTTATTGTATAAGGGCAATCCAAAAAGAAATGAAACTAGTTTAAATAAACATTTATTGATATGCTTACAATTTAGGGGTATGTTTACTAAACCGTGCTAATGTTACCGACGCTAGGTGCAGCGTTAATGTGAGCAATGCCATATAAGGAAGTGGGCGTACCAGCATTGAAGTAGCAATGGCCGATTAACGCGCAATAGAGGGCGCCTTGGCTCGTTAATGCGCGGTAACCTTAATTTCATGCCAGCGCTACATTAGCAGCTATAGAGGTGTAGCTCACTGGTTAATACAATGACTACAGATCCAGAGGTCATGGGTTTGATCCTTCAGAGGTCTCATCTAATAAGGCTGTTTGAGACAATCCCTTTTCCTGCCTGTAACACTCAGACACATCTCTACAATCTGTGCTGCCAGCAAAAACACCCTCACCTCAGTGCCGTAAGCTAAGGTGCCTCATAAGGCTCCCCATAGGGCACAGTATAAAGTACCCTGTCCGCCAAGGCACCTTATAATGTGCCCTATAGGGCGCCTTATACAGCACCCTGGCTGACAAGGCACTTTATAATGTGCCCTATAGGTTAAGGCACTGAGGTGAGGGTGCTTTTGGCTGGCAACACAGATTGTAGAAATGTGTCTGACTGTTACAGGAATTAAAAGGAAATACCTCAGACAGCCTTATTAAATAACACCACTGCAGGATCAAACTCATGATCTCTGCCTCAGCAGTCATTGTATAAACCAGTGGGCTACATCTCTATAGCTTTTATCATACCACTGGCTGGCTACAGAAAGACTGCAGGTCACTGCACAAACTATCTTCTGTGGTTACTGGGATAGGGTAAACCCACCAGACAGCAGTCTACATCTGATCACAGGATAGAGTATGCGTCTCCACAGCACCTCAGCCTGGTAGGGGGAACTGACCGTGTGTGTTACTGGCACAGAATAGCTACAGACCGTGACATTGTGTGGGTCCTGTGCTCACCCTGAAGGTGAGGTGGGTCGCCCAGCACCAGGTCCGCAGTACCCGGGTTGGCTGAGATAGCCTTTGCTGCAGGTCCCCATCAGTGCGTGGCAGGTATTCCTTGCAGACACACCTAGGATAATCCTGTGTCCATCTGCATTCCCCAGCCACATCTAGCCCTTGTGGACCATGATGCACCCAGAATAGTGCATATCCAGTGTGGCTGTCATGGTCATGTGTTGTAAGAGCAAAGGTGTGTCTGGACTCACTTGTGGATTATGTAGTACCATGTATCATACTCTCTGGGTTAAGGTGGTGGACAAGATCTGCCCTCAACAGACCCACACTCTACATCACAGTACATCTTTGCAATGGAGGCAGTAGAGGGACATGATGAAGGGCTGTGGGACCAGCAACCCCAGTCCAGTTGGTGAATGGACACCGTCCATGGCAGGTGATGCAGCACTGTACTTAACACATAGAGCACTGGCAGACAGGGAGTAGGCCTGGCAAAGCTCAGCTGCCCCCCACCACAATCTGACAGTCAGTCTGCACCCACTGCACCCTGCAAGGTGTTCCAGCCATACACATGCTAACTGCAGACAGTCTGCTAGCCAGTACATGTTCCCAGAGGAACTATGAACACCAAGATGTGGGGTGTAAGCACAAACACCAAGCAGGTATGTCAGTGATTGGGCCCCAGAAAAGAGAACTCACAGATATCAATGGAGAGAAACAATGTATAGAACTATGTGGGAACCTAGACATGCCATGGTCACTGCTCAGTCAGAGTGAGAGTGACCTCCCAGCATGACATGCTGTGGCTACCCTGTCTGTACAGGTGGTGGTTGGCCACTACAATATCCCAGCCATTGCCCTATGCCCTGTGAATATGCATCCTGCCTAGACCGCCCTGTCCGGCCCATACCCACAATACCTTGCTCATCATTATGCACGTTGGCAGGCTAACAGTGGAAACTGTGCAAGCATTGTGAGCTCTGTAAGGTGTAGGCAGCCACAAAACATTGGAAAGACATACACACACTCCCACACCTATTTCAGCATTGTGCAAAGATAGAGGTGGATGGCAGCCCTGGCTGCCACATCAGTTCTGGGCACAGTGCAGGCATTGCTAAGGTACTCAATACTGTTAGGGTCACTCTCCAGGGTGGTAAACACTGTCAGAGAACAGAAAAGAGGAAACACACTCCACATATATCAGAAAGGTTGCTATGATGAATCTCTGTTAACAAATTGTGTTTAATTTAGGATTTGTTATCTGACATTCATCATAGCAACCTTTTGATATATAGGGAGCGTGTTTCCATGTTTATGATGGCATTGCTAAGGTATGCAGGTGGTAGTAGTGGTAGCTGCTGCTCCGCACAGGGCCCAACAGCCTGACTCTCCATGAGGATTTGGATAGTGGGGCCTGTGGGTGTGGGTGTTTGTACCCCTGTTGGCTGATGCTCTAGGGCAGAGGTTCCCAACTCCGGTCCTAGGGGGCCAACCACCATTCAGGTTTTCAGGCTGTCCCTAATGTATATGCATGAGATACATTTGCATACAATGGGGGCAGTGCATACAAATGAATCTCATGCATATTTATTAGGGACAGCCTGAAAAACTGAATGGTATTTGGGCCTCCAGGACTGCAGTTGGGAACCTCTGCTCTAGCGAGTGCACATGTTTATGGTGTATGTGTTCTGTAGGGTAAAATATAGAGACATGGTCTGCAGAAGCCACAGCTGGGACTTGAACCTGTGACCTTCTGCCCCTGAATACACTGCTATTGTTTGAAATCGGTGATCTTTCAAAGTGAATTTCAACTTTGAGAACAAAAAAGTACACAGGGGCCAAATCAGGAGAGTAAGGAGGCTGCGGGACTAGAGACATCTCGGACCTAATTTTCATTTAGGCAGGCTATATGCCATGTCGACGCATAGCCTGCCCGCCAATTCCCTTAACCCAGATTTTCATTTCTGTGGCAACAGAAATGAAAATCCAGGTCATGTCACACAGGGTAACAGCTGCCTAGGCTAAGCGGGTAGCAGCGATTTTCGATGCTGCTTGTTTAGCCCCAGCACCTTAAAGATAGGTGGGGGTTTTCCTCGCCAATCTTTAAGGTGCAGAGCGCTAAGCGGGCAGAATCAAAAATTGCTACTGCCCACTTAGTGCCATTCCCCACCTCCGCTCCACCCTGGAACACTCCAAACAGGCCCCGATGCTAAGTGGATAGCATCTGGGTGCATTAAGGACTTAACCGGGATTTTCCAAAGGCACTGCCCATGTAGGTGTCTTTGGACAATACCATTTAAGGCATTTACATGGGTAACATGGGCTGTTACCCATGTAACTGCCTTTGAAAATCGGGCCCTTCGTGCTTCGCCAAAAATTCACGGATAAGGAGCGACAAGTGAGCAGGTGCATTGTCATGGTGCAGCATCCAGGTCTTCTTTCTCCACTCTTCAGGCCTCTTTCATTACATTGCCTCTCTCAAATGCCTCATGACGCTCAAGTAAAACTGTCTGTTGACTGTCTGACCCCTTGGAACAAACTCATGATGAATGATGCCCTTCCAATCCAAAAATACAATCAATATCACCTTCATATTTGATCGACTCTGATGTGCTTTTTTGGGTCGCGGCGATAATTCTCACACCAATTGTGATGATTGCACTTTTGTTTCGATATCATACCCATACACTTACGTTTCATCAAGTTATAACATGTTTCAGAAAGTTTTCATCATCATTTCCATGATCAAACAATTCCTGACTAACTGTAACACGGTTCACTTTTTGCTCATCTCTCAAGAGACGTGGGACAGAGGTGCTCAGCTGTTTCCTGCTTCGTTGTGTTTTGCCCGATTGGCCCGGCGATCGCACTGCAGCTGCTCTGATTGGGGCAGCAGGAGTTAAGGAGCTATTTGTAGCCGGCCCCCACCGCGGGACGCCGACGTGCTCAGCTGTTTCCTGCTTCATTGTGTTTTGCCTGATTGCCCCTTCGATCCCGCTGCAGCTGCTCTGATTGGGGAAGCAGGAGTTAAGGGGCTATTTCTAGCCGGCCCCCACCACGGGACGCCAAGGTACTCAGCTGTTTCCTGCTTCGTTGTGTTTTGCCCGATTGGCCCGACGATCCCGCTGCAGCTGCTCTGATTGGGGCAGCAGGAGTTAAGGGGCTATTTCTAGCTGTCCCCCACCGTGGGACGCGGTAGCGTGCGTGTGCCCGAAGGGGCGTGGCCAAAGGGGCAGGTCCCGCCCCTTTGGCGCACTTTGCCGTTTGGAGTGATCTCTGATGGGGAAACGGAAGAAGCGTTATCCTCTGACGGCACAGATGAAGGCTGTTAAAGTGGTGGGTCCAATGGATGCTCACGTTCATGTTGGGGGAACACTATCTTCAACTCCGCCGATGGATACTGCTTTGGAGGACATATCCACCGTGAGTACTCCTTCTTCCAGCAGTTCTCCACTTGAGAAAGGTGTGTCCCCGTTTGGTCAGGAGGTTGTACCTCCCTCTGGTTCCCCCTCCCTATCAGGAGTAGTGAATCAATGAGGAGCTGAAGATGCGTCACTTCCTTCTTCCTTTTTACGAATTGACTCTACATCTGGGTCCTTGCCCCCTCCGCTTCTCTCAGTAATATCTTTTCCTCCGGTTGGGGTGGCACAAGTTCCTCCTGTAGATGTATCTTTAAAGGACATATGGGCTTTGCTTTCCCGGATGGAAATGGCCCTTGGGTCTTCCCTTCAGAGAATTTCTGACTTTTCTGCGGTAAAGTTATCAGATCAGGAATCTAGATTGTTATCAGTGGAGAAGATTATAGAGTCTCAGGAGGTGCGGGGCCTTTCACAACAAGGAGTTTTGGCTACACTAGTACAAGATGTTTCCTCTTTACACCATCAGGATGAAGTATTGGAAAATTCTTTGTGTTCCAGGAACCTGCGTCTATGAAATTTTCCCCGGACACATTATCTCTCCCCCGTAATACTTCTTAAAGAGGTTTTATTGTTAACTGATGTTAATTCAATTGTTTTGTCTAGAATTTATTATCTTCCTATAGTGAGTTTAGTTAAAAGTTCTGGAGGAGAAGGGGGGATGCAAAGTGACCTGTTTGCCTCCTCTTCATTAAATATTTCGGAGTTTCTAGAATCATCTGATGATGAGATTACTACTTGTGCAACTTTGTTAATTACTTTGGTTTCTGAATTAGATAAAGAAAACATTTTTCGTGCTTATTTTAAAAAGAAGTTTGAGAAATTCTGTGGCCAATGTATTCAAATTTTTCCTGATGTTTCAAGGGCCACACAAAGGCATTGTAAGGCCTTTTTGGAGGTTCGCCCACGTGTTTTGGCCCTTGAAGCTTTATTTTATTTGAAATTTCCCTGCAAGTGCCACATAATTTTTCAAGGTAAGCGTTATGTTTTTGTGGAGGTTGAACAACTGTTAGAGTTTCTGAAGGGGAGGATTAGTTATTAGTTGGTGGTAGTTGTTAAGTGGTGGTAGCTGTTTCTTTATCCTGGCTATACAAGGGACTTTGTACTGGGTCGTGAATGGGTTTTTTCTTTTATTTCTTTTATGCACACCTCCTTAATGTGGACCATTGATATGAAAATTGTGGTGTTTAATTTGTTTGTATATTGTATACATTGTTTCCTTTATTTCTATTTTGTCTGATATGTAATTTAAACTCATTAAAAGAAAAAAGAGACATGGGACAAATTTTGCAACAACATAATGAATCTGAAGTTTTTCAATCACCATTGTGTGACATGATCTATTACTGATGCCTACTTCTTCAGCAAGAGCTTGAAGATTCATAAATATGTTGGTGGTGCTCTGTAGAGTGGATACAGGAACATAGGCAGTGAATTCTGGAGGTCATCCAAAGTTGGGGTTTGGTAAGCTTTACAGGATGTAGAATGGGAGTAGCAAGAGCCAGACTAAAAGCTCACCTTTTTTGAGGTGCATTTACATTTTAACCACTTTACAGTCTCTTAAAATCTTTTGTTCATCAGGTATGTTTGTCTTAATTGGATTGTAAGCTCTATGGAGAAGGATTGCCTCTCTTATATGTTTCTGTACAATGCTGTGTATGAATGGTAGCACTTTAGAAATGATAACTAGGAGGAGGAGGACAAGTCATACAGTCCCTTTAAGTAATGCTGCCACATAGCAGTTCCTATAAGGACACGGCCTCTGAATATCCTGCTGACATTTAAGTGACATGGCTGATTGCTATGGCATTTAAACCTTGGACTTTTGAAAATTGAGCCCTAAATTTTTAAACAGCTCCTCTGGGGTGTGGTCTATGTGTGAATGGTGGAAAAAATTTAAGAGAGCAATGAGGCAAGGAATCAAACTCTGTCATATGTCCTTGGCGATATAGGGGCATATTTATTAAAACGTATATGCTTACTGCATGTTCAGCCCCAGAAATGAGTACTGGGGTGGTACTGAACATTCATTAAAAAATAGAGGTGTGCCCAACATGTCCCCGTGTAGCTAGCGTAGGTTTTGCCACATGCAACATTGCCAGTTAGAATGCATTAAATACTCCCACGCCCCACCCCTGATCCACCCAGTCACTGCCCCAACCTGAGCTATGTGGTTAGCATGTGATTTTTAGCACTGGCACATTTTTGGCATGCAATAAAGGTTACCACAGTGCACTTGGCACATGCTTAACCCAGTGCTACCCATTAGCGCACCTTAGTAAATATGTCCCATAGTCTTCCCCCCACTCTTCCGGACCCTCAAAACCAAGTAAAAATATGTATTTTGTAGCCCTCTCAGTCAAATATTGCCAAAGAATCTGTTGGGGGGGGTCGTGTTCCCCTCCACTGCTCAAAACCTGTGCTTGCTAGATACTGGGGACATTTGCATTCATTTGCATATTCTTCCCAGTATCCTCCAGGATGACTTCTAGGTCCATCCTGACTCACTTGAGCTTCTGCTGCTCTTACCCTCTCTCCATCCAACTGCTTGCCCATACTGCCTGTCATCTCATCTCTCATCTCATCTTCTTAGGTTTTCTTTTTCTTTTTTTATTTATTTTGGCTCCACTACACTTTCTCTTCCAGATGCCAACTCTCCCCAATCTTATCCCCTACTTGCTCCCTCCACACCAAAGCCCCAATCAGCAGCAGGACCAAGAGCGGGAGGCTGAAACTCCTCCCACTTTCCATCTTCAGGCCAATCGGGGCCCAACGCCTCAAATTTAAAAAGGAGCACCAGCAGGCACTGAAAGACTTGCTCCCTCCACACCAAAGCCCCGATCGACAGCAGGACCGAGAGCGGGAGGCTGAATCTCCTCCCACTCTCCATCTTTAGGCCAATCAGGGCCCAACGCTTCAAATTTAAAAAGGTGTCCCAGCGGGTGTGCCTGAGGGCCTTGCCAGAGGGCCCTTTGGCATGGCCTAGGCGAGGACAAATAAAATTCCAGAGAAAATACAGCCTGACTAATCCTGGATAAACCAATGACGCTTACAGCATAAGACCAAATCAGCGAATGAAAAAGGACGAGCAGAATACAGACACACAAAGCAACTCCAACTGAAAGCAACTAGCAAGACAAGTTACAACAGATCTCATGCCCCAGCACCACCATGTCTACTTTCAGCATTTCCCCCTGTACAACCTTATGCAATCACCCTTACCAAATGCAATACACAAACCAATATGCCTCCCACATAACATACCACAGAAACAACAGGTACCATATACCCCCAAAAAAACACACCCACAACGAAGACTCACAACCATCCCACTCGTACCAGGGCACCACACAACACCAGTGCCCACATGACCACTCCAAATCACACTCATAAATGCACGATCACTGAGGAGCAAACTTCCTATATTTCAAGACCTCATCACATCTCAAAAGATTGATATCTTCTGTATAACAGAAACGTGGCTATTAGAATCAGACACTGTACTCATGAACCAGCTCATACTCCAAGGATACAAACTCTATAATTGCTCCCGCACCCACTCCAGGGGAGGAGGAGTGGCCATAATAGTGAAATCTAATCTCCACCTCTGGAACCTTGCATCAGAAAGTTCAGAAGAAGTGGACACACTCAAAATCACCAACAAGCACTTATTGATCTGCCTGATATATAGAACATCTACAGCAAACTCAGACATATCAGACATTCTCAAACAAGTGTCAGAGAGTACCAACAATGCAAAAGAACTGTTAATACTCGGTGACTTCAACCTCTCATCCATACAAGAGAAACATGCTAAGGCATTCACTGAGGCAATGGAAGCAATGGAACTGACACAGATTGTCTGTGCGCCAACGCATGAGAAAGGCAATGTCCTGGATCTCATATTCCTTAATTCCAAATCCGATAACAGAAACACAAATCCAAAGATTACATCTGTACCGTGATCTGACCACTTTCTCATTACCTTCGCCAGCTCCTATCAACCCATCTCCACCAAAGAAGAGGCAAATCCAACAAGAAGATTCAAACAATTTAATAAAGAGAACTTCCTCAATCAAGTCCTGCCAAACATACAATCAGGATACGCAGATCTTGAAACATTCATTAAGAACTGGAACACCTCCATATCCACAGCAGCACAGGCAATGACAGCACCCAAAGGAAACAAAGTGAGACCAACGAAAGCACGTTGGTTCACATCAGCATTACGGAAATTAAAAACACAACTGAGAAGAGGAGATGGAGAAAGACGAAAAACAAAACTGACAAGACAAGATACATGGATGCTTTAAATAACTACCGTAGTAAAATAGATGACACACGAAAAGCCTACCACTCAAAGCTCATAAATACATCACTTAACCAGCCATGTGAGCTTTTTAACATGGTCACAAAGCTAACCAAAACACCTAACCACTCGAACCAACTCTCAGGCATACCACCAGAACAACTTGCAGCACAATACAAGCAGCTCCAACAGAAGACCAACACACAGCCCCTGACAACAAGTGGCCACAAGGCTGCCCCCGGCTCCACATGGGACACATTTGAGACAATCGCCAAAGAGAGGATTGAACTCACCATATCACTACTCAACATCAACACCTCCCCTCTCAATCCCTGCCCAGTCGAATGGATTAAAAAGACCAAACAGGAACTAAACCTGATGCTCATCAGCATAGTAAATTAATCTCTCAAGCAAGGTCGGATGCCCAATAGCCTCAAAACATCCATCATAAGCCTGATCCTCAAGAAACCGGTTCTTGATTCACTGGATTCTACCTCATTCAGATCAGTAGCAAGCCTCCCATTCACCACAAAAATCATTGAGAAGATAGTTCAACAGCAACTACAGGACCACTTGGACAAAAAACTCATGCTTGATCCACAACAACACAGATTCTGACCATCTCATGGTGTCGAAACCCTCATGGTCTCATTAATCAATACCCTAACCAAAGGAATACAGGCCAAGCATATCGGATGTGCACTGATCTTCCTGGATATATCTGCAGCATTCGACACAGTCTCCCAAAACATCCTCCTACACAGACAGTAAGTGACCGACATACAAGACAAAGTCCTGCAATGGTTCCAATCCTACCTAACAAGACAGGTATCAGTAAATCCGAACCAACACCATCACTTCCTCCCCATACAAACCCAAGGAATACCACAAGGCTCTGCACTATCAGGTATGCTATTCAACATCTATCTGCAACCTCTCTGCTCCATAATATGGTCACACAATGTTAACTTTCACATATATGCAGATGACATTATGATCTATGGGCCCATACTCATCACAAATCCAACAAATCCACAGTTAATAAACTGTTTCAACGACATCTCCAGATGGCTCCAAGAGAATAACCTTATGATAAACCTCAAGAAGGCGGAAGTCTTATTTGTTTCACATGATCAAACCTTCACCCCACTGACACACCTCACCCTGGGAACAACCCAAATAAGAACCCAACCTCAAATAAAATATCTGGGAATCATCCTAGATCAAACTCTATCATTCAAGCAACAGATTGCAAAAACTTTAAGATAATCTTTTTCAAAGCCAAGATGATACAGGGCTTTAGACCACTCCTAGACCTACAGGACTTCAGATCTCTCATGCAAGCTATGGCGCTCCCCCATTTGGATTATTGTAATGTGATATATCAGGCATGTCCAACTTCGAACAGGTTGTGATCTACTTTTTCCGGCCAAAAGTGCCGGTGATCTACCACCATGAAAATTAAGTTTCAAATTAGTTTCAAATTAAATTTTAACCCAATAAAGTTGGAGGATTCTCCCCCTCCCCCCCCCCCCATTTTTAATGAATCTTCTCTCATTTACTTGGATGTGATCAGCTGTTAAGCAAATTAAGCAAAAACAAAACAGAGACACGAAGATCCAGTAAGAACTGCGAGGGGAAATGGAAAGTACATTTTTTCTTAAAGTTTTATTGAGTAATAACTTTCTTTAACTGCCTTAATACTTTCTTTAACTTTTATTGAGTAATTTGTGTTAAATTTAGGTTGAGTATTGATCCAGGCTGACCTTTCACAATCTTTAATATTTCACTCTTGCTCATTAGTGAGACGTCTGAGCCTGCATTTCATCCACCAGCTTTTTGAAGTTGGGTGAATATTGCATGAGAGCCAGTCTCAGGGAATCCTGGAGATGTTCATCTGTCATGTTGGAACACTGTGTACTCTTTGTCATTTTCAGATGGGAAAACACAGATTCACACAAATAAGTTGAACCGAAACAGGAGTGTACAGCTTCACTGCATCTTCTCAAGTTGGGAAATTTGTCTCTAGGCACTAGCTTCCAAAACGATTCTTGCTCAGCACGAGTCTTGAGAAAAATGTCATTTTAAGGATTAATATTTCATTTTCAAGAGATAGCTTGTTCAATGAGTAATTTTTACTGATAGCAGCTGCAGTTTCTTTAATGTCCACATCTAATTTGAATGGGTATGACAAGTACTCCACAACAGTTCCAATTTTTTGGAAGTCCCAGAATCTATTTTCGAATTCCTGGATAACAGAACATATTTCTGTCACATACTTTTCGTTCTGAAAAACAAAATTTGGATATTGTCCCAGATGGTCCTGCGTATTAGGAAAATGATCAAAAGTGTTGTTTGCAAGGTCAGTCATCATTAGCTCAAATTTGCTCTTGTACGATGAAACTGTACTCATCATCTCGCCTATGCATTTGTTTTTACCTTGTAGTTCAAGGTTCATATCACTTAGTTTGCCTGTAAAGTCAGCGAGAAATGCCAGTTCACATAACCACTCCTCATCTTCCAACTCTGCTTGGTCTTGTCCCCTCTCCTTCAAAAAACTTCTTATTTCATTCAGCAAATCACAAAATCTTTGCAGAAATTTCTGCCTACTTAGCCACCTTACATCCAGGGCCGGCCCGTCCATTGAGCAAGAATGTTCTTTGCACAGGGCCCCGCGTTTCAGGGGGCCCCGCGCAAAGAACATTCTGCTTTTTTTTTTTAAATTATATTTTAAAAAAAAAGCTGGCTCTGGCTGCTGCTGCGGCTGCCGCGGCCTCCGCGGCAAAATGGAGTGTCCCGCGGGGCACCCTCTCCTCGCTGAGCCTCTCTGCAAGGGCTTTCAGATTCGCGAAGGGAGAGTGTTTCCCTCGCGTCTCTGTTAAGCCCGCAGGGGCTAATGGGAATTTCCCATCAGCCCCTCGCGTCTAAAGGGGCAGATGGGAAATTTCCCATTAGCCCCTGCGGGCTTAACAGAGATGCGAGGGAGACAGACACTCTCCCTTCGCGAATCTGAAAGCCCTTGCAGAGAGGCTCAGTGAGGAGAGGGGGCCCCGCGGGACACTCCATTTTGCCGCGGAGGCCACGGCAGCAGCCAGAGCCAGGTTTTTTTTTTATTTTAAATTTGCCATAAGCCGATGGGGGGGGCTGTTAAGACTGGTGCTGGGCTGGGCTGGTGCTGGGCTGGGCTGGGCTGGGCTGGGGGGTGTGTTAAGACTGGTGCTGGGCTGGGCTGGGCTGGGCTGGGCTGGGCTGGGGGGGTGTTAAGCCTGGTGCGGGGCTGGGCTGGGCTGGGGGGTGTGAAGACTGTGGCTGGGCTGGGCTGGGGGGTGTTAAGACTGGTGCTGGGCTGGGCTGGGCTGGGCTGGGGGGGTGTTAAGACTGGTGCTGGGCTGGGCTGGGCTGGGCTGGGGGGGGTGTTAAGACTGGTGCTGGGCTGGGCTGGGCTGGGCTGGGGGGGTGTTAAGACTGGGGCTGGGCTGGGCTGGGCTGGGGGGGTGTTAAGACTGGGGCTGGGCGGGGCTGGGCTGGGGGGGGTGTTAAGACTGGTGCTGTGCTGTGCTGGGCTGGGCTGGGGGGGTGTTAAGACTGGGGCTGGGCTGGGCTGGGCTGGGGGGTGTTACGCCGGGTGCTGGGCTGGGGGGGTGTTAAGACTGGTGCTGGGCTGGGCTGGGCTGGGCTGGGGGGGTGTTAAGACTGGTGCTGGGCTGGGCGGGGGGGGGTGTTATGAGTGGTGCGGGGCTGGGGGGGGGTGGTGTGAAGACTTGTGCTGGGCTGGGCTGGGGGGGTGTTAAGACTGGGGCTGGGCTGGGCTGGGCTGGGGGGGTGTTAAGACTGGGGCTGGGCTGGGCTGGGGGGGGTGTTAAGACTGGGGCTGGGTGGGGCTGGGCTGGGGGGGGTGTTAAGACTGGTGCTGTGCTGTGCTGGGCTGGGCTGGGGGGGTGTTAAGACTGGGGCTGGGCTGGGCTGGGCTGGGGGGGTGTTAAGACTGGTGCTGGGCTGGGGGGTGTTAAGACTGGTGCTGGGCTGGGCTGGGTGGGGTGTAAAGACTGGTGCAGGGCTGGGCTGGGCAGGGCTGGGTGGGGTGTTAATACTGGTGCTGGGCTGGGCTGGGCTGGGGGGTGTTAAGACAGGGGCTGGGCTGGGCTGGGCTGGGGGGTGTTAAGACTGGTGCTGGGCTGGGCTGGGCTGGGGGGGGTGATAAGACTGGTGCTGGGCTGGGCTGGGGGGGGTTTTAAGACTGGTAATGGGCTGGGCTGGGCTGGGGGGGTTTAAGACTGGTAATGGGCTGCTGGGGGGGGTTAAGACTGGTAATGGGCTGGGCTGCGGGGGGGGGGGGGTTAAGACTGGTAATGGGCTGCGGGGGGGTTAAGGTTGGGCTGGGCTGCGGGGGGGGTTAAGGCTGGGCTGGGCTGAGCTGGGGGGGTGTTAAGACTGGTGCTGGGCTGGGCTGGGCTGGGGGGTGTTAAGACTGGGGCTGGGCTGGGCTGGGCTGGGGGGGGTGTTAAGACTGGTAATGGGCTGTGGGCTGATGGGGGCTGTCTGGAAATGGGGTGATGGGGGGTTAAGACTGGTAATGGGCTGGGGGGGGTTAAGACTGATAATGGGCTGCGGGGGAGCTAGGACAGATAATGGGCTAGGGGGGGCTAGGACTGGTAATGGGCTGTGGGCTGATGGGGGGTTAGGACTGGTAATGGGCTGTGGGCTGATGGGGGCTGTCTGGAAATGGGGTGATGGGGGGTTAGGACTGGTAATGGGCTGGGGGGGTTAAGACTGGTAATGGGCTGATGGGGGCTGTCTGGAAATGGGGTGATGGGGGTTAGGACTGGTAATGGGCTATGGGGGGGTTAGGACTGATAATGGGCTATGGGGGGGGCTAGGAGAGGAAATGGGCTGATGGGGAGGGGTTAGGACTGGTAATGGGCTGTGAGCTGTTGGGGGGGTTAGGACTGGTAATGGGATATGGGGGGGGTTAAGACTGGTAATGGGCTATGGGGGGGTTAAGACTGGTAATGGGCTGTGGGCTGACGGGGCTGTCTGGAAATGGGTGATGGGGGGATTAGGACTGATAATGGGCTATGGGGGGGCTAGGACAGGACATGGGCTGATGGGGAGGGGTTAGGACTTGAGGTGGGCTGATGTGGTTAGGACTGGTAATGGGCTGTGGGCTGATGGGGGGGTAGGACTGGCAGTGGGCTCTGGGGGGCTGACTGGAAATGGGCTGATGGGGTTAAGACTGGAAGTGGGCTGATGGGGGGTTAGGACTGGTAATGGGTTAAAGGGGGGGCTTAAACTGAAAATGGGGTGATGGGGGGGGTTAGGACTGGAAGTGGGTTGATGGGGGGCTAGGACTGGTACTGGAAATGGGCTGTTGGGGGGGCTTGAATTGAAATGGACTCATGGAGGGGCTAGAACTGGAAGTAGGCTCATGGGGGGGGGGCTTGGACTGGAATTGGGTTGAGTGGAGGGGAGCTAGGATTTGACATGGGCTGATGGTGGGGCTAGGAAATGACTAGAAATGGGCTGATGGGGGGGCTAGGATTGGAAATGAGCTGATGAAGGGACTCAGACTGAAAATGGATGGGGGAGCTAGGACCGGAAATGGGTTGATGGGGGGTAGGACTGGAAATGGGCTGATGCAGGGACTAGAAGGGAATGGATGCTGGGTGAGACTGGAACTAGAAGGGAGCTGATGTTGGGGGAGGATTAGAATGGGATGGGGCTGGGAGAGTAAAATGGAGAGGGGAAAAATATTTTGTGTGGGAGGGATGAAAAATCTACAATTGGCCGGTTATTGGGAGAGTAAGTGGGGATTGAGGATGGAGGGGTAAAATTTGTGTGGATGAAATAGGAATGAGGAAAGAGCAAAAGGAGAAAGATTAGTATGTTAAAGCAGATGTAGAGAGAGAGAATGGAAAAAAAAAACTAGAAGAGAGAAGAAAGAACAAATGGACAGCAGACGATGGAGAGTTAGCAGAAAACATGAAGAAACCAGAAGAAAGTGGCTGGAGCAATTGCAACTGAAAAAAAATGCACAAAAGGTAGAAAGATATCTCTTTATTTGAATTTATTAACTGGAATATGAAAGCTCTGTGAAATGTGCATCATTAACGTCTGCGCTTTGTTTGGTACAAGAGGAAATTAATTTATAGTTTTATTTCTACAGTGGTGTTGTACATTCCAAGTTTGGCTTTTGGGGTTCCCAGTTTAATTATGGCCTTCCTGTTTCTAAATTGTGATTCCTTGTTTGATGATGGTCTATGTTCTGCATGTGTAACTGAGCTGAGGTATTCTGTTTATGTAATTCCTATTTGACATTGCCACTTGTTCTCTTTCCCCAGTATTCTCTGAAATGTATTGGTTTAATATTTGCAGTGTTGCCTTTTGATAGGTAGGGTATGGTGCTTTGTGAGTCCTGGTAATGCTGTCAGGATATGGCGGGTTTGCTATGGGTTCTAAATGGGCAGCGTTTGTAGTAGTTCCTAATGTGCCTGGCGGTTGGCACTGGATTATAGTAATGTAGAAATCTTTTAGTCTTTCTTTATCCATACCCTCATTAAGAGACATGTTTACTAAAAGTTAGTGTATGGCAACATTATGCAAATATTTATGCAAATAAGGCCACTTATGCAAATGAGGCCCCGCACCGAGTCTCCGCACATGGCCCTGCACCCCCCTTGGGCCGCCCCTGCTTACATCTGTGTGCAAAATGATTTCCACTGCCCCTTCATCAAGAGTAAGATTGAAAAGCCATCTTTGAAGTGATCTTCCACGAACTGAATTTACAATTTTGAAAGTGATGTCCATGACAGTCTTTGTATTGAGTCTCTTGCTTGCCAAAACTTGCTGGTGAATGATGCAGTGGTAAGAAAGGAAATCTGGGAAGTCGTCATGCTGTCTACAGAGGGCTATGAAACCATTAACCTCACCTGTCATTGCTCTTGCTCCATCAGTAGTGATGGAAACAAGTCTATGCAATGGAAGATTACACTTTGTCACAAAAGAATGGAAAGAACTGAATATTTCCTGACCGGTAGTTCTCCCTTTTAAAGAAATCATTCCAAGTAGTTCTTCTTTAACACTGAAGTCTTCAAAACCCATCCGGATAAAGACTAGTAACTGGGCTATGTCTCTTATGTCTGTAGATTCATCCAGTTGGAGTTAAAAAGCAACACAATTTGAAACATCCTCCAACAATTGTTCAGTTGTGTCTCCACACATCTTTTCTATTCACCGCACGACGGTGTTTTTTGACAATTGTACATCTTGAATAGCAGCTATGATCTCTTTCTTATTTTTAAATCTTTCAAAAAGATTGTCAGCTGCTTCAAGAAAACAATCTTTTACAAATTCTCCTTCAGCGAAAGGTTTGCATTTCTTTGTGATCAGGTTGCTGACCTTGAAGGATGCTATGGTTGCATTGATCGAATGTGACCTTGGCTTCGCCATCAACTGTTGCTGAGTTGCCAATTTTGATTTAAGTTCTTTGAGCTTCAGTTTACGAATTTCACTTTTTGGTGGAAAATCAGCATCAAACGTATTGCTATGCAGAGCCTTATGATGACGTTCCAGATTACCCTTTTTGGGCAAGGATACTGGGGCATTACAAATTAGACAACACCACTTGTCTTTCACCATGATGAAGTATAGTCCATTTCCCAGTCATCATGAAAGTGGTAGGTTTTGCTCTTCTTTGGAACACTCATCTTCGTTATACTGGGGTGACTGGATGTAAGAAGGCCAAATCTGCTAAGTTTTATTTATTTATTTAACTGTATTTATATCACGCTTTTCACCGGGTCAAAGCGGTGAAGTTAGTATAAACACTGGCTGAACCTGGTCCAAAACTGTCACTATCCCATAGTATTAAAGATCTACAGGAACTGAAGACCTCTGGATGATGTGCAATACAAGGACTGGAGATGCCAAAACCACACATGCAGTTCTAAAAGTAAACATAAGAATTCATCATACTGGCACCAATAATCAAATACCACCAAACAATCATCAAAAAAATGTAAACACCTGTCCAGCAAACCAGATAAAATCAAATACCGCCAAACAAGTTCAAATACCACCACATGCGATTTAATAAATTCTGCACACAGCATAGAATCAACGCAATGGCAAGGCGAAATAAAATTGCAGTGTAGAATCAATGCAAAGGCTAGGCCTAATAAAATTGCAGAGGCAAGCAAATGTCACAGTGGTTTGAACCAATTCGAAGGCAAGGTTAGAACAAAATTGGAAAAGCCGCCAAAATCACCAAATTCTTGACACTTTGTTGTGTCTACTCGAAAACATTTAATGAAAGCAAACTATAAAGCGACCAATGACCAGCACACGACACAACTAATACGGTAAGTGTATTCAGGTAAAGCCCGGGAGAATGGATATCGCCCGGTATATAACACACTTCGAAGGGGTGTTGGGGCAGGGGCAGGAATGGTTGATTCTGAGAGGCAGGAGGCCAGGTATGATGCCGGGCCTGTGGCGTCTCGTCGCGGGGTGCGGGCAGCGGCCCCCTGGGGTACCCACAAACTATTGGCACGAAAACAACAAGTGCCCCCAATACACCCGCAGGCAAGATTCCTGCAGGCAGGGAAAAAAGACAAAGTATCAGCAGCGGCGGCAAGCCCTCGGCAGACGATCTGCCGGCACAAGCTCTCTCCTAGCGACGGGGCGAGCTGCTGGAGAGATGGAGCCAAGTGGGGCTGGCGATCTACCTCTGACCCCTCCGCGATCTACATGTAGATCGCGATCTACCTGTTGGACATGCCTGCGATATACCATGGTCTTCCAATCACCACACTCAACTCATTTTGAACTGCCCTTAACACAACAGCCAGGATCACCCAAAGGATAAAAAAATTTGATCACATCACTCCTGTCCTGAAAAAGCTACACATCCTCCCACTAGAAACTCGGATCAAGTACAAAAGATTAGTGCTGATCCACAGAACACTTTATCAGCAGCAACCATCACATCTACATACCCTACTATCAAAACCAAACACAGGAAGACCAACAAGGCTGGCCGCAAGCAAAGTGCTGATTGTACCACATGAAAGAACTAAGTTCAACCAACAAACCTGCAATCGTGCATTTGATCTATATGCCCCAAAGTTACGGAACTCTCTCCCTACTAAAATCCGGACTAACAAAGATCTCTCCTCCTTTAGAAAACAATTAAAAATCCACCTTTTCAGGGAACACTTAGGCTTGGAAACCACAGGAGAAGAAGGTATCCGCAGGAGACAAGCCAAACCAAAAGCGGAACACCAAGGACCAGGCCTACACGCAGAAGTAGTATTGTGCAGAAGCTCTTTATTAAAAGACCCAAAATTGAAACCATGGAGAGAACATTACCAAATTACCACATAGAAGGTGTGTGTACCACGCCCATGCGGTAGAGTAGCCACTTTTCCCAATCTAAAAATAAAAGCGTAAAGGTTACGCAAAGCCATGGTTAAAATTACATCAAATAAATATAACAACAATAATAGATAAGAGAAAGAATATATAATGAATTTTAAAAACATACATCAGTTAATTACAATAATAAATAATGATAAGAGGACAGGATTAAAATGAAAATGTACAGCAAATGATGTAAAAAAGAAGAACAAGCACCATCAAGTAAAGGGACACTATATATATATATATATATATATATATATATCTACATTGAAAATGATGTGTAACTATCTAAGCCACTAACATTAAAAAAAATTAGTAGAAAATGTAGTTTAAAAAACAACAAAAATGTGACAATATAATGCACTTTGCTTGAAAAGCAAGATTGAGCATGTAATTAACTGATGGTTTAGATTTTATTATTTTATTATGTAATTGATTTTTTGGCATTTTTATGTAATCATTTATTCATTATGGTTATGTTTATTTATATGTTTGGTTTTTAGTCCCCTGATGAAGGCCTCAGGCTGAAACTTATAAAGTTGGGTCTTTTAATAAAGAGCTTCTGCACAATACTACTTCTGCATGTAGGCCTGGTCCTTGGTGTTCCGCTTTTGGTTTGGCTTAACACTTAGGCTTGGAACAAGAACTACTTCCATTGAAATCATTTCCACAATGAGCATCAAAAAAGCTGACTAAAGGACTGAGAGAGAGACCGAAGGAGAACTATTGAAAACCCTAAATATATTAAACCCCTCTTAGTGATGGGACCTCCCCCCAACCCCTGTAAATATGTTACCACCTGTTTTAATGAACTCCCATTTTGTTTATTGTAAACCACTTTGACCTGGTGAAAAGCATTATATAAGCACAACTAAATAAATACATACTTCAAACCACTACAAACCTCAAGACCACATTATCCATTCTCTACTTTGTTCACCTAACCAGCAACTTCATTGTCTACTATATCCTCTGATCTCAAGCTTCGACATTTTATTTCTCTTATTCAGCCATCTCTATCCTTTCTGAGAGCATCTCATCCTCATCACTGTCATCATGCCTTTCCTTCTCCTCCTCTTAGCTGGGGATTTCATCCAAAACTTTGCTACATTTCTAAAAATATGGTTACAAGCCCACAGTGGAAAAATGATGAGCACCTAAATTTAGGCTCCCAAATTTGTGCCCAATTTACAGCCACACTTAGGAGCCTAAGAGACAAGTTTACTAAACTGTGTTAGGCTTTTGCAGCTAATGCACCAAAAAAGTGCATCATGTTAGCTGCAAAAGCTGTGTGTTATGTGTTGGCGCATGCACAGCAGTTTCCCAGCAGATAATGCACTGAAAGCATGGAGAAAGCAGTGAGGCAGTATCATGGATGCAGCTAACATAACCCTTTGAAGTAGCATTAGCTGTTCCCATGCTGTCTCCAAATCCAACGATTACAGCATGCTGTTGAGGCCAATGACAACTGCACATTGCAGACATGTCCACCCTCCACTCTAATCCTGTCTGCTTCTGAAGATAACACCCTTTTGGCAAATATCACAGAAAATTGCTGCATTATCTGCTCTTGCTCCGAGTTACCTGCTACCATGTCCAGATAGTGTGCTCTATCTGCCGCGTTAGCAACTAACACGGTTTAATAAACTGGTCTCTAAGTTTTCAGCTAAAACTTCATCCTAATTTAGGAGTTTAAAATGTATGGGGGATATTTAAAACCATTTAGGAAGTTTACAGACCCTCAAACCGCCTAAATGGCACTTAGCGGGATATTCAGCAGCAGTATCGTGGTTAGTACCACTGAATATGCCCATTTCAGTTCATAAGTTTACCGATACTAGCCAGATAGCATTGGGGAACTCAGGAGGTGGAGCGGAGGAGGCACCTGGGGATTACTGGCTAGCGGCAATATTCAGCACCTGACTGGCTTGCCTAACGTTTGCCACTTTAGCTAACCGGCCAGCAGCTGAATATCACCACTAGCCGGTTAGCTAAGATGCTACCCAGCCAACTCAGATATTCAACGCCAGTGGTTGGATATGACCTCAGCCTTGAATATTACTATTACTACTACTAATAATCATTTGTATAGAATTACAAGGCATACACAGCACTGTACAGAGAGATATGAGACAGTCCCTGCTCATCAGAGCTTACAGTCTTGTCAAGACAGCCAACACAACTGGGGACTAGGATATATCTAGGGAAATTGTAAGGAAACAAATAGGAGGAGGAGACATGGAGCCCGATTCAGAGAGGGGCATATCTGGGCCCTGTGCACGTCTCCAGAGAGGATGTGCATGCACTGCACTGATTCCCCAAACCCGTGTAGACATACACATGGGGATGTAGAATTAGCGTGTTGCCGCTCCAGCCACTCCATGCACCTGCATCCTCAAAAACATCCCCAACAATATGTCCTGCAGACCACGTGTGACCGGAACCAGGAAGAAGGCCTCCCCCCAGTCATAACACACACATCAACATGGATCCAGGAAGCCTAATTTCAGCGAGGTGGAGGCAAGGTTGCTGGTGACTATGGTCCTGGAGTAGGAAGAGACTCTCCTCCCCAGCCCCAGCAGGCCCAATATGTATACTTTAGAGGAAAGGTGGGATAGGGGAGATACTGTATGATAGAGATGTTTAAAATCTCCATGGCATAAATGCACAGGAGGAGAGTCTCTTCTGATTGAAAGCAAGCTCTGCTACAAGGGGCCTAGGATGAGAGTGAAAGGGAATAGATTCAGGAGTAATATGAGTAAATATTTCTTTATGGAAAGAGTGGTAGATGAGTGGAATAGTCTCCCAGCTGAGGTGATAGAGACGAGGACAGTAACTGAATTCAAAAAAGCATGGGACAAGCTCAGAGGATCTCTAAAGAAAAAAAGGGCACTATTGTAGTTGATGGAAGAGCAGACTAGATAGGCCATGTGGTCTTTTTCAGCCATCATGTTTCTATGTTTCTGTGTTTTCCTTTATTTTCCTTTTTCTTCTTTGAACCATTGTAACTTTTCTTTCTTTTCTTCCTTTTGTTCATAATTTATATTTTGTAAACGGCTTTGAAGTAACCTTTGGGTCTACAAATGGTATATCAATGATCAAAAACACTAAAACTAAAATATTATGATCATATGACTCCGTCCTTGATGGACTTATACTGTAGGGCCTGATATTCAAAGGATTTATGCTCTTAACTTTGAGAACTATGCTCCTAAATTTGCCTCTCTGAAAATTTACTAGGGTTGGGTGCCTAAACATTTACTTAAAATTTCACTGTGGTGTCATACTGAGTCGTGTTTAGCAGTAGCAAGCAATGGAGCAAACACTCAGGGGGAATGGGGAGGTGGCACACGGGAGGGGAGGGGAGTCATGAACATGTAGCAGCAGCACAACCAGCGGTCCACAGGTGCTCTGTGACCTAGGGTGGTGAGGACACCCGCAGCACATATGCCAGTGGTGCATGCCATGCAGAGGAGGCAGGATGGGGAGAGAGGAATGGCCCAGAGTAGGCCATGGATGTGGCAGATCTGGGTCATGTGGGCAGCACAGATGTGCGAGTACCCCCGAGGAGGGATTTGGAGTGACCCATGACAGGGAAGGAGGGAGGCACAGCGGACAGACTGTACAGCCATGGCTGAATGCAGCAACAGCCCTGGACGTGGAATCTGAGTGGAAGCTGGACGTGCTGCATGCAATGCGCAGTGATGGGCAGGACGGGGCCTGCAGCTGACCAGCTGTGCTGTGCAGTGCAGTGCCAAACAGAAGGGGGAGAGTGGAGGGGACCTGGAGTGGGCCACCATCAATGATGATGCAATAGGCATGGCGGGGGGTGATGGTTGGGTGCATCAGGGTCCCAGGCACGTGACAGATGTGGACTGTGCAAGTCAGTGTGCTGTAGGGGGGCCACTGTAGCATGGCGGAGCCAGTGGCAGCATGCATGGGCTGGGGACAGGGGCACATGCTGCCACAGACACCTGTCCCATGTGTGGGGCCACCTAGGCAGTTGCCTTGACATCCTTGGTGATTAGGGTTGCCAACTGGCTCCAAATGCACCCGACAGGCTTGATCCAGTCCTGGGTTTATTCCATTGCATGCAGGGACACATAGTTCTGATTTCCCCATTGCACACCATAAGAAAAGCAAGACTACAAGTCCCTGCATGCAATGGGGTAAACACAGAACTGGACCAAGCCTGTCGGGCCATCTAGAGCCAGTTGGCAACCCTAATGGTGATAGGAACAGGCCTGGGACTGCATCCACGGTGCCCTATGGTTGCCATGTATGCTCTGAGTGGCTGGACGGTGATGTGCTGGGTACCATGTGTATGTGGCACACCATGTTTATGACCCCCCCCCCATGACAGCTGCCATGTGTGCAGCACTGGCATCGGGCAATGGGTGGGTGACAGATGCACAAGGAACAGGTGGACAGTGTGCACATTGTCTGCTTGGGACATTGGCTGCTAGGATGGAGTATGGGGGTCAGCAGCCAGTTGCGTAGGAGGTAGCCTTGGTCACCTGCAGAGGGAGACAGAACAGCAAACCATCGATCAGCTGGTGTGCCAGAGAGGGAGGCAAGTTTTACCAACATGTTGTGGGCTGTAGACAGCTGGCTGTTTATATGTGTGGCTGTGTCTGCTTTATGGATGGTTCCAGGGGTGCCAGTGGGGGATTGTGTGTCCAAAGCCCACCACATGTGCATGGGTGCCACCAAAGGCACAGGGGTCCCTGCTGGGGGGGGGGGGGCTGGGCATCATGGGAATGTAGCATGGCCGTGCCCTCTGGTTGGCCCACTTCTGGTACACCCCTAGGTGGCAGTAGACAGGGCTGCACAAAATGCCAGTATGTGCAGCCCTGCTCCCGCCATTCCAATTACCTGTTTCTGTCCCCTGCTGCATGCACAGGGCCACTTCATTAACATGTCCATGGCATATGAACAGAGGCACACATTCCCAGGCATGGTGCCATGCAGCTGTGCATGTGCAGGCATGTCAATGCAGCATAAAAGTTGTCTGCATGAGCTCAGCCCCCACCATATCCTGCATCCTCTTCATACATACTATGGTTGCTTTCTCTCTACAGACTGCTGCTCATCCATTGGTATTTCTCTCCATTGTGCTGGCTACAGGAGGCGAACCACTGACCTTCTGCAACCCATGCACATGCCATCCCCACCACTCTATGTGGCTGCATCACTTTGGGGGGGGGGGTGTGGTCACAGATAGATGTGTGGTCAACCATGTCAGTGGCTCCTCTGTGCCTGTGTGACCTACTGGCTCATCCGCATGGCTGCAACACTGCAACCCTGTCGTTGTCTGTGTTGGCAGTTGCAGGTCTGACCTCTCAATGTTGTCTATGTCTTCACAGGTATGTTTTTTATGTTTTATGTTTTACGCAATTTCTTGATATATTGCCCAGGCTGAAGGGCATAAGAGCGGTTTACAATCACTATAAGCAGGTACTGGATACAGTCCCTCGTCCCCAAAGGGTTCACAATCTATGTGTACCTGAGGCAACGTACCCCTGCTGTAGTTCCACAGACAGTGGAGCCTGCTCTGCCGACGGTGTCCATGGAGGATACCACAGGACGGGGGGGGGGGCGCCTGATGCCCCATTGCCATGTACCAATGGTGCAAATGCACTGCAGCAGCCCCCTGATGGCTCTGACTCAGATGATCCGGAGCTCCATGTCCTCTCCTCATCACCTCCACCACAGCAGCCTATTGATGACGGTAACTTCCTGGGGGGTGCACCCACAGGGTTGCACAGCAACACCTGCATCAATGTGCTGAGTGTCTGCTTGCTCACAGTGCCGCCCAGCAGGCACTGTCCGAGCAACAGCTGGAGCTGCTGCGTGAGTCCATGGCATTGCAGAAGAGGCATGTCATTTATTTATTTTATTTATTTATTACATTCTCTTATATACCGCGCTATTCTGCATCAGTGCGGTTTACATTGAACAAACTGAAATTACATTGAACAGGGCATTATAACTTGGAGATAACTATTTTACAGGGAACATGGGCTATGGATGGTTAAGTGGCTTGCCCAAGACCACAAGGAGCACCTGTGGGACTAGAAACCCCAGTCCTTCCGGCCCAAGGTTGCTGTCCTCTAGTGAGATTTGAACCCCTGACCTTCCGGCCTGAAGTACCTTGCCCCAACCACTAGGCCACTCCTCCACTCAGCCACAGAGCAGCTGACAGTGGCTACCGTCACCCTCCAGGCTACCATGGTGGAGATCCTGATGGAGCTGTGCCATGTCCCTGGGCAGTCTGTTCCTATGCAGCCCCATGCACATTCTAGTGCGTCTCCTGTGGGGTCTGGGCAGGGACATGGTGGAGCAGCTCCCGCAGCTACAGCTTCCTCAGCACTATATAGACCTGCACCTCCGCACCCGGGCTCCATTGGTGTCACAATGTGGGCCTCTGCACGTCCCCACACCCCTGTTAGTCGGGCCACCACACAGGTACCACCTCTCCTTTGGCCAGTTCCACTGGGCAGCGGCCCCCAGATTGTGTTGCCCCCATTCCATGAGGATATCGTGGAGTCTGAGGACTCACCACCAAATACACCTATGACCATGGTGACCAAGGCACAGGTGCATGTGGCCTCAGGAAGGGGTGGGCACAAGGGACAGGGGGTCATCTAGCATGCTTGGTGGGTGGGGCTGGGGCCCATGTGGTGCATAGGTGCTGTGGATTGGACAGGGGTGTGTGGGGTGGGTGTCAATCACTTTCCAAGGCTGTCTGTGTGACATTATGGCATGTGGGTGGGCATGGGTGGTTGGGGAGTGGGTGAGTCCAAAGGATAGCACTGCCTCATAGGTCTGGCCTTGGCTGCATGCAGGTGACACACTGTTCTGCAGAGAATGGACACATATGCTCATGTGTTGCTACGGGACTCACATATTGATATGTCTGTGCCAGCTACACACTCTCCAGCCCCAGTTCATGGTGTGTGTGGCAATGGTCTGCTAGCCAGTGTTCTTCTGTGCCACTACTGGGTGCATTTGCCAGCATCACCACATGCATGGGGCTCCTGTCCCTGCTGTGACCACTGTCACATTTGTCACACTCTCCTCCCATCTCGGTCTGCTTGGACACACATCCACTGCCATAAAATTAGGTGCGTGCCCTGGGCTCCATCCACAACATATCTTGCTAAAGTGTTGGAAGCATCAGTTACGCAGCCTCTGCACCCTCCACATGGTGCTGGGGCTGATGCCTGCGATCAGAGTATGTGTGCTCTGGGGTTGAAGAGAAATAGGAATGTGTATTTGATGTGCATTTGTTAACGTGCATTTGCAAGCTTAAGAAAAATTTAGTGTGCATAAAAGTGATTTAACATGCATTATTCTACAAATACACCTAGAATTGACTTGTGCATATAAAAGAGGAAATTTATAAAGTTGTTAATGCACAAATGTAGTTGTTTATGGGGTATGTTTATTAAGCCCCACACTAGTAACAAGAGTTTGGGCCACATTACTAATTTGAGGCACTGTGCTAGATGCAGGAGTCAGAGACAGCTGTGACCCTGAATTTAGCACAGTTCCCTCCCCCATTAATACCATAACAGGGAACAACTCCACCATCCATTGGGCTGGCGATAGTTGATCCTCACCAAGCACCGGAATTACATGCTTTCAAGGCCAGCACTAGGAAGTCATGCATGTTGCCTAGGTAGCACTGGCTTTCTAGCTCAGGGTCCTGTGCTATTTTTTAGCATGGTGCCAAACATGCATGCTAGCCTGCTCAACGAAGGCAGCATGTTTTATTAAACACACTCCTATGTACATTAATGATCTCTTATAAAATATTGAGCAGCATAAAAAAATGTGCTTTGTCATGAAGGTGCATATTTTGCTAGTAGATGTATCCGTGGGTGTGGTTTGGATGGAGCACGAGTGGAATTAGCAAGTATGTGCATTGATTATAAAATAGCTTAATAAGCGTTCCCTTACACTTGCTATAGCAGGTATAAATGTACATGCCTTAGCTTAGGGTGTTTCCTGCCACTTATGCTAGCATTTTATAAAGACAATTAGGCCCAGCATAAGTGTGTTTTCACTGTCTTAACCTAGGCACCTGTTCTAAAATTTGATTTATTTATGGGTGCTTACATATTGCAAATCTATTGCAAATTCTGCAGTTTACAATAAACCCTATCAAATAATAATAACATCACATTAAAACATAACAACTTAATGTAACCAGTAATATAAAACTAAATTTTAAATACCTGGCTGTCCAGGGGCTGCTGATTGCAGCCTTGCTGTTTTTTGGTGCCGGGGCCAGCAGCTGCGTTGTTTAAAAAAAAAAAAAAAAAAAAAAAAGGGAGCAACCGGCAGAGAGAGCTTTAGGAGTGGGCCCAGGTAGGCCACACTCCAAAGGCCTGCTCTGGGGTCCATTCCGAGGCTCCAGAATGTGGTGGGGGCTGGTGCATGTGATCGGGAACAGACACAGATTTGGCAGCTGTCCCCGATCACATGGTGAGATAGTCTGGGGCATTGGGGGGATCGCAGAAGCCAGCAGCTCCCCGATGTTGGTTGAGGGGGTCACAGGTGCCTGCGATCTTCACCGGTATGAAAGGGAGAACCCAGGACTGGTCATAGACACTCTGTGGCCCTTGGGCAAGGCCCAGTAACATGGCAAGGGGGCCTTAGAATTGGGGCCGATAAGCCCAAATGATAAAGCGGGCCACTGAGAGGTCTTGAAGTGAGCAAAATGGCCGGGGACCTTGGAATGACACCTTGGAGCAGAAAGAACGCCCCGAGGTTAAAGAGGACTGCCCTGAAGTACCGGCATTAAGGTTGGAGGTATATAAATAAATAAAATTAAATAAAGGGGCCTATGTAGGGCTGAGTATGTGCTTGAGTGGCAAAAATAAATTAAATAATTAAATTTATATATAAATATGGGCTAGGAAGCCCTAAAACATGAAAAAGATGGCCAGATTGAGCCTTCCTGAACACAGGCATATACGTAGCTTTATTCAAAACAGATGGGCTGTTCTTTAAAGGGGCAGTAGCTTTATTAAAACACAGAAAAAGCAGCAAAATTAAGTGTTTTCTTTTTTTTAAATATTACGATTGGGATTGGTAGGGGGAGGCTGTCAAGCTGAAAAATATGTTTATTTAAATTTTAAACTGTATATTTTGGCCGAAATGTGCATCGTTAATGAGAGGGGGAGGGGTTTACACCCATTTTAAAAAGAATATTTTTTTAAAAATTTTAAAAAGTTCAATGTATTGAATAGAAATTATGGAGGTCCAGGGACTTGGAAAAAATGTTTAATTTGTAAAATTCAGCCTTTTAAAAACAGATTTAAGCCATTTTACAAAGTGGAGTTTAAAAGTGATTATGGTTTAAAAGGTAGTCAGGAGCTGGAGCTGATAAAAGATAAATTCTGTGAAAGAAATGCTTTAAAATGCTTTCTGTAATAAAAAACTGAATTTTGTTAATGTATAATACATTTCAATGGGTAGGCTGTGGAGGGATCTGAAAGGATACAAAGTTACACTTTGTTTCCATCTCTTTGCTTACAAACATTGGAGGAGAGAGAAGAATGACAACAAAAATTAAAGGGGCTCAGTGTGAATAGGAAATTAGGAAAATAAGATTAAGAAGGGGAAAACACAAAGTTAGTAGGAGGAGTAGCCTAGTGGTTGGGGCAAGGTACTTCAGGCCGGAAGGTCGGGGGTTCAAATCCCACTAGAGGACAGCAACCTTGGGCCGGAAGGACTGGGGTTTCTAGTCCCACAGATGCTCCTTGTGGTCTTGGGCAAGCCACTTAACCCTCCATTGCCCATGTTCCCTGTAAGTATTAGTGTATGTGTCTCATATCCCCGTGTGTTAAAAAAATGTATCCCCCAATTGTGTTGTGACCGCTTTGATTGAAGGATAAGGCGGTATACAAAACTGTCTAAATAAAATTACTGATAGAATGGAACTAGCTGATGAGCTCATTGGGCGTAGCAGCACTTTTCCACAGAGGATAGAATTTTAGTAAGACTGGCTTTTTGTGGCAGTTGGTGGGTGGGTATGATTGTAGAAGGATGAGCATGAATGCAGTAGGCCGCAGGGCCAGAGTCCCAGGGGCCACCCAGTATCCGGGTGCCCTGACGCTGTGGCCTGCGGAACCCGCTGCACGCAGATTTCAAGGAGGGGTGGGGGTGGGGCGGCTAGTCCAAACAGTCTTTATTTTATTTATTTATTTAGTATACACTTATATAATGCTACTTCCAGCGATCAGTAGCGGTTTTATTACAAATTTGGGAGTTGTCAAATCATGACAGAAATGTTGGGGAAATATACACATAGATTTGAGGGTATGGCACATCACACAGAATTAGGGACTTAAGGATTAGACTTTACATATTTACATTTTTACATATAACATTTCTACAGTGCAGATTTATGTCAAGGCAACTTTTGAAACTGCCCCACATCAGCAGCAAGGGGTGGGTAGGGTTGCCAACCAGCCGGTTTTCAGCCAGCGTGGCCGGTTTTTCCATGACCAGGACGGCTGCCTGCAGAGATGCAAAACTGGCCCTTAAAAAGCCAGTTTTTTGCTCTGGCCGTGAGATCGGAAGCAGCCAGACCAGAAAACCGGCTTTTCTCCCGCGGTCCGCAATCCCTGATCCCCCTTGCAGCCACTGCTCCCGCTTCTTATAGAGCAGCAGCTGCAATAAAGTTAATTTAAAAAGGAAAGACAACCTGTGAGGAACCCTCCGGTCCTAGGAAATTCCTTCTGCAGCGCCAGCCCCCTCTGACATCACTTCATTTTCAGCCTGGGCACTGAAGGAGTTTCCTATGACCGGAGGGCTCCTCACAAGTTGTCTTTCCTTTTCAAATTAAGTTTATTGCAGCCTCTGCTCTGAAAAAAGCAGAAGCAGTGGCTACAAGGGAGTGAAGCTGCACTAAGGGGGGGTGAAGCTGCACTAAGAGGGGAGGGGGCGAAGCTGCACTAAGTAGGAGGGGGTGAAGCTGCATTTGGGGGGGAGGGCAAAGCTGCACTAAGGGGGAGGGGGTGAAGCAGCACTGGGAAAGGGGGGACAGAAGGCTCCTCACAGGTTTTCTCTTCTTTTTAACTTAACTCTATTGCAGCCGCTGCTCTGTAAGAAGCAGGAGCAGCAGCTGCAAGGGAAGGGGTGAAGCTACATTATGGGGGGGGGGGAAGCTGCATGGGGAGGTGAAGCTGCACAGGGGGGGGGTCAGAAGGCTCCACACAGGTTTAATTTTCTTTTTAACTTAGCTTTATTGGAGCCGCTGATCTGTAAGAAGCAGGAGCAGCGGCTGCAAGGGGAAAGAGGTGGCAGAAGGAACTGACAGGTGGAAGGTGAGGGCTGGAAGAGAGCTGAAAGAGGAGGGAAGGTGGTGGCAGGAAGAGACTGACAGGGTGAAGGAGGTGGCTGGAAGAGAGCTGAAAGGGGGGAGGAGGTGGCTAGAAAGGAGCTGAGGAGGTAAGAGGGGGCTCAAAGGGAGCTGACACCTGGGAATGGTACTGGTAAGTGACTGGGTAATGGGAAGGGTTACTGGGACTGGAAATAGGCTGATGGAAGGAAGTGAAGAAAAGAAAAGAAGAGACAAGAAATGGTAAATGGACTATAGACCATAGAAAACGAGCTAAGAGAAGACAGGAAAACGGAAGCCTCAGATCGGAACCAGAATGATCAGAGAATAAAATGGTCAGACAACAAAGGTAGAAAAAATAATTTTATTTTCAATTTAATGATTGGACTTTTGTACTATCTTTATATTTTACACAGTATGGGGAACTGCATCTATTATTTATCTGATATTGCACTGCATGCAGAGTCTGTCTTCTTGGGGTTTCAGTTTAATTCTTGTCTATATATTTCTCTTTTTGTTTTGTGCTCATTTATTGATGAAGAACTGTCTGTATTGTGTGTGTATGTGTGTGTGTACAATCAATGCTGCGTTTTCTGTTAGTATAGAATTTCTGTTTAAGAATGTGTAGAAGTCTTGCTTGTTCAGTTTGCACATTGCCCTCTCTGCAATTTTTTGGGGGACAGGGGGTGGGGGCGGGGCATGGGCGTGGAAAAGGCGGGGTAGGGGTGGGCATGGGCAGAACGTGACTAGCCACAGGTGGCGGGTTTTTCTATTTCAAAAAGTTGGCAACCCTAGGGGTGGGGAGGCTGAGCTGGTTGTGCGTTGTGGTTCCACTAGTACAGACTTCCCCCTTACCTGCAGGAGACAGGCAGCAGTGAGCAGTTACCGCCCTCCCACCCATAGCGGTGGTGCTGACGGGGTGGTTGTCACAGCTGGAGGGGGCGAGGTCCTGAGCCAGAGCATGCTGAGACAGTGAGGCCTAATGGCCGGTTTGCAGAAGCAAGGGAGTGAAGTACTTTGTGAGGGGGGGGGGGGTAGAGATCTCAATTGGGATCTCTGCCCTGGTTCAGGAAACGGGAACGGCCTTTGCTAATAATATGGCGAGGTTGACGGTGGCAGGTGGAGAGGATAATGCACCACCTTGCTAATAATATGGGTAGTCAGTGGCATTGTCCAGCGAGGGGGCTTATGTTGATTTAAGTATATCATGATGGATTATGTTGGCTCGTGTTAAAGTTGTTTAATAAAGCTGCGAACAAAGTTTCTTACCAATCTTGAGTACGTTGTGTTTTGTTGGAACAAGGGAGGGGGAAAGAAACTGGGTGTGTGGGCCCAAAGGGGAGGGGGGGGAGGTTAAAGGAGATCGCAGAGAGGCCAAGTGTCCGGGCTACCCCAGTTACTTGATGTGAAATGGGAGATCTTGATTTGAGTGGATTTTGGAAAGTTTAATGTATTCTGATTTACTCTGAATGAAGGGGACTAATGTGAGAATAAGATAAAGTTGTTTAAAGGATTAAATTTGAGAAGAACAGGTAGGTTTGAGGAAACGTTTAACAGGAAAAGATTAAAGATTTAGGGAGAAAATGAGAGGCTGAAAAAGAGACTTCAAAGAAGAAAAATAGTAAGATTTTAGGTTTTAAAAAAATATATAATATTTTTTTCCTCATTAGAAATGTATAAGAAGTTTGGCTAGGAAAAACAGCAGAAATAATTAAAGGTGGGTTAGAGAAGAACATAGATGTTTATTAACAGAAATTACAAAAGGACAAATATAAACATTTCTCTTGGCAATTTTAAGGAAACCACATTTAACAAGGAGAAATAGGTTTATACATAATCTATAAAGGGGATATAAAAGAGGCTTTAAAGAGAGTTCAAATAGGAAAGATTTACAAATAGAGAGAATGTTAGTATATAGCTTAATAGCGAAAGGGTGAGAGAGTAGTGCCTGGGTGAGATTGTAGTGTATGACTTAGATTGTTGAGTAGCAGTGAAGAACTGAGAGATTGGAGGAAGAATGGTGACTGAATGTTTATAAGAGTGAATGAACTTGCTTTTTTTCAGAATTTTGTTATCGGGGTTTTTTTTGTAAGCAAGCTTGCATATTTTCCTTTTTAGTGAAATTTTTTAGTATTAAGTGAGAAGGTTCAAGGAAAATACTAGTAGAAAAAGGGGATCTTGAATCCTTAAATTGAAAAACGAGAGTCAGCTGCCTATTGATAAAATGACTGTTGAGTAAATTTCGCTGAGCCTGGAAGCTGCTGCCACCACTGAAGCTCCAGAGGAGTGTTTGGACTGAAGATCTGAAGAAAAGATTTCCACGGGCCCCAACAAACTATCTGTCATCAGATGTGATAAGTATTATCATCTCCAGGAACATTATTTAACATTTATTTGAGCTCAAATAAACACTGAAACATTTAAGATATCTAGGTCATACCTCTACCAAATATTTTTCTGCTAATTTTAATAGAATGTTAAAAAACCCACATTTTATTGTAATCTAAAATACATTACATTTATTTTATTGATATATACTTCATATAATGATTATGAGTGATTGCGATTATTTTAAGTTACCTTCTTTGTCTTAACTAATTCTATCTCAGTTCCTATCCTTTAAGTAATTTAATTTTCCTCCATTGTTCTCTTCCTTTTTAATCAGGGAAGAGTATTCATGGAGAAACGTAGACCCTGCTTATCACTCTCTAGGGGACATCAGACCATGACAATGTACCCCAGTTACTGTGTGCTTTTTATTTATGTGGAAACCTCACCTGTCTGATGCTTAGAGATTGTGACACAGGTGTCTTTAACAACACATAAATGTACTTACAGCCTCCACAATTTGCTCCACAATATCTCAACAACATTCCTGAACAAAATTACACTCAAAACATTCAAATCTGTGTGCCTTTTGAGAACAAGACAGGTACTTTTGACCTGGATTGGCCACCCTTGGAAACAGGATACTGGGCTTGACACACCTTTGGTCTGACCCAGTATGGTACATATCTGTTAGCATTTTTTTTTAATATGGATGTCTGAAACGAACAAAAAAACTGAAAATTGGCAAAAGTCCACAAAATCCAAAATGAACTGGAAATTTTCCCATGCACATCCTTACTAGACACATAACCAGGGCCCAAAGTTAAGAGGAATCAACAGACCTGCCAAATTTCCCAGACAAATATGACAGACATGAAATATTTGGGGCCAGGGTAGAGTTGCCAAGCAGTGGTTTCATTAATGGGGGTGAGAGTCTGGCAGAATCTTTAAATCAACAATATACTAGTCTCTAATCTACTAATGGTCTACATCCCTAGCAGTAGACACGTATTACTCCCTATAGTTCCAGTTGCGGTCCAGGTTCCCTGAATCCACATCTTCCATCACTGCCTATCTGCCAATACTCCCTCTTCCTCCTCTCCTGCACAGACCTCCACTCCTTGCTCAGCATATGCCAATCCTCACATGTTCAGCTATCCAAAGCAGCTCAGAGAAACTACAAGGGCCGGTCCTCAACATGGCACAAGGACTAACAACATACAATCGCAGTTCAAAGGCTGCATAGTGGCCCTCCTCCTTGGTTCTGTGCAAAAGGCAAAGCTTGTCCTCATCAACATGCCCAACTCTTGTAATTTTGCCCAAGCATCATAAGTAAAGGTCATTTACAGGGAAGGCCACCTGCAGGGTGGGTATGTGTAGAGACCATGAATGGAGATGCCCCGGGGAGGGAGCATAAAAAGTGAGTGAGTGAGAACATTGTGTTAATCTGGCCCTGATGCTGGTGCTTATAGTGCAATGAGTACTTTCAGCTCTCAATTAATGCATGAAAAACGTAGATAGGTTGGTGGGACTCCTTTATTTGCAAGTTCAGTGCCTCACATTAGGATAAGTAAGTGGCTCAGAAAATAATTCTTCTGGTCCCGTTGGAAACTGCCTAAAAGATTCCGATTTCAGATGCAATAAAAACTCTGAATCCATTATGTGCTGCTGTTATTGGCAAGGGAAGCCTGATCTCCTTGTGCCTGCTGTAACATTAAAGGCTTTATTCTTATATTCTGCTGACTGAAGCAAGCCGATTGCATTTTTTGTTCTAAAGCACTCTATTTATAGCCCGTTTCCAAAATTATCTCTATTCATTGCCATTTCAGTTGCAGGTTATCGTTCTCCGCTTCTATGAAAGCCTGTCAGCAGATGTTCTCCCCACATTTTGCTCTTTGCGGTAGGGAACAGAATCCTGCAATGAGCACTGCCCCCATTTCCAGCAGAATAAGGGAGGAGAACAAAGGAAAAGCTTACCGGAAAGAAGAATGCGCCCGGTCTCACAAAGGAAAGATTCTTTGAATGTCAGCAAAACCGTATCACCTTATATTAGCCTTGCTAGCTAAACATGTGAAAAAAGATACACACCAACAGAGATAGCAATATCTTCTACTTTAATAGTTTAGGAATATTTCCTATCTTTAGTTGGTGCTTTAATACAATAAATGGGATATTTCAGAGAACATTTGGAGGGTAAGTTTATAATGTTTTTTCCACATGGAAGCCTGTTTGACACTAGGAGAAGGCCTTTCATAAAAGTACGGGATGGTGTGTGTATATATATATATATATATATACATATATATATATATATATATATACACCATCCCGTAATTTATATATATAATATATATATATACACACACACAGTATATTTAAATTTTGTGTGCAAATGGGGCTGTATCTGGGGTCCTAAGTGCTTAGATGTGGTTAAAATGGGCACCTTTTTTGACTTCTCACTTAGAAAATTATTAGAAAATCAGGTCCAAAATATATTTGCAACGTTAGTATGTCCCTTTTAAATGTTGTTGTCATGCAATAATAGTCAAAATTAATGTGCAGTAATTGCAACACCTGTGGGGAGTGCTGTGCAGTTACTATGGAAACAAGTCACGATTAACAGCAGTACCAATAATGCATGATGCAGGTAGCTACGCCTCTTCAGGTGGTGTTAACTGCTCTGCATTCTCTGCCATGTTAATAGTTAAGTGTAATAATGACTTCCACATTAACTGTAAGGTGCAATCCCCGCACATTCTCTACCAAAAATGGCATTTGACAAGCTAGGTGTTTAATGTGACAAGGAACATATGCTGACAGATAAAATGCTGTGGTGTTAGCCACATTAAACAGCTAACAAAGTTTAGTAAATAGGCCCCAATGTTATGTACGAAAAATATCTACTTTCCTGATGGAGTTGAAACAATGTTCGAGCTATGCTGTGCAGTAGTCCTCTGGTTGTGCACCTGCTGGTAGAAAAAGGTGCTCCCCTCCCCTCCACCCCGCAGTAGCCAGGACCCTCTTCAAGGTTCAGAGCGTCAGTAATACTGATTGCTCCCAGATGGCACAGGCAACCCTGGTTCCCCCTGCTGCTCTCCTTGTTGGCGGCACTCCCAGTCCCACTGAGCCCAGCCTTGGACCTCCTGTCCCAGGAGGGGGGCTCACTCCTCCACCCCAATATGGGGTCTCTGATGCAAACAGCATAGCTGCTGAAAGAATAGCCTTGGCCCCCTTCAGTCTTCCAGTAGAAGTCGAGGAGATCCTGCTGGCCTCCTGGAAGCCCTCTACGAGAAGGGAGGAAATTCTCCATCTGGTGTGCGGACCAAGGGGAGAATCCCTTCTCCTGCCATCTGCAGCTCATCCTACAGTACTTGCTGCACTTATCGCACAATGGGCTGAAATCTAACTCTGTACAGGTGCACCTGAGTGCCATAACCGCTGACCACCGCCCCATTGAGGGGAAACTCCTCTCAAGCCAGCCCCTGGTCTCCAGGTTCGTTCAGGGCCTCCTGCTATCCAAGCCCCCTCTCTGCCTTCCAGCGGCAAGGAGCAGGCATTATGCAGCTTGGCTGGAACGTTTTGTTGGAGTATTTAAACATTTTCCTTGAGGCCATCAGTCCTCTTTTCATTAATGCATGATGTATTTTCAAACTGCAACTTTCAACCACAGGCTTAACTTTTTCTTATTTTTTTTTAACTTTAACTACAAACTATTGTAAAATTCATAGTGGAAAAAGGAATGTGCTGGTTGTCATTCCAGAAACAGTATAGCTCAGTATAGATACCTTGTCTGATATAGGAGGCCATTTTGGAAGCATCTATGTGTGGAAATGTCATGTATATATGTAAATTGTATGCACATGTAAATGACAATTTCAGAAAGCAGCTGTTTACATGTGTAGATCCCTGGGATGCAGAGATTTCCAAGGTGCATGGTTTGCGCACTACATGAGTGGACAGAAATTAGCAATCTTACAACTTTGTTAGGTTTTTCACCAGAACAGAAGAACGCAGAGATTTTTAAAGTACTTCTTTCCATCAGGGCTTTACATGAAGGATTAAGAGGGATTGTTGCTAATGTGCATTAAAGACATAACAGATGTCTGCCCCTTAACACATGTTAAAGGGCAAAAGCATGCATTATTTTAATGTAACACATTACACTGGACAACAAAGATTTTGCTTCCTGAACACTTTTGGGTGTATCTTATGGATTTTGGGTTGCTGATTGTGAAAATCGCCTTGAAAGTTTCCTAGCATGCACCATTTTTTTGCATTTGCCTATTTTTGGGATTTCCTCAGATATTTTACACCTACTCATATGTTGTCTAGAGAGCAAGCTGTTTGTTTAGTCCAGGCATGCCGGGCATGCATTCAGTGCAGGCTCATAACGTGCAATAGAAATGCTACTGCTCAGGAATGCGTGGGCATTCTTAGTTAGGATGGATGCTGGCATTACAGACTTTAAAAATGTCTTTCATACACAGATGCTATGCATTATGTTGATATCAGTTTGTGTACTTAACAATAGCATTTACATGTAAGCTTCTTGTCTAAATGATGATTCGTTATAGGAGAAATGTCTCATCAATTTTGCAACAGCCACAGTACATTCTGTTACATTTGTGGTGAGTATACGCTTAAGCCTCAAAGACACAGCATGACTGCATTTATTAAGAAAGTGTATAAGCTCTACTTCAGTTGTAAAGTTGGTGATCAAGATAAATCCTGGGCTCCTCACATTTGCTGTGCAACATGTGCTGTCCATCTCAGAGCTTGACTCAGAGGTACTCGGAAGTCAATGCCATTTGCAGTCCTGATGATATGGTGAGAACAGAAGGATCACATGATGGGCTGTTACTTCTGTCTGACCAATAGTATCTGGCTTCTCTGCTAAAAATAAGAAATCTATTGAATACCCCCGTCTGCCTTCAGCCATGAGATCAGTGCCATGTGATGACAGTATGCCAGTACCGAAGCCACCAGAGATATGGAGCTTAGATGAAGCAGACGAAGATGCAACAATACATGGGCCAGACGTGGAAAATGATATGGATCCAGATTTTGAACCATTTATGTCCGGTGTGCCTCATTTGATAACACAGTCAGAATTGAATGACCTGGTGAGGGACTTAAGTTTGTTAAAAACAAAAGCTGAACTACTTGGTTCAAGATTGCAAGGATGGGGTTTGCTGTTGCCAGGTACGAAAACTGTCTTTTCAGACTCGTCAAGAAGTTATGAAAAATTTATTTGCGCAGGTTGACAACCTTTGTTTCTGCACTGACATTGATGGATTGTTCACAGCTTTTGGTTGTCAGCATGACCCACAACAATGGCACCTTTTTATCGATTTGTCACTGTTAAGCCCAAAAACTGTCTTGTTACACAATGGCAATGTCTACCTTTCAATACGTGCTGAACACAAGGAAAGTGGCAAAATGGCAACCAAACAGGCCGGGGTGCAGAGGAAGATGAGCAGCCAAGCATGAGTGAGCTTCTGGCAGAGAAAGAAGCAAGATCCAAATCAGAAAGGCAGAACTTTTCTTGTGGTTTGGGAAGCTTAAAATTGAGATTGCCGGTGTCCGGGTGGAGTTTGAAGAGGTCCTTATGGAACTGAGACCAGACATTGTGGATATAGGGCAGCACATGGAAGACAATGAAGTGCAGCTAGAGGAGGTGCAGGCGATGGCCAGAATGCTGGGCAGCTCTGTAAGAGACTTGGAAGCGGCAAATGAGCTATTGATGCTGAAACATGAGGATTTAGAAAACAAAACTCAACAAAATAATCTAAGGATTAAAAGCGCTCCTGAGCTGGAAAAATATCACGACTGCACTTGGGTGGCACAGGAGATTTGTAGGGCAGTTTTGATTCCCATGGGAGAAGCGGAGGAAGTCCCAGACATTAAGCTTGACAGAACCTATAGGGCGTTAGACCCAGCAAGGGGTGACAAGCCACGGGATATTGTAATCTGTGTCCATGACTTTGTAATTAAAGAAAAGATCACAGCCAAGATGAGAGCCATTGGACAATTTCAGTGGCAGGGTAATAAAGTGGCCATATATGTAGACTTGACTATGGCCACTCTACAGAGGAGGAAAACCTGGAGGAACTTCATGACAAAGCTAAGGGATTGTGGTTTTTGATACAAATGCTTTTACCCAGTTGGCCTGGCTTTTACCACCAATAGGGTCACAAGAAGAGCCACTAACATAAGAACATAAGATATGCCATACTGGGTCAGACCAAGGTCCATCAAGCCCAGTATCCTGTTTCCAACAGTGGCCAATCTAGGTCATACATACCTAGCAAAAGACACAGGTTCCACAATGCTTGTACTGGGTCAAGCATTGCTATCCTGGGTCCCATCTTAATAATGGTTTAGGGACCTTTCCTCCAGGAACTTGTCCAAACCTTTTTTAAACCCAGCTACAAGTCACTTAACCCTCCATTGCCTCGGAAGAAAGGCCTGGCAATCTACTTCCGGTGACACTGCCAAGAAAACCCAGGAGCTTCTGGGTCGCCAGGAGTCAGGACTGACTCAAAGGCACACATTGCATTTACACTAACAGCCTTTACTACATTATCCGGTAACAAATTCCTGAGTTTGATTACTCATTGAGTGACGAAATATTTTCTCTTTTATTAGTCTTAAATAGTTTACCCTGTAGCTTCATTGCATGTCCAAGTCTTTCTATATTCTGATAACGTAAACAATCAATCTACGTTTACCCGTTCTACTCCGTTCATTAATTTATAGACTTCTATCATATCTCCCCTCAGCCGTCTCTTTTCCAGGTTAAAGAGCCCGAACCTTTTTAGCCTTTCTTCATAGGAGTATCCTTCCATCCCCTTTACCATTTTGGTGGCTCTTCTCTGAACCTTTTCTAATAACGCTATATCCTTTTTAAGATATGGCGACCAGAATTGCACACAATATTCAAGGTACGGTCTCACCATGGAACGATATAGAGGCATTATAATATCCTTTGTTTTATTTTCCATCCCTTTCCTTATGATACCTAGCATTCTATTTGCTCTCTTGGCCGCCGCTGCACACTGGGCCGAGGGTTTTAACGTTATCCACAATGACGCCTAAATCTTTTTCCTGGGTGGTTGTTCCTAATGTGGAACTTTGCATCGTGTAACCATAGTTTGGGTTGTTCTTCCCTAGGTGCATAACTTTGCACTTGTCCACATTAAATTTCTTTCTTGGTTGAGGCCAAGAAAGAAGTGGGAATAGTGGGTATCCCTGCCCCTGTAGAGCGGCGAAAGAAAGGAGATGCTGTTACAAATGGCAGCGAATGGACAAGAAAGAATAGAGGAAGAAGAAAGCTGCAACTCAAGAGCGGAAGGACAATTAAATATTCCTACTGGTTGGGGAGGAAGCAGATCAAGGATAGTACAGCTGTATAGGGAACAGCCCAACTGGGCAAAGACATATAGGGTGCGGCAGGACAGAATGTGAGGCCCAGAGGAAGGAGCTCTAGAAAACCTTGAAGAACTGTACAGAGGGGAACCAGTGATGTTGTTATCAAGGGTGAAGGATGGGGGGGGGGAGGGATGTTATTGAAAAATTGTTATAGATGTTTTTGAGGGGTTACTGGATGGAGGGGAAAATGGGCTGTTTTGCTTTGATGGGGGCTGAGGATGGGGTCCTGGAGGTTGATTGTGGGATAAGATGAGGGCGGGGGGGGGGGGGGTTATGGTGTTATTTCTGATTAGATGGGAGAGCAAAATAAGCCCTGTTGTTGAAGAGAAACTAGTTGAGGGAGGTAGAAGGGGACAGGGAAAAGGGGGAGAATAGGGGTGGAGATGGGGGCGGGGAACTGGGTCCAGTGCAGGGGGAAGTAGAGGTAAAGTAGATGACAGCTATGGGCTCAAAAGAGGATATGGTGGGGGGGGGGGGGAGGGGCTCAAAGTCATGACTTTAAATGTTAAAAGACTGAATACCTGGCAAAAGAGGAAGTCCCTTCTTCGAGAGGGCACCCACATGAAAGCAGACATAATTATGATACAAGAAGCACTTCTTAAAAGATCGTAGGAACATTGGTTGAAAGGGGTTAAATATGAACATGTGTATCTAGCGCCTAACAGAGAGAATCCCAAAAAAGGGGGGGTGGGCATCTTGTTTGCTAAGGGACTGGTGCTTGAGGAGAGGGAGGTGATTAGAGACCCTGCAGGACATTTCCTTCTTTGGAAGGGGAAGGTACACAATATACCAATGGTACTGGGCAGTGTTTATGTCTCCAGCACCCACCAAGGGGAATTCTTCGAGGCCCTCGGGACTTGGCTGCAGGAACATTAGAGAACCCACTGATCACTGGGGGTGACTTTAATGCTACTCTAAACCCCAGAGTTCATACATCCAGAGGGGAGGGGAGTAAGGGAACATGACTCAAGCTTCAACAGCTGATAGAAGAAGTTAGGGATTAGGGATGCCTGGAGGCATCCCCATGAAATGTATAGCAGGATTGACATGGTTTGGATGGATATATCCATAGTGGAACAACTGAATCAGGTGAAAATAGGTCCTATTACATGGTCAGACCATGCACCGGTGCTGATCACTTTAAGACCCCTGCAGCAATGTGGAGGGCTGAAATTCTGGAAGCTCAATGACTCCTTACTGACTGGGGGAAAGGAAGTGGAGGGCACCAGGGAGGTTATCTTAGAGTACTTGCGGTTGAATAAATAGGGTGAGACCTCACCATCGGTTGTGTGGGACTGGCTAAAGGCGGTCCTTAGGGGCCATTTTATTTCTCTGGGCTCCAGGAAAAAGAAGAAGGGGGAAAAGTGGGAAAGGGACATTAGGGAGGAAATCCAGCAACTGACCATGCAGCATGGGAGGCAGGGAGGAAAGAGGCTTCTGGGGAAGATTACTGCCCTGAGGGTGGAGTTGGAGACTCTACAGGTGGAGGAATGGGCTTATGGCCTCAAGAAGATGCAACACTTCCTATTTGTGGCAGGTAATGAACTCGGGAAATACTTAGCTAGAAAGATGCGGAAGTGGAGAAAGCAACATCAAATTGTTAAAATACTGAATGTAGCAGGAGAGTGGGAGTATAGGACAACTAAGATCCAGCAAGTCTTCTGAGATTTTCACCATAAGCTTTATCAGTTGGAATATCAGGAGGAGGGGGTAAGATTCAGGAGTATCTTGTGGAGATAGAGCTTCAGAGGTTGGGGGGGGAGGAGGGAGGAGGAAGGTATTCCCAAGACCACTTCTGGACTGTTTGTCAAGCCATCATCACACCATTATTGGATTACTGCAATCACATCTACCTAGGACTCCCAAAACAAACACTCCGACCCTTGCAGTTAGCACAGAACACCGCTGCCCGCATAATAATGGATTCCTCAAAGCAGGATCACATCACCCCCATCATGAACAGCCTGCACTGGCTTCCAATTGACTCCTGCATCCGATACAAAACCATATTGAACATTTACAAAATCAAACAGGGCCTTTCAGCGAACAGTCTACTATCCATCATCAAATTTGACACAAGCAACAGGCTGAGGAGGAAAGGCACCTCTGACACCATCATAACCCCCAAGGACTTCACCAAAACAAAGCAAACCACATCAAAGAGAGCAACGTCCCTCGTGGCACCAGCCACGTGGAACTCCCTCTCCGCCAGCCTACAATCAACTGTCGACCTGAAGGAATTCAGAAAATTACTCAAGACCACACTTTACATAGAACACTATGGTGACATCACGTAAACTGTCCATAGACCCTGCTCCATTCACCACAACCCCCCTCCCTTCAAAGTTCCCCCCTTTTTTTCTCTCCAACCCCCTCCCCACAACTGTGTATAGTACATTGTAAATAGCATACGCTGTATATATTGCATGTATTGATTAAACTCTACAGGTCCTCCCCCTCACAAATACTTCTACTAAACCACTGCATGCCGACACTCCCACCCTACCATAAATCTAAATCATTTGATGTGAAAGCCGCCTTGATTTTAGGATAAGATGGGATACAAATCCATTTAAATAAATAAATAAATTTGGATGGCTAGGGAGGGAGAGGGAGCAGAAGTGCTCCAAATCATTAAGGGACTAAAGGAGGGAAAGACTCCAGGTCTTGATGGGATGACAGCTAAGTTATATAAGAAATTTACCACAGAACTCATTCCTGAGATTATGGAGCTTTTTAATGGGGTGATGAGGAGGAAAACACTTCCAGAATCCATGGGGATCACCAGGATTACAGTTCTCCTGAAAACGGGTAAAGATGCAGGAGTTTGCTGATCCTATCAACACATTTCCTTAATTAATTTGGATGCCAAAATCCTAGCAAAGTATTGGCCAACAGGATGCAGAAGTCCCTGCCTCAACTCGTGGGAGAGGACCAGGCAGGATTTGTTCCCAGCCACCAGGCCAGTGACAATATACGCAAGATCTTGAACTTAGTATGGGTAGTGCAGAGGGAGAGAGTACCATCCCTGTTGATGGCTGTCAATGCTGAAAGAGCATTTGACAGGGTTGAATGGGAGTATATGTTTGCAGTTTTGGCCCATATGGGCTTTGGCCCCTCTATAAGACACTCAGGGCAAGGATAAAGATCAATGGGGCATATTCAGAGGAGTTCCCCCTGGTCAGGGGAACATGTCAGGGGTGCCCACTGTTGCTGTTTGCACTCATTATTGAACCCTTAGCAGAGAGAGTCCACAGAGAGAATGACATCAGTGGGATACAAGTTGGCTCATGGGTATATTAAATTTCTCTTTTTGCAGACAATGCCATTTACTCTATAGGACAGCCCTGAACCACCTTACCCAACTTGATACAGGAAATTCAATGGTATAGTGAGGTTTCAGGATACAAAATCAACATGGGGAAAACTGAAATCCTTAAACTGGATCCTGACCTGGAGTGTAGATTGAAGGAATCCTTCCCCTTTCAATGAGCTAGACAGTATATTAAGTACTTGGGGGTACTGATAGGGTATCATTGGAAGGATCTTGAGAAACTTAATTATGCTCCATTGGTTAAGGTGTTGAATGACCTGATGAGCAGATGGAACAAAGCTGTACTTTTCCTGGTTTGGCAGGATTGCTATTATAAAATTGAATACACTGCCAAGACTCTTATTCCTGTTCATGTCCCTACCCATTGAGGTGCCAGCCCTAATGCATAAGCTCTTGCAGATAGGTGTTTTTTCCTTCATCTGGAGGTACCACCCACTGAGGGTGGGGAGATTCGTTCTCTGTAAGAGAAGGAAGGAAGGAAGGGGGCTAGCAGTCCCAGATTTAAGGAGATACTATCAAGCGGCCCAGCTGAGAGCAATTTTAGGGTAGAGTTTGCGGCAGTAACGAAGGCAGTGGAGCCAGGTATAGCATGAAACAGTAGGCAGGGAGGGGGAGGGCAAGGGCAGCTGATAGGTTAGTTATGGAGGGTAGGAGGGCAGGAGACCAGGGGGGGATGAACCCCTTTGTGATGTTGACCTTGCTGGTATGGTGAAAGACTAGGATGGATCTGGTGGGGTGGGAGGGAGCCTGCAGTTGCAACGAATAGTGGCCTGTGAAGGATTTAGGGAAAGTAGGTTATTTAGGCATTTTCAGGGATGGGCGAATAAAGGGTTGGTTTATGTAGGTTAACTGTTCACAGAGCAGGGGCATCTAAGGGAGTATGCAAAATTACAGCAGGAATATGCCCTGGAGAAGGGGGACTATTATGGGTATTACCAATTAGTTCATATAATAAGGTGCATTGGAGGAGCCCACCTTATGGGTAAGGGGGAGAGACCATTTGAAAAACTTTTCACTCCCAGAAGGGGGTAAAGGGTTGGTGTCCATGCTGTATAGGGGAATGGAAGCCCTACAATAAGGGAGATGTGTGAGAAGCCTGGGAAAAAGATTTGGGGGGGGGGGGAGACTGGGACAAGTTTCGATGGCAACATATTTATGAGGTAGTGTGGGTGCCCTCGGTGTCTGCAGCTATCCAGAAGCAGGGATAGCATAGTTACTCACCTGTAGCATATGTTCTCCATGATCAGCAGGAATCAGTCCTTACATATGGGTGACGTCACCAACAGAGCCCATGCAGGATTGCTTACCAACTTCCAAAGGAATCTTTTGGAAGGTGTATCACGCATGCATGCCAGTCTTCTCACCTGAAGAAGCCATCTTCCCCTCAGTATAATGACATAGTTTAATCAAGCCAAAATGGCTAACAACTCCACGGGGAGGTATGAGGGTAGTGAGGACAGATTCCTGCTGATCCCAGAGAACACTTGCTACAGGTGAATAACTACACTTTCTCCAGGATCAAGCAGGAAGTCAGTCCTCACATATAGGACCACCAAGCTACCGGCTAACAGAAAAAAACAGTAAAAAGCCTAATAGGGCAACTAGAAAAAACGAATCGAGAAAAACATGAGAAAAGCGCTGAAAGGTTCCGAGAGTCATCGTCCGCGTGGACATCAACATCAGGTTGACTCTACAGTAGCCTGGACGGACAGAAGGGCCGGTGGGAAGGAGTTCCTTCAATTCCCAATGAGATGCCAGAGTACGGCTTGGCCGAAGTTGCTGTCATGCCAGAAATCTGTATCCAGACAGTAGTGGGCTGTAAAGATGTTGAGAAAGGACCATGTAGCAGCCCTACAGATCTCCACCATGGAGAATGATCGCAGGTTGGCCAAGGAGGCAGCCTTGGTCCTGACATTATGTGCTGTGATGTGGCGCTCCAAAGAGAGTCCATCCTGAGCAAAAGTGAAAGAGATGCAGTCCGCCACCCAAATGGAAAGGGTACAGTTGGAGATAGCCATGCCCAGCTTGTTTGGGTCAAAAGATACAAAGAGCTGAGAGGAATGGTGGTGGGCTTTTGTCCTCTCCAGATAGAAAGCCATCTCTGTCTTATAATCCAGTGTGTGAAGTGAAGCCTCAGCTCTGTCTGAATGAGGCCTTGGGAAGAAAGTGGGCAGCACCACCAACTGATTGATGTGAAAAGCAGACACTACCTTAGGCAGGAATTTAGGGTGAGTTCTGAGGACAATCCTGTTTTGATTGAATCTGGTGTAAGGCAAATGTGCCACCAGTGCTTGCAATTCGCTGACTCTTCAGGTGAGAAATTTGAGCGGACAGGAGTCGAGAGGCTCAAATGGAGGAGGAAGAAGCTGTGCCAGGAGAACATTGAGGTCCCACATCACCAGAGTTGGTTTTATGGGGGTATGAGAGAGAAGAAGCCCCCTCATGAAGTGACTCACCAAGGGATGAGCCGAAATTGGCTTATCAGCCATCGGATGGTGATAAGCGGCCACTGCACTCAGATGCACCCTGACCAAGTTAGACTTGAAGTCTGAGTCACAGAGGTGTAGTAAGACAGACAGAACTGACTCCACTGGGCAGGAGAAGTGGTCAAGGCCTTGCCCTCACACCAAAAGGAGAATCTGCACCTCTTGAAGGCATAGGCGTGGCATGTAGAGTCCTTATGGGAGGCTAGGAATACGTTCTCCATGTCTTCTGATAAGTGAAGGCCTATAAGTGCTATTCACTCAGCATCCATGCCGTGAGTTCCAGAAACATCACATTGGGATGCAGTAGAGTTCCCCCATCCTGAGAGACAAGGTCTGGGGTATAACCGAGCTGCAGGGGTTGCCAATGAGACAGGCAAAGAAACAGAGGGAACCATGGTTGCCTGGCCAATGCGGCACAATGAGAATCATTGTGGTGCATTCCACTTGCACCTTGAAGAACATTTTGGCCACCAAGGGTGTTGGTAGGTATGCGTACAGAGGTCCCTCGCTTCAGTTCAGGAGGAATGCATCGGGCACAACCCGGTTCCTGCAGGGTTTCCTGGAGCAGAATAGCAGGAACTGGGCATTGTGAAGGGCAGCAAAGAGGTCCACTGATGGTGTGCCCCACAGTTGAAAGATGTGGTTGAGCATGCCCTTGTTGAGAGTCTACTCATTTGGCTGCAGAACTCTGCAGAGGTGATCTGCGAGGACGTTCTGCTCTCCTGGCAGATTCATGGCCCTGAGGGTCATGCCATGCCATGGCAAATTTCTAGAGGTAGACAGCCTCCCAACAAAGGAGTTATGATCCCGTGCCACCCTGTTTGTTGATGTAGCCCTCACATGGCTACCTGGTTGTCTGTCTGAATGAGGACTACCTGGTTGGAGAGCTGTTGCTGAAAAGCCTGCAGGGCATTTGCTATGACTTGGAGTTCAAAGAAGCTGATCTGGTGGAGTCTCTCCCGAGCCGTCCAGAGTCCTTGCATATTCAGGCTGTTGAGATGGGCTCCCCAGCCCATCTTGAAGGCATCTGTGGTCAGGACGTATTGATGTGTTGGAGAATGGAAGGGAAACCCTGCAAGGAGGTTGGAGGGTTGCTGCCACCAGGAGAGGGACTCCTTGAGTGGGGGAATTACTCTGACCCTGTCCTAAAGGCATCCAGTCACCTGGTGCTATTGAGTGCAGTGTCCATTGCACCTGATGCATCCGGAGTCTTGTCATTGGTGTAACATGGACTATGGAGGCCATAGGGCCAAAGAGTCACAGCATCTGACGAGCTATGATGAGGGAAGAATTCTGAATCTCGGGAGACAGGGCTATCAAGCCCTGGGCCTTGTTCCACAGCAGATAAGCCTGAGTCTGAGTGGTATCGAGTAGGGCCCCAATGACCTGAGCCATTGAGAGGGCTGTAGATGGGATTTGGGGGTGATTGATCATGAAGCCTGGGAGCTCCAGGACCTGGATGGTCAGCTGAGTCGAATGTCTGACTTAGCTGGTGTTCTGGCCATGATCAACCAGTCACTCGGCTAAGGGAAGACAAGTATCCCCTGGATGTGAGGAAAAGCAGCCACTACCGCTAGGCACTTGGTAAAGACCCTGAGGCAGAGGCAAGGCCGAAGACCAATACTCGGTACTGGTAGTGATGTCTGCTGAGCATGTAGTGGAGATACTGCCTGTGGAGGGGGCAAATGAGGATGTGAGCATATACATCCTTGAGATCCAGGGAACATAGCCAATGTTGAGGTTGCAGATAGGGTAATAACATTCCCAGAAACACCATCTTAAACTTTTATTTAACAGTTTTTTTATACCACTATATCATTTCAATCAAAACAGTTTAATGTCCATTACCTAGTTCAAGTTACAGTGTAAAGAGGGACATTGATAACTTGGATTTTTCTGAGCAATGGAGGGTTAAGTGACTTGCCCAAGGCCACAAGAAGTGCTAGTGGGAATTGAACACTAGTCTCTTGGTTCCCAAGCCAGTGCTCTAACCATTAGGCTACTCCTCCACTCCTCACTCCACTTTTCCCTCACCAGAAACTGGTTGAGGATTCGGAAGTCCAGAGGTGGCCGAAAAACCCCTGTCTTCTTGGGAACCAGGAAGTAGCAGGAGTAGAAACCCCTTCCCGCCTGGGACAGGGGAACCTGTTCCACTGCCTGGTTGGCCAGGAGGGAGTAGATCTCCTGCTGGAACAACATGCGGTGGTGGGGGTCAAGTGGGTACTCCCTTGGGAAAAATGGGGGAGGAAGCTGATTGGAGTGCAGTAGGTAGCCATCTGGACTATCTTGAGGGCCAGGAATCAGTTGTTATGCTTGGCCACCTGCGGGCAAAGTGGATCAGTCTTCCTCCTACCTGGGACGGAATGGTTTCTGGGATGGGAAAAAGGGAAATGTCCCTGAAGAAGGAGTCAAAACCTGACCCCTGGCTGCGGCAACAGTTGGTGCTTTAGGGCCTTAGGATGGTGTGGCTGATACTGTCCCTGACCCTTCTACTGTTGGCTCTGCTGCGGCTGCTGGTAGGATTGGTACAGGTTGTAGGAGCTGTAGGACTTCTTTTCCTTGGGGAAGCAGGACTTCTTCCCTGAGTATTTATCTTTATCTTCTCTGCCTGGAAGGGTCCGAGGTCTTTTTGGAGAGCTAATTCATGGTAAGCTGCTCTCTCTCCAGCTCACCAGCCTTCTCCATCGGTTTCCCAAAAAGGTTTTCGCCTCTGCAGTCGCCACTTGACATGATTCCTCCCGGCGTTGGCACCGGTCGGGAGTGGTAGAGGGTGTCTGAGGCTTTTGATGGTCCGATCCTGAGATGCTCGATGGAGAAAAGTAGGGCAATGAGAGCGACCTTGAGCAGCCCCTAGAGCCGTTCTCACCTCAGGGGATGGCATGTCCTCCGATAGAGAGGCTACAGCGGTGGTCAGCACTGTCACCGGCACCGAGGAACCCGAGGTAATTGGGTCCTGGTCATCCTGCTGGTTAAGGAATGCAGAAAGGCTGTGCATGAGAGCCTCCATGGGCTGAGGACCACGGTCTCCAATGCTGGAGCCGGCATAGCAGCCTCCGAAACTGATGCCGCTTCCCTTGGTGGGGATTCCATGATGGTAACCATCTCAAGAGTCACTTCCAGCCCTCAGGAGCCTCAGGAGGCAACTCCTCCCACCAGGGCAGCTTGGGAGGCCACTCCCAGCCTCACCCTCAGAGTCCCATCGAGGGCTATGATGATGATTCCGATGCCAATGCCGATACCCATGCCCATCGGCCTTTGCTCTGGGCCCAACATTTCTCTTCGATGCCGATGCACTTGCATATGGTCCTTTTGGTGGCCCTCATCTTCAAAGGAGAGCTTCCGGTGCAATGTCTCATGACCTCACAGCTCCGAGTTGGCCCGGCCTCCAAGCAAGGCTGATGCCTCAGAGTGAACCTTCAAGGGCGTCAATGTCAGTGCTGACACCGATGACTCTGAAGCTCCAAATAGCGATTCCTGCTATTTCTCTTGATTCCAAAGCCCCTTGCATGTCATCTGAAGAGTGCAATTGGAGGGCTCATGGTATGGCGGTCTATCACCGAGATGGTCCTGCCACATCGGGTACATTTTTTAAAGCTGCTGGCCAGCTTGGACATGTTGAGGAAGATGGCTTCTACCAAGTCAAAAGACTCCAATGTCCCAGCTAACCAGAGGCGCAAAAGAAAGACCTGCGTGCCTCAAAAAGAAAAAATGAAAACCCGAGAAAAAAGCAGCACCACGGCACTGACGCTCCCTGGCACGGGCAAGAACATGGTGACCAAGCACGCGACCGAAAAAGTGAAAAAATATCAAAATAGACACTGAAAGGGTCACATTTTTCTGAAAATCAGACTAATGTTCAATGGGCTCTGTGAAAAAAAAACAGACTAAGGTAAAGATGGCTCCTTCAGGCAGCAAGATCAGTACACATGCAAGGTGCACCTTCCAAAAGCTTTCTTTGGAAGCTGGGAAGTGTTCCTGTGCAAGGTCCTTCGGTGACGTCACTCATATGTGAGGACTGACTTCCTGCTTTGTCCCAGAGAAACAAAATGTTATAAGTATATCTGATAAGATAACACAAATGCAGGGGTTAGGCAGCCCATTATGTTGGAAGAGTTGTGGACAGGTAGGGGACATGTCCATGGGTCCAACAGATATGGTGATGGATGAGAGTGAAAACTAGAGAGATAGTGGGATGGACAGAATCCATTCGCCCAGGAGGCAGCCCTGTTGGATGAGTGGGGGTAGGGAGGGGGGAGGTGGAGAAATTTCTTTGGATACTTTGATGCACATGGAAAAGGCCAGGGAGTGGAAGGCCCCAGCAGGGGTGGATGAGAACAGGATCCTGGCCAGACAGGATTCAGTGTGGTGTATGTGCTGGATAATGCCTTGTAAAACCCAGGATATGGGTTTCTTCCAGAATGTTTGGGTTCTGTATGAGCACTGGCGCAAGAGGCATTTGCCATGAGTGCAGGGATGCAAGAGGGGGATAGTGAATAGACCCAGGGGGGAGTGGGGGGGGGATACGAGTAGGGAAGGGAGTATGGTAGACAAGTGGTGGAAGTAGAGTCAGATGCCCCTGGAGCTCTAATCACAGGGGAAAATTTTATGCCAAATAGCGGGTGGGAGGGGGGGGGGGTCTCCTGTAGAAGCATGGGCAGGGCACTATTATACTTGTGATGGTGTGGGAATGTCCTCTTCTGCATATAGTTTATGACGAAAGCAGATTATAAGAACTGTATATTACCCACTGGAAAGGGGAGAGTGCTTTAATTTAAGGATCATTCTTTAATGCCTATCCTAGTATCTTATAAAGACAAGTAGTTGCCTACTTGTCTTTATAAAATAGGCTTAATCTAGGCACATTAAAATGTGCTTTAACTTGGTGTCCTGTTATAAAATTACTCTCTATAAGTATAATTGGCAGCACTTGTATGCGCAAATTGTGAAATAGTCACTTGTGTTTTAACTCATTGTAAACTGCTCTGATGCCTGAGAAGGGTGGTATAGCAAGTCTGCAATACATATAAACATAAACTTCCGGGTATAAGTGCCTGCACTTCTATGTGGCAGCTGCCGGGAGATGCCAATCTTTTTTTTCATGAGTGTGTTTGAAAATTAATGCTCACACTACATCTGCCGGCAAACACATGTATATTTGCAAGTGCCCCTAAATGTATTTTATAAAAGGCTCTAGGCACAATTCTGCAAGGCGACTAGCAGGGCTGTAAGTCCTTTGCTAGCCGCCTGAACTGTATGCCACCTCCGGGCCCCCCTACACACACAGAGCCGCGACTCCGATATCGCACGGAGGCCGCTACCTCTGCTTTGTAAACATACTCCTAAGTTTGTACAGAGATTGACACATGTCTTTATGCCCCTATTTATTAAAGTACATCCATACTTCACTTTATAAAATAGGCTCAAAATATGCATATGGAAATATGCACTAGCTGTACAGGAATTTAAAAAATGATTCTCAAAAAGTACAGTGGAGTGAGTGAATGGATATGGAAGTCCTACTGTTTTTCTGCCTAGGCTAGCCCAAATTTTCTTGTGAAATATTGTTCAATTCTAGTAATGACATTTATTTTCTTTCAAATTATCCTCACTTCTCTAGCAATACACGTTACAAGTATAGGCAGGAAGAAGAGGAAAGTAATCTTGTTCCAAACCTCTGTGCTTCTAATTCTAAAGCAGTAGCCTATGAGCCCTATTTATAGTACTAAGCATTTTCCCCCATACAGTAGATGCAACACAGGAGACGACCTTAAGTAAATTGCATGCAAATAAATTTAGGAAACCCTTCTAAGTTGATTAGTGGGAGACAGAAAAGAACATGCTGGGGTTTTGTTGAACATGTGCATGACAGGGGAAATTCAAAATTGCAAGAGGCTTTCTCAGTCTTATGACACCAAGTTACAGGCAGAAAATGGAAGCCATGTTCTTTGTTTTCAACTTTATGCACCACATAATATAGTGATTTTGTTAGAATGTTTGCATATATTGAAAATTTTTAAACCTTGAGGGTTGCCATGACATCATCTTGCAGTGTTTCTGAAATGAAGAACTAAAGTAATTCAGCTTCTTTTTAGTTTATTAAAGATAGAAAGTTAAAACACTCTTCCAAGGATGACTCAATAGCAACTAACTGTACTATGAATGGACAAGCATGCTGAAAATAATTTTTTGTGAAATATCACCATGTAATATCCTTTCTGATCACTCTTCCTCTAGGTCGCTCTCTGAACGTTTACTGACGTAACAAATTAGATCTTCGTTCAAATCAAACAACTTAATCAAACTTATAGAATCGTGAAGTAACTTTTTTTTCTTTTGTAGACCCACAAAACATCAGTAGATGAAAGGTCTCAGACTCACAGCGACGTTAAACTTAGACATCTCGTCTTGGTTTAATATGTCTTATAGCATCAATGACCTTTATTAAAAAACAGTACCACTGTATGTATAGTCCCCCCAGGAAAAGTTTGCTAAGCATTCATCTCTCCAGCGATGTAATAACTCAAACAAGTTGATTAAGTGACACTTAGCCGCCTTCCAGCTGAGGACTACTCCAGATCTCAACGCTCTCCCTGGGCACCACTGAGGCGTTTCACTGCCGCAGTTTCTTCAGGAGATCATTCCTTTCTACCAAATAATATCCTTTCTGATGTCATTTTCACTATTTCTGATGTCATTCTCACCAACATGCTTCTATTGGTTAAATTTACACACACAAATAAATCACCTGAGGCTGAGAGAGTAGGCCAAGTCAATAGCTCCATCAACATGTCAAAAACCATATGATGAATCAAGACGCCCCACTCAAATGGATGCAATCATACTTATCAGCCCGTCACCAACAAGTACACATAGGAACAAACAAATCAGCTCCATACAGCCAAAGGAGTACCACAAGGCTCTGCATTATCCTGAGTACTCTTCAACATATTCATGCAACCCTTATGCACCATATTCCAAAAACACAACATTCAATACAGGATCTATGCAGATGACATCATGATGTTTACACCCTATAACATCCTTAATCCAAACCTAAACAAAATATTTACATGTTTCCAAGAAATCACACAATGGCTACATGAACACGGGCTGAAGATCACTTACAAAAAAACCCAGATGTGCTCCACATCTCCAGAAACAAAATACTCTCGCCCCCCCAAAACGATCAAAATATACAACATGGAATTAGAAGCCAAGCAGAGGTGAAATACCTGGCCATAACGATTGACCATCACCTTACCTTTTCCCCCCACATCACCAGAATCACAAAAGCGATATACCACAAGATAAAAATACTCCGCAACCTTCAACCTCTACTAGCAACTTCCAACTTCCGCTCTGTACTCCAGGCACTCATCTTCCCCCTACTGGACTTCTGTAATAGTATATACCAAGGACTCCCTAAACATGCACTTCACCAACTACAGTACAAATGGCCCAAAACACCGCAGCACGCACCCTAGCAAAAGCATAAAAGAGCAACAACATTACACCAATATTAAAAGATCTACAGTGGTTACCTGTACACAGTAGAATCAAATATAAATCAACTATGAACATAGTCAAAACTTTACATGATCAGTCATCAATATGCATAAAGTCCCTCATCCACACACCATCAATCAACAGAATGAGGCAAAAATGCAACAAGAAGCTTCTCGACTGTGGGATGAACGAGAATACTCGCAACAGGGCCTTCTTCACCTACACACCAGATCTATGGAATGAACTCCCAGCGACCTCAGGTAAACACATGACCTAACAAAATTCCGCAAAGATCTCAAAACATTACTATTGAAAGAACACTTAAACATCTAAATAATGTGCCCCCATGCAACAGCAAAACTCATGGGCACATATGCTACAATTTAGAACACTCCTATACCCTCTCCTGCACTCACCCCCCCACCCGCTACTCCCCCATTGATTAAACTTGTATATAAGTTCTGATCTGTGAATGTGTTATAAACTTTAGACTATAGTTACCATTTGTAATCATATTGGTCAATGATGTTAAGGATTTAAAAGTTCTATGTAAATGTGTTAAATTCTTGTTAAAAAAACAACAGATAAATAAATAAATTAATAAAGATGACGAACTTGTAATTCTCATTAGTTCCAGTCTGTATGTGTATATTACCCTTCATGAAAGCGTACCTTATAGCAGAACACATGGGAAAACACTGCTGTACAGAATATTTTCATACCTCTCCTTCCTAATGGAAACTATATTGCTTTATTCTGTCTTAACAGCATCCATCTACAGAAAGCTACAAATCGAATGGTCTGCACTAAAATATAGATACAAATCAGCGATTTTCTATATTTCATTTGGGAATCAATCAAGAGCTAGGATAAAATCCCCTCCCCCCTCCCCACATACAAAATCAATCAAAAGTCACAATGTTTAAGATTTTTTTCTTTTGGAACGTATTGCAAATTAAGTCTACACTGGCTATAGCGCTGAAGATTTTGCTTATGTTTAAAACACTGTCCGTTCAACATCTTACATTTGTCTTATTTAAGGTCACCTGCAGAATCTTCTTTAAGCCAGTTTTGAATTCAGACCTACAGAGAAATACAATTAATTGCTCATAAAACATGCTAAACTGATGTCCTGATGGAAATTTTATAAACAATATTTGTATCTAAAATACTGTTTTAGGCAAATAAAGGTGAAATTGTACTTACCAGATCATTTCCTTTCCTGCAGTTCTGCTAGACCAGTGGGTTGCGTCTCCCCTTCCAGCAGATGACAGAGACAGAGAAAACTAGAAGCTTCCAGTGACATCATCACTGGTACTAGGCTTTGTGCAGCTAGAGGCACCCTTCAGTATTTCCCTGGCTAAGCATAAGGTACTACCGGACTAATAAACTAAGAGGGCAACCCTGAGATCACCAAATATGACCTCCCTAGGAAACCAAGAGGGCAGAAGCGCCCAATTATACATATGAATTCTGTGAATACAGTTGAGAATTTTATAGAAACTCAAAATACAGAGGCAGTAGTAAAATCCCAAGTTGGTCCTGGACTGTTCTTGCAAGACTCCAGGAAAGGAAATTATCAGGTAAGTAAAATTTCACCTTCTGGATTGTTCTGTTTGATCAGTTCGGACCAGTGAGAAGTGCTAAATTTACAACTCCACTGGATGGGAAGAAGATATGGCTGCTTTTAGGACCTATGCACCAAATGCCATATCCTCCCTGCTGTGGAAATCCAATGGTAATCCTTAACAAAGAAAGAGAGAGAAGGCCATGTTCCTGCTTGACAAATATTGATTAGGGTAACAGAGCTTGCCCCCGACCAGGAAGATGCCTGCGCATGGGTAGAGTGAGCTTTCAAACCTGCCAGCATAGGCTTATTTTGTTAAACATAGGCAGAAGCCACCAACTTCTTTATCCAGCATCCCAAGGTAGACTTAGAAGATGCTACTCCTTTATGCGGCCCAGCAAACAAAATGAACAGTGTCTGACTTACAGAAAGGGTTAGTCACCTTCAGGTAATAGAAACATAGAAACATGATGGCAGAAAAAGACCATATGGCCTATCTATTTTGCCCTTCCATATCAACTACAATAATCCCTTTTTCCCTTTAGAGACCTTCTGTGTTTGCCTCATGCTTTCTTGAATTCAGATATTGTCCTCATCTCCACCACCTCCACTTGGAGACTATTTCATGCATCTACCCTCTTTCTATAAAGAAATATTTCCTCATATTACTTCAGAGTCTATCACTTTTCACCCTCATCCTATCTCCCCTTGCAGCAGAGCTTGCTTTCAATCGGAGGCTCTCCTCTTCTGCATCTAAAAACCCAGAATTTATACACCCTCCAACAATCACTCTAAATAACACAGCTTACAACATTAAAAAAGAGCTAAAATACCTAGGTGTCACCCTTGATACAGCACTTAACATGGAAACCCATCTGAGACTATTAAATAGAACGATCTTCTACAAACTAAGAACCTTACAGCCTTTACGCACCACTATAGAACTTCCAGACTTTAGATCAATAATACAGGCTCTCATCACTCCACATTTGGACTATTGTAATGGCATCTTACAAGGTCTCCCTAAAAAAACAACCAACATACTCCAGTTGGCCCAAAATGTAACAGCGCGAATCCTAATGAATGTACCACTCTCGGATCACATCACACCCATACTAAGAGAACTTCACTGGCTACCCATACAAGTGCGCATAAGATACAAAATAATAATTACAACATTCAAATTAATACACAATATTGCCCCATCCTACCTTGCCACACTTATTAAAACTCAACCTCCCGACAGAAAAAGACGGACACACAATTTAAATACACTACAAATACCACCTTCTATCTGCAAAGTAAAAATGAACACCAGCAATAGAGCATTCACATACTTAGCGCCCACACAATGGAACAAACTACCTGACACACTAAGAGCTAACAAAGACCTCTTATCATTCCGGAAAAACCTTAAAACACACCTTTTTCAAGAATACTACAATCAGTCCGAAATAACATAGAGCAAAATTTACACACGAAACAAATTTGATGAAGTGTAACACATCCATTATCATATAAAATTACAAACTACCACTGAACTAACTGTAAACCCTACATGTATGCAATTCATATACTGTATCAATTCAAATACATTGTATATAGTTTTTAACCATATGTATCACCATATGTGTTCCCTTATTATGTAAATAGTTTGAGTTCTGAGTTACGAAGTTAATGTTACCTTTTTTACATGTTCAATGCTCCCCACTACTGTTTTATGTAAACTGCTAATTTTTGTTTTATGTAAACTGCTAACTTTGCAGTGTTAAATGTTCAATGTGAACCGCTGCTGATCACTGGAAGGAGCGGTATAGAAATGAGTTCAAATAAATAAATAAATAAATAAATTTATGCCACAGAGATATTTAAATGTCTCTATAACATCTCCTCTATCCCGCCTTTCCTCTAATGTATGCATATTAAGATCTTTAAGTCTGTCCCCATATGTTTTATAACGAAGACCACTAGCCATTTTAGTAGCCACCCTCTGCGACGACTTCATCCTGTTTATATCCTTTTGAAGGTGTGGTCTCCAGAATTGCACACAATACTCCAAATGATGTCACACCAAAGACTTATACAGAGGCACTATGACCTTCTTTTTTCTGCAGGCCATTCCTCTTCTTATGCACTCAAGCCTCCTTCTGGCTTTCATCGTCACCTTTTCTACTTAGCCACTTTAAGATCATCAGAAACAATCACGCCCAGGTCTCACTCTTCTTTTGTGGACACAAGTATGCCCCCTATACTGTACCATTCCCTTGGATTTTTGCAGTCCAAATGCATGCCCCTGCATGTTTTAGCATTAAATCTCAACTGACACATTCTCGACCATTCTTCAAGGTTAACTAGATCCCTCCTCATGTTATCTACTCCTTCCTGGATGTCTACTCTATTTCAAATTTTGGTATCAGCCACCAAGAGGCAAACCTTCTCCTCCAGAATGAGCTTCATTTACCTGTACACTTTGTCGCCTCCAACTCAACCAATTTCTAAAACAGTTAGTCATTTTAGGGGCTATCCCTAGGGTGCTCAATTTATTTATAGGTCACCTGTGCAGAACGGTGTGAAAGGCTTAACTGAAATCTAAGAGTACCACATCTAGGGCTCGCCCTCAGTCCAACTCTCTGGTCACCCCATCACAGAAATCAATCAGATTTGTCTGACAAGACATGCATCTGATAAACCCATGCTGCCTTGGACCCTGCAATCCATTGGACTCCAGAAACTTCAGTATCCTCTGTTTTAACAACATTTCAATAAATTTACTCACCACAGAGGTCAGGCTTAGTGGCCTGTAGTTCTCAGTCTCATCCTTACTTCCACTTTTGTGTAAAGGGACCACATGTGCCTTTCTCTTGTCCTCTGGGACCACTCCCAACTTTAAAGATGCATTGAAAAGGTCAGTCAGTGGAGTCACTAGAACATCCCCAAGTTCCTTCAATATTTTTGGAAGTATCCCATCCGGTCCCATCATTTTGTATCCTATGTACATTACCCAGGTGTAGGTCTATATTTATTTATTAGTAGTATTTAGCTCATACCTTTCCAGTAATAGGTTAAGGCAAGTTACAGTCAGCTACTGTAGGTATTTCTCTGTTTCTGGAGGGCTTAAAATCTAAGTTTGTAACTGAGTCAATGAAGAGTTAAGTGACTTGTACCAGTGAAATTTGAACCCTGGTCTTGCTGGTCCCATGCTGCTGTCCTAACCACCAAGCTACTCCTCCACTTCCTATCTCTACCTTTTCACTGTTCAGAGGAAAAGCATGGAAGAGAAGCCACCTGGTTAACATGAAAGACAGGAAGCACTTTGAGCAAAAAGCAAGAACCAGATGGAGGGAGACTGCTTCTGCCATAACGATCAGATAAGAGTCCCTACAAGAGAAGGCCTACATCTCTGAAATGAGGTGTGCTGAGCAGATGACCACCAAGAAGATTGTCTTGAGGGATGGATCTTAATCATAGCCCACCTAAATGGTTCGAAGGGCAGCTTCATCAAAACCTGAAGAACTAGGCCAAGATCCCAAGGCAGGACTATAGGCCACATGGAGGGATGCAAGTGCTGCATCCCCTAGAGAAATTGGGACATGTCTGGGTGAGATGCCAAGGGGCAGCCAAGAACTAGTCCCTGAAAATATGCCAAAGCCTGGACATGCACTTTAAGGGAGCTCAAGGTGAGATTCTTGCCAAACCCTTTCTGAAGAGCAGCCAACAAAGAGGGCAAGTCCACCATCCAAGGTGACAAACCCTACTGCTGATATCACACTTCTAAGAGATACCAGATTCGAATGTAGGCAAGACAGATAAATCCTCATCTCACCTTCAAGAGTGTCGATATGACTGCAGAAAAGTAACCTTTATGCCTTAGGCTGTGTCTTTCAAGGGCCAGGCTGTTAGCGGGAAGGGAGCTGGGTTATCTATCAATACAAGTCCCTGGTGCAACAATCCCCTCTCCTGCTGAAAGAAGACCAGCCAGAAGTCTTATCAGGTCAGCATACCAGGGTTATCATGGCCAGTCCGGAACCAGCAGAATTACCAGTTTTGGATGGTCCTCTATCCTGCGGATCACACGCCCAATCAAGATCTTGGTGAAAAAACATACAGAAGGAGTTTCTGTGGCCAGGGCTGCACCAGGCTGTTGATGCCTTTGAGGCAGACTTCCTTTTCAAGGCTGAAGAATATTGAGGCAATCCACTTTGATATTCTCAATGCACTCAATATGTTGCACTGAAAGTGCCTGCAGGTGGTGTTCCATACAGGGGAACAAGAGGCTCAACTCAAGAGCTACTCATGCACTTTTAGCTCTTCCCACCTGTTGACATATATCACTGTCATGGCATTGTCCGAGAAAACACAGACTGCTTGGCCCCAAACCAGGTAGTGAAACTACAGCAGAGCTAAGCAAATAGCCAGTCCTCAAAGTGATTTATCAGCCAGGACACTTTAGCATGGTCCACTGACCCTGAGCCATCTGACCTAAGTGGTGAGCACCCCAAACTGACAGGCTTGCATTGGATATTATCAGTAACCACTGCAGTTTCTCCAGGGGTATGCCCTTCATCAAAATGGAGGAACAGGACCACCAGAGAAGATTCTGTGCCACTGAGGGGTGTAGGGGAAGCCAGATATTGTAGTTCTGTGTAAGAGGAGACCATCATGAAAGCAGCGCCTTCTGGAGCTGTTGCATGTAGGCCCGAACCCAGGGAACTATCTATCAAGGCTGACATTTTGCCCAGCAGTTGTAGGTAGTCCCTGAAGACATCTGCCTACCATTCTCCACTGGGAGGCACCCTGCAGGACGACTGCCTACAATCTACAGAAACAAGTCCCAGAATCTCAAGCTGCACCATTCCAGCAACCACCATCTACTGGAGACAGAGAAATACTGAAGGGTGTCCCTAGCTACATAAACCCAGTACCAATGATGTCGTCACTGGAAATTTTAGTTTTTCTCTGTCTCCATCATCTTCTGACAAGGGGACTCTATCCACTGGTCTGGACTAGCTTAGCAGGACGATACAGAATGGAGGCTTATAAAATAAGGTCAGGCCCACACTTTTATACTAGGTGTGCAAGCTGGCACATACTTTTACAGTAGGTGTGCAGTGGGGTGGAGTTTCGATGGAGTCCTGAAGTATGCACCTATTTTATAAAATAGGTGCATATGTGCAGAATGGTGGCCCTAGGCTGGCCCTCCCAACACTGCACTGCCATCACCGCCCCCTCCCCTCCTCTCTTTGTACTAAAGTGGTAGTGGCTGAACTATCGTTTCAGTGCCCCTTCTATGATGCAATTTTTTGGAGGGGCAGAAGCAGCAGGCTGGAACTGCGCGCATGCATTTTAATGCCCGCTGTGGCACTGAAGCAGCAGTTCAGCAGCTGTTTCTTGGGGGGGGGGAGGGTAGTAGCGATGCCGCCCATCATGGTCTGCCCCCTTAGGTGATCACCTAGTTTGCCTAGTGGACTGGCCAGCCATGTATGTGCATCAGATACAGGCTGCTGTAGAATAGGCACAATGTCCATGCCTGTAATGTAGCTACTATCTCTTCAGGATTTACACTAAAGACAAGTAGGTGCCTACATAGACTCAAAATAATCTCCTTATCCATCGCCTAACCTCAGCATCTCGTTATAAAATTACCCCCATTCTGTGGATTGTGCTAAGGCACTTATTTTAGAGGCATCTCCACGTGCAAATGGAGGCATTTTCACATACAGATTGGTTACATGTCCAAATAATGATTTTCGAAAGTCGCTATTTACAAGTGGAGATCATGTCCAGGTTTCAAAAGGGCTTGATTTGGGTGTGGATAGGGCATGATTTGGGCACTGAAAAGGAGACCAGGTATCTTTGGTAAGAGTCACAGATGAGATCAGAGGGTGATCAGGTCAATGTCGGGGGAGCTGGATGTCCGCAAAGGATTGCGGGGGGTCTGGATGTCATGGGATGAGGAAGATCAATGCTGCTGGGAGCAGCAGTTTTAAAAAGCTGCTCACATGCCGAGCTGCGGATGAATGGGATGCTCTTTTTCCCTGTGTGCAGCTTTTTGAAATTGCTGCCCTCAGGGCTGGGGCAAGGATACAGGGCACCCATAGGTGAACTTTCAGCCTTACGCTTCCCCCCCCCCCACAAGATTTTGATAAACTCAACAATCAGGATAATCCCCACACCACCCCTCCCATAATAATCCTGTAAAAATACAGGTAAAAGAATGTGCTGAGGGTTATTTGAGTATGTGGGACTGTCAGGATCTATTGTTTTAATTTCACTGCTCCTTCTTTTTGCTTTGACTCAGAAGCTGCTGCCTTATGCAGTCGCCTAGTCTTGACTAAGGGTTGGGCCAGCCCTGGCTGTTCCCGCTGCATATGCCAGCAAATACAAATGCAATCCTGCATATCCCACATGCATTTTAAAAGAGGCTTCTCGTTTGGCAGAGCATTTGTCTCTACCTGGACATTTCAATTCCCCACTCTACAACCTATCTAAAATGTGCCTTCATCTATTGTTGTTTAAAAAAAGCAACTTCAGCTTATTACATATGAACTCACAAGTTAAAAATTAAGGGATCAATATTCAAAAAGATTTATCTGTCCCAATAAGAGGAGTATTCAGCAGCGCTACCTGGATAGTGCCACTAAATATTTCTTCTGACTGCCTCAGCATTATCTGGATAGTTCTGGGGTGATCTGTGGGCAGAGATAGGGAGGAGCTGGCACTTATCTGGATAGCACTGATTTTCACAGCCGATCTCTGGATAACAAGCTGCATAACTTAGGACAGGAGTACTATGCGGAGTGCCTATTCAGATATTGGCTTAATTTGGATGCTATTTGGCTAGTGCTGCCACTGATTGCTAAATCAGGATAGTCATGTCCGGCTAATATCTAGATACTGATGCTGAATATCTGGATTTTTTTTACCCATGAAGGCTGGCACTTAAAATAATACTGACAGTCACAGTCTGAATATTATCCCCTCAGCATTTAACTCCTAGCTGATACATTTTACAATATTTGGAAGACAAATTCTAAGACCTGGAATATTTTTTTCTACAAATGAATTATTCTGCATCAGAGATTTATTCTGTCCTTCAAAGACATAATTAGATTTCTTTACAAGACGTATTAATCATTGCACAAACTGAACTATTTAAAGTATTTCTAAGAGTACAGATTGAGAAAATACAACCAGGGCTGCATAACACTGACATTTTTATTAGAATTCATTTGTAACAAATGGAACTTGTGTCAGCAAGAACTGATTTTCATACAGACTTCTTTCGCCACCAATGTAACGAAGTAAGAAAATAAAAAGCACGCCTTTATCTTGTAAAACATGTACGCGTACTACTAATTAGAGGTAATTGTATTTTTTAAACAAGCCATTTTACAAGTTACCTTTTTTTTAACGTTTCAGTCTATGCATCCAAAACGAGAGCAAAGAACACAACTTTTATTTATCTTTGTAAAGACACTCCAAGCTTGAATGGCAAAGCCATGTGAACAGACGGATATGATGGAGTCAAAAGCCTTCTGATATCTGCTGGAGTATCAGGGCATAAAAAAAGGAAGGAAAACTAAACACATTTAAAAAAAAAGGAAAATGAATGAAATAAAGCAACTGCCTTTTTTTAATTACAATTTTTTGTCCTTTTTAAATAATCTGTGTTATTTACATACACAAGTGAATTTCATAAGCAGTTCTTATAGATGGGTTCAAATTACAACATTATTGGGTGTAGAATCAATAGGGCAGTGCATAGCACAAAGGTACAGAAAGTGCAAATCTTGCCAGAGGGTGCCCCCACCCAGCCATCCACTCCATCACCTAACCATGCATGTCACTTTAAAAAAAGAGCGAGAAGAACTAAAATGAAGTCCTTTACAAATCAGCATTAATGTATTTTCTTTGCGTAACTAATTACAAAATTATACATAACTACACATATGCAGGTAAATAATAGCACCCAATATGCTGATGAAACCACTTTCGCTCCCGGAAATTGTGTGAGTTGCAGGTAACAATGCTTACCCTAAAAAAACAAAATGGATATACTATAAAAATATAGGAAGTGGAATGCACATCAATGATGCTAAAAAAAAAAAGCCTTCGGCAAGGACTCCCGGACAACAAGACTTCTGGAATGTTAAAAACTCCTGTATTATAGAATACCACGCTTATTTTTGCGATGTCTGAAATTGTAGATATTTCTTGTCTGCAAAGAGCTGTAAGTGTATAAGAGTCCTTCTGATTCTACATGCTTGTAACGATGTGTTTCAGTAATGCAAGTATTAATCACCATGAGGGATGTGCTTTCGGCTTGCAATTTCAGTTTGGAAAATCTTACATGTGTAAAGAATGCCACAAAATCAAACTTTATGCACAGAAGGCCTCCTAATTAATGCACATAAATGCATTAAAAACGTTTTACGCACGTTAATCAAATTTTACACACGTTAATTTCATAAACAAATCAAAAAATGTGAAAATCTGCCGAATAAAAAAAGGAAACCGACCTGAACATTTTTTCTGTGCACACCCCTAATCCCCTATACTTGGTGATACAAACAAACATATAAGAAAGCATTATAACAAAGTTTAAACAATGGACAAAAATGAATGACACATATACTTTACATCTCCTCTCTGGTTCTGATATACTGTAGATCTTAGAATCCCATGCCAAGGTAGCTTTCTGTAATACTCCTACTATTTTACAGATACCTTAGAAAACATCTGATATTGTGTGGTTTTAACATTTTTCCTGCTACCTCAAGGAATAATAAGTAGAAGAAACACTAGCTAAATTCAGTAGCACATACTTATCTACAAAATGCTCACGGGCTCGCTGCCTGCCTTTTTGGAAAGGTCTTATAATAGCTATTAACTTAGAATCAGGCAAGGCAGCATAGAAGTCATAGTCACTCCAAATGGCTTCCAACAGAGTTCCCTGTAAAATAGTTGATATGGGTGACACAAAGTTTCCTAAATGGAAAATCCAAGTACCATCATGAAAACCACCATGATAAAACCGATGACACATTAATTAGTATAAAAGCTGTCCCAGGATGAGAAAAATATACTAGTTAGGGAGTGGGTTTGGAAGGCAGCATAGACCACAAAACTAGTGATTTATCTTACTTAGGTTTCTGAAAGCATAACGAATCCAAGCTAACCAAGTTTGAAGATGTGCTAGCATGGCTTATTCACTTCCCATAAAACAAAACAATGGACGTTATTAAAACTAGTATTTTGTACATATACTAGAAAATATTATGTTTCAAATAAAAAAAAATCAAACCAATATCAACTAAGATAGATACATACAGAATGAAATGTAAATAAATGCTATTAAAATAGATATCAAATATAAGGCACTCTAAATGCAAAATAAAAACAAAACCACAGCATTTTTAAACAATGCTGCGTGCCACAATATGTTTTCTTAACAGAGCAAACATGAGTTTGGCTTCGCCCCTTGTACAATATCATAGAATGCAAGTTTCATAGCACATACTATAGACACTATACATTAGATACGCTTTTGCTTTAGTTAAATATCTTGAAAGTTAATAGACAACAACATTCTCCCTTCCTAATCAAATATGCACTGACCTTTCTCTCATACACACTGCCTATATTTAATATAGTTATTGCACTACCGCGTTAAAAAAATTGGAAGTATTTTGTGTGTTCCTTGGTTTGGAGGTGACGTTTAAATATCACTTGATGTGCATTCCTCTGTTCCCTTATGATCTGAAAATGAAGCTCTGAATTTTGGAAACAGAAGGATATTTTAAAAGAGTAGGATTCTGGAAAACGTTTCACTGCTTCAATAAATCCAAATTATGAAAGAAATGAGATACATGAGTGCATGAAATTATATGCATACACAAACAAACACACACCCATACCCATACATACACATTCATATACATATACACACATGCACAAGCACACATTAGCAGCAGCTTTACACTTTGCTCCTCCCTGTTGATTCCAAACAGAACAAAATCAAACAAATAATTTCACTTTAATAAATTGATTACAATGGGTGGCTTCTCGGTTAAAAACCAACAACAAAATTAAACAATAGTGTAAAAGTAATATCTAACAAGAAGATGATACTGTAGATAAATATAGGAATGCACAAAAATGTGCAAAATTATTGAACATTTCTACAGCAAGGTATTACATGTAACAGTTCTAGAGCTCAAACTAAAAACCTTACAATTCTGAAAGAAAAAGAAGAGTACGCAATTTTTTTTTGTAAATTCATTTCATTGAATGATAATTTCTTGTTAAAAAAAAAGAAATAAAAGTTTACACAGTTTAAAAATGAAGCACAGGTCAGCAGTATCTTTACAACACTAAAAAAAAATAAAAATAAAACTATATCAAGAACTTTCTCGTTAAACGTTCTCCCTCTTGTGTTATCATGGATCATTATGATGGGAGGGGATGAAGTTGAAGCAAAAAAGTCCATTTTTGATTTAGGAATCCCAGAAACTGACTCTCAATTCTAAGCGCTGACATTTCGCCTGAACTATAAGACGACTCACCATTTATCTGTGGAACCTGTTTGCAATCCCATTCCCAAATAAGATGATTTCCTCTCCCTTAATTTCAAACAGTTATATCCTTTAGATATCTGAAATCGATCAGATGCCCCATGAGTCAGGATTCTTGTATTGTGTTTCAGATTATTATTATTATTATTATTAAATTGTGAATTCTTGGTCCATTGGGAATAGTCTTTCTTTTTTTAACATTCCTACTAATTGGTCTTTAGCTAGGATTAGGAAGTACTTCTCAAGCACGCTGTATGGCTCAGAAGAGGCTCTCTGGATCTTAAAGGGCCTGCAGTAAAAATCCAGGATGGTTCAGGGTTTTTACGTTGCATAGTGATCAAAGCTGCCCAGGTACTCTAGTGCAGCTCGATAGCAGAACTGATATTGATCCTGGAAAAAAGAGAGAGGAAAAAGTCCATAAGGAAAATGGTTTCTAGAAATGCTGCTTGCTTGTATGTTAATACGTGTTAGGCCATGTGATGTTATAACATGCAGAGGACCTATGAATTTCACATTCTTTAGTGATCATCATACGATTTGTTTTGGTACAAAGAAAACTTTGATGATAAAAATGAAACAAAAAAGTGCAGGTAAAGTGGGGCTGAGGGGACTTGTCACTGTGTGAGATGCAATGGCATGGCACTGCAACACTGGCAAAGCAATAGCCCCCTCTCCCTCCAAGTTATCTATGATCCCGGTTTGTGCCAAATTATAACCGCTCTGATATACCCATGAAGCGTGGTGCATCAAAGTTTAACAAACATAAACACAGACATAGACATAGAGTGGCACAGGAATGAAATCTAGTGGTAGTGCTGCTGGAAGCTGCAGTGTGATCGCCATACATGCTGTAAATATTCATTCCAAGCAAGACTTCAATCCTAGGTACACTGAACCTAAACATAAACCTAAACCTAACCCAGGAACATTTGAATCAACTGTGGAGACCAAGACTAGCAGCAGACAATGGACACATACACTGCTATTGTACGTACTGGAAAAGAGCTGAAGGAACTTTCATTTTCTATTACTTAGTTTGTTTTTAGAAATCAAAGGGACGGAAGCCAGATACTTTTCATTTTGTTCAAACCATGAATTTATTTTTCTACCAGTAAGATTATAAAGCAAAATTAATGAAGTTTACTTTTCAACCTTCTCCCAGTGGGTTACTGAGTCAAGTGTTACGAGACTTTTTTATATAACTAATTTCATTCTGAAAAGTTTTCTGTAAGCTATTTTCCAAAACTGTAAACATTGTGACAACCATCTTGCTAGCTGGAAGATTTCTTACTGCATTAGGCTATGACAACTGACATCTTTCTGGTACACCCCTTTCAAGACCAGCAATATGATTTTGCATGTGCACTGAGTCATCACAATGGAAATTTTGAAATGGAATGGAAAATATTTGCTTCCAAAGATTCACTTGTTGCCGGTTCATATATTTCCCAATTATAGCAGCAACAAAGAAAGAAACTTAACATGAATGACAAATCAGGGGTCATTCCTCATAATGTACAGCTGCTTGCCTTATAGTGCCTCACAAAAGCCTTCAGACTCTTGCATATTTTTCCACATTCTGCTGTCTAAAATTACACTTCAAAATGCATTAAAGTAGGAGTTTATTTCACCGATCTATACAACATAATCTACGCTGTCAACGTGAAAGAACAATTAGAATATTGAAAAACTAATTAAAAATAAGAAACAAAATGTCTTGAATGCAGAAGTTTTCCGACCCTTTAATCAGTCTATGGTAGAACCCTCTTCTGTGCAATGACAGCCAAGAGTTGTTTAGAATGAGTCTACTTTGCACAGAGGGCTGGTATAGTTTTTGCTGATTGTTTTTTTTTTTTTTTTGCAGAATGGCTCAAATCTCTTACATGTTGATTGGGGATTGTTTGTGAGCTACGGTCCTCAAATCTTGCCACAGATTTTCTGTTATTTATTTATTTAATTAGATTTATATATCGAACTTATAAAATCAGCGCGGTTTATTCGTTTGGATTCAAGTTTGGGCTTGAAGAGGGCCACACATGGATATTCACTTTCTCCTTGTTGTTTTTGCTTTATGCTTAGGATCACTGCCCTGCTAAAAGGTGAATGCTCTCCCCAGTCTCAGGTTACATGTTTTCCTTCAGGATTTAACAGTAATTTATCCATTTTTCCTTCAGTCTTCATAAACCTCTGTTCTTACCACTGCAAATCATCCGCAGAGCGACCAAAAACTCCAGTGTGGTCTCATCAGATCAAAAAACCTTCTCCCACAAGCATACAATGTCCCTTAAGTGTTTCTTTGGAAATGGTACTGTATGTGATACATCAAAAGGCTTGTACTGTATGTAATACTGTACATCAAAAGGCCTTACGGGCCATATTTATGGAGCAATCCTGAAAATTGTTGATCAGCCAACATGTTCCCCATTCTTAGCCAAAGGCCCATGTAGTTCTTTTAAATTAATATTAGGTCTCACTGTGACCTTCCTAAGTAGCTCCCTTAACCCGCCACTACTGAGTTTGAAGGGATGGCTGATCAAGGCAGAGTATTAGTGGTGCCAAACTGTTTTCACGTTACAATGAAGGACCTGACATTGCCCATTAGATATTCAAACAAATTCAAATTGTCTTATAACCTTCCTTTTGAATAACATTATTCTTACAACAGAAACTGATTCTTCCTTCATGGGAATTTTAATCAGCTTAACTACAGTAATTGGACACAGATGGGCTCTACTTAACATACTATGGGCCTTGTTAATGCAATTTTTAGGACCAGAGCTAATTTGGGTTTGCTATGACAATGCATGTAAAGACTTATTCAAGCAAGCTATTTTGGTGTCTTTCTCATAATTATTTTTTGTTCTGGAGGGTAATTTTATTTATCAGGGTTCTTGTATCACTTTTAGTCAAAGCAGTTTACACTGCAACTTAAACCTGACAATGCACATTAAACAGGGACATTGACAACTTGAATTGTTCTGAGGCAATGGAGGATTAAGTGACTTGTCCAAGGCCACAAGGGGTGCTAGTGGGAATTGAACCCTGGTCTCTTGGTTCTCAAGCCAGTGCTCTAACCACTAGGACACTCCCCCATGGGGCATGCTTACTAAGCTGTGCTACTATCAGGACACGCTAACAGCACAGGGAAATGCAGATAGTGCACTATTTGCAGAAACGCCATTAACTGCTAGAGTGGGTGGGATAAAGTCAGAGTGGGCGTGACTGCAACGCGCTATTACTGCAGGTGTCAACAGCATGCAGTAACCGTCAAATTTGCAGACAGCATGGGTGCAGATAACACGACCTCAATGGACAGCCTTATGTGCATCTATGGTGCTGCTGGGTAAAACTCCCTGCATTTTTGATGCACTATCTGCTGGGGAGATGCTGCACATACCCCAATAGATAGTGCCATGTTAGCTGCAAAAGCCATGTTCTATCTGCACAGAAGTGCCATTGTTCGCTGCAAAAACCTAATGTGGTTTAGCAAAACACATCCCTAAGACACCCAAAATGCATCTATTTTAGGCCTATTTTAAAAAGAAAAATAGGTGCCTATTTGTCTTTATAAACTACTAGTGTAAATGGCTGAAACCATGCTTTAAGTTAAGGCGTGGATAATTACACAAGCCCTAAAGCTGGTGTACATACTCATGCCTAGATTTTTCAAGAACGTGTGTAAATTATAAAATGTTATAGTCTACGTATGAACTTGGGCACTCTGCCCATACTTCTCTCATGCATGCCCACAGTGAAAATACATACCAGGCAAAGATGGTGCATAATTTTACACTAGTTGTTGTTATATAAATGCCAACATGTATAAGCATAATTGCCACTTAAATCTAGGCAGCTCTTTCTAAAATTTACCCCTGAAAGTGTAGGTTACGTTGTGCTGATAGGTGAAACAAACTCCTCCTTCAATGCATTTTGAATTCTATTTTATAGACAGCAATATGGTATCAAGGGCCACTTTGAATCATGGACACCCCACTATTCTTTATTGTATTTGTTTTTCCTACTTTTAAACTTAAGTGCCATGGCACACACCATATTCTATTCATATTCCTGTCTGCACTAACCTATTTAGAAACCTCCTTGCTATTGATCCTTTAGCTCTTTCCTCCATTATTTCCTCATCGCTTTCATCCACTCTGCTTTCTAAATCTATTGATGAGGCTGTGACCTCTTATAACACTGCACTCTCCTCTACCCTTGATGCTTTTGCCCCCCTCATCCCACATCCTGTTAGGCGTTCTTCTCCCAAGCCCTGGCTCTCCCCCACTGCCCATTATCTGTGCTCTTGTGCCCGCTCTGCTGAGCGTGCCTGGCTCAAATCCCGTTCTTATCCTGACTTTCTCCACTTTAAATTCATGCTCTTCTCCTTCCAATCAGCCATTGCACTTTTCAAACAAATCTACTTCATCCATCTGACTAACTCTCTCTCCTCTAATCCTCGTCGTCTCTTTAGCACACTCAATTCTCTCCTTAGTGTGCCTCCACCCCTGATTCCTCCCTCCCTTCCTGCCCAAACCTTGGCTGACTACTTCCAAGACAAAATCCACACGATCACTCTCCAGTTCCCCTCCTCCCCCCTATTTCCCAATTCTGCCCCCCCCCCCTACTTCTGCTTCCCTTTCTTCCTTCCCTATGGTCTCTGATGAGGAAATGTCACTCCTTCTCTCTTCCTCCAAACTTACTACCTGCTCTTCTGATTCCTTCCCCACTCATCTCCTTAACTCCATCTTTTCAACTATTATCCCTTCTATTTCTCATATTCTTAACCTCTCTCTCTCCACTGCAACCTTCCCTTTTGATTTCAAGCACGCTGTGGTTACACCCTTCCTCAAAAAACCCTCACTTGATCCCACCTGTCATTCTATCAACCCATCTCTCTCCTTCCTTTTATCTCTAAACTACTTGAGTGTGCAGTCTACCACCGTTGTCTTGATTTCCTCTCCTCTCATGCCCTCTTGGATCCTTTACAATCCGGCTTCCGTCCTCTACACTCCACTGAAACAGCTCTTATTAAGGTCTCTAATGATTTGTTCCTGGCTAAGTCCAAAGGCTTCTATACTCTGTCCTCATTCTTCTCGATCTATCTGCTGCCTTTGACACTGTTGACCATAACCTTCTTCTTATCACCCTGTCCTCACTTGGTTTCAAAGACTCTGTACTATCTTAGTTCTCCTCCTATCTCTCCCATCGCTCTTTCAGTGTGTGCTTCGGTGGCTCCTCCTCTTCTTCAACCCCACTACCTGTAGGTGTTCCTCAGGGTTCCATCTTAGGTCCGCTCCTCTTTTCTCTCTATACCCAATTCTTTGGTACCTTTATCTCTTCCCATGGCTTTCACTATCATCTCTATGCCGACAACTTTCAAATCTATCTTTCTGCACCTGTTATCTCTCCTGAAATCCAGTCTAAGATCTCACTCTGCCTCTCTGACATTGCTACCTGGATGTCCCACCGCCGCTTAAAACTGAACATGGCCAAAACTGAACTCCTTATCTTTCCCCGTATGCCTCTCCTCCTCTTTCCCCTTTCTCTCTCTCTGTGGATAACTCTGTAATCCTCCCTGTCTCTTCAGCATGTAACCTTGGTGTTATTTTTTATTCCTCTCTTTCTTTCTCTCCACATATCTATCTCATTGCTAAAACATGCCATTTCTTCCTATACAATATCTGCAAAATTCGCCCTTTCCTCTCTGTTGATACCACTAAGATGATTGTCCACTCCTTAATCACCTCCCATCTTGATTATTGTAACCTTCTCCTTGCCGGCCTCCCTGCGAGCCACATCTTTCCTCTTCAAGTCAATTCAACACTCCACTGTTCGACTTATTTTCCGCCAGTCTCGCTTTTCCCACATCACTCCTCTCCTCATCTCGCTTCATTGGCTTCCCATCCGTCTCCGTATCCTATTTAAACTTCTCCTCCTAACCTATAAATGTATTCACTCTTCTGCCCCCCAGTACCTTTCGTCTCTTATCTCTCCTTACACCCCCTCTTGGTTACTTCGTTCTTCTAATAGTCTTTGTTTATCTGTGCCCGTTACTCGTACTGCAAATTCCAGACTTCGCTCCTTCCAACTGCAGCACCCTTTGCTTGGAATAGTCTTCCTATCTCTGTGCGCCAGGCGTCCTCCCTGCCCATTTTCAAGTCCAGACTCAAATCCCACTACTGCTTTTTGTTCCTGTCTTGCCCTATCTTGATCTCTCCATCAACTTTTGTTTACTTTGTCCTATAAATTTTGTTATTTGTATTTTGTAACTTATTTTGTATTCTGTCTTATTAGATTGTGAGCCCTGATGAGCAGGGACGGTCTCTCTTTTATGTTTGTACCGCACTTCGTATGTTGCAGCGCTATATAAGTATATAATAATAATAATGATAATAATATGCTAGTGGTTCTTAACCCAGTTTATGGTGTCAGTTGGATTTCCAGGATATTCTCAATAAATATGTCTGAGATGGCTCTCCAGTCATTACCTTCATTCTATGCAAATTTATTCCATGCATACTTGCATACTTATCGTGGATAACCTGAAAACCTGACTGGCTGGCTGGGGGGGGGGGGGGGGGTAGTTCAAGGCAAGTTACATTCAGGTACAGAAGGCTTACAATCTAAGGTGTACCTGAAGCAACGGAGATGGAAGTGACCTGTCCATGGTTACAAGAAGTGTCAGTGGGAGAAGCAGGTTTTCATTCTACTGACCTAACCACTCAGCTACTTCTCCACTATTAGCACAGAGAAATATACTAAGACTATATTCTCTGATGTACTGTATTCAATTGAATGAAGTTACAGTTAAATCTAGACCATTGTTATCTTTGAGTTTTCTGGGTCATGCCAATCTTAGTAAGTGGAACTAATATTTCAGACATCGATGGTTGAATTGTTGGTTCCATTTACTAAGACACAGTGCAAGCCGGAAAACTGCAACGATGATGATACTAGTCACAGAAGCCTAAGAGAACACAAGCCATTGTTCTCAGATATAGTGATGGATTTTGGCAAACAGTACCCTTAAGCACACGTCTTCCCCTCATGACCTCTACTCCTCCAATGCAACCCTCTGAGAAAAAGTGAGTGCAGGGACTAAGTCTGTGCTCACAGATCCCATCCTCTACATGAAATCCCAAGGTGATGAGAGGATTATGAGTATCGCCAGAATGGAGGTTGGGGAGGAGGACAGGCTGTAACAGGAAGAACAGTCTCAGAGGTTCAAGACAGGATTGGTGGTCTGCAGGGAAAAGGAAATCTGTCACCTCCCAAAATTTTGCTATTGTTGGCAAATACCAAATAGGCGATTGCATAAACACTGACCTGCTCGGAGAAGACAATGACTTTTCAGAGATTACTGTTTTAAAATCTCAATCAAGTTAATTTAGCATATTCAGTCAAATAGTGCTAAACTTTTAAGAGCACATGAATATCTAAGTAATGTATTTTCAACTCCTTCATTGCCAATGAATATAGAAATGATGCTGCACTCACCTCTGTCTGTACCATGGCTGGACGTTGCGTCCTCAACATTTTGACAGTCTGGAAAATATCTACCACACCCTCATATCTCATTCTTTCCAACACAATGCTCAAGGTTATGAATACACCAGTCCGTCCAACACCCGCACTGTTGCAAAAGAAAAGGAATAGTACTTGACTGATTGCTAAGCAAGCTGTTCAATACATTATCTGCTTAAGAGTGCCATCCTTGCAATTTCCTAGTTTAGGAAAAGAGAGTTTAGTGTTTCCATTTTTTCAGAGGCTTACAAGTATGGTCCACAATTTTATGTGGTAGCTCAGGGGTACATTATGTAATAAGAGAAAATTTTGTAGAAACAATTTTGAAATTCTGTTGCAATCCCTGAGTATATTTGTATAACTGCATTAGTTTGCATGTTAACTATTATGCTTTTTTTTTTTTGCATAAGAAAATGGTATTTTGCCAACCTAGCTTTGTGCCTGAATACATAAGAACTGCAATACTGGGTCAGACCAAAGGTCCATCAAGCCCAGTGTCCTGTGTCCAACAGTGGCCAGTCCAGGGCACCAGTACTAGGCAGATCCCAGAAGGTAGACAGATTTCATGCTGCTTATCCCTAGGGATATGTAGTGGCTTTCCCCAACTTTATCGTAATAATGATTTATGGTCTTTTACTCCTGAAACTGGCCCAAACCTTTTTTAAACACAGGTACACCAACTGCTTTTAACACATGTTCTGGCAACAAATTGTAGGCCTTAATTATGCATTAGATTCTCTTGAATAATACATCTAATAAGAAAACAGAATGTTTGAAGATTGAGGTAAATCAAAAACTCACTGAACTTAAGGAATGTGACAATAATTTTGAAAGGGTTCAGAAAGATTATGAAAAACAATATGCAATTGTTTAAAAAAAGAAGTTAAAGATAAAAAGGTAGACAAATTCAGAAGAGATGAGGAAGATTATAGAGTACGGTATGTTTATCCCTGGTGTAAGAAGGTAAAAGGAGATCGAATATGGATCAAATGGAGATCCACGATTTTTGATAGGAAGGATAGTCATATAGAGGAATGTGATAAAAAACAAGTGTGAACAAAAAAAGAAACAAAGCAGGAGTGAGTCAGCAGAATTTGTAGATGTTTCGGCATCATTATTTTCTACGCAGAAAGAGAAATCCATGCGTCAGAAGGAAGAAGAATTTTTCGGCATGGACAAGTTATGGAAGGATGGGGGCCAAGATTTTTCAAAACAACGGCCCCCGACTCCTCAATTTTGGACAGGACAGAGTACACGATCAGGATAGCATACACGATCAGTACCATCCATACTACCAACACAATCAATACAGAGGCCGAGGTAGCCGGAGAGGTCAATGGAGATAGGACAGATCCAGCAAGAGAAGATACTGATGTCTGGTTTAGACAATGTCATTAATATTTCAAATTATTATTTTACAAATGATGAACAATCAGTATTAAATAAGGGCTTATCATTTGTTCCCACCAGTAAGTGTGATGCTTTTGAAACTCATATAGATTTGTACAAATGTTTTCAAAAAATCAGAATAAGACAATTTTTTGCCACTAGTGTAGATACGTGTAGTGATCAGTCTATTATTAAGAGAAAGTCGGTCTGGATCCCACCATCACAGACTGATCCTCTCATTGAAAGTGTTTTAAAGGTGGTTTGATGTTTTATCCCTGTCATCTATAGTTTACACTTCTGCTTCATTCCTCTTTTTTCATATGAACTTTGTAAACGGGGGCGCTGGGTGAGAATATCCACAGTCTTGGCAAAGGCAAATACTATTTTGACTTGCAAAGGATTGTGGGGAATGTAGTCCATTCATACCAGAATCAGCCGTTCACAAAATAATGAGTTGTGTTGCTCGAGTGTAAGCAAATAAAATATATTTTATTTATGGGGTTATTTCTCCCACACAGATTTACTTGGTAGCACAAAAGGATACTTGCTTTCAGTATTGTACTTAGGAAAAACAAATCATGATCAGCAACTGAACTTCTTAAGCAATCAATCAAACAATAAAGACCTTGATGGGAACAGAAAGGTCTTTCTGAGGGCTCCTGCTAATACCTTTTAGCAGTGCTCCAAAAGCAAAACAAAACCCAAAAAAGTAATCAAAAACTGTTCTTTTTCAAGGATAACTTTCTTGTATTTTTCACATACACACAGAAGTTTCCTTTCAGAGCTCACGTGCAATTATGCAAGGCTTAATTGCCAACAATTAACCAGTTGTAAACCTCTTGGCTGGTTTACTTTCTATACGTGGCTCAAATCCTACCCTAAAGCTTTCTTGTAAACTTTTCTGGGTAGATAAAAGAACAAGTTATATTTCTTTTTGATGGTTGTTGTATTTGTGAAAGTATTTTACCACAGCAGCCTAGACAGAGAGCAATCCATGTAATCACACTGATCATTTAAAATATCTCCTTCTTCTTCAACTATCATAGAATCAATATCATGGTCTGGCTCAGGGGAATTCCTTAATGGAGCACTCTCAGGACAATACTTGTTTCCCTGCTGTCTTCCAAGTGAAGAGCTAGGGCATAGATCAGTGTTCATACCTGAGCTTCCTTTGTTGTTAGGTTTCCTCTCCAGATATCCTGGCCAGTAAGAAATCCAGCTTTTATGTCCAGCCTTCCAATCCAGATCCCTGGACACTGGGTCTCTCTTCACATACCTTCTTGCACTGTCTTAGGGCCCCTTCCAAATGCAGCCGTCTCCTTTACAGGTGCCGTCCGGGGATTCCTGGCTTTGTAACCCCACTCTTCTGGCTTCCTCCAATCCAATGGAGTATGCTTGCCTCTGGAATGACTCCCAACACACGTACTGCTATGAGCTCCTTCTTTAGACCTCCAAGATGTTTTTATCTTCTTTCTTCCACGTTGTGGCTGCTGCTGCTTCTTGCTCTCTCTGTCCTTGAGCTCTGGATTCCTCCTCTCCTTGGTCTGATTCTGTGTAGAATCTGTTTTACTTTTAACTTGTTTAGAGGGATACTCTACCCTAGCACAGCTCAGCTGTGCTGAATCAAGCCCTGCCCTTGGAGATGAGTGATTGGGGATTACCTCATAGCTCTCCTGATTGAACACACGTTTCCCCACTTCAGCTCTTCTAGTGGCTGTATGAAACCTGGTGCATTCTGGGACTGGTAGTCTTTTATGAAAACATTCAGTTTTATTATTTCTACCAGCAAAGACAGGTTGCTTGTTCAGAGCCAATTCACCTCTATTATAGCTCCTTCCTGAACTATGATAAGCTTCCTTATCACAACCTCCCCATATTACTCCTTCATGAGGTGTGCTAATGATTTCATCATCTAATTATGATGTTTTCCCTCTCCCTTTAGTTTAATGTGATACCACAGGAGAACGTTTATTAGAAGGAGATCTACCTGACAGTTTGTGTAATGCTTTTTTCATTTTTTTGCATATGTCTCATCCCTTACTTTCAAGTATGCACACACTGTTGTATTTGTACTGCTTTTATGCATTTTGTCTGTTTATGCTAAGGAGTTCTATTATTTTTTTTTATTTATGTATTTATATAGAGATGTTTTTTGCTTTTATATGTTTTTATGGTTGTTCTGGGTAACCTCCTTTTTACATATGATTTTGTTTTTTAATATGTTTTTATTTATGATTTATTTCATGTAGTTTGATCACGCCGAGAAAACCCCTGAAGAAGGCATAGCCAAAACATGGCCTGTGTTGGGTTTTCGGCTGATGATTCTCGCCTATACTCCTGGTGTATAATTCCTCTAATAAAGAAATATTTCTTACCACACACAGACTGGTTTCCTAAAATTTCTGTTGCTGCCTCACTCCTTCACCACAATTGGCTTTCTGCATGTAGGTTGAGCCATGCCTGACCTTTTTGGCTCAGTAACGGTGAGTGACAACGAGTGATGGCTGGGGGGTTGGGGGGCAATGAAAGAGATCCTGGTTGATAGCTGGGGGCCCATGAAAGTGACAGACACTGGGTAATGGTGGGGAGGAGGACTGTGACTGTGAATGAAAGCTAGTGAAGGGGCTATGAGAGATTTTTTTGTTTTTCTGCTTCACGTGTTACCAGGCCATGGTGATATGTAAAGCTTAAAAGGAACGTTACCTCTGTTGAAGCTGACAATGCACTCATTGGGGTTGATGGAAAGAGGAGGAGGCAGAGAAGGGTCACTGCCTTCTGTTGGCAGTGTAATGGCATCTTAAGGGCCTGACTTATTAAGCTTTCTTTTCCCATAGAAAATGGGAAAACAGGAAATCATGCCTTAAAAAAGGAGCCATGATACTACTACTACTACTACTATCTTTTTGGAGGAGAGGGGGCACTGTGACCAAAGTCTTTGCGGCCAGCTCCTAAATGTTTAATCTGGCTCCTAGATTCCAAGAAAATTTGTCAAGGCCTGGTCTATCATGTCTCCATGTAATTTCTGTTGTTCTTTTAGTTATTTTTGGAATGACGAAAGAAGTGAAAAGTAGATTTCTGGAATGGGAGAAGACAGAGAGGAAGAATGGAGAAAGGGAAGGGAAGGAGGGCTGGCAATAAGTAGGAATAATGGTTGGAGTTGGAGGAAAGAGGAGGATAGACTAAGAAGGGAAAGGAGAAAGGAAAAGGATTAGGGATAAGGAGGGAAAGATGGAAGGATGAGGAAAGCAGAAAATCAGAAACACGGAATTGGGAAAGGAGAAAAAGAAATTTGGGAGGTTCTGAGATCTTCAGAGACTATAAAAGGGGAGGTGTCCCCCTCTAGCACCAGCCCTGCTCCCACCTTACATTTCCACTCCCCGTCTATCCCATTCCTCACCCTGGTCCTCACTGTCTTTCTCTTACCCCATGCCTCTCTGGATCCTCTCTTTCTTCCCCCTTTCTCTGCCCATCACTAGGACTCTGCAGTCCCCTTATCAGGTGTCCTCTCATCATACGCAGTGCACTTCCCCTTCATGCTCCTATTCCCCAGCTTCTTTTTCACACCCTACTACATTTGAAAGCTTCACTTTTCAATGCATCCTAGTCCCTCTCTTACCTACCCAGCACCATCCTTCAGACTTCTTTATCTCATGAGTCCCGTTCTCCTGTGATGATGAAGCCAACAAGAAGAAGTGGTGACTGGTAGTGCCTCAAGGTGCATCCTCCTTTTCTGCCACCCAAAGTCCAAATGCTGCTTTGAGCCATGTGGTTCTCATTCAGTAGAGAAGTGAGTCTTTCCTGAGGTACTGTTGAACACTTTCTCCTCTTCCTCCTAGTCATGTCAGGAGGGGGCGGGGAAGGAGAATCACTGCTGAAAGGATGGAGGGGATTTTGGAACCTTTCCCAAGGCTATGGAATCACAGAAGACTGTGCCCTTTATCTTTATCTTTATTCACACATTTTATATACCTTTCATAGTGACCACAAAACGGTTTACAATGCCAAAAAAATATTAAGAAGAGAAGCAGGGCCAGAAAAGAAAGGAACTACAGTCATTGATAGGACAGGAAAGAAACATTCATTCATAGCAGAAAAGAGAAAGTTAGAGTAAGAGAGGGAAACTAGGAGGAGGAGGAAGATAGGTCAAAAACAGGTGTGTTTTAAGAAGAGATTTAAACCTAGGGAGGGAGGGTTCAAGGCGAAGAGGGGAAGATCTAATTTTATCAAAGCTTTCTCTGCCTATAGGGTTTTTAACAAACAGAAAAGACCTTTTATAAAAGTGTCCTGCAATATATGCATATTTAAGCATGTACAATCAAAGACACAGTTTGGGTAGTGCTGCAATGCAGTTGTGTACAGGTGTAGAGTGCACAAACACACACATTTCTATCTGCTTCAGAGCCATTCTGTGATATTGTAGTTGGATCTGGAAGTCTGGGCACCTTTTTGAGTTTCTCATACGGGCATCCTGTTACGAGAAACTTAGGCACATAATGTGTGCATCTCCGTTTCTAGAATGATTCAGATGATTTTTAAATGCTCCTCTGTTTCCTGAGCAGATATGAACAATGCAACAACAGCTTCTAATACAATATTTTCATCAAAAATAACTTTACTGTCTACAAAAACCTGAAGTGTCAGATCCATAACAGTAACCAGAATGTGCAAAGGAGACTCAATTGTAAGACACTTTTCTTAATTAATTAAAAAAACTATTAGGCTATGATTGTGGATTCTCTCATTTCATGGGTTAATGAACTTCAAGTTTTAGGAGTGATTATTAAAAATGAAGGGATAGGATTAAAGCAAATTTCAAATGCGGTTAGATCTCTTTATTATATGTATATGAGGCAGATAGTTAATTGTTTGTTATAGGATGGAGTCGGATTCATGGGTACTTCACTTTTATGGTAGTGGAATTTGAGGTTATCCTTGGCTACGATCATCACTCCACATCCTCTACATTGTGATCATGGGCATTGGTAGATGGTATATCCATCAGGAGTAAGCTGATTTAATAACACATTGTCCATCTTGGTGATCCACATTTTGGTTATGCATAGTATATCTGTGTTATGGGATTCTAAGAGGTCTCTTATGATCTGTATTTTGTTCTGAATTGAGCAGACGTTTATGAGTGTGCAGTTGAGTATGTTTGTGTGGGGGGAATTGAGTGAGGTGCTATTAGTTTGAGTGAGGAAGCTCTTTATGTGAATTAATCATCTGAGTATTCTGTAGGAGTTGTGTGAGCGTGGCATTTACATTGATATATTGGGGGAGGGTGTTGAGCTATGGTTAGGAGGTGATGTTTGGTTGAAGGTTGAGTGCTTTGGTGAGAAGTAGGAGTGCTAGCAGGGTGTAGAGCAGGGAGTATAATGTTAGCATTGTTAGCAGTGGGTTAGTCAGTAGCAAGAGTTTGCAGTGCCTGATAGGAGCTCCAGGGCCGGGGGCCCTATTGTGGTGTCAGTGGAGTTACCTTCTGTTGTTGATGTGGCTGGGACTGCTTGATTTGCGAGGGAATCTGCCAAGAGTGGGTTTGGCCGGTTGTAGTTTGAAGCAGGGGTGGGTGCCGGTGGAGATCGTCCCCGCCTAAGGGCCATGCCAGAGGGTCCTCAGGAGCGGGCCAGCCAGGCGTTAAATCAATAAATTACAAATGTTATTTATTTAGCAGGTGTTTTACACTGCTTTATCATTTCAGTCAAAGCAGTTTGCATTGTAACTTAAACTTGGTAATGTACATTAAACAGGGACATTGATAACTTGGATTTTTCTGAGGTAATGGAGGGTTAAATGATTTGCCCAAGGCCACAGTGAGTACTAACAGGAATCAAACGCTGGTCTCTTGACTTCCAAGCCAGTACTCTAACCATTAGGCTACTCCTCCACTCCAAAGTTAGCACTTCAATGTTTTTATGACAATTATTTCACATAATGACAACTGCTATGTACCAAATAAGTTATGCATGGCTACATATGGCATGTTTTTTTAATAAGTGGTCTCACATATTTGATCACATAAAATTCCAACCACCAGAAAAATATGCGCGCAAGGATGGAGTTTAGGGGGTCATAGCTAGAGTGCAGAAGCACATGTGCAGATTATATTTTTTAAAAAGCATTTGTTTTGATACATTTATTTCCATCCAATCCTAAATCCTTGGTGGGTTGCAATCCACATACTACGATTCACTCAAAATAATGTAGGGGAAGGAATTTCCACCAGCTCATAATTTCTGCCACTGAGGCTAGCATTTTGTAGAAACACATAGGCACCTACTTGTTTTTATAAAATAGGCTTAAACTAGACACCTTAATAACCTGTTATCCTCATGATGTGCAGATATGGATTAAACCTCATTTTCATGAAGATCTAACACAGTTTAGCTTTTCAGGATGCCAGGAGAAGAACTCGCACATACTACTAGGTAAAAGCGCACTTCTACAAAAACACACTTGACAGCACTTCAGAGTGGGCACGGCCTCTTTCCTCATTCTTTTGAATCAACTATTCAGTACCTCTTTGCACCAGTAAGCAAATAAAATCAATTCACACTGTTGTGCTCTCAAGAAGCATACGAAAAGCATTTGGAGGATTAGGTAATGAGGAAAGCACTGAATACTATGAAAAATCTCCATAGTTTCAGATCCTAATTAAACGGTCAGGGAAATGCTTGAGTAAAGGCTGCAGAAAATGGATGGATTCAGTTCCTTTTTCACAGGAACTGACAAGCATACTAAAATCGTGTGGGATCTTCATGGAAGAAGGTTTAGTATTCTAGAGTGACATGAAAACAAAAGTGTAATTCACAGTGTTTCCTACAGGCTTTATTTTACTTTTTTTCTAAAGACTGCCTATTTTATTTCCACCTTGATGAAACCAGACTAGACTCTGGTTAGCAGATTACAGAATGCTTTCTCTGAGGGTTGGGTTTCAGGAACTCATTTTTGTACTATGCTCAATCTAGTTCTCAGTTAATAGAGTTAATGATGTCAGAAAGGCCGCACACATTCATGTCAAGAAAATCCCATGGCAGAAAAAAAGACAAGAGAAAAGCAACTGAATATAGATGCTGTGAGAACCTAAACAGTGGGCCAGCGGGGTCGCCGGAAGAAGTTAAATGCTACCTGCAACATTTTTAACATTCTGTAAATTCAGTGCTGCGATGTGTACACACAATTGAGTTGCCGTTGGAAAGGGTAAAGCCACTGTGATTTTAAGAAAAACCTATCATATGGTCTTAAAATGAACAAACATAAATTATGTCCAATGCATTTTACAGTGTCCATTGTAAAAATGGGCACCGCAAATATGCATTCAGGGTTCTCAGTCACATGGAGAAAGTATGGCAAGAAAATCTACAGTACTACTTTTTAATTTTCAAAAGGGAAACTATAATAGAATGAGGAAAATAGTTAAGAAAAAACTAAAAGGAGCTGCTGCAAAGGTTAAAGACTTACATCAAGCTTAGGTGTTGTTTAAAAATACAATCTTGGAAACCCAGACCACATGTATTCCACATTGTAAGAAAGTTGGAAGGAAGGTCAAAAAACTGCTAACATGGTTTAAAAGTAAGGTCAGAGAGGAAATGGAAAAAAGAGCCAAGTGACGAAAACGGGAAGAACTATAAGCACTGGCAAGTTAGATGCCAGGCATTGATAAGACAGGCAAAGAGAAAAGAAATCTTGCTGTGGAAGCAAAAACGCACAATAAAAACCTTTTCAAGTACATTCATAGCAAAAAACTTGTGAGAGTTAGTTGGACCATTAAATGATAGAGGGGTTAAAGGGGAGCTAAGGGAGGACAAGGTCATAGCGGAGAGATTGAATTAATTATTTGCTTCGGTCTTTACTGAAGAAGATGTAGGGAACTTACTCATGCTTGAAATTGTATTTAAAGGTGATGTACCAGCAGAACTGAAACAAATTTTGCCAAATTACGGAAGATGCATTTACAGCTACAAGGTATGATCAAAAAGTATCGAGACTTGTTATGTAGCTATATAACAATATGCTGCACCATGATGCTATTAAGCATGCAGTGAACTAGTTATGTGCTCTGCATGTGCAGAGTGTAGCATGGCTGCAGCACACCTATATTTTTTTTAATCACGTGATGTTTGGTGTCGTGTAAAAGCAGTTCGTCAGATTTACGATGCGTGAAAAAATTGAACAGTGAATTTGCATTAAATTCTGCCAGAAACGTGGATATTCGTGCAAAGAAACTTATGACAAATTACAGCAAGTGTATGGCGATGAATGCATGAGGTCATGCTCGAGTTTCCAAGAGGGCCGCCAAAGTGTTAACAGTGACGAACATTCTGGAAGGCCATCCACGAGCAGGAATGAAGACAAAGTTGGAGCAGTACATGCTGCAATATGCGCAAATCATCACTTGACTATGAGATATCAGGGAACTTGCTGAGGACATGGACATCAGTTTCCGGTTGGTACAGTCTATTCTTACTATTGACTTGGGGATGAGATACGTTTCTGCAATATTCGTGCTGAAACTCCTGTCCCTAACCAAAAATAAGATTGATTGACTGACTGTGGCCAGGGCGTTGTTGGAATGTGTTGAAAATGATTTAGATTTCATCAAAAATATCATTTCAGGAGATGAAACATGGGTTTATGGTTATGACACGGAAACTAAGACTCAGTCCTCTGATTGATTTCTTTGACTGGGTGACCAGGGAGTTGGACCAAGGGAGAGCCCTAGATGTGGTGTATTTAGATTTCAGTAAAGCCTTTGACACTGTTCCTCACAGGTGACTTATAAACAAACTGAGCACCCTAGGGAGGGACCCTAAAGTTACTGCTTGGGTTAGAAATTGGTTGGGTGGGAGGCGACAAAGAGTACAAGTTAATGGAGGTCACTCTAAGGAGACAGTGGTGTGCCACAGGGATCTGTCCTTGGTCCGATTCTTTTTAACATCTTTGTTAGTAATATAGTGGAAGGGCTGTCGGGTAAGGTTTGCCTCTTTGCGGATGATACCAAAATCTACAATAGACACCCAGGAAGGTGTAGATAACATGAGGAGGGATCTAGCTAAGCTTGAAGAATGGTCTAGAAGTTGGCAGCAATCCAAGGGAGCAATATAGTATAGGGGGTGAAGTACTTTTGTCCACTAAAGAAGAGCGGAACCTAGGCGTGGTTGTGTCTGATGATCTTAAAGTAGCTAAACAGGTAGAAAAGGTGACGGCAAAAGCTAAAAGGATGCTTGGATGCATACGGATAGGAATGGCTAGCAGAAAAAAGGAGGTGATAATGCCTCTGTATAAGTCTTTGGTGTGACCTCATTTGGAGTATAGTGTGCAATTCTGGAGACCGCACCTTCAAAAGGATGTGAAAAGGATGGAGTCGGTGCAGAGGGTGGCTACTAAAATGATTAGTGGTCTTGTGGTGAAGAGCGCCCTCCTGAGGAAATGGAGACTGAAGGAAATCCTGAAATGCAGCAGGATTTACACAGGATTTACAATCCTAAAAAGAAAAAAAAGCCCTCTTCCGGTCAGCTGAGAATGAAGACCAGCCCAGGGGAGGAGTTGAGCAGTGCTGATTGGGCACACCCAGGGGTTGGACGGAGTGTGTCTGAAAAAGAATTCCTTTATGAAGTGGGGAATGATGCTGCTAAACGGATGCAGAGGCAGAAACAGAGACAGAGGCAGAAACAGATTAAGGAGACCAAGCAGACCAAGGGGAAGCAGAAGCAGAAGAGCTGTGAGAAACAGGAAAGCCATGAGAAGTTGACCAGGAAGCAGTTTGGCTGCACGTCTGAGCCTGGTAGCAGCAGAGAACCTGCCAGGATCTTAACAGGTGCTTGGAAAGGAAGTCCTACGAGAAGTGGACGAAGCCCTGGTGTAGAGTCTTGGGAAAAGGCAGAGCCCTCGTGGATACAGTTTGGACCGGAGAGGCCCAGAAGCCCTCACAGCTACAAAGCTTTTGAGCTACCTAAAAGGAGAGGAGCCTGGCAGAAAGACAGCAATTTCTATAGGAACCTGGATAGAGAAGGTAAAGTCCCATCTCCTATATTTAAGGCTGTTTTAAAAGATCCCAATTGTTACCCTGAGTCATTCAAGCCAAGAGCTGAAGGGGGAAACATTATTGACTGGGAGAAAAACTCAGTGTTGGCTGACAACAGTTTGTCAGGAACTGAACAAGCTGAATTGCTCCTTCAGGACTTTAAAGAGTTCTTAGAATTAAAAGCAGGCAGACAGTCAAAGCTGAATGAGGACAATAACTCTGTGCAGTCAGAAGATTTTATGCAAGTGGAAAATGCCTTACCTTTGATAAACTCTGACGATAATAGCATGGACTGTTCAATATGCTGTAAGGAAATAGCAGTATAACAAAGCTTGTCTGTACCTTGTATGAAAAGAATACAACGTAGAAGTTTCTGCTGTCGTGCTCTGAAAACCTAATTGTTTGCACCTGAGTTGGAGTTAGCACTGTGAATGGAACAGTGATTGCATGAGGCTGCAATATATGTAAGTCACCTCTTGAGGCAGAGCTGAGTTAAGCTCCATAGAAAAAAAGCTAATCTCACTTTACGTTGTCTTATATCTCTGAGTTTCTTCTGTTACCATTTAAAGCACCATTTATGTTCATGTATCTGAATTTTGATGCACTGGAGGAATCTCCCCAACACGAATAAAATATTCTTGCAAAGCCTTACCGTCTCTGGCGCAACTACATTTATCAGTGAGAGAAAGGAGAACAAAACTACATCTCCCATAATTCCAAGGGAATAGTTTTAATCCATTCCTCACGGGACAATAGGCCACTCCTGTCCTTTAGCCCTAGGGCGGGGGCAGGAGCGTCGCAAGTGGCATAGTTGGCAGGATTCTACACATGCGCTAAAGGTGCCACGCGGAAGACCTACATGAAGGCAACTGCCCAGGAGGAGCCCGACTGCAGACTATCCAGAAGGGAAAAAGTCACAGCATCGGAGGGCTACTGGCTGCAACGTGGTTGAACTGCCTGAAGCAACACCTAAGCCAGGTAAAAAGTATCCACCCGGGAGAGGTCAGGATACAGGGCTAAGGGGTGATTGCTGGGCCGGGTTGAAAAAAAAAAAAAAAAAAAAGAGAAGTTTTTTTTTTGTGTGTGATACCGCACTTGGGTTTTTGTCTTTGTGTTTGTATTCACAGAGGTTCCAAGATGTCTCTTGATACCCAGGAAGTGTTTAAGTGGATGGCCACGCAGCTGGAGAGACAGAGAGACTTGACCTTAGAAACCCAAGAAAGAAATGCTGCTAGCCTTCAAGCTCAGCAGAAGCCATTATTGGACATGTTACAAGCATGGGTAGCCGAGCAGAAGAAACCATCGGAGACACCAACCGCTCCCCCAGGTTTTTCCGCAGCAGCTACACCTAGCTTAAACACAGGGACAATGTTCAGTTTTGGACAATTGAAAGATACCGATGATATAGATGATTACATTGAATGTTTTGAAAGAGTGGCACAGTTAAGTGCTTGGCCAAAAGCACATTGGGCCATTCGCTTTGCAGCGTCCCTTACAGGGGAGGCTATGGCCGCATATAGAAGCATGCCACCTGATCTCGCTGGAAATTATGAGGAAATTAAGAGAGTGGTCAGGGAGAGGCTTGGCCTTACTCCGCTAGTTTATCACAATCTCCTGCGAGCAGTAAAATTAAAACAAGATGAAACCCCAAAAGCATTATGTTATAGGATTTGTATGCTGATAAACAAATGGCTTGATCCAGGGGGTAAATCTAAAGAGTCCATCATAGACAGTCTCATTGTAGAACAGTATTTGAGTGCTGTACCCACTGAAATACGGACCTTCCTGGTTTTGCAGAGCTGTAAAACCCCGCAAGAGGCTATTGACCTCACGGAGCGCTTCTTGGAAGCCAAGTTAATGGCCCAGGAAGGCGGCAAGGCTCCTAAGGGGATAGCAACACACGAATCAGAAAGGAGGTGGAGGTTAAATAATGAGACAGGAAGAATGTGTATGCCAACCATGAAGGGTACAATTTTGCCTAGGAAATGTTTTAAATGTGGGCAAGAGGGTCATCTGCAGAAAAATTGCTATTTTAAGACTGCTTTAGTGGCAGTAAATGCACAGAAGGCCAGAGAAGGATTTCTCATTGAAGTAGAGGTGCAGGGAATTGCCACCACCACGTTACTTGACTCCGGCGCGGAGCAGACAATGCTGTCTAAGGCACTGTGGCAGCAAATCGAAGCATCGGGGGTAGCAATTCAGCCTGTGCACAATGTAAAAATCCGCTGTGTTCACGGAGGCACTTCATTATACCCCCGTGTACAACCTCCAGGTTGAAAGCGCTAGGAGCTATTAAGAAATTTCCCATAGCAGTAGTGCCCAAGCTACCGCACAATATAGTCCTGGGTAGGGACTGGCCGCAGTTCCAGAAGGGGGTGGAACAGGGCCTACTCCTAAAAGAACCAGAAGCTTCCTGAGAATCACCAGTAAAAGCTCTAACCCAGACCTCAGAGAAAAATATGATTCCTAGTCCCTTGTTTGCACAGATGAAGAAGCAAAAAGGAAAAACACGAGCCCTGAAAGAAGAAGTGAAAAAGCCAGTTTTCGTGCTTAAATATTGCAAGATGAGCCCAAATGCTCAGGCCCCTAAAAGAGCCTCAAGTAACTCTGCAGGTTATGACCTTTATAGTGCAGAGGATGTGGTGGTTCCTAGGCAAGGGAAAGCCTTAGTTGATATGGCTTTACAAATGGAGATGCCATTGGGTTGTTACGGCCGAATAGCCCCACGGTCGGGCCTTGCCATAAAACACTTTATTGATATAGGAGCCGGAGTTATAGACCCGGACTATAGGGGTTCTATAAAAATTCTCCTGTTTAATTTCGGCAAGGAGGACTTCAAAGTAATGGTTGGAGATCGAGTGGCTCAACTAATCTGTGAGCGCGTGGGCCTGCCTCCTCTGGAAGAAGTGTCCAGCCTGTCAACAATGGCCCGTGGAACAGGTGGTTTTGGGTCGACAGGAGGCAACACTCTCCAAGGCTTAGCGGCGATTCTGGAAGAGAAAAAAGAAGAAGATCTGGGACCACAACTTGCCGTGTGTAACAGTAACCCAGAGCCCAGAATCGATGAAGGCCTTTCCTGGACACAGAAGCAGGAATTTGCCCAGCTACTAACCAGATACAAGGATGTCCTCACACCAATGCTGGGTAAGACGGACTTGATCGCCCATGAGATCATAACGCCGCTTGGTGAAATAGTACGCCAACGCCCATATAGGTTGCCGGAGGCGAAGAAGGAGGAGGTCGTGCGGCAGGTACAAGAAATGTTACAGATGGGCGTTATTGAGGAGTCGCGGAGCCCATGGAACAGCCCAATTGTTCTGGTTCCCAAACCAGACGGTTCCATAAGGTTCTGTATCGACTTTAGAAAAGTTAATTTGATATCTCGCTTCGATACTTATCCGATGGCACGGATAGAAGAACTTCTTGATTGCCTAGGTCGTGCCAAATACCTCACTACATTGGACATGTCGAAAGGGTACTGGCAGGTCCCACTGACCAGGGATGCCAGACAGAAGACCGCATTCAGTACCCCAGTCGGCCTGTACCAGTTTAAAAGAATGCCTTTTGGCCTACACGGAGCTGCCGCCAAGTGTCAGCGCCTAATGGACCTGGTTTTGCGACCACATCAAACATACGCTGTAGCCTACATGGATGATGTGGTCATTCATAATGACAATTGGACACAACATCTTCCTAGAGTTGAAGCCGTTCTTATGGCACTACGGGATGCTGGCCTCACGTTAAACCCGGCCAAATGTCTATTTGGAGGCCGGGAAGTAAAGTATTTGGGCCACCTGGTGGGTAATGGGGTGGTGAAACCTCTTACTGATAAAATAGCCACTGTTCAAGCCTTCCCAAAACCAACTACTAAGAAGCAGTTAAGGAGCTTCCTTGGGTTAGTGGGGTACTACAGACGGTTTGTTCCAGGTTTTGCAGAGAAAAGCACCCCTTTAACTGAGATGTTGAAAAAGAACGCGCCTAATCAACTGAGATGGCGGGAGGATGCTGAAGGGGCATTCCAATTGCTGAAAGATAAGTTGTGTGCGGCACCCGTTCTGAGGAGTGTGGATTTCACCCAACCGTTTCTAGTGCAGATGGACGCATCGGAGACAGGCCTCGGCGCAGTGCTATCCCAGCGGCACGATGGTACGGAACACCCGGTGCTGTATCTCAGCCGGAAGCTGGCCCCCGCTGAAAAGCGATATTCAACGATTGAACGTGAATGTCTGGCCATTAAGTGGGCCATTGATGCACTCCGCTTTTATCTCACGGGAAGAAGATTCACCTTGATTACGGACCATGCACCACTAAAGTGGTTAAATCAGATGTATAACCATAATGCAAGGTTAACCCGTTGGTTTATGGCTCTTCAGGCATTCGAATTTAACGTGGAGCATAGAGCGGGAAAGCTCCATCAGAACGCAGGCGCCCTGAGTAGAATCACGTGCTGTGCCCCTGATCAGAAGCCAGCCCGTGATATCTTAAGGGGGGGGATCTGTGATGAAGAGCGCCCTCCTGAGGAAATGGAGACTGAAGGAAATCCTGAAATGCAGCAGGATTTACACAGGATTTACAATCCTAAAAAGAAAAAAAAGCCCTCTTCCGGTGAGCTGAGAATGAAGACCAGCCCAGGGGAGGAGTTGAGCAGTGCTGAATGGGCACACCCAGGGGTTGGACGGGGTGTGTCTGAAAAAGAATCCCTTTATGAAGTGGGGAATGATGCTGCTAAACGGATGCAGAGGCAGAAACAGAGACAGAGGCAGAAACAGATTAAGGAGACCAAGCAGACCAAGGGGAAGCAGAAGCAGAAGAGCTGTGAGAAACAGGAAAGCCATGAGAAGTTGACCAGGAAGCAGTTTGGCTGCACATCTGAGCCTGGTAGCAGCAGAGGACCTGCCAGGATCTTAACAAGTGCTTGGAAAGGAAGTCCTACGAGAAGTGGACGAAGCCCTGGTGTAGAGTCTTGGGAAAAGGCAGAGCCCTCGTGGATACAGTTTGGACCGGAGAGGCCCAGAAGCCCTCACAGCTACAAAGCTTTTGAGCTACCTAAAAGGAGAGGAGCCTGGCAGAAAGACAGCAATTTCTATAGGAACCTGGATAGAGAAGGTAAAGTCCCATCTCTTATATTTAAGGCTGTTTTAAAAGATCCCAATTGTTACCCTGAGTCATTCAAGCCAAGAGCTGAAGGGGGAAACATTATTGACTGGGAGAAAAACTCAGTGTTGGCTGACAACGGTTTGTCAGGAACTGAACAGGCTGAATTGCTCCTTCGGGACTTTTAAAGAGTTCTTAGAATTAAAAGCAGGCAGACAGTCAAAGCTGAATGAGGACAATAACTCTGTGCAGTCAGAAGATTTTATGCAAGTGGAAAATGCCTTACCTTTGATAAACTCTGACGATAATAGCATGGACTGTTCAATATGCTGTAAGGAAATAGCAGTATAACAAAGCTTGTCTGTACTTTGTATGAAAAGAATACAACGTAGAAGTTTCTGCTGTCGTGCTCTGAAAACCTAATTGTTTGCACCTGAGTTGGAGTTAGCACTGTGAATGGAACAGTGATTGCATGAGGCTGCAATATATGTAAGTCACCTCTTGAGGCAGAGCTGAGTTAAGCTCCATTGAAGAAAAGCTAATCTCACTTTACATTGTCTTATATCCCTGAGTTTCTTCTGTTACCATTTAAAGCACCATTTATGTTCATGTATCTGAATTTTGATGCGCTGGAGGAATCTCCCCAACACGAATAAAATATTCTTGCAAAGCCTTACCGTCTCTGGCACAACTACATTTATCAGTGAGAGAAAGGAGAACAAAACTACATCTCCCATAATTCCAAGGGAATGGTTTTAATCCATTCCTCACGGGACAATAGGCCACTCCTGTCCTTTAGCCCTAGGACGGGGGCAGGAGCGTCGCAGTCTTCATTATAAAGCATATGAGGACAGACTGAAGGATCTTAATATGTACACCTTAGAGGAAAGGCGGGATAGAGGTGATATGATTGAGATGTTTAAATATCTCTGTGGCATAAATGTTCAGGGAGAGAGTCTCTTTCAATTGAAAGAAAGTTCTACTACGAGGGGATATGGGATGAGGGTGAAGGGAGATAGATTCAGGAGTGATATGCGGAAATATTTTTTTACGGAAAGAGTAGTGGATCCATGGAATATTCTCCCAGTGGAGATGGTAGATATGAGGACAGTAACTGAATTCAAAAAAGCATGGGACAAACACAGAGGATCTCTAAAGGTAAAAAGTGGACTGTTGTAGTTGTTGTTATGGAAGGACAGACTAGATAGGCCATGTGGTCTTTTTCTGTCATCATATTTCTATGTTTCTATGTTTCTTAATAGAAGACTCCAAACTCTCCCAGAACTAAGAAAGCCCATCAGGTGAGCAGCTTTGTCAAGGTCATGCTCGCAGTTTTCTTTGATTACCAGGGTATTGTTCATCATGAGTATGCTCCAAAAAGCCAAATCATCAATAAGGAGTACTACGTCCAAGGTCTGACTCATTTGAAAGATGCAGTTCATTGCAAGTGGCCAGAGTTGCACAGCAATGGTGAATGGTTGCTTCATCAGATTAATGCCCCAGCTCACACATCACATCTTGTCCAGCAGTTCTTGGCCAAACACCAAATCAAGCAAGTCCATCAACCTCCGTACTCACCTGACCTCACACCTTGTGACTTTTTCTTGTTTCCACAACTGAAATTACCACTGAAAGGAAGGAGATTGTCTAACTAAGGGGTATATTTACTGAACAGCAGTAGCGGCTTCCATGTGATATCGGAGCCACGACCAAATTGATTTTAATTGGGCCACAGCTCCAATATCACATGGAAGCCACTACCACTGTTTAGTAAACATACCCCTAAGTTCCATGTAGAGTTACCATTTGTTAATTGTTAATTTTGTTATCTACGTTCCATATAAACCGCTGTGACTAGTAGAATCAGCGGTATAAAAGAGCTGTGAAATAACTAAATAAATAATGTATTGATAAATGACTTGGAAATGGGAATAATGAGTGAGGTGATCAAATCTGAAGATAACACAAAATTATTCAACGTTGTTAAAATACAAGAGGATTGTGAAAAATTGTAAGAGGACCTTGATAAATTCTAAGACTAGACTTCCAAATGGCAGCTGAAATTTAATGTGGCCAAGCGTAAAGTTAGGCACCTAGGAAAGAACAATCCAAACTATGATTACATGATGCAAGGTTCCACATTAGGAATCACCACCAAGGAAAAGGATTTAGGAATCATTGTGGATAATATTTTGAAACCCTCTGCCAAGTGTGCAGCGGCAGCCAAAAAAGCAAATAGAATGCTAGGAATTAAAAAGAAAGGAATGGAGAATACAACCAAGGATATTATAATGCCTCTGTATCGTTCCATGGTGCGACCGCACCCTTGAATATTGTGTGCATTTCTGGTCACCATATCTTAAAAAGGATCTAGCAGAAGAGACACGAAAAAGGGGATGGAAGGATACCCCTATGAGGAAAAGGTTAAAAGGTTAGGGCTCTTCAACTTAGAAAAGAGACAGCTGAGGGAAATATGATAATGAATGGAGTGGACTGGGTAAACATAGATCGGTTATTTACCCCATCAGAAAGTAGGACTATGAGACACGCAATGAAACTATAATGTAACCCATTTAAGACTAATAAGAGAAAATATTTTTTCACACAATGCATAATGAAACTCAGGAATTCATTATTGGAGGATGTAGTAAAATCTGTTAGTGTAGCTGGGTTTAAAAAAGGTTTGGACAAGTTACTGGAGGAAAGGTCCATAAACTATTATTAAAGAGGACCCGGGAAATCCACCGCTTACTCTGGGAAAAGCATTGTGGAACCTATGTACTTTTTTTGGAATCAGCCAGATAATTGTGACCTGGATTGGCTACTGTTGGAACCAGGATACTGGGCTTGATAGACCTTGGTCTGACCCAGTATGACATTTTGAAAATAAAAAAAGTAACAAGGCACTTTAGAAAAGAATATCAGAACAGTGTGCCAAAAATGAGATTAGTTACATGGAAACAAGATACTCTCTCAAAAGTGGCATTATTTTTTCTCAGGAGTTTCTGCATTTTTGGAACCACGACTATTTAGTAGTTTTGTTGCTCACTGTGGTTAAAAGGACGTACACCATATACATTCTTTGTTACACGTATGGTGGACATTTCCCCTGTTTTCCTTCCAAGGAAAAAATGCCAAGTAACCTATAAGGCCTCTGGACCAAGGTTATTTCCATTAATGTAATTGTATTCATTTCTTTTGAGCCTAAGTGAAGGCTTTCCAGCTTGGGTACCAAAATCAATCCACCATATGTAACATGTTAAAAATGTAATACAGTACAAACCGATAAAACCTTTAAAGACAGATATTCAAAGCATATCCTTTTTAAGACAATATAAAATGTTAATAGTGAATGACCTTACTATAAAAAAGAGTAGGAACTCTAATGTATTCATATTTAGATTTTTTTTCTCTCATATTAGTGATGGCACAGCTCCAAAGTATCTGTGTTTGTATATTGGCTATGGAATGTAATTATTATTGTTATTGATTAGTATTTAATATTTAAGTGATGCATATTTGTGATCTATGACAAAGATGTAAATTGCTCCAAGCTTTATTGACAAATGCAAATAAATAAATTGCCATGTCTCCCTGAAAAGGTTAATGAAGAGTATTTACTTAAATGTGAACAATGTGTTTTCAATAATGAAAAAACAAGTTATTTTTTTAGCTCACCTGCAGTGAACAGAAATTGGCCCATCCTGACCAAACTGTTCTTTTGTTTTATGCACTTGGCCTATGAAATCGATAAATCCTTCCCCAGACTTTGGCACTCCTTGCTCCGGCCAGTCAGTGAATTGGAACTGCCGCACCGTTCGGGACTGGCCGTCCTTTAAGGAGATAAACAGAAAGCGTAAAAGGAAATGTTAGAGGTGAACATCAGAGACAGCATGCCAACCAAGTACACACAGTAATGATATCAGAATGCAAACCAGAAGCTGTCGCAAACAGGTGTCTTAATTCCTACCCCCCAGCCCAGAATTGCCCCGCCATTGCTTTTGTTACTTCTACTTCACATTTTGCCACTGCCACTACATCATCAGGTTCCTTCCTGATATAGGTACTCATACAGATAGAGGATTGCAGAAAGGAACCACACAGTCCACAGAGTCAAATCCAATTTCATTCTTGTTGAAATACCATGGATTTGACTTGACCTCTGGTTTTAACTTCATTCCTTTATCTGATTTCCTTATCTAGGTAGAATGAAAAACACACACCCAGAAAGATGCACAGCACAAGAAGGAGTTTGGTGGTGTTGTTTTTCCCAAAGGATGCACGTCACACAGCAACACCAAAAGAAGCCATCCAAGTCAGCAGGTGAGGGGCAAAGGCGACACAACAACAGTGGTATGAAGCGCGCAAGGCACTGAGAGACATGGAAAACAGCAGTAATAGTGGCATATCGAAAGAGACAGCAGCACAGAGAGACCGCATTATAAACTGGCAAAAAAATAGCAAGACGCTGAAGACACAGAGTGTGGGCAACTGGGTTTTAGTAGAGCTTCACACTCATTCCTCCTCCTACTAGCTTTTCCACCAACTATGGTACTAGCCATGAATGCCAGGGAATGTTAATTGGAGGACATGACACGAAATGCTGGGCATCCTTATCAAGGGATCTGTGGCCATGGTCTCAATAGCGCTCCAAGGTAGCATTCTGTTCTATTCTAATATATACTTCTACACTGCTACTCTCCCAAACTACATGGTTCAGTGTGGGTTAACAAGAAGAGACAAAAAGATCATATCAGAACAGAGGGGAAAAAAAGAAGAAACCCTAGAACAAAAAATTTATGAATGAAAAAGCCATGTTTTCAAATTCTTCCTGAAAAGTAAAGCAGATGAAAAACCTTTTATGTCACAATTCAGCTGCTTTTTAAGACAATGTGGATGTAAATCGTGTCTTATTACTCATATCTCTACTGGATGTGAATAAAAAAACTCCAGATGCCTGCAACCACTTTGATTTAGTCGCTAGCATTGGGAGTAAATGAGCAAAAATACTGGTTGAAACAAAATTATAAAAATGTATACAAAACCATATAAAACTTAAAAAGGACCCACTGGGGAATTTTAAGCCAATGTAATTTATAAAATAACAGAGTAACTGCAGTATACTTAAGAACCCCAAAAATCAATTGGGCTACAAGGTTTCAACATAGTTGCAACCTTTGTACTTGATGTTTAGAACAATTAACAGTAAGTTACCATAGTCTAAAAAAGCTAAAACAATACTCTGAACTAAAACACACAAGTCTTCAAAAGAAAGCCAAAGTCACCTCAATTGCCTCATCCTAAAGAATGATTTAAAAATTACTGCATTAACATGTGCCTCAAAGGTTACATTTTTATCCAACAAAACCCCCAGTACCCTAAGAACCAGTTCAACATTAAGGTTTAAACAGTTTAGAGCCTCTGTCAGTAAACCACAAAGCACCATCATTTTCTGACACATTCAACTGTAAATGAAGAATTTTTGCCCATCTGCCCAACAAAAGTATAGTATCACAGTCGGTAGTTTGTGGAGAAAATGATAATAATATAGAGATATCATCCGTGTATGTATATTATTTAAAATCTCCTTTATCAAAGAACCAACACAATGAAATTCATGCAGAGGGTCTCATGTGTGGCAGACTGCCCTCTGCTGCTTATCACTGTGGCTAAGGCTTGTGGTAGCATGTGTGTAGGGGTTGGGCGGGAGCTGTGAAGATGGTGCTCATGCTACCACCGCTGCCTGCCAGCGTGTGCGCTTTCTCCTGCTCCATCACCGGTACCTTTCTGTCTCATGGGTCTCCTTCTCCTCTACCTAAATCAACAGCTTCTTTAAGCCAGTCGGTACAGAACGACAATTCCTTTCCTGAGTGGGGCACAGGTATCTAGCATATAAGCATCCTACTTCTTGAGGGCTTTCAATCTTTTTTTCCAGTTAATCATGCAAGAAGTCCAGCAGCACCAAAATGTTTGATGTGAATCCCTGTCTCTGCCTAAAACCCTCTAACGTTTCTTGCAGAATATTCACTATTGGGATAAGACGACTCAGGGTAGCCCTTCTGGAACTCAGTTCCTCTGTGGCATTCTTGAAGGACTTCAGGATCTGTACAATCCTGGTGCCCCAAGGAGCTTGAGACACCTATCTTGGCATCAAATTATATTTGATATAAGGCTCCATGTTGCTATATTAACCTATCCAGCATAAGATAAATAGAATTCCACTTTGTACCAACATCTTAAATGAGCTGGTGTTTGCTTTTCACAAAGTTCATTCCTACCCTTTACACTATGGTGAAAATACACTGCTATTTTTTGGCACTTCTCAATCATTAGCCTCAGGACCGGACTACTGCTTACCTTGCTCCACAGGCCTAAGGGTCTGATAACCAGATGCAGCAAATGCACAAGGCATCTGATCCCATGAAACCGCGCCCCCCCCCCCCTTCACTGCCTTACCTATGTTGTCCTACCATGTGTTTCAGAATGACCAAGAAGTTGGTTGCTTTTTCTGTGGCCTATCTGTTAGCCCTGCAGCATTTCCCTTATTTCTGCTAAGCTATGGATCTGGGTATGGCTATCATCCATCACCCAGGTGTACACACCACCCACTGGTACCGTCCTCCTGATGTATCCTCTTTATAGCTACATTCCTCCCTACTAAGAGATGCAGCAGCCTCTTAAATCTCACATTTTTAATGACTTGCAGGGGCTGATCATTCAGGACAATCATTTCCTCAATGCACCATGTCAACATCTTCAATGCTGCTCGCTGCTTTCCCCATGATGATGCTGCCAAACACCACCAATCTCCTCCATGATGACCTGCTTTGATACAAGTTGGGGCTGCTGGAATGCCACTTCACTGGGGGAAAAGGCTGGGGGCTCCACTTGTGAAAAAAATGTCTTTTTCTGTGGCTTTCCCACAGCTACTATTTCCCACTGCTGGATAGGATTTCCAGCCTTGGATCAATGCCTTCCCTTGTACTGAGCTGGAAAGAGTGTTGTTTCAGCATAGGATGCTGCATGGCACTGTAGGTAAGATGGCTCAACATCTTCCCTCTACTAACATGCTTTCTATAGTAATTGCATTCTGCATATCATGGATATCTGTAAAATTATCCAGGAACACAATATACAATACCACCTTTACGCAGATACCCCATTCGACACAAGAAAACCTTATTACTCCCCATCACCTCTTGCATGACATCAATTACAGAATGGATAGCACAACACATCATAATCAACTATAATAAATCTGAGGCTCTCACAATCACTAGAGATACCACATTTAATCCACCAGATATTCTTCTAATAGAAAACCGACCAATCCCCATGAAGAAGGAAGTGAAATATCTTGGGGTACATCTGGACCAAGTGCTTAACCTCCAAGTACACATCAAGAAAACCACTTCCAAAGCCTCCTACAAAATGAAGATCCTTCAAAACCTATGACTTCTACTTGACCATAACCACTTCTGCACCGTATGTCAGGCAATAATCACTCCACAGCTTCATTATTGCAACCTGATACTCCAAGGACTACCCAAATGTGCAACTCAAACTCTACAAATTGCATAAAACACTGCAGCATGACTAATTACCAGAACAAAAAGACATGAGCACATCACCCCAATCTTAAAATCCCTTCCCTGGCTCACCATTCAATAATGAATAAGCTACAAATCAATAATGATTACTTTCAAGATCCTGCACAACTAGTCCACCGAATGCCTAAAGGAGCTGATCCAGAGGGTGCCAGATACTCGATCAAGGAGGAAGCAATACCAAAACCACCTCTCGACAGCACATATCATGACCAGCACCTCTCAAACAGCACTCCATAGAGTGTTTGAATACTACAACTCGTGTCTATGGAACTCACTCCCAAACTACCTAAGAGCAATTACAGATAGCACCAACTTCTGAAAACAGCTAAAGACTCACCTCTTCAAGGAATACTTCGACACCATAGCAGACACACAGCATTAACAATCAAGAACTCCTGCCAATCACTCCACCCACAATGTTGTACACTACGCCAGAGTCCTAAAGCTAAATAGTTACTGAAATGTTGCACAGTTAATTGGAGATATATTCAAGAGAATTGTTAATTGTTCCTTGTAAAATAGTTTAATGTACCTGTTCCATGTAAAACTGTTATGTTCATTGTAAACCACCTTGATAAAACTGAAAGGCGGTATATTAAAAAAAAGCCAAATAAATAATTAAAATAGATCCCCAAACATTTTAAAATGCCACCATACCTCTGAAGCTTTATGAGACTTCCACCCTACTTCCTGGGGGAGAGGGGGACTGTTGCTATTGCTGCTGGACCTGGGGTTGAGGGTAGAGAAGTGAATCAAAGATCAAGGGCATCCCTCCCACTCTCTACTGTCTGCTGTACCAGTGGGATGCTCTCAGCAGTGACAGTGCTAGTATCACTTCATGGCTTCTCACTATTTCGCACATTAACAAGAAGATCTTCAAGATCCTCTTCAGCCATTAAAATTTCAATATCTTATGATTCTGATGCAAATTCCACTATGATGATTCTATATTTGGTTTTGACATATTCTATATCTGCCAAAAGCCAGCTGCATACACTTTACAGAGGGAATAGGGTATGCATGCTGCTCTGTTCTGTTGCCTTACATCTCTCCTGCATGCCCACCCTGCACCACCTCTGCCTTCCTTTGTCCCCCTTTCACCGTTGCTCTGAAAGTTGCAGCTGTTGCTTACTTTAGCATGGTTGGTGGACCACAGTGGGCCATAAGCATATTTCTAGAATGATGTGTCTCTTCTTCTGCATGTGTACCGCTGCTGGTCTCACCTTCCATCCCTTCTTTCCTTGTACAACAATGTCCACATCTACCCTTCCCAAACACTATTATGTGATCAGCCTGCAAGATTACAAGCTCTATGGAAAAGAGACTGTCTCTCTCTTATGTGTCTTGAGAAACATTGAAACATGATGGCCGATAAAGATCATAGGCCTACCCAGTCTGCCCTTCCATACCAATTAGAAAGCTTTACAGTCCCTTTTTTCATTTAGAGATCCTATGTGTTTGTTCCATGCTTTCTTGAATTCCAATACAGAACTTGTCTCTACTACCTCCACTTGGAGACTATTCCATAAATCTACCACTCTTTCCTTAAAAAATATTTCTGCAAATTACATCCTATGCCCCTTCATTGCAAAGGTGTGTTTTTTTCAATTGAAAGAAGCTCTCCTGTGCATTTATGCCATGGGGGTATTTAAATATCTCTATCATATCTCCCCTCTCCTGCTTTTCCTCCAAAGTCTACATATTGAGATCTTTAAGTCTGCCCCCATACACCTTATGATGGAGATCACTGACCATTTTAGTAGCCGCCCTCTGCACCGACTCCATCCTGCTTATACCCTTTTGAAAGTGTGATCTCCAGAATTGCACACAATACATCAACTGAAGTCTCTCCAAACGCTTATTCAGAGGCACTATTACCTCCTTCTTTCTGCTGGCCATTCCTCTCCCTATGCACCAAAGATAAACAGTTATCCCCAGGTGCTGCTCTTCTTTCATGGGACAGAAGTACTTCATCCCCTATACTGTCCTATTCCCTTGGAGTTTTGCAGCCCAAGTGCATGCATTTTTTTTAGCATGAAATCTCAGCTGCCAAATTCTAGACCATTCTTCAAGTTTTCTAGATCCCTCCTCATGTTATTTACACCTTCCTGGGTATTGCAAATTTTCGTATCATCCACAAAGAGGCAAACCTAACCTGACAGCCCTTCAGCAATATGACTTACTAAATGTTAAAAAGAGTACTGTACCATTCAATAGTACTTTGAAATGCTGAAGTACTATACATGAGATCATAAGAGATGCCATACTGGGTCAGACCAAGGGTCCATCAAGCCCAGTATCCTGCTTCCAACAGTGGCCAATCCAGGTCACAAGTACTTGTCAGGTTCCCAAGAAGGTTCCATGCTTCTTATCCTAGGGGTAAGTAGTGGATTTCCCTGGTCCTTTTTAATAATGGTTTATGGACATGGAACATGTCCAAACCTTTTATAAACCCAGTTATACTAACAGCTTTTACTATATCTTCCAGTAATGAATTCCAAAGTTTGATAATGCATTGAGTGAAAAAATATTTTCTCTTATTCTTAAATGGGCTATACTGCAGCTTCATTGTGTGTCCCCTAGTATTTCTACTTTCTGAAGCAGTAAAATCCAATCTACATTTATCCGGTCCACTATATTCATTATTTTATAGACCGCTATCATATCTCTTCTCAGCTGTCTTTTTTCTAAGTTGACAAGCCTTAACCTTTTAAGCCTTTCCTCATATGGGTATCCATCAATCTCCTTTACTATTTTGGTGACTCTTCTCTGTACCTTTTTTAGTTTTGCTATATCCTTTTGAAGATAGACCAGAAATGCACACAATATTCAAAGTGCAGTCGCACCATGGAACGATACACAGGCATTATAAGATCCTTGGTTTTATTCTACATTCCTTTCCTTATGATTCCTAGCATTCTATTTGCTTTCTTGGCTGCTGCTGCTGCACACTGGACAGAAGGTTTCAACGTTTTATTCACGATGATGCCCAAATCCGTTTCCTGGGTGGTGGTTCCTAGTATGGAACATTGCATTGTGTGACCATAGCTTGGGTTGTTCTTACCTAAGTGCATAACTTTGCACTTGTCTACATTAAATTCCATCTGCCACTTGGATACCTAATCTTACAATTTATCAAGCTCTTCTTGCAATTCTTCATTACCCTCTAATGTTTTAACAACTTTAAATAACTGTTCCCGCCCTCCCCGGAAGTGACGCGACCGCGTGCCCGCGGTTGCGCTCCCAAAGGTACCTGCACCTTCGCCTATTTAAAGTCATCGCTGGCGGCGCCTGCCGCTGCGGCACGCAATGGGGGCACGCACCGAAGGAGCGCACCTAAGGAGCATGCCGTGCTCCTTAGGTGCGCTCCTTGGGGCGGCTCCTGCAGGGTCACCTTCCGTTTCCTTCTGGGCGTCTTTGTCTGTCTTTTTATCTACCTTCCTGGTCTTCTGCCATCTCTTTCCGACAACTTTCCTCGGCTCCCCTCTGCCTCGGTAAGTTCGCCCCCATTTTCATTTGCCACACTTTGTGTTCTCCACCCCCTCTCCTCCATGACCGCGATCCCTGTCTTTTGGGGTAATTGCCCTCTCCCTTCTGCCCCCATGCTGGTACCCGTGGTGCCTCTCATTCTCCTTCTGCTAATTTTATCCCCTGCCTGCCTCCCTGCACTCCCTCCCCTCCCTCTCCCAATCTTGCCTCATTTTGTTTTGGCCTTCTGAACTGCCGCTCCCTACGTTCCAAAACCCTGCTCATCTCTGACCTCGTCACCCGGGAATCCTTTGACGTTCTTCTACTTACTGAGACCTGGTTAAGGCAGGGGGAAGACGCACTCCTAGCCCGGTGTCTGCCCCCTGGCTTCTCCGGTGTCTCTACCCCTCGTGTCGGCCGGACCGGTGGCGGTGGGGTTGCCCTCATTCGTTCTGCCATTCCCTTCTCTCTCATTTCCTCTCCCCTGCTTCGATACCCCGAAGCTCTACTTCTTCGTCTCCACTTCTCTTCCCCATTGTACCTCCTCCTCCTCTACTCCCCACCAGCTCTACGCCCTGAGCTCTGGGACTCTCTACTCTCTTCTATCACTGATCTGTCTACAACTTTTCCTCGTCTACTTATTGCGGGTGATTTTAACCTGCACCTTGACCCCCCTATCTCCACCAGAGCCCACTCCTTTAATACCCTCCTTCACGACTTGTCCCTCCTCCAACTTATCCCTTTCCCAATCCACTCTGCCGGCTATACCCTTGATCTGCTTCTCTCTCCTTCAGCTTCCACTTACCAACTGCAGCCCCTTCAAGCCCTTCCCCTACCCTGGAACGACCATTACTGCATCACCTTCCTTTGTTGCCCCTCCCTCTCTGACTCCCCCCCCCCAGCAACCCCCTCCCACCTCCCGTCCTTGCTCTCGTCGGCTAACCCCCCAGACCCCTCTGCAATTCCCCCCTGCGTCTGTTATCTTTCTGTCTGACTTCTCTCTCTTCTCTCCTTCCACTCAGGCCTCCACCTGGGCTTCAGTGCTTTCTGCCATTCTCGACCATATTGGCCCTCTTCGTCCCCGTTCCCCCACTTGCCGTCCTTCCCAACCTTGGTACCATCCCGGTCTTTACCTCTTGAGCACTCAGCTCCGCCATGCTGAGCGCCTTTGGCGTAACTCCCCTTGTCCCGACACCCTTTCACGTTTCAAATCTAGCCACACGCACTATCGAACCGAGGTCCATAAAGCCAAACAGTCCTACTTCTCTTCTGCCATCTCCTCTGCTCCCAACCAGACACGCCACCTCTACTCAGTTCTTCAGTCTCTTACCTCTCTCCAGTCTGGTACTAGGTCTTCCCCCTCGCCTCCTTCACCCGCTCCATCCCAGCTGGCTACTTATTTCAGCTCCAAGATAGTTGATCTCCGTGCTTCTCTTCCCCACTGCCCTCCACCCATCTCCAGTCCCCCTCCTGTCTCTCCTCCTCCCTCCTCTCAGCTTTCTCACACTTGGCACTCTTTCCACCTACTCACCTCTCCCGAGCTGATTGCGTTACTCTCTTCCTCTAAGAAGACTTTCTGCCCACTTGATCCTATTCCCTCCTCTTGGCTACTTCTTCCCTCCCTGGCCCTTGTTCCTCCTGCTCTCTCCATCATCAACACCAGCCTCTCCCTTGGTGTCTTTCCTAAGCCCTGGAAGCACGCCCTGGTCCGTCCCATCCTCAAAAAGCCCTCTCTAGACCCCATGATTCCTGCCAACTACCGTCCCATCTCCAACCTTCCCTTTCTTTCTAAAATCCTCGAGAAAGCTGTTTTTTCGCAGCTGTCCACTTTTCTCGATTCCACTCACTTCCTTCACCCCCGCCAATCCGGGTTCCATCCCGGCCATAGTGTCGAGATGGTCCTCTTGGGTTTCACGAATGAACTTCGCACAGCACATGATCGTGGTGATCTGTCGGTGGCGGTCTCCCTTGACCTTTTCGCTGCTTTCGACCTTGTTGATCACTCTCTCCTTCTGGCTCGTCTTCGGGATGCTGGCCTCTGCAGCACCCTTCTTCATTGGTTCCATTCTTTTCTCTCTTCTCGGTCCTTCTCCGTTCTTCCCTCTTCTTCCCTCTCCTCCCCCTCTGAGCCCGTTCCTCTCCCCTGTGGTGTTCCCCAGGGTTCTGTCTTGGCCCCCCTCCTCTTTAACATTTTTCTCACCCCCCTCGCCTTGCTTGTTCAGCAACATGGTATTTCCGCCTTCTATTACGCTGACGACTTGCTTCTTCTTCATCACACTTCTCCCCTTTCCCCCGATCTCTCCCCTCTTAATGCCTGCCTCACTGCCATTGCCAACTGGCTCACCACGCACTGTCTTCACCTTAAACTCACCAAAACCCTTGCCATCTGGTTCTCTCGCAGTGACACCTCTCCTCAGATCGCCCCCTCTTTTTCTGGCTCTCCAATCCCACTGGTCACCTCCTTCCGCTATCTGGGTGTTTACTTCGATTCTCAGCTCTCTTTCCACGACCACATCGCTCATATATCAAAATCCTCTTTCTACTTCCTTCGCCAGATCCGTGCCATCAGGCCTTTTCTCACCGCCCAAGCACTTACTACACTCCTCCTGTCCCTGGTTATGTCCCGTGTTGATTTTTGCAATTCTATTTTAGCCGGTCTCCCTGTCACTCAGCTTCACCGCCTCCAGCGCATCCAAAACACTGCCACCCACCTCATTTTCCACTCCTCTCTCCGTGATCACGTTACACCCCTGCTCGTTCACCTCCACTGGCTTCCTGTCAAGTCCCGTATCCATTTCAAGGTCCTGACCACTCTTCGCCGTGTTCTTTATTCCCACTCCCCTCAGTACCTCGCTGATCTCGTTCATTTTCATTCCTCAGCTCGCTCCCTACGGTCTATGCATCTCAATCGCCTTCATCTTCCTTCTCCTGCTCACGCTCACCTCCAGTCCACCCGTTCCTCTGCTTTCTTTTTCCTTGGCCCTGCACTATGGAACTCTCTCCCCACCTCCATCCGGCTTGAACAGACATTTACCACCTTCCGAATCAAACACTCAAAACCCATCTCTTTGCCCTTGCCTTTGACCTCCCTGACCCTTCTGTATAGCCCATTCCCCCTCTCTTCCCTCTTCTCCTCTCCCCCTTCCTGTCTCGTTGACCGTTTCTGCTGATTTGCTTTCCTGTTTTTATTGTAACTTCCTTTCCCTTTTCACAAATATGATTTCTTTATGTTATTGTATCATGTGAACCGCTCTGATGTTTACTGAAGGGCGGTATATTAAGCTCAATAAACATAAATATAAACATAAACATTGTGTGTCATCTGCAGACTTGATCACTTCACTTGTTATTCCCATTTTAAGGTCATTTAGGAATATGTTAAAAAGCAGCGGGCCCAGCACAGATGCCTGGGTTACTTCACTATTTACCTTTCTCTATTGAGAAAATTGGCCATTTAGCCCTACTCTCTATTTTCTATCTTTTAACCAGTTCCAAATCCAAAACAAACCTCTTCCAAAGACGGGGAAGCTGTAAAACTAGAGGGGGTAAATTGAAAAGCAATGTCAGGAAATACTTTTCACTGAAAGGGTGGTGGATGCTTGGAATGCCCTCCCGATGGAAGTGGTGGGGCAAATACATTGACAGAATTCAAAATGGCATGGGACAGACACAGTGGATCCCTTTGCAGCAACAGGATAAAATCAAAATAAACTTAGCTAACTAATTTCTCAACATACAGGGGTGTCCTACACGGAGTGGTGGGTTCACTCCTAAAACAAAGACATGGGGAGGGTTCACCCCTAAAACAAAGACATGGGGAGGGATGGCCTGCACGGAGCGGCAAGTGCACCTACTCTTGCCATCTTACTGGGCAGACTAGATGGACCATACTGGTCTTTATCTGCCGTCATTTACTATGTTACTATGTTACAACAGTACACTGTTTCCTATCCCATGACTTTTTAATTTCCCCAAGAATCTCTCATGGGGGACCTTGTCAAAGGCTTTCTGAAAATCCAGGTACACTGTATGAACTGTCTCACTTTTATCTACCTGTTTATTCATACCTTCACAAAAATGTAAGAGTAAGTGAGACAAGACTTTCCATCGCTAAATCCATGTTGTCTTTCTGCCTTTAAATCATGACTATTTACATGTTCAGTAATTTTGTTTTTTATAATGGTTTCTACCATTTTGCTCAGTACAGATGTCAAGCTCACTAACCCATAATTTCCTGGATCATCCCTGGAACTCTTTTTAAAAATTGGTGTTACACTGGCCATTCTTCAATACTCAGGTGCTACGGATGATTTTAATGATAGTTCACAAATTCCTAAAAGTAGGTCTAAAATTTCATATTTTAGTTCTTTCAGCACCCTGAGATGTCTGCCATCCGGTCCAGATAATTTGCTGCTCTTTGCTGCTCTTTAGTTTATCAAATAACTATTACATCTTCCCAGTTTATTGAAATTTGTTTCAATTCCTCAGTTACATCACCTTTAAATATCATTTTTGGCATGGGTAAGTTTTCTACATCTTCCGTAGTAAAGACTGAAGCAAAGAATTTTATTTATTTGTTTGTTTGTTTGTTTCAAAAATGTATATTCCGCACAACCTAGGCAGAGCACAAAAAACATTCATAACCAATATCTACAATACATGTAACATAAATCACATAAAACAATAGAATAAAAAAAAATAAAACATAAAACCCTAAAGTTATCTGCTTTTAATATAATTACTATCTAAATACGTACTGATCAGGAGCTTCTAGACACTGCACATGCATGAGTGAAAAGATAAGTCTTAATCCGCTTCCTAAACATGTCAAGGTCAGAAAAAAAGGCGCATCTCTACGGGAAGTGAATTCTAGAGTCTGGGGCTTCTACAGAAAATATCCTCTGCTCAGATCATACTGAATTTTGGAAGAAACTGAAAACTTATTTATTTCAGGAACACTACAACACATCCATAGCATTAGAATCTCAAGCTTATGCGCACTAGTCCATCCAACTACCTTAAACCTTGGGTCACTTTACCTGTGCCCTCTATAATATATAAATTTTTTAAATTATGTTAACAATGTTTCAATGTACACAGTTTACAACAAACATTGGAGCAATTTACTATGTTCTGTTCAGTGTAAAACAGTGTGCATCCCCAAGCCCTGTTAAGGCATTCTGCTACATGTAAACCACTTTGAATGGCAGAAAGGCGGTATAGAAAGAAGTTTAAATAAATACAGTAAATAAATAAATAATTTACAACAATGTACCTCACGAAACAACAGTTTGTCCAATCATAGAATAGCCTGAGAGTGCAGAGCATGCAGCGGACAGGAACCTCTCAAGGCCATAGATAAACATTGTGGCGCAACATGATTACGAGATTTTAAAACAATAAGAAAAATCTCATAGATAACGCGCCACTTAACAGGCAACCAATGTAATTTCTGCAATATTGGTATAATATGTTCCAAACCACTTACTCCAGCAATGACACACGCAGCAGCATTTTGTATTAACTGTAAAAATTGATCACTCATGTAAGTCAACCCAAAAATAGGCTATTGCAATAGTCAAGAGAAGATAAGACAAGCCTTTGTTCCATTATAGGGAAATTCTCTGCAGACAAAAACAGTTTCAATTTCTGAATAACATCCAATTTAAAGAATATAGGGTACCAGAGATAGTTGACTGTCTATGAACAATCCTAAATCCCTCGCCTGGGTGGAAATGGAAAGGGTCTAATCATCAATTTGTAACTTTCCCAAAGTCTGTAGAGATGAATTCCAAGCCAAATATATATCCATTTTACCAACATTAAGTAGATGTCTATGTGTCATCCAGGATCTGATAGTTTTAATATACAGAACTACCAAATCAAGGGATTCCTGAATAGTAGAATAAATTGGGATAAAAAACTGAATATCATCGGTGTAAATCCAAAAAGCAAAATTCAAGCCGGCAAACACTTTACTGATGGAAGCAATGAAAATGTTAAATAATAACAGTCACAATGCAGCACACTGAAGAATGTCAAACAATAAATTTATTTATTTATATCCTGCTTTTCACCAGGTCAAAGCAGTCAATTGGGGGATACATTTAACACAAGGGGTTATGAGACACATACACTAATACAGGGAACATGGGCAATGGAGGGTTAAGTGGCTTGCCCAAGACCACAAGGAGTGCCTATAGGACTAGAAATCCCAGTCCCTCTGGCCTGAGATTGCTGTCCCCAGGTGAGACTTGAACCCCTGGCCCTCCGGCCTGAAGTACCTTGTCCTAACCACTAGACCACGCCTCCCTTCAGAATTCCAAGATGATAATCTACCCGCAGACCAAACTTGACTCATCTGATTTCTTAAAAAAAGATACAAACAAATCATTTACAACTTCAACAAACCCAACCTCAGAGAGTTTAGATAACAGCCAAGAATAGTCTACTTTGTCAAGAGCTGCTGAGATGTCTAATAACACCACAAAGAAAGACTTCCCTCTATCAAATCCATGCAAAAAAATCATTCATGGTGGCTAAAAACAAAGTCTCCATTCTATGATATTTTCTAAAACCAAATTGAAAAGCGCTCAATTTGTCTCGCTTGTTCACAAAATCTTGCAATTGATGCAAAACAACTCTCTCTAATGCCTTAGCTAAAAAAGGCAATGAGGAAATAGGCCTATAATTAAAAGGATCACTGGCCTTCAAAGATGATTGTTTCAACAAAGGGAAAACAGAAGCTTCTTTGACGCTAACAGGAACAATACCTCATGCTAATGGTTTAATCGCTATTTCCGTAACCAAATCACTAATATCCGTGCCTAACTTTTTAAAAACTCCAATAGGACAGTTGCCCAATGGACTGTATGTATTATTTAAACAGGAAATAAGTCCATGAATATAGTATACTCAACAGAGACCAAAGAAAAAGTGTCTCACAAAATTTCTGCAGGAGCAGATGGCTGACTAGGAAGTGTACAGGGAAAATTAGCACAGATCTTAGCAATTTTGCTACAAATGTTGCAAATAGCATCATCTTGCACAATTTCTAACAAAAGTGTTTAACAACAGAAAACAGTTGTGTACGTTGACCAAGCTTGGTAAAGATTTGTTCATAATACGCTTTCTTAGCATACAAGACCAAGACTGAATAGCATTTCAAACATCTCAAATATTCTTCCTGCAAGGAGGAGTCAAAACGACTCTGCCGGTATCTCTCTTATGTAACAATCTTCTGTATACGACTAGGGATTTAGACATCCAAGGAACTCTTGATTTCTTGGGTATAGAAACCTCTCGCAAACCAGCTGCACTATCTAGAGACTCCTGAAATGTTGCCACCCATTTAAATGTACTTTCAGTTACATCTAACTCATCTATATTACCAGCACCAGCTAATTTTGGTAAACAACTTCCTCTGAAAGATTCAATACTATATTCAGATCGAACCCACCTTCTACTGTAGTACTAATAGGTGTACTAATACATTTAACAGGTAGGCCAGGCAATGTAAACCGGGTCCAACTGTGATCTGACCAGGGCACGACTACACATTTTACAGAAGCTTCCAACTCCTGAAAACATTTAGCAATAAAAATTAAATCCAAAGCTTCATCATGAATATGTGTAGTAGTGGTAACTATTTGAGAAAATCCAAGAGCATCAAAAATATGCAAAATATTCTCACAAGCCATACTGAAATGATCTCTTACAATATGTTAATTAAAATCACCTAAAATAATTTGAGGTAATTTAACTAAAGAATAAACAAAAGCTTCAAGTAGAGAAGGATTACTTTCTAAAACTCCTGGTGGGGAATACAACAAGCATAAATCTACTCTTTCAAATTCCACAAATAAAAATTCAAAATTTGCAACCGAAGTCGGGCTATTAAGATGTTGGGGCAGCTGCAATTTAGTCTTAAACAGTATCAAAAGCTCTCCCCCTCATTTCCTGACATGAGACTGGGAAATAGCAGAATAACCTGGTGGGGAGGGGGGAGTAATTGATTTAAGATAACTGCATCAGTCTCCAAAAGCCAGAACTCAGTAATACAAAAAATATCAGGCTTAACATCAATCATCACATCAAAAATCAAAGTAACCTTGTTTCTTAATGAACGAGCACTAATCAAAAGAAGTAACAACCCTGCCTAACACAATCCTCAAGGAAATCCTGCAGATATACTCTTTAAGACTAACAGGTAACAAACAACGCAGTGCTTTAACTAACGAGCACCTTGCATGCAACCCACCATATGGACCCTGACCAGTTTGCGCAAAAAAAGACATACTGTAATACTCACTTAACTAAACCAGTCCTCCACAAAGTCCACACAAAGTCCGCGCAAAGGAACGCACCAAGGAGCTCTTTGGTCACGCACTTTTGTCAGCATGACAGAGCTGGTGCGCACAACTCCGGTACAGCTCTGGACATTTAAAGTCGGCATGCACTCGATGACATCACCGGGAGGTGTGGCTAGCACTGTATCAAGCTCAGGAGCTGTAGGCTGCCCTGGCAAGGCACGTGATGTTCAGCGAGCAGGCAGCACACTTGGGGAGGCAACAGATGGGAAGCAGTACATGGCAAGCAGAACATAGATGTTCCTTTTTTCCTTGCACTATTATCCACCCTACTTTTCAATACCCTCCCTCCTGCATTCTGCCTCCTTCCCTTTCATCCAGTCATGCATTCTCCCTCTCCTACCTACATCTTCACTCTGAGCCTGTCTTTTGGATAAAGAAGCTTAACAGCCTCTAAATCCCAAACTCCTTCATCTCTCCTCTTTCTTTTTTGCACGGGGTTGTTGATATCATTGCCTGTTTATCTGATTCCATTACTCTTAGGGTGAGCAGTTTCCACAGGTCCCAGAATTTGCCTCTCCATCTTCTGTATAGTGTATGCACTTTATTCCCCTACACTATTTCCTATAGATTTAAAAGATAAATCTTAATAAGAGATATAAATCTGAGCAAATATTATCCTGACTCCTCCAGCACAATCAATGATTTGCATATCCCCTCCAAGTGTTTACTTTCCAGACCTGCTAGCACAATGACCACTACAGCAGGCTGCTCCCTTAATGTTGTCCCTCATCTGACCTCTTTAGTGGTGACCTTTTTAGCAGAATAAAGTGACCATTTATCTTTATCCTTGCTTACTCAATACACTCTCAAACATCTACCTGTGTGTGTGTGTGTGGGGGGGGGGGGGGGCGGGGTCATTGTAACCATTGGTTTTTCCATTGTGCAATGGGAAATACGTGAATATTTTAATTGCTTAAACCATGTGCAGAATTATTTATTTTAAAACATTTGTTAACCGCAATATGTTCAAGCATTCAAGGCCGTGTACAGCAAATAAAACATATAAGAAACCCCTCAGGCTCCATCCAGAGGGACCTCCACTATCCCCCATCCCCACCCACATACCCTCAGAACTGCTACCATATTGCTACTCTATCCAGCTGCACAATTTCTCACCTACCTGCAGCTAACACTGTCAGCTCAAAGGAAAAAAAAAGTTTACAGTGCCTTTCAAAAGGTTAGCAGGTCAGTTTCCCTATGCAGGGCATTCCACAGAGTCAGGGCTACCTCCTGCAAATCTTCCATAGCTTCCACACGTATAAAAAGTGTCATTGCGAAACTGGCATGTAACATGCATTGTGCATTTACATGTCTACATGTTGCTACTTGCACATGCAGAAGCCACACATGTTTTTCTAATGTAATTTTAGCAGTAGGTTGCACTGCATTTCACATAAAGATAACAGCTATGGCTGGACGATGCCTTATGCCTGCTTTCCCAGTGTCATTACAATTCAACGATTTTACAGTGCCATATGCAGAATATACAAGGATTTTGTTTCCTTGTGAGATTGTAAATGCTCTACATGTTGCATCTAAACACTGTCAAACTGTAAACTGTGACATTTAAGAGAAGTGACAAAAATTGTGCTTTTGCTGTTAACCTTCATGCCTTTCTCACACACGCTGAAAACATCCATTCTTCTGACATGGTAGGGTGAAACACATCCACGTCAACATGCTCCTAAACCACATCCTTCAACAAGGGAGAAGCAGTGAATAACATCCAAAATTCGTCACTCTGGTTTGGCTCCTGTCGTGCTAAATCCCCCAATTACCTGTATGCCGGTACAGGGCCAACAATGTAGAAAACATCAACCACATAAAAATAAAAAAAGAAACCTCAAAATTTTAAGAAAGCCAATTATACTTCAGCAAAACAACTGCCAATTCACTCTTGAATGCTAACATATGGAATTATTTTCCAGACTTATTTTTATTTTCTCTTGAACTACTTCCTAGCCTAGAAAGAGGTGCAGGCATTAGAAATTTCTTTGCCTCGGTGAAAAGCGGTATAAAAATCCAGCCAAATAAAAATAAATAAATGATATATTCTCTTTTCTATTATATCTATTCCACAGACACATTCAATATAGTACGATTAGAGAAAGTGGCCGTGAACTACGTAGATCTCAATTTGCTAGCTTTGAAAAGCAATGTGCACCTCGTCACAAATGAGAAAGCCAAATACTCGGTAGAGCTGGCCCAACCATTAGGCAAGAATAGGCAGTCACCTATGGCGGCAGCTTCTAGTGGGGCAGGAACAGCAAAGAGAAGCAGCAGCAGTCAGTAGATCTTGTCAGCCATGCAAACTTAAAGAGCTATAAGCACATTAGTTTACCCTGCAGCAGGGGCAGGCACATACTTACATAAAAAGCAAAGTTAAATATTTAAAGTATGATGTCCAAGATGGTTGTTGGAAAGATGGTGTTCCGATGATAAGGATTGTTGGGTTTAATTATCAAAATCTCAGCGGAGGGTGTATAGTTGAAAGGTTGCCTGGGGCTGGTCTTGCTACTCAGACATTTATAATCTTGGGGGTGGGGGTTGCTGTTTTCAGCAGAACTCCTCAAATATAGCCATTCCTCTTAACCATGCAAAATCTGGTTCCCATTCTACAAGATTATAGGTATTGCACATTCAGCTTCTGCAGTGAGCTTTCACCCTCATTCTGAGCTTGAAGGATATAAAGTGCTGTACTGTTCACTTTGAGAATTGGCAATATCCTTCTATAACAGCAAATGCCCTTCCCATTCCTTTTGCCCGTATCTGGTAGCTTGACCCCTAACAGTAGTACCGTAAGACTACCACTAGGGGTAGCCGGTACCATGATTGGGGATCCTTCCTACCCAGAACTCCCAGACCACCAGGGATAGTTGTGGTATGATTGTGCCCTTGGGGGGTGGGGGCTATCAGTACAGTTATTCTTTTACCATCTAAGTTACTATCCTGTGATACTGAATTACTGTAGGTTAATGACTCCCACGGTAAACTAAGCTTCAGCTCAATAACTACCTCCCATAAGTGCCTATGTCTCTTTATAAATTAAGCTAAAAATAGGTATCTATAAGGCCTTTACATGTAGGCAACCTATCATAAAATTATTCTCATGATAATGTGTAAAGGAAAAAAAAGCCATTAAATCAGCGGGTCAGAAACAGAAATACCTTGTCTTAAAGTTCAAGAAACACAGAAACAGTATGCAGTTCAAAATGAAAGAACTTGCAAAGGAAACTATCTCAGCTCCTAAAGCAACATGCTGGCACTATGTTCTTGTGGTGAAATAATTCTACCCAGAACCTATAATAGGTTAATGAATAGGAAGGTGGCAGTGTTAATGCAATATAAAGGATAACCCATTGGTTAATTTCTGTGGTGCACATTTGGGCAATTCATTTGGGCACCTAAAAAGTGTGTGCAAATCGTCTGTATGCCATATGCCTATGAATTAATGTTTGTACAATTAATTTGTGTGTGTAAAAAAGTCCATTTAAAATGTACATGTGGAAACCCACAAACCACCCCTCCGGAAACTGGAAAAATTTCAGGAAATCCACAAACAAAAAGAACATTTTTTGGCTACATTCCATACATCCCTGTTATATTGTGTACAACTGTTATACCATTAGATTGAAACTTTCCAATTGCATTTCCATGACAGACATTTTTTAAATCAGACCAGAGGATTTGGAAGTGATTTTATAGCTGTTCATACAAAGAATTCACCGAGGTGACAGATCACCTTAATCCAAATATCTGCGGAATGACAAATATGGCACAGTGGTTCATTTAACAGTGCTGTCAATAAGTCAGAGCACTTTCTAGTTAACTTGCTGTCCCTATCTAAATGATGTGCTCATGGCTGTGAGGATTCTACAGTAGCCTTCACTTCCCACTGATAACCTTCAATAACTCACCAATACTGAATATGACTTTGCTGGATAAAATTATATTAACTTCAGCTGCCGTTTTCCCTTTTAGTTAGAATATGATTTGGAAAGGTGCCATAGAGTAATTTGAATTATCAGGTCCTATGCACTAAAATCTTTATCTTCACACATTTGATTAACCGCCCAGACCAAAGCATCAGGACGGTGTTCAATGAAAACAAATAATCGCTGCTAAATGAAAGAAAAGAATGTCAACGTCACGATAGGACAGTGACGAGGACAGGGCACACAGGAGCAATATAAAAATATAAGTAAGCAGACAAATAGAGAAAAGGGAAGGGATATGCTATGTGATCCTAGGCAGGGGGGAGATCAAAGGCGATGCCAAAGAAATGGGCCTTCAGCATCGCCTTACATTGAGGGAAGGACTGCTCAGCACGGAGAGTAGATGGTAAAGAGTTCCAAAGGGCTGGACTGAGAGAAAAATGCGGAACGACATGTGAGTTCCAGATGTGCACGAGCTGGGGAGGGAAGAAACAGATGGTTATTGTGAATGGAATGGAGGGCATGGGGGGGGGGCATGCTTGTGCAATAAGTCAGCCAAATATTGACGAGTGCCAGTATGAATTACCCGATGCACAGTGATGAGGACCTTATACTGAAATTGGTATTGAAGAGGGAGCCAGTGCAGAATAAAAAGGAGAAGAGATACATGATCTGTACGGGAGGCATGAGTAATGAGCCAGGCAGCTGTGTTCTGCAACAACTGTAAATGGTGAAACTGGTAATGGGGAAAACCAGTCAAAACAGAATACAATAATTGAGCCTGGACAGGAAAAGAGACAATGAAAGGGTAACCAGAGAGGATGTCGGGAAACAGAACACACTGCTCTCTACTGGTGCAATGTCAGAAAAGAGCATCATACAACAGAGGTGATGTGCTGGTGAAAAGAGAGGGAAGAGTCAAAGGGAGCACCCAGATAGAGTTGAGGCAAGGTAGTGCCAGAGAGAATAGGGGCCAGTGAGGGAGAGGAAGTGCTGAATGGCGCTGATTTAGCAGGATTCAAATGAAGGTAAGTAGATGATAGCCAAGAAGAGATCTAAGCCAAACAAGTGTTTGGGGGGGGGGGGGGGGGTGAGATCCAGAGAAAGAAAAACTAGTGTGGAATAGGAGAATAATGTTGTCGGCATAATAATATGCCGAAAGACCAGATTGCTGTACAAGTAAAGTCAGCGGTGGGGGAGTGGCTATTTCCAAGATGGCGACAGAGCAGTGTTGAGCCAAAAATGCCTAAATGAAAAGGCAAGCAGAAGGTTTTTCCCGCAGAGCCTCCTCTTGCTAGTGGGGGACCCATGGATCACTTTGTTCGGCTGACCGAGCATCAAGTTGGGGAGATACGAGTGGGCTCGGTCTTGCCGACTGAGGAGGTTCCGGCATTTCCTGCCCTGGATGTTTCTCTCTCCCCCAATGGGCGCATACCTCCTTTGGCTCCGAGCCTTTTGGTGACCCCTCCTGCAGGCGCAGTCGAGTCTCCCCCGAAGTGGTGGGAGTGGCAGCTTGTGAGCGGGGCCTGCTCGAGGTGGACTTCGGTGAGCAGCGAGTTACAGCAGAAGCTATAGGCTTGGTGGTGTTGCAAACTTCGGAGGTAGTGGTTTCTACTCAGAGATCGAGTTGGTCTGGTGCAGGGAAAGTTCCTCTGTCTTCAACGATAGTGTCGGAATCGCCGTTGGGCTTCATTTTGCCGCGTCCAGCTGTGATCTCTCTGGAAAGCATTTGGGAGGTGATTTCTCAGCTGGCTACCATCGTGAGTCAACAGATGATGTTGGCCACTTCTTGGGTGCATAAGCTTGAAGATTCCTGCTCTAAACTTCAATCGGAGGTCGTTGAAATTAAAGCAAAAGTTGATGTGGCAGACCAGAAACTGTCGCAGGTTTCGGATTTATCGGGGTCCTTATTAAAGGATAATATGGCTATTAGGTTGAAGCTGGAATCACTAGAAAATGTTACCAGATTCTCTAATATCCGTTTGCTTAATTTTCCTATAGTTCCTGCGGTTTCACCTTTGGATCTGTTTAAGAAGTATCTTCAAGAGGTGTTGAAGGTGTCAGCTGACTTAATTCCTCCAGTATCTAAAGCATGCTTTTTGCCTTCGGGTAAGAAAGTGGGGGAGAAGGTAGTTGGATCGTTGGATATGAATTTCCTAGATGTTTCAGCGTTGCTTCAAACTCCTAAGGATGATGAACTATCTCTCTCCACCTTGATAGTTACCTTGGCGTTACCATCGGATAGAGATTGGATTCTCAAGCTATATTTTAAAAAACGTGCCAATTTGTTTATGGGTAAGAGAACTGCGATCTTCTCAGATGTGGCCAGAGAGACACAAAAAAAGACATAAATCTTTCTTATTGTTGCGACCTGGGGTGACTCAGATGGGGGCATCTTTTGTACTTTGATATCCTTGTAAATGTATAATTGTATTTCAGTCCATAAATATGTCTTCTTTCAGCCAGAGGACTTGTTCTCCTTTATCAGTACCCATATTGTAACCTCTTCTCCCTCTTGAATAGTTACTCCATTGTTATGGAATAGTATGCTTGGTTTTCTGCCTTCTCTTGGTGTTTGGCATGTTTTTTTTCTTTATTAATGCATACAGGGGAGTTCCTGCCCTCTGTACGTTTGCCATGCTGCTCTTCCCCTCATATGGGGACTATTGATATTCCTGTTTTTATGTTCTTGATTTAATTCTTATATTGTTATTGAGACAGGTTTATCTTTTCTGTACAAGTGTGTCGCTTGATTAGTTGTAAAATGCAAAAATAGAAAAAAAAAAAGAGTAAAATCAGCGGTGCAAGGAACAGATTGAAAAGCAGAGATGCTAATACAGAACCCTGTGGGATGCCACATGGGAGTGGGGTGGAGGGTGAAGATGAACAGCCAACGTGAATCGAGAAGGAGCATGAGGATAGAAAAGACTGGAACCACTGATGAACTGTGCTGTGAGTCCCATAATCATGGAGACAAGACAGAAATGTAAGGTGGTCAACAAGGTAAAATGCAGAGGAAAGATCCAGAGATATCGCTATGGAATAGTCACTCTGTTTGTGTGCTACGTGCAATTCATTCAAAAAGGAGATGAGGATGGTTTCCGTACTGTGGCCAGCATGGAAACCAGAATGCCTAGGTTGAAGAGCCAATCTGTGCTAAATACATAGTAAATGACGGTAGATAAAGACCAGTATGGTCCATCTAGTCTGCCCAGTACGATGGCAAGAGTAGGTGCATCTGACGCTCTGTGCAGGCCACCCCTCCCCATGTCTTTGTTTAGGGATGAACCCACCACTCCATGTAGGACACCCCTATTTGTTGAGAAATTACATGGTTCAGTTTATTTTGATTTTATCCTGTTGCTGTAAAGGGATCCACTGTGTCTGTCCCATGCCATTTTGAATTCCGTCACCATGTTTGCCCCCACCACTTCCATCGGGAGGGCATTCCAAGCATCCACCACCCTTTCTGTGAAAATGTATTTCCTGACATTGCCTTTCAATTTACCACCTTGCAGCTTCCTGCTATGCCCTCTAGTTTTACAGCTTCCCCGTCTTTGGAAGAGGTTTGTTTGTTCATCATTTCCCTTTAAGTATTTAAAGGTCTGAATCATATCTCCCCTGTCCCTCCTCTCCTCCAATGTGTACATGTTTAGGTCTTCAAGTCTCTTCTCATAAGGCTTCTGACGCAGGCTCCAAATCATTTTGGTCGCCTTCCTCTGAACAGTTTCCAGTCTGAACAGTTTCCAGTCTTTCCACATCCTTTGCAAGATATGGTCTCCAAAACTGAACACAGTATTTCAAGTGAGGCCTCACCAGTGACTTGTACAGTGGCATAAGTACCTCTTCCTTTCTGCTGGTAATTCCTCTTTGTATGCAGCCCAACATCCTCCTAGCTTTTGCCACCGCCTTGTCGAACTGTTTTGCCACCTTGAGATCTTCAGAAATAATCACAACAAGATCTTTCTCCTGATACGTGCACAGAAACCTCTCGCCCCTATTGCCCCTGGAGACCTGGTGCTCTAGGCAACTGCCTAGTTCTGCTAATGGTAGCACCAGCCCTGATGGGGACCTCCTACTAAAGACAGTTAGGAATTTGCACTTAATGCACATTTAGCACAAAAATGAACATGCATTAAGTGCAGCATGTTACCGGCAGTTACCCTAATGGCAGTTACCCTAATGTGCGGCGCAATTAACGCACGTGCACTTAATGCTAGCTATAGAGGTATCGCTGGGTGCACCTATGCTAACTGCCACATTGACAGCGCCTGATATATATCCCCAGACTAAATGCAATGTGCTCTCCTTGCCCACACTCCACCCATACCCTGCACCTTTGTGAATTGAGCAACTAATGCGCATTTTAACAGCCGGTGGCTGTTATGCCCATGGGCTCTTATTTTCTGCTAAAATGCACACTAATCAGCTGTCTTTAGTAAAAGTTCCCCAATATGTGGCACAGCTGGAGGAAAAAATCCTATATCCATCTATGTGGTTCTCCTTTAGATGACTATGGAAGACATTCCTGGGTGATGTCTACTTTATATGGAAAGCGTCTAAAAGAAGAATTATTTTATGAACTGGCTGAATTCATTAGATGAGAATTTTGCAATTTGTTATGCACTGTGATCTATAGAGAATTGATTTTTTGGATATATGACTTATTAAATCTAATCATACATTTTCTACCATCTGGTAGAACTTAACAACTATTTGAAATTTATGTATTTATTTATTTTGTATTTACCTCGCGCCTTTTCGGTAGGACTTTAATAGCTTCCATTCATTTAGATTAACACTAGAAGCCCCAAAGGGCATTTTACCTAGAAGCCCCAAAGGGCATTTTACCTAGAAGCCCCAAAGTGCGTCAATTGACGCATTATCACGACGACTGCGTTTAGCATGAAATGCAGATGTGAATTAATGTGACGTTACTTATTTGTTAAATACGTGCAGTATGTGACGTCATTACATGACATCATCATGTGTTTATTGTTTGTAATGTCGGAGTAAAACTGTAAACAGTGATTGAGATGCGCCACCTAGCGGGAACATGAATTTATACCTAGAAGCCCCAAAGTACGTCAATTGACGCATCCAATTGAGTGTGTCAATTGACGTACTTTGGGGCTTCTAGGTATAAATTCATTTTCCAGCTAGGTGGTGCATCTGTCATTAATTTTCGATACACATATTTGAACATCTTGATCTTGTTAACAAAGTCATGGAACATGACTGACATGGTTCTAGCAGTGGCGCTGGTATACAACTTTGAAGATGCATTTGCGTCAATTGACACACTTTGGGGCTTCTAGTGTTAAAGGCTAGTTTATGGAATTTAAGAATCAATTGGGTTATCTATGTCAAAGACTTTTAGACAGAGGATACATGTGTATTATAGAGGCAGGATTGATTTATATAACATCTTATTCAGTTAGAACATAACAAATGCCATACTGGGTCAGACCAAGGTCCATCAAGCCCAGTATCCTGGTTCCAACAGTGGCCAATCCAGGTCACAAGTACCTCTGGCAGGTTCCCAAAAAGATACATAGGTTCCACAATACTTATCCCAGGGTAAGCAGTGGATTCCCCAGGTCCTCTAATAATGGTTTATGGATCTTTCCTCCAGGAACTTGTCCAAACCTTTTTAAAACCCAGCTACAATAACAGCTTTTGCTACATCCTCTGGTAACAAATTCCAGAGTTTACGTGTTGAGTGAAAAATATTTTCTCTTATTACTCTTAAATGGGTTACACTGTGGCTTCATTGCGCGGTCCCTAGTCTTTCTATTTTTTGATGGAGTAAACAACCTATCTATGTTTAACCATTCTATTCCATTCATTAATTTATAAACCTCTATCACATCTCCCATCAGCTGTCTCTTTTCCAAGTTGAAGAGCCCTAACCTTTTAAGCCTTCCCTCACAGGGGTATCCTTCCACCTCCTTTGCCATTTTGTTGGTTCTTCTCTTTACCTTGTCATTTGTAGCAAACTGTGATGCAGAGGAACTAACAGGCATGGAAACAAAAATACAAAATGCAATTTTCTCCAACATATTGTCTGTTCTCAGCTGCCTCAAACATGTCATTATAACACAAAGCAGTATCATTTCTGAGACGAGTCAGATTAAGCATTCTAACTCCTAAATTAAAAGCAGTGTTGCATATGGCTCTGTTGGGAACCCAGGTTTGACTGATTAACTTTGGGTCAGCAAGAGCAGCATTTATTGCTGTTAGAGAGGGAGGTCCAACCATCCCATGAAAGCACCTCCTAATAACCAGCTCAAGAGCACATTCTCAGAGGACTGTTATGTCAGTAACTAGGTTGTTACTGTGTGCCATTGAGTCATTGCCTACTTCTGGCAACCCTGTAGATAGTTGTGACTATTACTTGGGTTTTCTTGACAAAGTGCAATCAGAAATATGTGGGGAGAAACTATAGCTAACCATAAATGAAGAATCCAGTCCCAAGTTAGCACAGGTTCTGATTGCAATGGCCTAAAGAAACAGAAAGAAAATATCATGAATCTCCAGACTATCAAGCCTAGCTAATTCTTAACATGAAAGTAGTCAAGAAAGTAAAGATACAAGCAGAACAAGAAACAGCCAATGCAGCAAAATGAGAGGACACAACATTTTTCAGATATGTTAGTGAGAGGAGGATGTGCAAAAGTGGTATTCTCAGACTGAAGAGCAAAGGGGTGGAATATGTAGAAGCTGATGAGGATAATGCAGACTTGCTTAACAAATATTTTTGATCTGTGTTTACAGATAAAGAGCCAGGAGCAGGACCTCAGAAAACACACACAAATAGGAACAGAAGCAAAGGGGATCTTGAACAAATTTCAGAAGACTGTGTTCGTGAGGAGCTAGGTAAACTAAAAGTACACAAAAGTGGTGGGACCAGATGGGATACATCCAAGAGTATTGAAAGAACTTAGGGAAGTTCTGGGCTCCACTGTCTGACCTTTTCAATGATTCTTTAGAGTTGGGAGTAGTCCCGGAGGACTGGAGGAAAGCAGATGTGGTCCTTTTACACAAAAGTGGAAGTAAGGATGAGACTGAAAGCTACAGGCTGGTTAGTCTGGCCTCTGTGGCAAGTATATTATTAGCAGGAGAGCAGAAGCCATCAAGAGCAGCAGTTTGTAAATGCTCCCTCCCCCTGCTAAGTGGATCGTGAGGGAAGAACTTTTAAACTGTCACTGCGGGGGCGTGCACAGTAGCAGGAGAGCAGAAGCCATCAAGAGCAGCTGTTTGTAAATGCTCCCTCCCCCTGCTAAGTGGATCGCGAGGGAAGAACTTTTAAACTGTCACTGCGGGGGCGCGTCCGCGCCTTGCGGGCCCACGCCTGAGGGCCTCGCCAGAGGGCCCTTTGGCGTGGCCCTTAGGCGTTGGACCGTGCAAGGCAAAAGAAACTTCTGCTCCTTGCTATATAGTTGATAACTCTGTTTAAAGGTATGACTAGTAGTTAATTGTATTGTAATGTATGTATTGTCATTCCCTGTGCTATGTAGTCTGTCACACCCATAGCCCCTTACATGCAGTATGGAGGGACGTGGTTGTCATTAGAGAGATTCACCTTTTGATCTTTAACTGACTAATTGCTTTGCAATGCCTTATGGGAAAGGTAGTTCAGTCAGAAAGCATTCAACCTCAGGTAAAAAAAACCACCTTTGTAGTTGCCTTGAGTGGTAAGGTAATGACAGTTTATTAACTGGAAAAAAACACGCTAAGGTTCACAAATTCTACCTTTTGATTATTTCTCCAGGATACTTGTAAATAAACATCAGGATACAAATGAATTCCAAACAAAACAGCTTGCAATGTTCTCCAGTATAAACATAAATACTTTAACAGCCCCTGCTATCAGGCATGGCTTGCAGTGCTGATCAAACAAACAGAAAACAGCTTTTTCCTAAAGCAGGTTTTTTTCTCTCTCAGTCCAAAACACTGTTTGTCTTCTTAAACATAGAAAAACTTTCAACAAGGCAGTTAAACTCTTCACAGGCAAGCAATTCTCTATGCAAGGTTTTCTTATAAACAGCCAAACAAAAGCTTTCCTTACTTTTACCGTTAGTACGGCCTCCAGCAGAGCACTGCTCTGGCTCACAGCTGATTCACCAACTTAATTAGGCAGCTTCGGCTTGCACAGTAAAAAAAAAAAGTATTTTGCCTTTAACTCAGGACCTTCACAAGTTAACCACAGGCTCTTAGGGCTACAGGACACTGGAGGTTTTCCTTATGGTTGACTCCCTTGCAACACTTCTGTATTGGAAGACTGGCATAAAGAGCAATCCACGTATGAGACTTCTAAAGCTATGTCTGGTTCACCCAGTTGCATTGGCACATCCTCTGGCTCTGGCTCAGAGGTCTCAGCTGACTGCCTTCTGTTATGGCTAAGGCTGTCTCTGGCAATTCTGTAGTGCTCAGAATTAGGCAAGCTTCTAATGCTCATACCTGGGTCAAAGCTTGTAGCCGCTTCTCCTTTCTCATGCTCTGGCCACCATTCACTGGTGCTTCCACGTCCTGTTCTCCAACCTGTGTTCCTGGTTCCTGCTGTTCTCACTGATCCAGATCCATTCCTCTTCCAGTAGGCACTCCTACTGCTCTCACGTTCTCTCTCCTTTCCTCTTCTTTTTCCTCTCCTGCCTCCCTCTTCTGAATAAACTTACCTAGTCTTAAACCTCTCAGGTGCCTGTTCCACCCCCTCTCCTCTCAGGTGTGGAAGATCAAACTGCCTCGTGGCAGCTGAGTAATTGGGGAATTCAGTGATGTAAGGGTTCCTTACCCTGAGCCTGTATTCCCTGTCTTTTTCTCCACTAGGGGCATTCTGCAACCTATTGTAGCTAGGAATTACCTGCTTTCTAGGTGTAAAGAGAGTTTTGTGTCTCTGACCTGGTAAAATAGGTCCTTTTATAAGGGTAAATTCCTTCTCTTTATCACTATCTCTTGGGTCCTGATAAGCTTCCTTATCACAAGTCTCACTTCCAACCACTTTGATGTAATGATAAGGTGGTGCATGTCCTCCCTGCCTTTGTATGACCTTTGTAGTATGTTGTGAACCGCTTTGATTGAAGGAAAAGGCGGTATACAAAACATGTCAAATAAATAAATAAATATTAATAAAAATGCTGCTAAAACAGAGGATAGTGAGGCTTCTGGGGTCCAATGGATTGCAAGACCAGAGGCAGCATGTTTTTTCTAGGGGCAGGTCTAATAGACAAATTTAATTAATTTCTTTAATTGGGCAACCAGAGAATTGGACCAAGGGAGAGCCTTAGATGTGATGTACTTAGATTTCAGTAACGCCTTTAACATCATTCTGCACAGACGACTTATAAATAAATAAGAGGGGATTGAGCAGGCCGGAGCCATCTCTCCACCTCAACGCCGCCCTCCTGCTGCTGTGCCCAATCGGGGCCCTCGGATTCCTTTAAAACCGGCGCCGATCGGGCGTGCGGCCTCTCTCTTCACTCCGGCCCTCCTGAAGAGCTCTCCCCGAGGGGATTGAGTGGGCCGGAGCCATCTCTCCACCTCAACGCTGCCCTCCTGCTGCTGTGCCCAATCAGGGCTCTTGGATTCCTTTAAAACCGGCGCCGATCGGGTGCGCGGCCTCTCTCTTCACTCCGGCCCTCCTGAAGAGCTCTCCCCGAGGGGATTGAGCGGGCCGGAGCCATCTCTCCACCTCAACGCCGCCCTCCTGCTGCTGTGCCCAATCGGGGCCCTCGGATTCATTTAAAACCGGCGCCGATTGGGCGCACCCGCGCTTGGCGGGCCCGTGCCTGAGGGCCTCGCCAAAGGGCCCTTTGGCGTGGCCCTTAGACGTGTACCTTCTAAACCTTCTAAGCCAGACTATGCCCAAAGAAAACGCAAAGGAGATCAGACCCAACACCGAAACAGCACGCATTATTCACACCCTGTACCAGATTCACATCAAAGATAACTCTGAGCAGACTACTACAACTGTAAGTCAGCCTGGACTATATCAATTACTAGAAATCCACCACACACGTAACTTTTAAACTGCTTTGCTCCAACACCACCACAGCATCTATTTCATTATCTGTTAACTTGCCAAATTTTTGTCCCTAAATGTATCTTCCTACACATTGTTAAACATCATATGTAACGTTGTTTACTGTCAGCAACCATCCTGTAATTGAAGTCTCTGAGAACAGGATTATTGTCAGCAACCATCCTTTAATTGGAGTTTCTATAAACAGGATTTCTGTCAGCTATTTCTCTGTAATTTTTCTGTAATTTAATGAACGGTGTATAAGATTGTCAACAACCATTCTGTAAATTGAATATATTACAACGTACCTTAATTAGACAATTATTTGCAGCTTCACCCTATACTCTCCCACTCATAACCACAAATTTATCATAACCTCCTATTCACAATAATTGTGAATCCTTACACTACAAATCATGGCCCTCATCCCACTCACCCTCCTCCTCCTCTCTGCCCTCTCTAGTATCCTACACACATCTTTTGCCCTAACATCCAACTCTAATCCTATTCCTATACACCAATACAAGAATAGGAAACCCCACCAAAACCAACAGCAATACCCACAATATACATATCACAATAGACAAACCTACCTTCTCTACGTACCTCTTGATACAACAAACACCAGAAGACCTAATCTAAGAACCACCTCACAGGATCTCAAGTGTGCTCTCATTAACGCATGTTCAGCCCGAAACAAGTGGCCTGCTATCACTGACTTATTTTCAAACCTTAACCTAGACATCCTCCTGATAACAGAAACATGGCTGTCAAACACTGACAATGTCATAATGAACCAACTTACTCCACCCAACTACTCCATTTACACCTGCAACAGGGAAAACAGAAAAGGAGGAGGAGTTTGCATAATTGCAAGATCAGATCTAAAGTACCGCATCGTCTCTATCAAGACCACGGACCATATAAATACACTATCAATCTCCAATAGTACTAACACCTTAAACCTCATCTACAGAGCCCCAAATGCTCCAGCTGATGATCTGTCAATCATAATTGATCTTGTTACCAACCCCATTGAACTCAACAAATCTAACTGGCTCCTAGGAGATCTCAACCTTGCATCCACCCCGCCATCAGTATCAAACTCCTTCCTTGATGCCATGACCGACTTACACTACAAACAAATTGTAAAAGATCCAACTCATAAACAAGGAAATCTTCTTGATCTCATCTTCGCCCCATCATCAGACTGTGAACCGCCAAATCAACTTGAACCCTCATCAAACCCCATCCCCTGGTCCGACCATAATCTTATAACGTTCTCCATACCAGCTGAGGAGTCTCCAAGCAAAACACCGGATGTTTATCCACTCTCTAAACCAGCACGTTTTAAACCATTCAACATTGACACTATTACTTCTCAAACCATTCCAAAACTCTTTACAATACCTAACAACATTGATGAAACAGTAGCAAACTGGAACAGTGCCCTTGGACTATCAGCCCAGCCCACCGCCACAGTCAACCAAACCATCTCTACCTCCTCTTTCACCAAGAAACGGAACGCACCATGGTTCTCCTCTGAACTGCGAACCTCTTTACGGCAATTAAGGAAACTTGAGAAGAAATGGAGACACTCTCTTAATCTATGTGACCAATCCACCTACTTAACTCACTTGAATTCTCATCGTCAACTAACCTGGGATAAGAGGAGAGAATACCATGCAAGGCTCCTCAGTCGCTCCCTTAACAAACCTAGAGACCTCTTCCAACTAGTAACATCTCTAACCAGTGAGCCTTCTCCACCACAACATGAACACATACAACCACAACTATATGCTGACTATATCCAATCCAAGATGATCAAGATCTCAACTACAATCACAAGCGAACCCATACAAACCTCCAACGTTCAGATCATACTTAATAAATTCTCATTCCCAACCCCTAAGGCAATCGAAGAACTCATAACCTCCATCAATGCCACCACTGCTCCCAACGATCCATGTCCAGCCCACTGGATCAAATCACTAAGAACAGAACTCAGCCCTTACATAGCAGCTCTAGTTGACCAATCACTTAGCACAGGGATATTCCTAACAGCCCTCAAACAGACCTCCATTCATCCACTACTCAAAAACAATAAACTCGACCCAAAAAAAGAAGACTCCTACCGCCCAATCTCAAGTATCCCTTTTCTAGCCAAGATACTAGAAAAAGTCACTCTAAGGCAAATCCAACAACACATTGACTCCGAAGCTCCACTCGATCCAAATCAGCATGGCTTCAGAGAATCCCACGGAGTTGAAACCCTTTTAACTTCTCTAATGAACACGCTTATTACTACAACAGACAACATCAAAAATGGAGTTGCATTGATCTTCCTAGACATTGCAGCAGCCTTCGACTCTGTTGACCATATTAAGCTGCTTAACCGACTACATGAAAAAGGGATTCAAGGAATGGCATGGAAGTGGTGCAAATCTTACCTGGAAGACCGCTGGCAGCAGGTCCGGTCAGGTGACAATACATCTATGCCTTTCCAACAGAAGCAAGGTGTACCACAGGGTTCCTCCCTCTCGGCCCTGCTATTTAATATCTATATGCAGCCCATCTGCAACATCGCCCGGTCATTTGGAACATCTTGCCTCATCTATGCAGATGATGTGCTACTATTCACACCAGTCAACGTACTGAAACCCGACTATACCACACTAACTACCTGCTTCAATGCAATCTCTGACTGGCTGCTCTCACAAAACCTCCGAATTAACTTTAAAAAAACGGAAGTTTTGATTGTAACAAGGAACAAAAACTTCTCACCCCCACCAACTCTAAGAACAAGAGATGCCGAGTTACCACTCAAATCAACTATACGTTACCTAGGCGTTATACTCGACCAGCGACTTGAGTTCAAAGATCATATAAAAAATACAGTTAAAGCCATCTATCACAAAATCAGAATTCTACGACACCTCAGACCAATGCTTGAACCACAAGACTTCCGAACAACCTTCCAAGCGTTGGTCACCCCACACTTCGACTACGCTAATATTGTGTTACAGGGCCTACCCAAGAGTACGCTTAATTCTCTACAATTGGCCATGAATACGGCTGCCAGAGTTCTACACAGAGCACCAAGGAGTCATCATATCACTCCTATCCTATTCGAACTTCACTGGCTCCCGATATCATATAGGATTTTATTCAAAGCCCTTCTCATCACATTCAAGGCAATTCACCAAATCTCATCATCATCATTATCTGACCTCCTTCATTACTCACAAAGTTCCAGATCCCGACGCTCCACAACAGAAAACACTCTAGTGATCCCAAAATACCAATCAAAACTCAACCAGACAACTATCACAAGAGCATTCTCATCCTTTGCCCCTAGATGTTGGAACATGCTACCACCCAACATCAGATCACAAAAGGACCTCTCACAATTTAGAAAAGATCTAAAAGCACACCTCTTCCTACAACACTTCCCTCAGAGTATGAACTTCCTAAGTCATTCCCTCCCGACACGAACTAACGATCATGGTTAGTCAAGTACACCCCATATTCATTTCTCACCCCATTTCAAATCCCCTTAGAGCCCCAAGCCTTTGAATTATAAACATGTGATTTCTTGCTGTAAATAGTTTGATTTCTTGTTATCTATTTAATCCCCAGTTATCCAAGTTCATTCCCTGTTATCTGTAAACTTAACATATGTTCATGCTTAAGTACAACTTGTCAAAATGTAAACCGCGCTGATGACGAAGAGTGCGGTATATAAAAGATGTTAAATAAATAAAATAAATAAATAAATAAATTAACCATCCTAGGAATATACCCCAAAGTGATTGACAAAGGACCCGGTTGATATAGTGTATCTGGACTTTCAGAAAGCCTTTGAGAAGGTCCCTCATCAGAGACTCTTGGTGAAATTAAAAAGTCATGGGACTGGAGGCAGTGTAGTATTGTGGATCAGGAACTGGTTAAAAGATAGAAAGCAGAGAATAAGGCTAAATGGCCAATTTTCTCAGTGGAGAAAGGTGAATAGTGGAGCACCCTAGGGATCTGTGCTGGGCCCGCTGCTTTTTAACATATTCATAAATGACCTGGAAATGGGAATAATGAGTGAGGGTGGCTACCAAAATAGTCAGTAGACTTCATCATAAGACATATGGGAACAGACTTAAAGATCTCAATAAATATACTTTGGAAGAAAGGCGGAAGAGAGAAGATATTATAGAGACATTTAAATACCTCTGTGACATAAATGCACAGGAGGAGAGCTTCTTTCAATGGAAAGAAAGCTCTGCAATGAGGGGGCATAGGATGAAGGTGAAAGGGGGATAGACTCAGGAATTATATGTGGAAATATTTCTTTACAGAAAAAGCAGTAGATGCGTGGAACAATTTCCCAGTGGAGGTACTCTAGTAAAGACCAGGACAGTATCTGAATTCAAGAAAGCATAGAACCAACACAGAAGATTTCTAAAGGAAAAATAAGGAACTATAGGAATTGATATGGAAGGGCAGACTGGATAAGCCATATGGTCTCTTTCTGCCATGATGTTTCTATATAAACTTTAAGAATTTAGACTGATGAATAGGATTAGGACTCTTCAGGCTTTATATTGCCAGCTGCTATTAGTTCTTTCCTGAATGGAAAGAAGGTGTTCCACATGTGCTGAAAGATGACCTACTTGCTGAAAATACAGCATTGTTATAAGAATGTAAGTGCTATCATGCTGAGTCAGACCAATGGTCCATCAAGCACATCTTAAATTTGTTTTAAATAGGCTACTAAGAGTTGGCTCATTTGCACTACCATGCAGAAGGTCCCCATTCAGGGATGCTGCAGACACAATGATCACAGTCCCAAGGGGGATGGAGGTTTGGTCATTGCTTAAGAGGGTCATCTTGTAGCCAGATAAAGGGCTTATATTTATGGAGCTCTGAAGGAGCCCTATTATATGAGCAGGACCATTAATGAGATAGCCAGACTAGGTATGTTTGATGAGGGGGGAGCAATATAAATAGGGGAAAAATCCCTGGTAGTTGCAAATGAAGGCCCATGGTCCCAGATTTATTTATTGTTAATACTTCTTGAGTCAGAAGTGGAGATGCAGCAATTAAAGAAATAAGTTGTGAACCCGAGCAGCCAGAGTTGGAATTCCACTTTCCCACTCTCTCTCCTTATCTCCTTGTGGTTTTGGGCAAGTCACTTAACCCCCTACTACTTTAGGTACAACTAGATCATAAGCACACTTGAGCAGGGAAATAAGTTGGTACTTGAATATGAACTCATCTCAAGTTTGGATTTTGAAACAGCAAGTAATTAATATAAAATTCAAATACAAGTAGAAAGGAGGAAGAGAAGACTGCTAGGTAATAACAAGTTAAACCTGCTACCATCTAGTTTCACGGAGTGTCCTCTAGTCCCAGGAACTACAAACACGTTCCCATCCATTAACTTGTAGTATATTACTCATAATTTGTAAGCCTCTCAATGCAGTTAAAAATATGCACGTTCTTTCACGGTGCTTATGCTTTCAGTTGCATTAAGAGGAAACATTCTTATGGATATGTTTTGCTCAGTGGATTATAACACTGGTCAACACTGAAATCGTTACTGACTTTAAAAGGCCCTAATCTGTAGTATCTTGGTGAGCTGAACACGAATATAACATTTAAAAAAATTTATTGGCTCTCGTTTTGAAGATATTGCATGTAGTTCATTTTTGATGTTTCATCGTGTAAATTTATCCAGTAGGACATCAACAACATCCCAAATAAGCCTTGAATGATGTAATATTGCATCACATTGCATAATACCAGCATGCACACATCATCCAGAGTTGATTGCATCATTTTCTGATGCAATGCAATACTACTGCCAGACGGCTGCTGAAACCATCTGATGTCAGCAGTGTACTATACGCAGTCGGAAAGGTTGAGCATTTAAAATATTTCAGACTGTGTGCGAAACAGCTTAAGCTACTGTTACATGTAACTTTTATTAATCATATAATTTTAGCCATTTAGGTACAATACAGAACAGTAATGCCGCAAAGGTGCGTTAATATCGTTGACAATTTCTGCTACATTTGTGGGGAAGTGACATTAGCCAACCAGAAGAAAAGTATCATTTCTCAACTGAAGAAGGCATATTTACTTCGGATGCAAGATTGGTGACCATGTACAATACAGCTTTCACAGTGGTTGAATTGCAAAAGACCATCAATGCCGTTTGCAGTCCCCATGATGTGGAGAGAGCCAAGCAACCACTTAAATGACTGTTACTTCTGCTTGGTTCCTCCTCTTTCCAGCGGAATAACGAAACAAAAGAAGTTGAGCATAATCTACCCAAACATTCCGTCTGCATTGAGACCAGTTCCACATGGTGAGGGACTTCCTATTCCACAATCTCCATCAGAATATTCTTTTGATTCATCTGATGAGGACAAGGGTGAGCCAACCTGTTCTTCTCCTGGTCCGTCAGCATGCAGTGACCCAGATTTTCACTGGGATGCATTATCAACTCCACACAGAATAACACAGGAAGAACAAAATGACCTTGTTCGTGATTTGGACTTATCCAAGAACAAGGCAGAATTGCTAGGATCAAGACTCCAACAATGGAATCTTCTAGAAGAAGATGTCAACATTACTCCATATCGAAAGAGCCACCAGCAGTTGGAACCTTTCTTCAGAAAGGAAAGTAATCTGGTATTCTGTTCTGATATTGAAAGCCTCATGAATGCCTTAAAAATCACTCATGACCCACAAAACTGGAGACTATTTATAGACTCTTTGAAACTGAGTCTGAAGGCTGTGCTTTTGAACAATGGAAACCGTCTTCCATCTATTCCAGTAGCGCATGTCATCCACATGAAAGAGAAATACGATAACTTAAAGCATCTACTGACTTCCATTAACTATAACAAGTACAGCTGGCAACTCTGTGGTGACTTGAAGGTAGTTGCCCTTTTAATGGGACTGCAGCAGGGATATATAAAATACATGTGTTTCTTATGTGAGTGGGATAGCCGAGTAAGGGATTGGCACTACTTGTGGAAGGAATGGAATCACAGACAAAATGTAACAGTTGGAGAGAAGAATATCCAGCACCCAGCTCTGGTTAAGGCTCACAAAATCCTACCACCACCCCTTCACATCAAACTAGGTTTGATGAAAAACTTTGTGAAAGCCATGGACCGCACTTCGCCAGCTTTCCGATACCTGCATGAAAAATTCCCTCGACTCAGCGAAGCAAAGATTAAAGAGGGAGTTTTTATAGGTCCTCAGATTTGAGAGCTCTTCAAAGATGACCGGTTCAACAATTTGCTGCAGGGTGATGCGAAACAAGCATGGAATGCTTTTTGCCTAGTGTCAACAAACTTTCTTGGGAATGTTAGGGCAGAAAACTACAAGGAACTAGTAGAAGACATGCTGATGCAGTATCAGAAACTTGGCTGCAATATGTCTCTAAAAATCCATTTCCTTGATTCCCATCTCGATTTCTTTCCTGACAACTGTGGTATGGATAGTGATGAACAGGGCGAACGTTTTCACCAGGATATCGCAACGATGGAGCAAAGATACCAGGGAAAATGGCCCACTACAATGCTGGCTGACTACTGCTGGACACTCCCCAGAGAAGCTCCTGAACAGCTGTACAAGAGACAGGCGAAAAAAATCTAAGAAGTAGTCTATGACTTGGTTTTTTACAGGTATTAACCGAAGGCCTATTATATTTACTACTGACATGCATTTCGTGATGTAAACATTAATTCTTGTAGATTACAAAAAAACTAGAGCCAACTTTGCAATTTCACTGTCATATTTGTGTTCAGCATATAAAAATTATAATCAGTGCACATAATTTTCCATTTGAAAGCCACACGCAAATGCCCATGCGTACTCTGTCCCTCTGGCATTTTTCATCATGAAAGTACATGCATACTTTTGCTTTGGAACTTAGCACAAAACTTACAGGGAAAGTACCCATAGACTTTATCCCAGTGAACACATTTTGAGAATTGCCCTCCTCCCCCCCCCCCCCCAGCACTTACAATGACTCCCAGGTCCTCTTTATGAGCAGTCACTCCTAATTTCAGAAACCAGCAGTGTGTAAATACTTTCCGCTTAACGGTTTACACTAATATTTCTAGATAAGAATTTTGAGAGTAATTCTATAAGGAGCTGTGGAAATGTACACAATTATGCACGTGAATGAGCACTTGTGTGCGTTATTTACACAGTTGCAATTCTGTAAGTATGTGTGTGCAGCCCATTGCATACACTCACTGTGGGCATGCACATGGATGGAGCTTGGACTGGGTGTGCATTTAAACATACATACCATCACTTATATCAGCTCTAGAGCTGTGTAAGTGACCCACTGCTTATATTTGAATATTTTCGGCAGGGCCGGCCCGTCCACTGAGCAAGAATGTTTTTTGCACAGGGCCCCGCGTTTCAGGGGGCCCCACGCAAAGAACATTCTGCTTTTTTTAAAAATGAAATTAAAAAAAAAACGGGCCGCTGCAGCCGGGCAGCATGGAGTGTCCCGCGGGACCCCCTCTGCCCGGCTGAACTCTCTCGGCGCGGCTGAAGCCCTCTGCTCCAGCTTGCAGATACGCGAAGGGAGAGTGTCTCCCTCGCGTCTCTGTTAAGCCCGCAGGGGCTGATGGGAAGCAGGGGCTGATGGGAAATTTCCCATCTGCCCCTGCGGGATTAACAGAGATGCGAGGGAGACACTCTCCCTTCGCGTATCTGCAAGCCGGAGCAGAGGGCTTCAGCTGCGCCGGGAGAGTTCAGCCGGGCAAAGGGGGTCCCGCGGGACACTCCATGCTGCCGCGGCGGCAGGGGCCAGCTTTTTTTTTTATTTTAATTTCCATGAGCCGATAGGGGGGGGGGGTTACGACTGGCAGTGGGCTGATGGGGGGGGTTAAGGCTGGTAATGGGCTGTGGGCTGATGGGGGCTGTCTGGAAATGGGGTGATGGGGGGTTAGGACTGATAATGGGCTATGGGGGGGTTAAGGATGGTAATGGGTTGTGGGCTGATGGGGGGGTTAGGACTGGTAATGGGCTATGGGGGGGGGTTAAAACTGGTAATGGGCTGTGGGCTGATGGGGGGGTTAGGACTGGTAATGGGCTATGGGGGGGTTAAGACTGGCAATGGGCTGTGGGTTGATGGGGGCTGTCTGGAAATGGGGTGATGGAGGTTTAGGACTGGTAATGGGCTATGGGGGGGGGGTTAGGACTGATAATGGGCTATGGGGGGGCTAGGACAGGAAATGGGCTGATGGGGAGGGGTTAGGACGAGGTGGGCTGATGTGGTTAGGACTGGTAATGGGCTGTGGGCTGATGGGGGGTTTAGGACTGGCAATGGGCTATGGGGGGCTGACTGGAAATGGGCTGATGGGGTTAGGACTGGAAGTGGACTGATGGGGGGTTAGGACTGGTAATGGGTTATGGGGGGGCTTAAATTGAAAATGGGGTGATGGGGGGTTAGGACTGGAAGTTGGTTGATGGGGGGCTAGGACTGGTAATGGGTTGGGGGTTGCTAGGACTGGAAATGGGCTGAGCGGAAGGGGAGGCTTGAACTGCAAATAGCTGATGGGGAGGGGGCTTGGAATGGAAATGGGCTGTGAGGGAAGGGAGCTAGGACTGAAAATGGGCTGATGGAGCAGCTAGGATAGGACTGGAAATGGGCTGTTGGGGGAGCTAAGATTGGAAATGGGCTGTGGTGGGGGCTTGAATTGAAATGGACTCATGGAGGGGCTGGAACTGGAAGTAGGCTCATGGGGGGGGGGGCTTGGACTGGAATTGGGCTGAGTGGAGGGGAGCTATGATTTGACATGGGCTGATGATGGGGCTAGGAAATGACTAGAAATGGGCTGATGGGGGGGCTAGGATTGGAAATGAGCTGATGAAGGGACTCAGACTGGAAATGGATGGGGGAGCTAGGACTGGAAATGGGCTGATGGAGGGCTAGGACTGGAAATGGACTGATGCAGGGACTAGAAGGGAATGGATGCTGGGTGAGACTGGAACTAGAAGGGAGCTGATGTTGGGGGAGGATTAGAATGGGATGGGGCTGGGAGAGTAAAATGGAGAGGGGAAAATATTTTGTATGGGAGGGATGAAAAATCTATAATTGACCGGGTATTGGGAGAGTAAGTGGGGATTGAGGATGGAGGGGTAAAATTTGTGAGGATGAAATAGGAATGAGGAAAGAGCAAAAGGAGAAAGATTGGTATGTTAAAGCAGATGTAGAGAGAGAGAATGGAAAAAAAACTAGAAGAGAGAAGAAAGGACAAATGGACAGCAGATGATGGAGAGTTAGCAGAAAACATGAAGAAACCAGAAGAAAGTGGCTGGACCAATTGCAACTGAAAAAAAATGCACAAAAGGTAGAAAGATATCTCTTTATTTTGAATTTATTAACTGGAATATGAAAGCTCTGGGAAATGTGCATCATTAACGTCTGTGCTTTGTTTGGTACAAGAGGAAATTAATTTATAGTTTTATTTCTACAGTGTTGTTGGTACATTCCAAGTTTGTCTTTTGGGGTTCCCAGTTTAATTATTGCCTTCCTGTTTCTAAATTGTGATTCCTTGTTTGGTGATGGTCTATGTTCTGCATGTGTAACTGAGCTGAGGTATTCTGTTTATGTAATTCCTATTTGACATTGCCACTTGTTCTCTTTCCCCAGTATTCTCTGAAATGTATTGGTTTAATATTTGCAGTGTTGCCTTTTGATAGGTAGGGTATGGTGCTTTGTGAGTCCTGGTAATGCTGTCAGGATATGGCGGGTTTGCTATGGGTTCTAAATGGGCAGCGTTTGTAGTAGTTCCTAATGTGCCTGGCGGTTGGCACTGGATTATAGTAATGTAGAAATCTTTTAGTCTTTCTTTATCCATACACTCATTAAGAGACATGTTTACTAAAAGTTAGTGTATGGTAACATTATGCAAATATTTATGCAAATAATGCCACTTATGCAAATGAGGCCCCACACCGAGTCTCCGCACATGGCCCCGCACCCCCCTTGGGCCGCCCCTGATTTTAGGGGTCATTTCTTAACAGGGCATCCAAAAGGTTATGAAAGAGGGTTAATTCTATCAGATCTTTCAGCAGCATTTGATTTGGTAGATCAGGTTATTTTGATAAAACACTGTCATTTGTTGGGAATTTGATATAAAGCTCTTCAATCGATAGAATCCTTTATATAGGGAAGATCTGCTGTGGTGATGAAGGGATAGAATAAGGCTGATCCATAAGTAATGTCTTGTGGTGTACCTCAGGGAACTTGTCTTTCACCTCTCTTTAATCTGAATTTACAGCCTTTTGGTGAAATTTGGCATCATCTAGGATTTAGGGGCCCGATATTGAATTATGACGACTATGCGTGCTATGGCGCATAGCCATCTCTGCTGACCCTTAACCCTAGATATTCAATACCGGGGTCATATGTGGCCCCGGCATTGAATGTCCAGGTTTGCCGCACAGCTTCCCAGCCGCAATAGCTAACCAGGCAGCGGCGATATTGCATGCTGCCTGGTTAGCCTGTAGGGATGGTACCCCTGCAATTCTGCAGCTACAGATCTCCGACCTGCTCAGATGCTAAGTCTGAAACAAAGCTGACCAAACAAGATGGTTTCCTGCTACAATGAACTTTTGTTGTGCTTACAGTCTCAGACCTGACCTCCACACAACTGCTTGCCAAGTGATTATACCTGAGCATACAGAAGATTATTGTTTCTGTCCAATTAGTTTCCCAGGCCAATTAGTTTTCTACATGCAAGAACATCTGCTTCTCTGATCTTCATCATCCACTAAAGATGCTACTGGCCTTGGGATTTCTGAAACTGCATACTGTTATCTTCCCTCATTATGGCTCCTGGGTCTGCAGGATGAACATCTTTTCATTACCTTCTGATTCGCTGAGAACATTCAGACTGTCTTGTGCCAACCAATCACCAGACCTATGACGGAGACTCATCACAAAGAATAATACAGTCTGCACAGTAGAACTTTGGGGGCTTTTCACACCTTTTTGCTCTTTTCCTTTTGCCCTTGCACCTTTTGCCTGTGTGCCTTTTGTTTGCTGTCTTGCCTGTCTGCAAGACAGATACACACTACGTGTATGCGGCCGTTCTTCTAAGGACAAAGATAAGACTTTCACAGATACCTCCGGTTCTGTGTTCTCATGCGGCTTGCCTCCGAAAGGGCTGCAGCCTGCATTATCTAACCTAGCTGCCTTTTTGTACCCCCCCGTGCTGCTCCAGAGACTTCTCGGACCCCAGCCACCAGAGTTCCTCTGGGAGGGCAATGGTTAGCTAGAAACTTATTCCATAATTCTTCCCAGTGCACAGCGAATCAGTGACTTCTGGTTACTAATCAGTGATTTATCACTTTGTCCGACTATAATCATTGTGCTGATATAACTTGCTACCTCACATTTCTAATAATGCATCTATAGCTATATGTCTGTATATATTTCTACCTTGCTACCCATAACAAACATAATATATATACAGACGAGGCTCTTTTGTGGCTTATTGCCAGTACACTCATAGAACTTTGGGCTGGGTATTAGTAGCTGAGAACCTAACTTATGTTGTCTGCTACTAATAAGCCCTACAAGCCGCTGTGGGTAAAAGAGGCGAGCTTTTGCTACTTAACCGCAGGTCTCTAACCGGGCAGCATGAAATATCGCCACTGCCTGATTAGCGACTGTTGCCACCTCTGCTCCTCCCTGGAATGCCAACGACACGCCCCAATGCTAAGTGGTTAGCATCGGGGCATGTAAGGGAGGAGATCAGGGATATTCAGTGGCACTAACCGTATTAGTGGCGCTGAATATCCCACTGAGCAACATTTATACGGTTTTACAGGGCTGTAAACTGAGTAAATGCCTTTCAAATATTGGGTCCTAGATGTTTTATTTATGCTGATGATATTCGGTTGTTTTCAACTGATGGGGATAGGACTCTTTCAATGTAGCTGCTGAATGTGGCTCTGCAAAAAAAATCACCGATTGGTTATTATGTAATAATTTAATCTTAATTACGGATAAGACTGAAGTGTTGTGGAGCCCAAGGGAAAGATCCAAGATGGCATGATCTGAGTGAGCTCGGTTGGCAGTTTCCTACCATGGGCAATAGGAAGGGGAAAGCAGATGGGAAAACCGCTGAAGTCGCCGGCTCACTTTTGCCCTTCATACAAACTTCATTTGAAGCAGTTCTACATTGTCTGAACATGCAGCAAGGAAGTTCTGGTGTAGGCCCGGCTGTTTCAACGCCAAAGCTGGAGAGCTCGACATTAACCTCAGGCAAACTTACCTCTCTTTTCCAAGAGGAGCGGTATCCCCCTTTGCCACTAATTGTCTCTTTGACTACAGTTGCCTCTAAACAAGTTGTCGCACAATTTTTAAACACTGACATGTTCTCAATTAACATGAGGTCTTTAAAGATCCTCCTCGATTGAAGAGGTAGAAATATTAGAGAGAGCATTAGATGGATGAATTTGGATACAATTATTATTGACAAACAGCAAGATCATTCAGCCTGTGGACATTGTGTTTGGTGCTCATCTACCCAACCTGGAAGTAGCTGGCAGAATTCCAAAGATGGTAAGACTGTGACATCATGGGAAGACACTACTTGTGAATTCTAATCTATATTATTGCTTGCCCTTGCCCATTAGTCTATGTGGGCAAAAGGAAACATAAAATTAGATTACGTCTCAATAAATATTGTAGTAGGATCAGTTCTGGCATGACATCTGTTCCATTCATTAATCACTGGATTGACAAGTAACACTCTGTTCATGATTACCAGATGGCGAGTGATTGATTCTGTGCCATACAGTTGGTGATCGAGAGTGTCAGTTAAACTATTGCAAACAATTCTGGATATTTTCATTGTGCATGGATGGTGCTGATTCGAATTCTTCTGAAAAGTTGAATTGAAGATTACTGGTCGATAAAAAGAAAGCTGATGCCATTTTATTTTTACTTGCAGAGAAGTATACAGAGGAGGAATGCTATAAGCATGTTGTTTTGAGTGGATGGTTATGATTGAGTTGATGCTGCAGTGATGTTTCTATCTAATAAAGGCACACAAGTACCTTTGTATCTTTACAGATACATAGAAAGTTGCCCAGTAGCAGGCACATACTCTTACACAAACTTATATCTGCTACTTTGGTGTAAATGTGTACACATACTCTATGCATGCACACACACAGGGGGTTATTCTGAGACATGAATACTGGGGATGGATCCATTCCCGCTAGTCGTGCCAGCGACAGCCTCAGACTAAATTCCCTGCCGGTTGTGCAGGGAAGTTAGTCGGGGACGGGGAATGGCCAGCCTGGGGGTGGAGAGTGGGTGGGCAGTGGGCAGTCACCGGCCCTGGACGTACAAGGCCAATTTTAATGTCGGGCCTGTACATCCAGGGCCAGCAAAATGTATGTGGAAGTTTTTCCATCCCCGGGACTTCCCTGGACATTTCTTTTTAGCGATGCCAGGGTGCGGATGGGGAAGGGGAGGCCAGGGATTATTATTCCCCGCAGCCTGACCCTGGCCTTAGGAGGCCGGATCGGGGGTCAGGCTGCAGGGAATAATCACTTTAACCTGGCGGCTGGCATCACGGATTTTAAATGGAGCCGCAGTTACATTTAACAGCCCTGACTGAGTTATCCAGGTTGTGGCTGTATGTGCAGGCCGGGACTGAACAGCAGTCCCGCCCTGCATGTGCATGCTTAGTCGCAATTCTGATCCCACGGGGCTAGACATGCCTTGCGGATCAGAATTGCGCTCCCCTTTGTATGTCCGGCTCAAACCGGACATACAAAGGAGATGTATGTGCAGGTTAGAATCGGGCCCATACTTTATAATCTATGCATATACATTACAACTCCATCCGAGATCCATGATGCGACTGCACCTTGAGTATGGGGAACGTCTATACACAGATCACATAACAGTAGGCATTATCTTGTCGTGTGCCTACTTTTTGCACATGTATACCCACGTGCAATTTTGAAAGAGCCATTTTCCACGTCTGAAGCAAATTTTACACGTGGAATAAGCTTTATAAAATTATCCTGAATAAGAGCCATTGTCAGAGACGGGACGCTGGGTCAGCCCTGTGCAAAAAAAGTATTACATTAAATAATTTGAAAGAGAAACAGAATAGTGTAATAATAGCAATAAATGGAGTGGAGGAGTAGCCTAGTGGTTGGGGCAAGGTACTTCAGGCCGGAAGGTCGGGGGTTCAAATCCTACTAGAGGACAGCAACCTTGGGCCAGAAGGACTGGGGTTTCTAGTCCCACAGGTGCTCCTTGTGGTCTTGGGCAAGCCACTTAACCCTCCATTGCCCATGTTCCCTGTAAAATAGTTATCTCCAAGTTATAATGCCCTGTTCAATGTAATTTCAGTTTGTTCAATGTAAACCGCACTGATGCAGAATAGCGCGGTATATAAGAGAATGTAAATAAATAAATAAATATACTTGACAGCTAAACAATTCATTAAAAGATGATTTCCATATAAATTTTAAAATGTAATTAGATAATAAATGAAAAGACCTGCAAGTCTCAATTGTGCAGGACAACAATGATGGAAGAGAGTGGTATATGCCATTAACCTAGTAAATTATCCTCCTGCCTTGAAGAAAGCAAACCCCACTTGGATGGGGTCACAGTAATGGGAAATTGGCCAGACAGCGTGTAATCCATTTGATGGCTATTAGACCATGCACCAGGTTTGTGGCAGCCAAACTCCAATCCTACCTACTGTAAGATGTTTGCAAAGGTTTTATTTTAGTGACTGCACACCTTAATGCAGTGGAGGCCATAGGAAATCAGTTGGTGAGAATTACCAGCTCAGTACAGTCACCCCGTATGTGAAATCCAAGCTGTCTCTAATTAATGCCCTCCCAGTATTCCCTGTGTGCCCAAAGAATACCTAAATTATTGGTCGCTGCCTTGAAAATTTGCTACATGCACTCAGAGAATTCCAGTGCTTTCAGTTAAGACCATAAGCCGCTATATGTTTAGTGAGCTACACTGTTTGGCCATGCAACATGAACAATGATCCTGTGTAGCAGGGCCAGTGCAAGGATATCGGGCGCCTAGATGAACTTTCAGCTCTATGGCTCCCATCCCAAAGTTCTGATAATTAAACTCAACAATCATGATCAGTCCAGTACCACCTTTCCCACAACAATATGTAAAAATGTATATTTGGTGAACATGCTTCTAAATATTAAACTTTGCTTTGTATCTAAGTGTGTGCCCATTCACCCTGCAGGTAAAGGTGTGTGCTGTTAGTTCTTTGAGTTAGTGAGGCTGTCAAGAACTATTGTTTTGATTTCAATGCTGCTGCTTTTTGCCACCTCTCAGAAGCTGCTGCCTGGCATGACCACTTGGGGGCACTGTTTCAAAAGGGCACTATGGTGTTGCACCTAATGTGGCAAAAGCTCTGAAACGATGGTGCATTAGGTGCAACACTTCTGTGTTAACCGTCAGGGACATCGACTGCACTTCCCTGGCCGTTAACGTGGAGCCCTGTCCCATAGTGCATGCAGTGTTAGTGCGGGTGCACCTAACGCCACCTACTGAGGTGACCTAAGGTGATTCTGTGCTAATGTAGTTAGCGTGGGGTGTGAACCCCACGCTAACTGCACAGAACACACTATGCCCACTCTCCGCTCCTACCCCACCCACCCGTGACCCTAATGCGACTTAGGAACACAGGAATCACCCCGCGTTGTCATGGTCCTGTGCTAGCATAGAACACACATTGTCAGCTAACACCCTTTAGTAAAAGGCCCCCTTAGTCTTGTCTAATGGTTGGGCCTGTCCTCAGTGTAGAACTGGGCTGACAGGGTTGGCCCCAGAAATGGCTGATGGTATTGGAGACCTAGGAAAACCTTAAGCCTTACTCCCCCCTCCTGGCTGTCAGAATCTATTGTTTAGCTTTCAGTGCCCTGCTCTACCACCTAGGGTTGCCAACTGGCTGGTTTTCAGCCGGCCTGGCTGGTTTTTCCATGGCCAGGCCGGCTGCCGGTGCAGATGTTAAACCGGCCCTTGAAAAGCCGGCTTTTTGCTCTGGCCGCAAGATCGGGAGCGGCCAGAGCAAAAGACCGGCTTTTCTTCCGACCCGCAGTTTAAAAAAAACCCATCCAGGGCCGGCCCACACACCGGAGGGCTTCAGAGGGAGCCGGGGAAGCCCGCGCGAGGCCCCGGCTCCCTCTGTACAGCCACCAGCGTGAAGAGCCTTTTCCTTCACGCTGGCGGCTGTTTCTGTGAAGCCGCGATTGGTGGGAGAGGTTAAAGGCAATGCCCTTTAACCTTTCCCAGCATTCGCGGCTTCGCAGAAACAGCCACCAGCGTGAAGGAAAAGGATCTTCACGCTGGCGGCTGTACAGAGGGAGCTGGGGCCTCGCGCGGGCTTCCTCGGCTCCCTCTAAAGCCCCTCAGACAGCCGCTGTGCTGGTCGGGGGCGGGGGGGGGGAGGCCAAGGACTGCATGGGCTGTGATGGGGTGGCGGGGGGCTAGGACTACAAATGGGCTGTGATGGGGGGGGGGGACCTGGACTGGAAAAGGGCTATGGGGGGAGGGGGACTTGCACCGGAAATAGGTTGTGATGGGGGGGGAACTGGACTGGAAAAGGGCTATGGGGGGGGGGGAACTTGGACTGGAAATGGGTTGTGATGGGGGGGGACCTGGACTGTAAACGGGTTATGGGGGGGGACTTGGACTGGAAATAGGCTGTGATGGGGGGGACCTGGACTGTAAAAGGGCTATGGGGGGGGGACTTGGACTGGAAATGGGTTGTGATGGGGGGACCTGGACCAGAAAAGGGCTATGGGGGGGGGGGGCTTGGACTGGAAATAGGCTGGGATTAGGGGGGCTAGGACTGCAAAGGGGCTGTGAGGGTGGGGGGGGGCCTAGGACTGCAAATGGGCTGTGATGGTGGGGGGGGGGACTCGGACTGCAAATGGGCTGTGATGGTGGGGGGGCCTAGGACTGGAAATAGGTTGTGATGGGGGACTTGGACTGGAAATGGGCTGTGATGGGGGGGGGGACCAGGAAGGGAAAAGGGCTATGGGGGGAGAAGTGGACTGGAAATTGGTTGTTATTGGGGGCCAGGACCCGAAAATGGCTGGGGGGGAACTTGGACTGGAAATGGGCTGTGATGGGGGGGACCTGGACTGTAAAAGGGCTATGGGGGGGGGGACCTGGACTGTAAAAGGGCTATGGGGGGGGGGGACATGGACTGGAAATGGGTTGTGATGGGGGTGGAGGGGACCTGGACTGGAAAAGGGCTATGGGGTGGGGGACTTGGACTGGAAATGGGCTATGGTGGAGGGAGGCTGAACTTGGACTGGAAATAGGCTGTGATTAGGGGGGCTAGGACTAAAAATGGGCTGTGATGGTGGGGGGGGGGCTAGGACTGCAAATGGGATGTGATGGTGGGGGGGCCTAGGACTGGAAATAGGCTGTGATGGGGGACTTGGACTGGAAATGGGCTGTGATTGGTGGGGGCTAGGACTGGAAATGGCCTGTGATGTGAGGGCTAGCACTGGAAATGGGCTGATGAAGAGCTGGAATAGGACTGGAAATGGTCTGATGTAGGGGCATGGGAGAATGGGACTAGAAGGGAGTGGATGCTGGGTGGGTCTAGAACTATAAGGGAACTGATTTTGGGGGAGGACTAGAATGGATGGGGAATGAGAATAGATAGGGGAACAAATATTTTGTGTGGAAGAAAAGTCTATGATGGGCCGGGTATTGGGAGAGTAAGAGGGGCTTGAGAATGGAAGGGTGAAATTTAAACGGATGATAAAGGAATAAGGAAAGAATTGGGGGAAAGAGCAAAAGGGAAACAATCAGTATGTTAAAGCAGAAATAGAGAGAGAATGGAAAACATCTAAAAGAGAAGAAAGGACAAATGGTAACTCGCAGAAGACACGAAGAAACCAGAAGAAAGTGACTGGAGCAATTGCAACTGAAAAATAAAATGCCCAAACAGAAGGTAGAAAAATACTTTTTATTTTGAATTTATTAACTGGAATATGTCTGGTCTGGGAAGTGTGTATTGCTAACATCTTTGCGTTTTTGTTTAGTGCAAGAGGAAATTACTTTATAGTTTTATTTCTCCAGTGTTGTACATTTCATGTTTGGATTTTGGGGTTCCTAGTTTAATTATTATCTGACCAAGGAAGTTAGCCTACACGTATCCTCGGTAATTTTTGTGGGTGGGGCTGGGGGCGGGGCAGGGGTGGGACTAGGGGCGGAGAATGGGTGGAGCATGGCGAGCCACAGGTGTCGGGTTTTTCTCGGTGAAAAAGTTGGCAACCCTACTACCACCCCCGGAAGCTTCTACCCTAAACGACTGCCTAGTTAGACTGATGGTTGGTCTGGCCCTGCTGACTGTCCTTAAGAGTCACTCAAAACACAACAGAGCAGTAGCATATGCTTGATGCCAAAACACAGGATGTGAAATTTAAAAACTACACTAGAGAAGGCTGAGCAGATCAACTGTGAATTGACTGCTGCAACCTATGCCACACAGAACCTCTGAAAATATTTACAAACTACCCATCTGTAGTTGTAAGAAAATTACTTGAGAAATGTGGAAAATTAGTACTTGCACATAATACTGGATTCAACCCCTTTTGTGTGATTTGTAATGCAGAACAGCAAAGGCCTTGTGTGAGCCAGCATCGTCCGTAGCAACCTTTGTTGCTCTGCTGTATGCAATAAATCAAAGAGCTCTATTTCTTTCTAAGAACAGAAAAATTGTAGTGGAAATCCCTCGAGAATGTTCATTATCAAGCCGCATTGTGTTCTTACTGTTCTCTGTCTAAATGTATTTGAGAAATGTTCTGATGTAGGATAAGGATTCTCTTCGGGGCAGTTCTCCAAATGGGATAGTTTTGTGCATACCATGACAGCCATGAACCATCTCATCTAAGCCAGGCTATGTGGAGTATGATCTCAGTCTCTCAAATTTACTGCTAAGGCTCGGCGTAGTACTGTAGTTGCATCGTGCCAAAGAGAGCCTCCCTCTGGAGTTTGTAAGATATTACGCATATGGGTAATTTATCAAGCGCTGCTTTTTGCAGATTTTTTAGAGGCAATTTTTCTCTTTCTTCCAGTTTTTGGTAGATTCTCCTTGCATACCCTCTTGATTTAAATATGAGGTTTGTAGCATAAAAATAGCAGCAAGTTATCTCCCCTTTATCTGCAGAAGTCCACTTAACCGTAGTTAATCCTCTTAATTTTTTCATTAATTTCTGTGGTTTATCTCCTGCCACAGTGGGCCTTTGAACAGGCTCACCATGGCCTTTATCTGTGGCAGGGATGTTATCTACATCTTCAGTGCTTGCACTATTGCAACCACCATTGTTAGCCTTAGTGTGTAAGCTATGGGTGGGCACCTTTTTATCCTGGGTGAAGTGTGACCAGTATATATTTTTCTTTTTTGTCTCTACCATACTTCAACTGTAGTGTCGCCTTGCTGAGATTTAGTATAGATGTTACACAATGGGCCACCATGTGAAGCTACCCAGCAAGACTTGAGGAGGGAACTTTATTCTCTCCCCCTAAGAGATGCACATCAATTCACCAACAACTGTTATTGAATTTTTATGTTGTATACACCCTTTTGACCCCAGTAAAGAGCCCTGAAACTTTTTTTAGTTAATACTTTATGTAGTAATTTCTCCATTAAATCTTTTTCACCCGTTAGAGCAGAGGATGGACCAAGGGGGTGGGGAATAGGTTTCTAATAGAGAGTTTCAAATACTTCAAAGGCACAAATAATGCATAATGCATTTATTTTTCCCAAGTGTAGAATATCTCCTCTAACTCTACATGCCAGGAAATCCATGTGCACTCCTGCATGCCCTTATATGTATTTTACAAAAAGCTCTGTGTACGTCTAGTGAGTCGCTGCAACTGAGTGCATCCCTAAAGCAGAGAGAAAGCGTTGCATTCATGTCGGATTCTATGCTATCACAATCACATGGACTAAAATAAGTTTTAGGAATTCTTAATAAACATTGGAATTTTAACAGTACCGTTTGGGGATACCGATGATGATGTGATTGGGAGATGAAATATGGTCTCAAAGGGGTATGTTTACTAAACGGCGCTAATGGCGCAGCTGCGACGTTATCGCTCGATACGCGACGTTATCGCACGATACGTGACGTTATCGTGTGATAATGGCACATTACCATGCGAGAACATCACGTATCGCACGATAATGTCTCCGGCGGTGTTAAGGTGTGCAGAGGGTGGAGTAAGGCTGTCCAGAGGGTGGAGTAAGAATCCCCGGGGCAGAGATAAGGGGTCAATGGGGGGAGAGTGGGTGGTGAGAGGCTTCATGCACACTAACGCCGTGAAATGAAGGTCTGAGAATCAACGCCAGTGAAAACCTCGTGCTAGAGGCACATTTGCAGGACAGAGAAACCATTTCAGTCAGCAGTGTACAGCAAAAGCAGGAAGACCCAGAAAAGTGATAGTAGTGATACATGTTCAACAACCAAAAAAGGCAAAAACTATAAATAATGACCAGAATGAAAAGTGAAATCCAAAACACCGAGCTGGCCAATAGAACAAATAATGACAAACGGTAATGAACACAACCTATAAAGAATAAAAAGAACGAGCTCACTTTTGGAAGGGTCAGTTCTCAGTCCCCCCACAAAGTGAATGTTCCAACATAGAAATAGTGCTGATGAGGGTTTTCTGTGGTGTGTACGGGGTAACTTGCTTCTGTGGCTTACACATGTGCAGCAATAGCAGAGTGGGCACGTGGGAAAGGGCACTATGGTGATGGTGTAAATGGGGTACAGGGGGCTGCATGCGTCACATGCAGTGGGCCAGCTGGGGCACAGTGTGGACTAGGCAGATGCCTACCTGGCACATAGCAATGCAGAAACTGAAAAGCAGCAAGACAGCTACTGACCAGGGTCCAACATGGCCACGAGTGTGCATCCCACAGTGTCCCAAGGGATAGCACCCAGCAGGTACCTCCAAAGGCACAGAACATTGACAGGCGGTGCTGGGGGGAAGTGCTGATGTCCATGTCAGCACCCCTACCCCAGACCCCACACCATAGGCACCTGCCTAGCAGCACACTGGATGGCATGGGACTGCACACCACTGGCATAAGGGCATGTCAGCATGGTGGTGGAGGGGGTGCCGGCGCCGGAGGGGGCAGTGGCAGCTGTCCACAGCAGAGCAAGACCAAGCCCTGTATAGGTGGTTGGCGTGCAGTGCAACAGATAAGGTCTGTCTGAGGAACAGTCATGGGATCCCCAGAGAACAACCTGACTGTGATAACAGTTTGGTGCAGTACACACACAGCTAGTGTGCCCAAAGGCAGAAGGTCACAGGTTCAAGTCCCAGCTGGGGCCCCTGCAGACCATGTCCCAATATCTTAACCTACAGAGTACATACACCATAAACATGTCCACTGCCTAGAGCAGAGTTTCCCAACTCCAGTCCTGGAGGTCCAAACACCATTCAGGTTGTCAGGATGTCCCTAAGAAATAACCATGAGATGCATTTACATGCACTACCCCCATTGTATGCAAATATATCCCATGCATATTCATTAGCAACATCCAGGAAACCGGAATTGTGTTTGGCCCACCAGGACCCTCTGCACCATAGCTTCGGCCAACAGACGCACAAACACACACACCCACAGGCTCCACTACACAAAGCCTCATGGAGAGTCAGGCTGTTGGGCCATGCGCGGAGCAGCAGCTACCACCACCTGCACCTGTATACCTTAGCAATGCGGTCAGAACCATGGAAACACACTCCATATATGTATCAAAAGCTTGCTATGATTAATGTGAGACTACAAATCCTAACTTAAAACAATTTGGTAAAATAGATCCATCATAGCAACCTTTCTGATATATGTGGAGTGTGCTGCCATATGTGTTTATGACACTGTCTACCACCCCGGAGAGTGACCCTAACAGTATTGCGTTCCTTCGCACTGCCTGCACAGTGCCCAGGACTGGTGTGGCGGCCAGGGCTGGCAGCCACCTCTATCATTGCACAATGCAGAAATAGGCGTTGGAGTGTGTATATGTCTATTGTAACACGGAAGATCTACCCTCTGCCTCAGAAGCACAGAAATCTGCTGTTTGCAGTTTAGATTCTGACAGGCAGGCAAGTCACAAGGTTCCCAGTTACCATAGGCAACGTAAACAAACTCAGACACGAGGTCTGCAGTCACGCCTAGATAGTAAGCATTCCCCAGCTGCTGATGAAAACGGCTTTCACCTGTGCAAGGGAACGCCCAAGAAGCTGTATAAAAAATGCTCAGTGCAGTCAGAGTTAGACTGGCAGGACACGAGAAACTTGCAAGACTGGAAAGACACGAGAGACTTGCAAGACTCAGAAGAAAGCTCAGAATATTCAGGAAATACAGACACAGAGTCAGAACTGCCTGAAACTTCTAGCAGGAAGCCACAAAGGAATTCACAGAAAGAAACACGGAGAGTTTCACACAGAGAGGTCAGCTGTAAGAAGCACTTACCTCTGACGCAGCTTGAATTTCCTAAGCACTGGGCTGTGCTGAATGAATGGGAGGCAGTGAAAGGCAAACCGTATGTATCTGAAAAGCATGGCAGCTTAAAACAGTTACAAACCCTAGAGAGGGAAAGAAATGCTATTGAAGATGTGTGTATGTCTGACCCTGAAGAGCGTATGCCAGTAAAACCCTGCAAAAGATTTCCAAGAGAGAAATCTTCACATAATAGAAGAGAACAGTGTTATGGTTTACAGCCAAATGTAAAAGGCAGGAAGTTTAAAAGTTTTAAGGATAAAGCTTACTCAGAGAAAGGTGTTTCTCCTTCCTGCTATCACCAGTTTTATGACAGCTATTTGCCCTGCTGTGAAGAAGGCTGTTCAGAGAGCACTGATAGAGATACGGGACTAAGAAAGGTGCAAACTTTCTGTTCTAATGAAAATACTGTAAATGATAAAGCAAAGTGTGAGCCTATGATTACAGAGGCTGGTATTGAAAGCCCATGTGATGAAGCCATGGATTGTACGCTGTTGTTATCCGATATGGTTTCCTCTTTATGCTGAAGCCAGGATAAGAGTGCCTCGTGAGTGCTGAGAAAGCTAAGAAGAGACAGCTAGCATATCGGATAAGCTTTATACTGTGATTTATGAGTTCTGTTGAAGCAAGATGCTATGTTTAAGTTTTCTTCAGTTTACCAGAAGTATGTTTGTATCCTGAGTTTTTTTGTATTATAACCTTTTTGAAAATCCAGCCCGGGAGGGGAATAAAAATCCTTTTGAAAAACCTGACCACTTGACTCACAACTACAACCTTCTATAAGAAAGGTCAGGCCCAGCAGTCTGGCTGTTAGCTTAGGCCACAGTCCAGCTCCTGCTGGTGACACTATCCAGTGTTTTGCGGCTGCCTACACCTTCCTGAGCCCACAATGCTTGCACCGTTGCCAGCGTTAGCCTGCCTTTGTGCATAATGAGGGGCAAGGTATTGTGGGTATGGGCCGGACAGGGCGGTCTGGGCAGGATGCATGTGCACAGGGCATAGGGCAATAGCTAGGATATTGTAGTGCGCGTCCACCACCTGCAAGGACACAGTGGCCACAGCATATCATGCTGGGAGGTCACTCCCACTCTGACTGAGCAGTGACCACAGCATGTCCAGGTTCCCACATAATGCTATACACTATTTCTGTAAGTGATATTTGTGGGTTCCCATTTCTGGGGCCCAATCACTAACATACCTGCTTGTTGTGTGTGCCAGATCCCATGTCTGGGTGCACATTGTTCCTTTTGGAACATACACTATGTATGTGCTAGCAGACTGTCTGCAGTTAGCATGTGTATGGCCGCAACACCTTGCAGGATGCAAGCAGGTGCACACTGACTGCCCTCTGCTGGTGAATGTCTGATCGTAGTTGGGTGCAGCTGAGCTGAGCTGACCAGGCACACTACCTGTCTGCCAGTGGTCCTGTTCCATGTGCAGATCTGCATCAGCTCTCTGTTCGCCAGTTGGACGGGGGTTGCTGGTCCCACAGTCCATCATAATGTACCTCCACTGCCCTTATTGCAAACGGTGATAGTGTGTGTCTGTTGTTTGCAGGTCATGTTCCCTACCCTGACCCAGAGAGGGCGGGCTTTCTACATATATCTTCGTCATGTGAGTCCAGACACACCCCTGCTCCAAAACCAGGTGTCAATGGCAATCTCACTGAATATACATTATGTTGTATGCATCATGGTCCACACGGGCTACACATTACTGACAAATAGAAATGGGCATAGAAAACTCCTAAGGCTGTCTGCAAAGAATGCCTCACACACTGGCAGTGATGATGAACTGCAGCAAAACCTACTGCAAACAACCCGGGTACTGTGGACCTGGTGCTGGCCACATGACTTTACCCTCAGGGTGATCACAGAACACGCAGAATGGCATGGTCAGTAGGTACACTGTGCTAGTAACACGCACGGTCAGTCCCCCTACCCAGTTGACGTGCTGTAGAGGTGCAAACCCCATCTGGTGAGCAGATGTAGACTGCTGTTCTGCATGTGAATTGCATCATGGGTACTCTTGGTGCTATCCTATCCTGTTAGCCATACCAGACAGTGTGTCTGGTGACCTGCACTAGTTCAGTAGCTAGCCATAGTGTAGTTACAACCAATATTGATGTAGGACAATGGTTAATATAATGACCTCAGTGGGAGAGGTCATGGGTTCAATACCCCAGTGGGCCTGTATATTGATTTATCTGGATAGATATAATGTACCACATTATCAGTACATCAAAGCACATGAAACAATTTTTAAAAGTGTGGCCAGTCACATGCAGTGGGTATGTTGGAAGAGTGGTATGGGCTGCAGGTTGCTAGATTTGCTGGTGAACTATATACAAAATGTGTCCGTTAGTAAAACTGTTCGCCTGTGTATGCCTGTAACAGTCTGACATAGATCTGAAATCAGTGTTCACACCCCAAAGCACCCTCACCTCAGTTGCCCAACCTAAGGTGCCCTGTAAAGTGCCTTAGCTGTGGCCTTACACTATCCCAGTAAGCAGAGCAGAAAGTGTGTGCAGATGACCTGGTATTGCTGTGTAGCCAGCCATTGCTATGTTAAAAGGCATAGCACACTGGTTAATACAATGCCTTCACAGCCAGTGGTGATAGGTTCAAGACCCCAGTGTGCCAACATCAAGATAAATGCCTAAGACGTATATTGTGGCAAGAATAGTCAGACACATCTCTGCAATGTGTGTCTGCAGCATAAAACGTTTCACTGTAGCCGTGTACCCCAAGGTGCCTCACAGCATGGCATGGCAGAAAGTGCGTCATGAAGCAGACTGGACAAACGGCAGAAAGCCTGCTACGCCGCTTATCTTGGCGGCGCCACTGTTGTTCGCTGTGTACTGGGCGTGGCACTAGCACATAGTTAGCGCACCTTAGTGATGCGCGACATGTATGCATGCGTCAGCAAGGCATCAGAGAAAATGGCAACGCGGTCAAGGAAGCCTGCCTTCACCCGTCAGGAGCTATGACACCTTGCAGGACTAATCTGCGCTAGGCAGCACAAATTATTCCCCGGCTCCTCCAAATGCCAGGACCTCTGCCGTGTTAGGAGGGCATGGGAGCGCATCACGAGGCGGTACAATTGTATTGCAGACTACCCATGTGAGGTAAGTGTATGGGGACAGATTACACAATGCAAGGTGTGCAACACAATATCCAGCAATGAACACACATCATACATGTACAACATGGTACAGACACCAGTCTGTTGGCCAACCAGTGCTGAATGTAGCTGCGTATGCTGCTGTGTGTAAGCATGCCCTATCCCCAGGAGGCTGTGGACCTGATCACAGAGGTCTAGTTGTCAGCCTGGTGTTATGGTACCTGCTGCTGTTGATGTGTTTAAATCCACCCTTATCCCAGGAGGCCTCAGACCTGCCTAAAGCGGTCATGTTAAACAACATGCTGATATGGTAGTTTATGCAGTTGCAGGTTCACACATCTGCCCTATCCCCAGGAGGCCTGAGACCTGATTACACAGGTCTGTTATTCATCCTGGTGTTATGGCAGTATTGTAGTTGATGTGTTCAAATCCCCCTACCCCCAGGAGTCCTGAGACCTGATTACAGAGATCTGCAATAAATCCTGTCATTATGGTAGTTTATTCAGTTGCAGGTTCACACATCTGCCCTACTCCCAGGAGTCCTGAGACCTGATTACAGAGATCTGCAATAAATCCTGTCATTATGGTAGTTTATTCAGTTGCAGGTTCACACATCTGCCCTACTCCCAGGAGTCCTGAGACCTGATTACAGAGGTCTGTAATAAATCCTGTCATTATGGTAGTTTATGCAGTTGCAGGTTCACACATATGCCCTACTCCCAGGAGTCCTGAGACCTGATTACAGAGATCTGTAATAAATCCTGTCATTCTAGTAGTTTATTCAGTTGCAGGTTCACACATCTGCCCTACCCCCAGGAGTCCTGAGACCTGATTACAGAGGTCTGTAATAAATCCTGTCATCATGGTAGTTTATTCAGCTGCAGGTTCACACATCTGGTCTATCCCCAGGAGTCCTGAGACCTGATTACAGAGGTCTGTAATGAATCTTGTTGATATGGTAGTTTAAGCAGTTGCAGGTTAAAACATCTGCCCTACCCCCAGGAGGCCTGAGACCTGATGAGAGTAGTCTGTTAGTAGCCCTGGTGTTATGGTAGTTGCTGCTGTTGATGTGTTCAAATCCACTCTACCCCCAGGAGTCCTGAGACCTGTTTACAAAGGTCTGTAATAAATCCAGTTATTATGGTAGTTTATGCAGTTTCAGGTTCACACATCTGCCCTATCCCCAGGAGGCCCAGACCTGATTACACAGGTCTGTTATAGATCCTGTTGGTACGGTAGGTGCTGCTGTTGATGTGTTCCAATCCACTCCACCCCCAGGAGGCCTTAGACCAGCGGTTCTCAACCTGTGGGTCGCGACCCCCACGAGGGTCGCCACAGGATTTAGTGGGGGTCGCCTCGCCTCACCTCATGCCGCCGTTAAAAAAAAAAAGCACCCAAGTTGCTGCCGCTGCCGAGTGTGCTTCTCGGCAGCGGAAAACTCACCGCCTCCCAGTCCCTTCTAATGCAGCCGTGGCTCCCTGCGTCTTAGGGAACCGCGGCTGTGCCAGTAAAACCGTTGCGGAGCCTTCCTGTCTCTTGACTGGCTCTGTGCAGCCTTGTCGCGCCTCCAAAGGAAGTTGTTTACCACGTCCTTTGGAAGCGGGACAATGCTGCACGGAGCCCGTCGAGAGACGGGAAGGTTATGCAACGGTTTTACAGGTATAGCCGTGGTTCCCTAAGAGACAGGGAGCCGCGGCTGTAGAAGAACAGCAGGGCGGCAGCAGCAGGCAGACAGGGAGAGGGGAGGAGGGGGCAGGGAACCTGCAACGGGGCTGACATGGAGGGATGGATGGATGGATGGATGGAGGGAGGGAGGGAGGGAGGGAGGGGTCTGACATGGAGAGAGGGGGGCTGACATGAATGGAGGGAGGGAGGGGAGGGCTGACATGGAGGGAGGGAGGGAGGGAGGGAGGGGGCTGACATGGACAGAGGGGGGCTGACAGGGAGGTAGGGAGGCCTGCCATCGACAAGGGGGCTAACAAGGAGGGAGGGAGGGCTGACATGGAGAGAGGGAGGGAGGGAGGGAGGGGTGGCTGACATTGATGGATGGATGTAGGGATGGAGGGGGCTGACATGGACAGAGGGGGGCTGACATGGAGGGAGGGGGGCTGACAAGGATGGATGGAGTGAGGGAGGGAGGGGGCTGACATGGACAAAGGGAAGAGACAGGGTGACATACTGTACAGACGGGCAATAAATGCTGGACAGAGAGGAGAGACAGTGCGGGTTAGGATTATAATGGGCAGATGGGGGGGCTAGGACTGGTAATGGGTAGATTAGGGAAGGCTAGGACTGGGAATGGACTGATCAATGGGGGGTTGGGACTGGTAATGTGCTGATAGGGGGGTAGGACTGGTAATGGACTGATGGGGTGCTAGCACTGGAAATGAGCTGATCGGGGAGGTTAGTACTGGAAATGGGCTGATGGGGGTGGGAGGTTAGTACTGGAAATGGGATGATTAGGGGAGCCTAGCACTGGTAATGGGGTTGAGGAGGGACTAGCACTGGAAATGAGCTGATTAGGGGAGGCTAGGACTGGTAATGAGCTGATGGGGGGTAGGACTGGTATTGGGCTGATTAGGGGAAGCTAGCACTGGTAATGGGGTTGAGGGGGGACTAGCACTGGAAGCGAGCTGATTGGGAGGCTTCGACTGGGAATGGGCTGATTGTGGGGAGGGGAGGCTAGAGCTGCTGGCCCTGGAAGAAAACTGGGGCTAAGGCTACAAATGGGCTGATACGAGGGGATGGGAGAATGGAACTGGAAGAGAGTGGATCTGAGAGGGGCTGCCATGGTATTTGTACTAGAAGGGACTGCTAAGTGGGGAAGGAGGGGTACTGGAAGGGAATGAACACCAGTGTCAGTCATGGGAATGCAAGTTGACATTGGAAGGTACTGAGAGTGAGGACTGGAAAGGGGCTGATACTGGGAAGGGTTACTGGGACTGGAAATAGGCTGATGGAAAGAAGTGAAGAAAATTAAAGAAGAGATAAGAAATGGCAGATGGACCATAGACCACAGAAAGAGAGCTAAGAAAAGACAGGAAAGCAGAAGCCTCAGATCGGGACCAGCATGATCAGAGAATAAATTGGTCAGACAACAAAGGTAGAAAAAATAATTTTATTTCATATTAGTGATTTGATTACAAAATCATCATAATTTTGAAATCAAATATTGTTACTTGTTATTGTGATTAATTATTGTGGTTTAAATAAGTAAATTTTATAAATAAAAATATATTGCAAAGGCCTATAATATATTAATAATTCAACAAATGATTACAGCGACAATGCGTTAACCGTAAAGGAAGAGAGACGCATTTGATTTTATCATTGGGGGTCACCACAAGTTGACCAATGGTAAAAGGGGTCACGGTACAAAAAAGGTTGAGAACCACTGCCTTAGACCCACCTAAAGAGGCCTGTTAAACAGCATGCTGTTATGGTAGTTTATACAGTTTCAGGTCACACATCTGCCCTATCTCCAGGAGGCCTAGACCTGATTGTACAGGTCTGTTATAGATCCTGTTGGTATGGTAGGTGCTGTTGATGTGTTCCAATCCACCCCACCCCCAGGGGGCCATAGACCTGCCCAAAGAGGTCTGTTAAACAGCATGCTGTTATGGTAATTTGTGCAGTTTCAGGTCACACATCTGCCCAATTCCGAGGAGGCCCAGACCTGATTACACAGGTCTGTTATAGATCCTGTTGGTATGGTAGGTGCTGCTGTTACATAAGAACATAAGAACATAAGATATGCCATACTGGGTCAGACCAAGGTCCATCAAGCCCAGTATTCTGTTTCCAACAGTGGCCAATCTAGGTCATATGTACCTAGCAGTTTCCCCAAGGGACACAGGTTCCACAATGCTTGTATTGGTTCAAGCATTGATATCCTGGGTCCCTTCTTAATAATGGTTTATGGACCTTTCCTCCAGGAACTTGTCCAAACCTTTTTTAAACCCAGCTACACTAACAGCCTTTACTACATCCTCCGGTAACAAATTCCAGAGTTTGATTACACGTTGAGTGAAAACATATTTTCTTTTATTAGTCTTAAATAGTTTACCCTGTAGCTTCATTGCATGTCCCCTAGTCTTTCTATATTCTGATAAGGTAAACAATCGATCTACGTTTACCCGTTCCACTCCGTTCATTAATTTATAGACTTCTATCATATCTCCCCTCTGCCGTCTCTTTTCCAAGTTAAAGAGCCCTAACCTTTTTAGCCTTTCTTCATAGGAGTATCCTTCCATCCCCTTTACCATTTTGGTGGCTCTTCTCTGAACCTTTTCTAAAACTGCTATATCCTTTTTAAGATACAGCGACCAGAATTGCACACAGTATTCAAGGTGCGGTCTCACCATGGAACGATATAAAGGCATTATAATATCTTTTGTTTTATTTTCCATTCCTTTCCTTATCATACCTAGCATTCTATTTGCTCTCTTGGCCACCGCTGCACACTGGGTCGAGGGTTTTAACATGGTATCCACAATGACGCCTAAGGGGCTTGTTTACAAAGCCGCGGTAGCGGTTTGCGATCGTAATCGCAGCCGCGGCTCCATTGATTTCAATGGGGCCGCGGTTGCGATCGCGATCGCGAACCACTACCGCGGCTTTGTAAACAAGCCCCTAAATCTTTTTCCTGGGTGGTAGTTCCTAATGTGGAACCTTGCATCGTGTAACCATAGTTTGGGTTGTTCTTCCCTAGGTGCATAACCTTGCACTTGTCCACATTAAATTTCATCTGCCATTTTGATGTCCAGTCTTCCAATTTATCAAGATCCTCTTGCAATTTTCCACAATCCTCTTGGGTTTTAACAACTTTAAATAGTTTTGTGTCATCTGCAAATTTGATAACCTCACTAGTTATTCCACTTTCCAGGTCATTTATGAATATGTCAAAAAGCAGCGGACCCAGCACTGATCCCTGGGGTACACCACTATTCACCTTTCTCCATTGGGAAAATTGGCCATTTAGCCCTACCCTCTGCTTTCTATCTTTTAACCAGTTCCTGATCCACAATAGTACACTGCCTCCTATCCCATGACTCTTTAGTTTTGCCAAAAGTCTCTGAGGGACCTTGTCAAAGGCTTTCTGAAAGTCCAGATACAGAATATCAACCGACTCACCTTTGTCCACCTGATTATTCACTCCTTCAAAAAAACATAACAGATTAGTAAGACAAGATCTTCCTTGTCTAAAGCCATGTTGGCTGTCTCCCATTAGGTCATCAATATCTACATGCTGAGTAATTTTATTCTTTATGATGGTTTCTACCATTTTTCCCGGTACTGACGTCAGGCTCACCGGTCTGTAGTTTCCCGGATCACCCCTGGAACCCTTTTTAAAAATTGGTGTTACATTGGCGATCCTCCAATCTTCAGGTATTAGAGATGATTTTAATGATAGTTCACAGATTACTAATAGCAGGTCTGCAATCTCATATTTCAGTTCTTTCAACACCCTTGGATGTATACCATCCGGCCCAGGTGATTTGCTACTCTTCAGTTTATCTAATAGTTGTAATACATCTTCCCGATGTATCGATATTTCCTTCAATTCTTCCGCACCTTTAAATACCACTTCAGTCATGGGTAACATCCCTACATCTTCCTCAGTAAAGACTGAAGCAAAGAATTCATTCAGTCTCTCCCCTATCGCCTTGTCGCCTGTGATAAGGAAGCTTATCATAGCTCAGGTAGGAGCTATAGAAAAGATGATGTGACTCTGAACAAGCAACCTGTCAGTTCTGGTAGAAGCAAGAAAACAGAGTTTTCACATAAAAGACTACCAGTCCCAGAATGCACCAGGTTTCCAGCAGCCATGAGGGGGGCTGAAGTGAGAAAACGTGTGTGCAATCAAGAGAGCTATGAGGTAATCCCTAAGCACTCATCTCAAAGGGCAGGACCTGATTCAACACAGCTGCGCTGTGTTAGGGAGGAGCACACATTAGGGCAGAATAAGAATAGAGCTTATTCTTCAGATAACAGCTACAGAAAGAGCTTCAGAGACAGAGACAGCAACGGCTACAAGCTCCAGTCCAGCTACAGGTTTAAGCATCACCTGGAGAAGCAGAAGCCAAGCCAAGCGGATAGAGAGAGAAGGAAACTCTCTGGAAGGAAAAGAAGGAAGGCTATTGGCAGGTCTGGGAGAGTCCAAGGCAGTACCCATACTGGGAGGTATTCCAAGTGCCAGCAGAGTCCATTGGACTGGTGTCAGCCAGAGGAATGGAATGGCAGAGATAGGAATCACCAGTGGCTACCTGGGAGAGAGAAGACTACACGTGGAAGGGACTTTCAGACCTATGCCAGAAGGTATGTGAGGAAAGATCCAGTGTCCAGGGATCAAGATTGGAAGGCTGGACATCAGAATTGGATTACATACTGGCCAGGCTATACAGAGAGGAATTATGATAGCAGGAGAGGCTCAGGTATGAACACTGATCCAGACCCTATCTATAATAGTGAATGGCAGCAAGGGAATAAGCATTCTCATGATAGTGCCTTAATGAAAGACTCGTCTGTGCCAATGTATGATAGTGACCCTATGCTGATTGATGAAGGGGGAGATACAGCAGATGAAACTATTCATTACATGGACTGTTCTCTATCTAAATGCTATTGCTAGCTTTCTGTGAGCAAACACCTCAGCCATCACAAAGAAACCTAACCTTGTTCTTATTTCCACTGCAAAACAGCTCTTAAAGCAGGATTTGGGTTCACACAGTAGCAGCCAGCCAGCTAAAGGGTTTCAGCTGGTCAATTGATAGTAATTAAAGCAGCACCTGATTGTGTGTGTGAGCAAGAGAGAATCACTGCAGGATCTGTGTGGAAATTAAGCAGAAGTTAACCTAACCAGCAACGTTTATTTATTTCTTTGTGCCTTTTTATTTGGTAATTATTTGCTAAGAAAACATTAGCTAATTACCTGACAAGCTGAAGGTTGTTTTCTGATTTGCTTTGTGACTTTGTTATCCATTTAAACACTGCAAGCAAGTAACCTCATTTATATTGCTAACAAGCATACTTGTGCCGGGTGAATTAAACCCCATCAATAAAAGAAGTATTTTATTGGCTTTAACCACTGGTTTCACAACTCAATTATTGTCTTCAGCTGTGTTTGGGAGTGAAAGAACTACATTACCCACAATACCTTGCAAGAATCATATGAATATATGCATCGTCAAGATTGTGTAAGTTCTCACCCTAGGCACCCGCCTGACACGCCTCTTAGTGCTCCTTTATCATCTAATGGACCAACTGACTCTCTCACAGGTTTTTTGCTACGAATGTACTTGAAAAGGTCTTTACTTCGCGTTTTCGCTTCCGCAGCAAGCTTCTTCTCAAATTCTCCCTTTGCCTGCCTTATCAATGCCTTGCATTTGACTTGCCAGTGCTTGTGCTGTTTCCAGGTTTCGTCGTTTGGCTCTTTTTTTCCATTTCCTGAAAGATGCATTTTTGGCAACAACAGCCTCTCTGACCTCACCTTTAAACCATGCTGGCAATTTTTTGGACTTCCTTCCACTTTTCTTAAAGCGTGGAATACAGCTGGTCTGGGCTTCCAAGATAGTACTTTTCAACAACAGCCAAGCCTGATGTACGTCTTTAACCTTTGCAACTGCTCCTTTTAGTTTTTTCTTAACTGTTTTCCTCATTTTATCACAGTCTCCCTTTTGAAAGTTAAATGGTAGTACTGTGGATTTCCTTACTATCCCCTCCTCCACTAATTAAATCAAAGGCGATCATGCTATGATCACTATTGCCAAGTGACCCCAACAACCTTATCTCTTGCACTAGATCTGGTGTTCCACTAAGGACTAGGTCTAATATGGCTTCCCCTCTGGTCAGTTCATGAACCAGCTGCTCCAAGAAGCAGTCATTTATTTCATCTAGGAACTTTATCTCCCTAGCATGTCCTGACGTGACACTGACCCAGTCAATACCGGGGTAGTTGAAATCACCCATTATTATTACTGCGCTGTAACTTTTGTTAGCTTCCTTGATTTCTTTGAGCATTTCATCATCCATTTGGTCATTCTGGCCATGCGCTCGATAGTACATCCCCCACTGCCATTGCCTTCCCCCTTTTACATGGAATTTCAATCCATATAGATTCTACAGCAGATTTTGTTTTCTGCAAAACTTTAATCCTTTCTGACTCAATGCCCTCTCTAACATAGAGAGCAACCCCTCCACCAATTTGATCAGCTCTATCATTACGATACAGTTTGTACCCAGGTATCACAGTGTCCCACTGGTTGTCCTCCTTCCATCATGTCTCTGATATTCCAATCATATCTAACCTTTCATTTAGTGCTATATATTCTAACTCTCCCATCTTATTTTTTAGACTTCTAGCATTTGCATACAAGCATTTTAGAGACTGTATTTTATTTATTGGGATCTTTAAGCTCTGTCTGCTCCATACTTGAGGGCATTTGGGCTACTTTACTCTTTTGTGGAACCTCTCTGCTTTTGGTAGTATCCTTCAAAGATACATTCTTCCGAACCATCCGCTCTTGGGTGACTGTCGGCTTTCCCCTAATATCTAGTTTAATAGCTGCTCTATCTCCTTTTTAAAGGTTAATGCCAGCAGCCCGGTTCCATCTCGGTTAAGGTGAAGCCCATCCCTTCGGAAGAGCCCCTCCTTTCCCAGGAATGTTCCCCAGTTCCTAACAAATCCAAAACCCTCATCTCTGCACCACTGTCTCATCCACACATTGAGACTCCGGAGCTCTGCCTGCCTTTTGAGTCCTGAGCGTGGAACAGGAAGCATTTCGGAGAATGCTACCCTGGAAGTTCTGGATTTCAACTTCCTACTTAAAAGCCTAAATTTAGCCTCCAGAACCTCCCTACCACATTTTCCTATGTCATTGGTACCGACATGTACCAAGACAGCAGACTCCTCCCCAGCAATATCTAAGACCTTATCTAGGTGGCGCGTGAAGTCCGCTACCTTCGCACCAGGCAGGCATGTTACCAGGCGATCCTCACGTCCACCAGCCACCCAGCTATCTACATGCCTAATGATCGTATCACCAACTATAACGGCTGTCCTAACCCTTCCCTCATGGGCACATGGCCCTGGAGAATCCTCCTCGGTGCGAGAGGATTTTACATCACCTGGAGGACAGGTGTTGTTGATGTGTTCAAATCCACTCTACCCCCAGGAGTCCTGAGACCTGTTTACAAAAGTCTGTAATAAATCCAGTTATTATGGTAGTTTATGCAGTTTCAGGTTCACATATCTGCCCTATCCCCAGGAGGCCCAGACCTGATTACACAGGTTTGTTATAGATCCTGTTGGTATGGTAGGTGCTGCTGTTGATGTGTTCAAATCCACCCTACCCCCAGGAGTCCTGAGACCTGTTTACAAAGGTCTGTAATAAATCCAGTTATTATGGTAATTTATGCAGTTTCAGGTTCACATATCTGCCCTATCCCCAGGAGGCCCAGACCTGGTCACAGAGATCTGTAATAAGTCCTGTTGGTATGGTAGTTGCTGCTGTTGATGTGTCTAAATCCAACCTACCCCCAGGAGGCTCCGACCTGCTTACATAGGTCTGTTACTCATCATGGTGATATGGTAGTTGCTGCTGTTGGAAGGTTCACACATCTGCCCTATCCCCAGGAGGCCCATACCTGATCGCAGAGGATCATTATAGATACTTGTGTTAGGGTACCTGCCTCTGTTGAGGTTTCACAGCTATGCTCTAACTCCAGGAGGCCCCAGACCAGATCACAGATGTTAATAGCTCAGCTAGGTGTGGTGGTCCATGCTCCTGCTGTATTCACCCACAACTGCCTTATTCACAGGAGGCCTTAGTCCTGACCACAGAGGTATAGTAGAAAGCCTGGTGTCATGGTAGTGGTGCCTGGCGATGTGTTCAGGGCCACCCACCTCCCGCTCTATCTCAGAACACATCATACATGTTTTGTAAAGATATCATAGTGCCATGGCGGGTATGTTGGCTGATGTGTGTAGGTCAGGTAAACACACAGGTGTGTGCCGGACCACACAGGGATGTGGGAAACACCTCCCCTGGAGACCAGCATGCCCACCCCACACATGGCATGGTGCTACCATGTCATGCAAGGAGAGTGTAGGAATAGGGTATGGGGGGTCCAGGGGGTTGCCCACAGTACACATAGGTGGCACCCCACACATGCCCAGACCCACAGCCACACATGCAGGCGGCACTGGCAACAGGTAGTAGAGGACACACTGGCCAGAGCAGCAGCAGCAGCATCATCCTGCTGCTCACAGTAATGTGTGATATGGTTGGGCACTCACCAGAGATATCAGGCCCCTAATGCTCCCACCCATTGCATTCCCCCACAGGTAGAAGACCTACAGAAAAAGGGACGGGAGTTGCGGCTGCACTGCCCAGATGTCCTTGCCTGCCTCCAAAGGAGGGCGCTGGAGCAAAGTGGCGGTGAGTGTTGTGGCCTCTGCAGCGCAGTACAGCATGTCACAGTGGCCCAACAGCCTGTGGGAGGCCAAACTATGTTTATTTGGTGTGTGATTCACATGATGGTGTGCTAATGACTGTCTTACCACATAGAGCATGTTGCTGCTGGTGAGGTCCCATCTACATCAGGGACCCCCAGAACAGGCCCCACAGCTCCAGTCCAGCCAGAGGAGGAGGAGGGGGCAGAGGCTGAAGCGGAAGAAGACAACATGGAGGGGGCGGAGGGTGGGAGGGGGCAGGAGGGAGGGGAGAGGGTGGGTGTGTTGTATGTGGCAGGGGGTGAGGAGGGCGAGTTAGGCAGAGGAGGAGGAGGAGAAGAGCAGGGAGGGGGCGAGGGAGAGGGTGGGTGGGAGGTATAAGGGGGGAGGATGGGGTTGTGGAGGGGGGGAGGGTGGACCTGTGGGTGGGAGGGGACACAGGACAGCACAGGACACTGTGGGGCCCTGCCAGCTGCCACAAGTGTGTGGCAATGGTGGCCGCCTGGGTGTAGCATCACCATCCATTGCCACAGACAGGGCCCACGCACATGCCACCACACAAACACCGGGCACTAGGTGTGGATGTGGTGGCAGGTGCGTGCGGAACCTGTCTGTGGCAGTGGATGGTGTGCTGCAACGCCAGCGGTCCCAGGACCACACCATCCATTGGCTGGCAGGCGCCATTCAGTGGCTGGCTGCCGAGATGCACATGCAGCGTGCAGCCGGTATGAGCGGTGCATCTCGACAGCCATCCCCTGATGGGCGTTCCAGGAGCGTTTGAGGGCCACTGGGGCGCCCACACATATGCCCTGTGCTGTCCTGTCATCCGGGACACAACATGGGGTTTTATGTACATATTACCCATTGTAAATGTAAAAGTAAACTAGTTTGCAAATACAACACAATGGTCACGTGTCTCCCTTACAGACTGTTGACGTGAGCATGGGACATGTGTGTAGATCCCTATGTGTGTGCGTGTTAGACATAGGTAACATACATTTACTGTCTCCACACTCAGGTGTGGGGGCTGCCTATGTGCATAGGCGTCTGTGTCCCCTGGTGCCCCTGTGATGTACCAATGTGCTGTGTGTCCCAGCAGCTATGGTCACATGCATGCTGCCTGTGATGTGTAGGCTGCATATCTGATGGACCATGATCGAGGGGGAATGGAGGGAAAGGCTAGCAGCAGGTATGTGGCAGGAAGGATAGGAGGGACTACTGTACTCAGGAGCTGCACAGGGGGATAGCTGGTGAGGCCGTGACAGGTGGCTGTTGGTCAGGAGGATGAGCAACGGCTCACTACAAGCGCTGGGGATGAGTAACCAGCTGACTGTAGGTAGATACCTTTGTCTGCCTGTGCCCCCGCAAGCATATGTGTGTGTAGACAGCCATGTAGGCTCTGGTGTGGGCAGAGAGGATGGTCACACATGTGGGTAGACTAATGTAGAGCATATGGGGTGTGAGAGAGTGACAGATCCGTAAAACATACATGTACCACCATAAATATATTGCTGGTCAACGGGAGAGGTAGGGTATACCCACACACATAGGTAGAAGGGCGCTCACATGGCACGGTGAATGGCACACAGGGAATGGTATAACATATGGGCGGTGATTGGTGGCAGTGCAGACACCACACCCCTATGGGAAATGGGGAGGCACATGTGGCCAGGGTGATAACATGGGTTGCAGGGTACGTAGGGGAGCACAGTGGCAAACACTGGAGACATACACATAGGTATAAATAGGTTATGATGTTTTTATTGTCACAGATGTGGTGACCTGTTCCCCAACCTCACATCCTGCATCTCTGCCCACATCCACGGCGCCCACGGGCCAACCCATCCCTCTGTGCCGGGTCTGCTGGTGCCACCTCTGGTGCTGGCGCTGGCTGCTGGGGACATCCAGCCATGGCCTCCTGGGCATCCACAATGCACACTAGCGCTGCTGCCATCATCTCAGCTGTGGCACGCAGCTGGTTCACCTCCTCCCAAATGAGCATCAGAGCCTGACGAGTGGCTGTGGGTGAGACACAAGGCGATGTGTGAGACATGTATTGTCCCCCCCACCGTGACTCATGCACATGTCTGGGGTATCCCAACAGACCGGTCCGCAGAGCAATCATGTATGCAATGACTAGCAACGCAGTACCATGTCTACATCTGTGTGTCCCATGATCCATCCGCAGGCTAGGAAATGATCCTGCTGAGGGGTCGTGGAAATCACAGATATGACACATGGTACTGTGTTGCAGTTCATTTTATCACTGCTTGATCTGCGCACTGGTCGTATGGGATAGGCCGGATAACGTGGGGATTCATGGCACACAGATAGATATTTGGGGGGCGCTGTTTGCTCTAAACCTGATGCACAGTACTGATTACCCCGACTATCTATGCTAGGTACCATTACCCAGGGAGAGGGGTCCGCTGAGTAAGCTGTATAGGTGATCTGGGGTAGGTGTGTACCACTGTACGTCACCTTGGGGTATTTGGTGGTGAATAGTGGGCGGATGTATGAGCTCATTAACATGACAACACCAGATGACACATGCTACAAGGGGGGAGTGCACATGGCACAGACGCCCACTAAACATACGAACCTACGTGCTATGGTGTCATAATATTGGGGAGCACATGGAATGTCACTGTGGATGTTACGTCAACCCCCAGAGGACTTGTTGTGTATTCTGTTACCCACCTTCCGCATCATGCCTTGATGAGGCAGTATGAGCCCGCAGCTCCGCAAGGATGACATCCATGTTGATGTGTGGGGTGCCTGATGTCCCCAGTGCCTGCATTGTGTGGCGACTCCCCTCCGACTCCGCGTCCTCCACAGCCACAGCCACAGCCACTTGTGCATCGGCATCTGCTGCCCTGTCCTCTGCCTTGGGCACCACATAGTTTCCTGGGGTCTCCCCGCCAGTGCTGGCTGCGTCCCCTGACTCGCCAGCCTCTGGCCCCTCAGCATCCTCTGGTGCCAGCACATCCTCCTCCCCATATGCCTCCTTGGCCTGGATGTCACCTGGGGGTTGGAACAGGGTACACAGCAAAGATGAGTTTGCACAGGGCACATATGTATACCTGTGTAGTACATCCCCGCCAAAAGCAATGTGGTGTCCACCTGTACCTGCATTTACTGCGCCTACAATGGGGACAGCACATGTGCATACTGTGAGCTGTACCTGACAGGAGGGGGAGGGGCGGCCTCTTGCACTGGTGGAGCTGTGACACATTTGCTGTTATGTTTGGGGAGGTGACTGCCGGGCCCACTATATGCAGCACTAGGTATGCACTGTGCGTGTGACCTTTGATGTTGGCTCAGCACTACAAGTGGCCAGGGTGCGTGTATGTGAGCATGGTGTATGCATTGGCCTGAGTGGTATGCACGGTAGGTGGTGCAGCATTCGTCTGGGTCAGCCAGATGTGTGTGGGGACTGCCGCCTTGGTAGCCACTGTGCAGTGTGGGTGGACAGCTATCACATACTCAGTGTGTGTGGTGGGTTGTTTTGAGGGATGGGTGGAGCGATGCTGGGAATGTGGTTGCACCGTGGATGGGGGTCATGGGAATGTGTCTGCAGCACTGCGGTACCTGAATAAGTGCTGCCCCAGGTGGTGTGGAGTTATGGCTAGGTGCAGTTGGTACGGCTGTGGCAATGTGCACCCCAATGTCTGGTGAGGGTGGTTGGGGGATCTCCACTGTGTGTTGGCCAATGACAGAGTGTTATGTGTCTGACATCTGTGTGATGTGGTCGTTGGGGTTTGTTTGCGTCTACCTCGCCATCACAGTGTGATAGGCCTTCATCTGTCACTGGTCTGGGATATGTCCCTGGACAGGTAATCTCAAACACACGTCATAGCTGTTATAGGTGTTGTGTGTGGTTTCCCCCAGGTCAATGTGTTCTGGCCTAGTTGTATGTCCCTCCTGTCTGTGTCCCCCTGTCATATTGTTGTGCATGGCTGGCTGCAGATGTATGATGTTCTATGTGACCTATATACCAGCTACGAATAGCTGCTGCATGTGCTGGGTTCATGGGGTGGAGGGTGTTGGTCCCTCCCTGTATGTATGGTCATCCTCTCCACTCATGCGCAGTGGAGGGGGGGTGGCACTCCGCCTGGCTGAGGGAATCCCCCCCCCCCCCCGGTTCTGTACACCTGTGCAGTGCTCTACAACATCCAGGACTGTGGCTGTCGTGCACACAGCCCCAGGTACTTGTCACACCCACCCTGTACCTACCCAGCCATGTTTTGCTGGATTTTTGGCCACCAGCTGCCTGTGTTAGGGCACATGTGTTCTCAGGACATAGGCCCCCAACTTTCCGTCCATGGCTGGCATGTGCTGGGCCATGAGCTGTACGTGTGCTGCATATCTCTGACCTACTTGCCTGTGGATGGGCGGTGTCCAGCGCTTCAGGCAGTCCACGCAGGTAGATGGGGCCAAGACGGTCTGTGAGTTCCTGCTCCAGGGGTGTCAGGGTTGAGGCAAAGACGTCACTCCCTCCAGTGCCCATGGCATGTCACCTCTCCACCACCATGTGTGCACGGACACCACGCTTAATGTCATTAAATCTTTTCTGCAGGCTATCCAGGTCCCTAGATGGTCCCCCTGCCTGGACTACGGCCTCCTGGATCTCCTCCCACATGTGTATGCATGTGCCCACAGTGGTTCTGGTGCTCAGCCGGATGTAGAGCACCTCATACCACTCCAAAACACTGGCCAGCAGGATGTTGTTTTCCTGCTGGCTGAATCTAACAGCCCTCCTCCATTCCTCGGCTGGAACCGGTATACGCCTATGTTTTGCACTGGGTGGCCCCTGGGTGGGCTGCGACACACCCGATGGGCCTGCAGCCACCACCACAGGCCAACCTCTCCCTGCTGGCTCTGGGTCCCACTGAACATGTGCCCCCCCTCCCCTCCTGCCATGTCCTGTCACTCCATCTCCCTGCCCTCTGTGCCCTCCCCCTCCCTGTCACACATCCCCACCCCTCCCGTTCCTCGTCTAATCTCCCCTCCCCTGCCCCTTGGCTTCTCTGTTCCACCTCACACCTGCTCCTCACCTTCCCACTCCTCCTCTCCCTGCCGCCAGTTCCTCAACTCACCTCCTGTTTCTCTCGCCTGCTCCTCACCTCCCCTCCTTTCTCTCTCGCCTGCTCCACAACACACCTCTCCTCACCTGCTATAGCCCTGACCTCACCCTCGCCTGCTCTACACCTTGCCTTCTGTCTCCGTCACCTACACAAAACCCTCAGCGTGTACCACGTGTGCATGTGTATTTATGCGTTTTTTTAAATCTGCGCATCCTAGCATGCATTGCGCATGTGCAGTGGCACGAGTGTGGAGGCTGCGCACATTGCGCATGCACAGGGGAGATGCGGGAGTTGCATGCGCGGGGACACCATGTTGCACATGTGCTGTGCATGTGTGTGTGAGCATGAGACATGTGCATGTGCTGCGTGCCGTTATGCGCATGCGGCCAGCCTCACATCACATGCGTATAGCGGCACTCATCACATGGGTCCCACACATGCACCTTCCGCATCTCCCCTGCGCATGCGCAATGTGTGCAGCCACCACACTCGCGCCGCTGTGCTTGTGCAATGCGTGCAAGGACGCACAGATGTAAAAAAACTAAATACACACACACACACACACATGGTACACACTGAGGGGTTTGTGTAGGCGAGGGTGACGAGGCGTGCGGTGTTGGTTGTTGGTGAAGCAAGGAGAGTGTCAGAGGCAGGTTTGGTGTGGAGAGTGGCTGGGTTGGTGAGTGCTGGTGGAGTTGTGTGGCTGGGTTGGTGAGTGGTGGGTGAGGTGAGTGGCTGGGTTTGTGTGAGTTAGAGGAGGTGAGGGGGTTGAGTGTATGGCGGGCTTTGTGGTTGCTGCATGTGCACTGGGAGGTGTGCAGGGGCTGTGGTTGGCTGACAGGGGAGATGGTGTCCATGGGGCTGAGGCACAGGGCATGGGTGCAGTCCCTGGTCCCGCCCAGAGACAGGGAGGCAGTGTTCCGCAACCGCAAACACTACCATTCCCTGAATGTTCAGGTTGTATGTGATGCAGATATGCATATTCTGAATGTGGTCCCTAGGTTTGCAGAGTCGACCCATGACTCCTATATCCTGCATCACTTGGCATTATTCAGACAATTTGAGGCAGGACAGTATGAGGACTGTATGCTGCCAGATGGGTATTTCGCATCTCTGACATACACATGGTGATCCTCTGACTAACAGTATGTGCACATGTCTGTCTTGGGAGTGTATCCCTAGTTGTGTGTGTCTCTCATCTGTCTGTGTGTGTGATCTAACATGGGGGGGGGGGGGAGTGCCCTCCAGCTCTTCCTTGCTACGGTGCTGTGTGTTGATGGTAGGATGCATGCTAGCATGTGTGTCGTGGTTACAGATTATGTTGATTGCAAACCTTACACCTACCCCTTGTTTTGTGTGTCAGACCTTCAAACGCTGCTGCATAGTTGTGGTGTCCCATCATGTGATGTCATATGTTTGTGTCAGAATTGTTTGTGCTTTTGGTTTGCACGTACATACTTTTCACCATGTGTGTGGACATCAGCTCCTGCTTTAATGTTTCACATTTCTTACTGCCGGTGATGCAGGATATGGGTGTTGCCCCTGGTTGCTGATCCCTGTGCATCAACCACGGACATGTGCAGAGATGATGTACAATGAGGCCCATGCCTCCAGCCGCTCCATCATAGAGCGCACCTTTGGCGTTTTGAAAAGTTGTTTTAGGTGTCTGGATAGGACCACGGGGCCTTACAATACACACCCCAGACTGTGGCAGAGATCATTATAGCCTGTTACATCATGCACAACTTTGCTCTCAGGCACGATCTGCATGTCCAAATTAATGAGGATCCGGAAGATGATCCTACGTGCCCTCCTGTATGTGGCTGTGTTCACACACATGAAGGCATAGCAGTCAGGCGGCGGGTGATTGAGGAGGTCTTCTCATGTAAGTACTGCATATGTTGAAGCATACATTTCTTTACATATGTGTTTACTACTACTACTGGTGAACATTTGTATCGCAATAGCAGTAAGATGCAACACTGCACTGACATATGAAAAACAATGGCTGGCCATCAGATCTTACAATCTAGTCATGACTCAAACACAGATGATGTGAGCAGGGCACCACAGCGGGTGGAGGTGGGTTATGTGTGTTAGGATTAGTAGGCTTGGGGGAAGTGGTAAACTGTCACACATGATTTGTTGCTGTTTGGGAAAGGGGCTGCTGTATAGCCACAGGTAGTTAGTTCCAGCCTTTGGGTGCAGCAAGGAGAAAGGCGTGTAGTCTAGGGTCAGCAGAAGGTGAGCGGCCCATAGGTGGGACCGGCTGCCTAGACGTGTGTGGTTCACATTTTGTAATATGAGGCACTTGATTGGATTATATGCTCTGCTGAGCAGGGACTGTGTGTTACTTGTTTCGGTATAGCGCTACATATGACAGGTAGCACCATATACATGCTCAGAAGTAGTTGTATTAGTGGTATTTGAGATCATCAAGGAAAGGTACCGCAAAGCCACAGTGTGACTGCATGTATGGGTCAGCAGGTGAGCCTTGACATGGATGCGGAGACGGATAGGGAACCTGTGAGGTGTCATGACAGGGGGCGTATTATTGCCATTATGCGTCTGGCAGTAGACTGGCCATGCAGTACAATGTTGCATATTTCCACGCAGACACAGATGATTCAAAGGAAGATCAGCAAAATGTAGATTACAGTAGACAAGCCGGGGGCTGATTAATGGGTGGGTTGGCGTTTTAGTTGTGTGTTCAGGGGAGACTGGGGAAATATAGCTGATGTCATCTAGAAAGAAACCCCAAGCCTCAGCTACAAGCTGGGTATGTGTGGAGAGGAGGAAAGTGGAGTCCAAGACAACCCCTACATTGAGGACCCTGGAGAAAGGAAGGTGTGGCCACCCACACAGAGACGCTGTAATGGGAGGGTAGGGTTTAGGTGGAAATCTGGGATATCCGTTCTTTGCCACAGTAAATTTCACACAGTGGGGTGACATACAGCCAGCAATGTCAAGTGGCAAGCAGACATCGGTGTGTGGTTTGGCAGAAATAGCTCAGGCGTGGAGAGATATATTTGCAACTCATCAACACACAGCTGGTAATGTAAGTCAAGGGATGAGATAGCCAAAACAAGGAACTGGATATCGAGAGTGGGAAAGGAAGAAGCCCCTGGATATATCCCCGTAGTACAGGAACTGGCAGCAGGGTAGCAAAGGACATGGAGCCACTAGAACACACACTTAAGGGGCAGTGGGAGAGATATGGGGGGTGCAGGATAGTACAGAGGCCTTAGAGACGAGCAGGCACACAGTAGGGAGGAGATGGTTGTGTTCAACAGTTTTGGAGGCAGCAGAGAGGTCAGGATGGGGACGGACAGAGTATGGGCCCTTGTATTTTGCCACACACACTTCAGTGAGAACTTTAGCATGAATCGAGTCGGTACCGTGTGATGGAGAGCAGCCAGTCTGTAAAGGATCTTGGGGGGTATGAGAGCTGAGAACGTGAAGGTGCTGTGTGTGTTGCACAGCTCCAACATGACATATGTATGTTTCTCTTGTGTTTCTCAATCCACAGGACTTCCTTGGTGACCCTCCTGGTGGTGTGGTGCAGTGCCAGCTGACTGTACATCATTCAACATGCAGTAGTCTGGGGTAGGTGGACCTACAGGTAATTTGTCTGTGAGGAAAATCAGGGGGAGCACATGTCTGAGGTAATCTGTCATAGTGCACATATGTTGTTGTTCACCTGTTTGCGCTGCCCCCCAAACCCCATATGTTGCTGTTGGCACACATATCCACATGTGTGCCTGGCCAGTTTGTCTTCTCCAGCACTGTCTCTGAGACACATCCTACAGAGTTGCATGTGTCTGCAGGTCCATGGTGTTCTGGTGATGGGCTGCACATACACCCTTCCCTGACAATGTAGCATCAGCCAACAGCAGTGTATCATTGCATTTGACAAGCCTTTATCTCCACTAATCTCCAATTGTGCACATACAGGCCATATGCTACTGGTGGCACGCTCTCCTTAGCATACTTAGTGTATGTGTGTTTTTGGGTTGGCTGTGTGATGATACAATCTGCAGGCATTTTGCATTATCATGTGGTGTGAGGGATTTGTACACCTGTGGAGCGGTGGTGACTTCTTACTGCTGTTGACCTTGTGAACATTGTGGGCATGTGTTGTGTGTTGTGAGCTGACCTATCTCATGTGCTGACAGACCACTGCGCAACAGCATTTATGTATCACAAATATCGCCATAATTTGGATATGCATCAACAGTGGCTGGACATGGGGACATGGTAATTCTACACATTTTGATGACATCTTTTCCCTTCACTGTGACATGTTATGGCCTTTGCCAGCCTCAGAGGATTCCGAGCAGACACTTGCTGCAGACACATGGTAGGTTGCACCTTGGGTCTTTTGGGAATGACATCACCCTTTACATGTTAGTGATTTGCTGTTTGTTTCATGGACCTTTCCTGTTGAGTCTCTGTACACCAACGCTGATGCACATGGGGTGTAGCTCTACAACGCCTGTGTGACATGGGCATGGATATGACCATATCCATGTGACACCCTCATCTGCGGTTCCATTTCCAAATGTTCACAACATACAGTGTGTTCTGTGTTGTGATCATGTTATGTTTGCCTGTGTGACATTTTATTACGTACATATTTATGTTTGACTCCCTGCAATTTGTCCTGATGTTGCGAGCAGCATACCAATACATTGTTTCTCCTTCTTCTGCACAGGGAAGAGGACACAGACAGCACATCTACTACAGTGCATCCGCGGTCACCATCACCCACCCGTTGGTGGACACAAAATCACCATGCAACTATCCCTGGGAGAAGGTGCCATAGGATACTTGACCTCTGAAACAGTCCTGCAAGTGGGACACCTGCCTCGGATGGACATTATTGTTGGACTTCTACTTTGCAGACAACAAATACCCCCACAAAAACACAAATCGAATGTGCACAATTTCTTTTGTCGGAGCACGCCAACACAGTGTCGGGTTAACAGTCCAGGCACCACTGTGGCAACTCCTTTTTATTAAATGTATATAAGTGAATAAAAATTCAAAGTCCAAAACTTAGCTTTTGTAAAGTGCCATTCAATGCAGCAGAAACATGCCAGTAATCCCAAAATTGACGACGTGGCTCCACATTTCGGGTGTAACATCAAAATGTAAAATGTTATACACCCTGCTTCAGGTCCATCCACAACTGGCAGATAGAAGGGCTTGAATGAAAAAACCACGGGGGTGTATCCCACCAAATAGACATCGGCGTCTGATGTCAGCTTCCGTTGAGAACTCAAAAGCACCAATCAGCAAGCAGCAAAAACCCAAAACAGAGGGAATCCCACTACACAGAGAAATCCTCAATGGGAAACTGCCCAAAGTCTTTTAAATGACTTTTTTGAGTCAATTACCACCAACGTTGTTGGAGCTCAAAGATCTGCATAAGAAGCTCATTCGTGTTCAGATGCATGGATCAGCAATGACTCAATACCTTAAATCGTCGGTGCTTCCTAGGGGTCTTCGAATATTAAAAACCCCCAAGCAATTTACCGATGACCAGTCATTTCTGAATAAATGGAATGCTATCTTGAACAAGTGTAGCTTCGATCTGGTTGCATTGCTTATTGAACGTTCATTACAGGAACAGGAGGATGTGGCGGCTAAGGCTGATGAATTTAAGAAGAAAATCCTGGAGACCCAGGATTTGGCTACTTTTCAGGCACAATGGGTGGAAACCCAAAAACAATTGGATACTTTTCAAGATCATATCCGTAATCTTAAGATTCGTAAGTTTAAGCGTGATAAATCTGACTACGATAATGACTGTGTCTACCATTGGCCTTCCATGCGTCAGCCTTCTGCGGGGAGGAGGGTTACCTTTGATGTAGATTCTAGTGACACGACTGATTCTGATGTTACCGATCAGCGATCATCTGATCCAATGGTCTCTCGTACTTCTCAGGCTGATCGATACAGAGGAAATTCCTCTAGGGGGAGACGATCCCGTCAAAATTATCAGCAGGATTTTTGGCAGGGACCGGACACACGGTCCCGGACCAAGAGTCATCCGTCATAAATCTTTCGGGCAAGCAATTGTCTCCTTCTGAAATGCAGGTGCTGGAGAGGGGCTTATCTTTTGTCCCCACATCCCGTTATGATGGCTCTACTACAAGGGTGGTGCTGCACCGATTTTTTCGTAAACTGAGGGTGATTCATCATTTTTCTGGCAAGTCTAACGCTGTGGGCCAGTCATTGATACAAAATTCTTCTCGTTGGATCCCTCCCGGGGCTCCGGATCCGGTTATCTCTGTTTACCAAGATCTGGTTTTGCAACACCTTGGCCATTTGGAACAACATAAGCAGCGTACTTATGGTAATTTGTCTTCCGATCATTATCAGGCAATTCATCAACTGGTGGATTCGGATATAGTTGTTCGGAGAGCGGACAAAGGGGGCGCTACAGTTTTATTAGCAGCTGAGCAATACCACAGGGAGGTTGAGGTCCATTTAAACAACAGGGCTAATTATATTGTCTTGCTGGGGACTCCACTCAGGATATATTTTCTCATATTCATTCAGTTGTTTCTGCTGCTTTTTTTCAAAATTGGATCACCAAGCGCGAATTAGATTTTCTTGAGAAAAAGCATTCTAAAGTGCCGGTTTTCTACTTGGTACCTAAAATACATAAATCGCTGCAGAACCCCCCTGGACGGCCTATAGTTTCCTGCAGGGATTCCCTGTTGGAACCCTTGTCGAAGTTCTGTGACATTTTTTTACAGCCTGCGGCATCTAAGGTCCGTTCTTACATAAGAGATACTGGGGATTTTTTGAATCAATTGAGAGCTTGTTCTGATGTTTCTGCCTATACCTATTTGATCTCTCTTGATGTACAATCTCTATATACTAACATAGATGAGGGTGAGGCTCTTGCTTGCTTACAACATTATAAATTGGATCTTCCGGATCGGATTCCGCGACAATTTTTGATGGATCTATTAGAGCTGGTTTTAAATAACAACTACTTTTTGTATCAACAGCGGTTCTATAAACAGATCCATGGCATTGCAATGGGGGCTACGGTTGCCCCGTCTATAGCGACCCTTTTTATGGCCGTTTTTGAGACAACTTACATCTACACTGATGAAGCGTTTCATTTGATTCCGTTCTGGAAGAGATTTCTTGACGATGTTTTTTTCATTTGGACAGGCTCTCGGGTGGATTTAGATCTGTTTTTGCAGAGACTTAACTCTCATATGGCACGTATTCAATTTACAGCGCAGGTGGACCCTCATCGTATTCAATTTTTGGATGTTTGGGTAGTTTTGACCCCTCAGGGTTTTAAGACAACTTTATATCGTAAGCCTGTCCTAAGGAATACCCTGCTCCACTATGATAGTTTTCATCCCCGAGCGCTTAAGCGGGGTTTGCCCTTTGGTCAGTTCCTACGCCTGCGGCGGAACTGCTCGACCTTGTCGGAATTCTATTTTCATGCGATGGAGTTAAAGTCGCGTTTGGCCAGTAGGGGTTACCCCTCTGATGTTATTAATCGGGCTTTTAAGAGAGCCCGTCATTTACATAAGGATTGGCTTCTTTCCCCGAGGAATACTACGTCTTCTGACCATATGATTACTGGGGTTCTGCCTTACACTCATAATATGCCCCAAGTTACCAAGATATTACACCGGTTTTGGCCAATTTTGGGATCTCATGAATGTTTTCGGGAGACTACTTTACGCATTGCTTATTCTCGCACTGCGAGTTTAAGGGATCTAATTGTTCATACCACTTCTTCGCAGGATCATCCTGTAAAAAAAACATCTTGATAATGGACACTTTGCATGTGGGCAATGTATTTATTGTTCCCTGACAATGGAGGGTCAAGATTGGCTCGATTTACACACCTCTCGCACCTACACTACAGTTTGGCATACTGATTGCACTTCTTCTTTTGTAGTATATTTGATTGTGTGCCCCTGTTCACTTTATTATGTAGGGCGTACTAAACGAGCGGTGAAGGTGCGTTTATCTGAACATGCCTCTCGTTTGCGTACCAAAACTCTTTCTGCCCCCATGGTAGATCATTGTTTAACAGAGGGACATGATTTTTCATCCTTATGTTGGAGGATACTGGATTTTATTCCTGATAATCCCAGAGGAGGGGATAGAGAACAACATCTTCAGTGGCGTGAACAACGCTGGATATATTCTCTTAATTCTGTAGCCCCTAGGGGTCTTAACCTTCAAGTGGACTGGCATACTATCATTTAAAAGACTTTGGGCAGTTTCCCATTGAGGGTTTCTCTGTGTAGTGGGATTCCCTCTGTTTTGGGTTTTTGCTGCTTGCTGATTGGTGCTTTTGAGTTCTCAATGGAAGCTGACGTCAGACGCCGATGTCTATTTGGTGGGATACACCCCCATGGTTTTTTCATTCAAGCTCTTCTATCTGCCAGTTGTGGATGGACCTGAAGCAGGGTGTATAACATTTTACATTTTGATGTTACACCCGAAACGTGGAGCCACGTCGTCAATTTTGGGATTACTGGCATGTTTCTGCTGCATTGAATGGCACTTTACAAAAGCTAAGTTTTGGACTTTGAATTTTTATTCACTTATATACATTTAATAAAAAGGAGTTGCCACAGTGGTGCCTGGACTGTTTACCCGACACTGTGTTGGCGTGCTCCGACAAAAGAAATTGTGCACATTCGATTTGTGTTTTTGTGGGGGTATTTGTTGTCTGGAATCTTTTGGACTTTTGGGTTGTTTAGGTTGATTCCAGTAGGTTTATCTTTTTTGGACTGCTACTTTGAGCATAACAGGCTTGTCCAACACACCGTTGCTACCGTGCTCTGGCTGAGTGTTGTGTTCATTGCGGGAGACACACATGACCTCTCCAGTACTGTGGCATACTGAGATGTCGCACTTGACTATGCATGCCCATGGTTTCAAGGACAGTCTTAACGGGACTTGTTGGGTTGCAGACACCCTTTGCACTGTGGACACTGTGTACTGGTCCCTACGTGTGCAGCAGGGACTGACACTGTCGCTGTATGTTGTACATCCATCTGACATTATGTTGGTATGTTTTGCCCATGTGTGTGACCTGAACCGCAGGATACCCTCATCTGTTTAGTTCAGCAGGGGCATACAGCCATGCGTGTGGCACAGGGGGCACTTTGGAGAGGTCCTCTTGTCCATGTCGGCCTACCCTCCACTTGGACATGAGACAGTATTTGCCACCACACCACTTTACTGAACACCAACAACATCTTGGATTGATGTTTGCCCTCACCAAGGGTTTTACAGTGCATGTGTGGCATCACTGTATCATGTTTCAACGTACACAGTGCATGTGCATGTGACTGAATATGTTGGTGCAACACAGCATGTGGCAATATGGCTTCTGTGTGGGTTACTGGAACATGTTTGATCTTTCTTTCAATCTCTATAGACAGGTTATTGTGTTTGTTTACTCTACAGACGTGTCGCTCTACATTGATTTACAAACCTAGCATTGCATGTCTGCACAGTCCTATTTATCCCCTGAGGTTCCGGCACTCACATTGCCCCGTTATATTTGGAGTGTGGCAGTGTGGATGTCCATTTTCTTCCTCATTTGTGCATTGCATGTACCGTGAAATATGTGTACAGACACTGTAGTCACACCACCCATTGCAGGGGACCTTCTGCATAGTGCTATCTCTGCATGTGTTTGTGGCTCGTTTTATTTGGATTCTCTGTGTTCATGTGCCTCTTGTACCTGTTACCATATCCTCATTTTGCATTTGGCGATTGTTTTGGGTTACATTGTTGCAGCTTTGATTCTTATATCAGGTATTATGTGACAGCTGTAACATATATTTCGATATCTGTGTTTACACTTGCTTACTTTTAACAACATATGCTGTTTCATTTTTATGCCTCCTGTATTTGCGCACAGATATGTTTTTGGGGAAATATCATGACTGATGTGTGTTGGGCCCTCATCATGCACCGCCTACTGTCTACATGTACACATATGTGCATGTGGCATTTGGGGCGTGCGGCAGCATGTGGTGGGTGGGGGCTAATGCATAGTGCACACCATGTACCTACTGCACATTATCTCTCCAGCCCATCATCTGTAGACAGTCCAGTGACTTTTCTGTGACATGTGGGTTGCTGCCCTGCCAAATGTGTTTTCACTTTTTTTCGCTGTTATCCACACACCTTGATATTATGTAAGGCGGTATCTGCGCTATGTCTCATGGTTAACCAAAATAAAAATATGTGTTGGACGTACATATGTCTCTGGTGCTGCTTGACCACACTAACACATGTATTTAGTGATTTCCTGGTCAGGAACATGGCCCACCTGTGCTCACATCCTTGTACAGTGCCAGCTGTCTATCTGCGAGCCGTCTGCCACATCACTGGGTGTTATGGGTTCCCCTACACACATTCCCTTTGAGGTAATATCTATGCATTGCACTTGCAGTGGTTGTTTGGGATAATGGTTACGGACATGTGTTAGAACACCATAGGCTGCAGGTTTGATTCCCACATGGGGTGGCTTTTTTTGGAGGTTTGTGCTAACCTGACCATGAGCTGCCTGCAGGTTCGTCACCACTCCACACACCCTTCCATCTCTTCACTGTACACCAGTGTGCCCTCTGTGCTGCCTATCCATCACATATTAGCTGTTACATGTGTCTTTTTTTTTGTACTGCCCATGTAGGCAGTCCACTTGGGGATTGGCATTGCTGTTGTTCGGCTGATCTGGGCCACACCTGTTTGCAGGTTCAATTCTAACATGCTCCTTTTCTGTTCTGTTCCCTATTTTGCCCTGCTCCAGAGAGCATCCCCTGCCACCCTTTGGGTTTAGGTTCTTTCCTCTTTTGCATGCTGTATCCACTGCATAACATTTCATTGTGTGTGCACATGTAGTTATATGTGTCTGTCGTCCTAATTACAGACTGTGATCTCAGCTGTACACACCAGTTCTGCATGTACATTCCATCACACAGACAGCAGGCATTCTGTGTGGTGCCCTGCAGTGTTCTTGTATGCAGCCTTTGCTAATGAACTCATGTTGGTGGTGCGCCCTAAAAGGTGCATTCGGTTACGGCACTGGGGTGCGGGTATTTTTAGCTGGCAGCACAGATTGTTGGAATGTGTCTGACTGTTACAAGCAGGAAAAAGAACTGCCTTGGGCACCCTTATTCATTGAGCCCACTGAGGGATCGAACTCATGATCCCTGTCTCAGCAGTCATTGCATTAACCAGTGTGCTACAACTCTGTTCCTGTGATTGCAGGTCAGCGCGTGAAGTTAAGGTTAACGCGCGATAATGTGCCATGGCATCCCTCTATCGCGCGATAACAGACATACACCCTCTATCACGTGATAACTCGCCATTGCTACGTTAGGACCGGAACGTCCATCACCTTATATGGCATTCGTCACAGTAACGCTGCAACTAGCGCTAGTAACATTAAGACGGTTTAGTAAACATACCCCAAAGCGTTACAGACCTTCTCCCATGTGTGCTGGTTCCCCTTTCTTTTCATACAATTTTTATTACAGCAATTTATGAGTTTATAGCCTAGAGTATTTTGTTATTTTTTTTTCTAAAATACCGGCAGAATTTTGTACGTTCCCATCTCCATATCTCAATTCCAATATCCACGTCCTATCTAAAATCTTTCTTATTGTGTTCTACCATTACAGTGAATATGGGTTAGATCCATCTATGTATGTTGTAGGAAATGCCTGAAGAGGCATTATAGTGGAGGAAGGAGAAGGAAGAGAAAGAGGTAGAACAGGAGAGTAAGGAGGAGGGGAAAGTAATCCCATGTCCACCAGTACTATATATCGCTACAAGAACATGATGATGGACTCTTAAAAGGGTGTGATATGGCTATCCAATGGGGAGAGGAGGCAATACACCATGGGGTGTTGCCCCTAACTTTCACAAAAGGCAGGATCACTCTAGGCTGCAGGCCCACCATTGGCAAGCCTGAGCTCTATATCAGATGCTGACTGAGGCATTCATGACACTGCAGCCCTCCTCCCTAGTACAGCATGCACTTCAGCCATAATAATCAATGGTAGGAGGGTTGGCACGAAACACACAGATACGCTCATCCCAGCAAGCGGCAGGATAGGAAGTTGTCTAAGTAGCTCAAGATGCTACACATCTTGTACAGAGATATGACCAGACAGAGTAAAGGATCTGCTCAAAACTGGATGGTCACTGGTTCTGCTATTGTTGGGGGGGATTCAGAGTTGGAGTGGTCCTGGATGAATGTCAGAGTGATAACAACCATTTCAGTAGGAGCAGCAGACATTGTCACACAGCCAGCCAGTTAGACAGGGCTCAGAAGGCACCATTACACCACCTGTCAGTGCATATCACATCAGAAGATCTATGCAGAGGTGTGGTTTAGTCGTGCTTCACCATTTGCCAGTCTCTACACTGATTAGTGTAGGTTTTACATGCATATGACACAGCAGAAGCAACAGAGAAACAGAGCTTCTTGTGGTGCAGCATGTTTCTATCACATTCATCTATGCCCACTACCACAATACTCTCCCCCTCTCTTTCCCAGCAGACGACGACACTAGGTAGGGTAGGCCATGCCTATTTATGCTCTCCCAGAGGTAGATGAAAACTGATTGTGGGATGGATTTCCTTGGGTGTGAATAATTTACACTGGCTGAAACCTGGCTGCAGTTAAAATTCTAAACTAGACTATCAGACTTAGAAATGCCCTTGGTCTCAGAAGTACGATCTTAATCTCTTCCTATGCTCATCAATACTGTGCTAGGGTCTTAACTGACTGAAGGGAATAACAGGAACCAGCAAGTGAATGAATAAATCAATAAAGTATCTATTTTATGGGGTTATAAGCCTTTAAGAAATGATGTCATCAGTAACAGCTAGAGGATATGAATGGTGAAGCTCAGAGTGAGTTCCTTTCTTGTTCTGTTACCTTTTGGTTGTGAAGAGTTGCCAGAGAGGTTGTCAAGGGACTGCTCTCTAGGAGGGAGTGAAGACAGCACTTTACTGCTGGGCCGTTTGGCCGTTTGGCTAGTGCCTCTAGGTGGAATAGTAAAGGAAATCCTGCTTGCTGACAACTTCATCCATTTCGGTCCACCGCACCAACTGTTCAACCACATTTTAAAATAATCACGAATGAGCTGCACCCATCTTTAGTGACTGGTTACACATACATGTGGGAAAGTCTGAAGGAATTCACCAGCAAGCAGAAGAAATTGAAAAAAGAGAAAGCACTTGAACGAGGCTGAAGTTTAGTTGGTTAGAATCTGACCTCAACTTATTTGTGCATCTCTCATCATTGTCAATGGGGCATCTGCATTAGGTTTCTACCATATAGTAAAATGGAAAGTTTCTAATCTTGGAGTAACCTTGTGATTGGAAATCCAGACAGAAAAATGTGTACAGAATATCAGCCAACATGTAAAAAAGGCGGGCATATGCCTTTTCAGTGCAAAACCTGCAGAGCTCTGAGAAGCAAGTTAAGCCAAATGTCAAATTATAAAGTACGAACCTTGTCTGACTTCTCTTGGAATTCTGTCTGCTCTGTACTTTTTAACTCGCACCTTATTAACCTTCAAGCTCAAATGACCTAAAAGGTTATGCAAGGCACAAACAAATTTATAGCCTGAAGTGATGAGAACTCCAAGAAAAAAAATCTGGAGGGAAAAATGGTGAATGAGAACGGTTTTTCAGCTGGTTAATGTTCTCCAGCATGAATGTTTTAAGTTTTCCAATAGCCCTGTTGCACAGATGCAAGATCTGAAATCAAGCCAATTGCTAGCTTTTATGGATAAATTATATGGTTAATAACTTTACCCCTTCTGGCTATCGTTTAAGATTAAGTAATGTAAACTTCCCTGGGGGCTTTGGTAATGAAAAAAAGAAGAAATAAATTTCATTTGTAATCATTTTTAAGGACATGGAAAAAAAAAACAGCAATCACTTACCCTGGCATCTGTGACCTTGAACTCCCGTAGGATATATTGTGGCATATTGTACTCTGCCATGGGATCCACCACAAAGTACTGATATCTGGCCGAACGCTCTGCCGGCCAGTATTGGTGGCATTTTTCCTAGCGAGGGAAAAGGAGACAGGGATATAATGTCATGCCTCGTTTATGCTGCCTAATCAGAAACAAACTTTGTAGTGCAACATCAAACCTGAAGAGTTGAAATGCAAGTGGTAATGGATTTCTATGGAACATGCGCATGGTTCATTTCACTGGAACCACTCAAATAATTCACAGATTCTTCATTAGGGTTTTTTTTGTTTACTTTACTTTTGCCCAAGCAAGGTAGAGTGGAGGACTTCAAACACATGAGCAGTAATGTGGAAAGTACACACTGAAAAAACTGGACAGTAATTGAAGTCCTGTATCTTTAAGTACCCCAGTAATAATGTGACACAAGTAAGGACACCTTCTATATTTTAACTAGCTGATCATTAATGTGTCATATTTATCTGATATAAAACAATGGAACAGACTTGTGACTCAGGCTACAGCACTATGGACGGTGGAATTCAGGCTTAAAGCTCCTGTGAGGTTGGGGGGGGGGGTCAAGGAAGGGAAGGCAGCTGCTATTCTGCAGTGGCATCAGAGTGATGCTGAGGGGCACGTAAAAGAGCACACTTCTCCTTTAGCCCTTCTGGTCAATAAGAGCGTATGCATCGTTTAGACACATTCTCTGGGATGGGAGAAGATGGCTAGATGGAAAAAAATGAAGAAGCTGTATTTTGCTTCTAAGCCAAAACTTCTACAGTTTCCCAAACCGAACATCACCACTAACTGAATTTGCAATGTTTTTTAAACATTATTTCAGACTGAACGCAGAGGAAACCTGTTTTACATAATTCGTAATAAGTGGAGGAGCAGTGGGCTAAAAACCAGGGAAGCCAGAGTTCAACTCCTACTGCTACTCCTTGGGATCTTGGGCAAGGGAGGAGGGAGGAGTAGCCTAGTGGTTGAGGCAAGGTACTTCAGGCCAGAAGGTCAGGGGTTCAAATCCCACTAGAGGACAGCAACCTTGAGCCAGAAGGACTGGGGTTTCTAGTCCCACAGATGCTCCTTGTGGTCTTGGGCAAGCCACTTAACCCTCCATTGCCCATGTTCCCTGTAAGTATTAGTGTATGTGTCTCATATCCCCGCATGTTAAACATATCCCCCAATTGTGTTGTGACTGCTTTGATTGAAGGATAAGGCAGTATATAAAACTGTCTGTCTGTATAAAGTCAATTAACTCCCCATTGCCTCAGGTACAAACTTAGATTATAAGCCCACTATTGTATCTAAATATAACTCACCTTCAGCTGCTACTCAAAAAGGCATGAACTAGATCCAAAAAAAAGTCTCCTTCCCTTGCATTCTGTTTATTTGCATTTCTTATTTTAACACTTCAAATCCTTAAAACTCTCAGATAGCTTTTAATTATGAATTGTTCGCATCTACTTAACCAAATCGCCATTGACCAACTTTAAAAATACCAGGTACTGTTCCAAAGGTTTTCCTATACAGTGCAGACAAATACTACAGAAGAGCTTACCCTGCCCATTTCTCGGAGTTTTGTCAGCATGACAACAATTGTGGAATTATGTTCCCATAGCATTCTCCAGAAATCTTCCGTTGTCTCAGCCAAGGGTCCCTGCGTAGCAATGTATGCCTTTTGTTGCCTATATGGGAAAGGAAAGAAAAATGTAGACAGCAATACGCATGTATGAAGCTATTAGTGTTGAAAATCCATTAAAAACTAGGGCTGTACCTAAATTACAGGAGGAACTTTATATTGTTTTGAATCTATAAAACACTTCAAATAACTAGTAATGAGTCATTAAAATTTGCGGAACAATGTCGTGTTTTACTTTGTACCATGCAGAGCTTCTGTTAGCTTCTGTTCACATAGGGATTCACTGATATTTGATCAGGAGGTGGCTAAACGTCTGCACACAACCGGACCATATTTTATTCTGTTTTCACATTCTCTTGATGAACTAGAATGGGCTTTAATAGGTCAGGTAACGGATTAACTCTGGTGGCAACATAGATTCTCGTTTGATAATGTACAGAAAACAATGGTGGATCTATATCTTCCAAAATGAACAACCATAGGGTTTGAATCTGGAGTTGGACTGGGAATCACTGTTGGGCAATATTCTTGGAATCGTTTATTTCATTTGATATAGCGCTCTTTGTTAATAACAGACAGAACGGTTTGCAATTAAAATGTATTCGAAGCAAGAAGGGAACTCCAAATTTTTAACACAAAAGAGCGACTAGAATGCTACAACATAAATATGTGGAGAGTAAACAGCGATATGCAGACATCTAACACAATTTTGTCACAATAGAACCCTAGTCTGCCCCAGCCCCAAATGCCTGATTAAACAAATATGTCTTGAATAAAGTTTTGATTTTTTTTTAAAGTTGGGGTCTAGGTGAATGGCATGTGGAAGGCCAATCCACAAGGAGGGAGCAACAAAGAAAAATGTAGAGTTACTTGACTTAAATTTAGCCCTAGTGGGAGATGAAATGACCAAGCGATTTCCATGTAATGAGCTAAGGCAGCAGGGAGGGGTGTAAAGAGTTATGAGAGCTGAGGTAGGTTTACTGACCTTGGGAGAGCACCTAGTTGACTTAAAACTAAACTCCTAAAATTCCTAATAATAGACACCTAGGATCAGAGGCCCTACTAATAATATTGGGGGTAGCATGTGTGCTATTAGAATGAAATTGCATGATGATATTTTACCCACATTAAGGCCCTTACATGGGTCACTTGCTTCTTTTACAGTGCAGGGCCTCAGTGTTTGGAAGATCACCTGTTGGTTTATGTTTCTAGAACAAATCTACTTTCATCTCAAGAGGCCTTTTGTGAGGTTTCTCCATTGAAGGTGAGAAAACTTATACAGACAACATTGAAGGCACTTTCTTGCATTGCATACCTAAAGTTCTAAAATTTGTAATTAGCCTGCTTGTTTTCTTCAGACTCCAATTAATTATTTTCCTTTTTTTGCTGGAGTTTGATTTGCTTTGCAATAATACTTTAATTTACCACATTTATGCTTTGTATTTGTTTTATACATTTTAATTTTTTTGTTTTCTCATATATGATATATCTATTCTTATATGTTATATTGCATGTATAGTAGTCTACATAAAGTCTTAATTGGGCAGGTAGCTTAGAAATCAAATAAATAAATAACTACATTATAATCCAACTGATAATTACAGTACCTTTAAAAAACCTTCACACCCTTGTGCATTTTCACATTCTGCTATAGGGGTGTATTTCATTGATTTACATAACAGACTCTACAGAAAGCTGGAGCCACCATTAGGAGAACTAGGCAGCTGTCTAGAGAGCTAGTGGTGCTTCTCTCCAGGACCTGTAGTGGCGGCAATGGCCTTAACTAGCCCTGTGGCGCTAACCTTAAAACGGTGGCGCTACAGGGCTCTTTGCTTCTGTCCCCACCAATGCCTGATGCAACTTCCTATTTGCATGGGAGCAGAAGCGGCTTCCACCCGCCTATAAAAGGAAGTCAGTATTGGGCTTCGGAAACAAACAGCCCATGGTGCCGAAGTTTTAAGGTAAGCGCTGCAGGACTGTTTGAGGCTATTGACACCACTGCAGGTCCCAGAGAGGGGCAGTGGTAGAGGCAGTGGCAATGGGGGTCGGAGAGACAGGGCCGGCCCGTCCATTGAGCAAGAATGTTTTTTGCACAGGGCCCCGCGTTTCAGGGGGCCCCGCGCAAAGAACATTCTGCTTTTTTTTTTATTACATTTAAAAACAAAAACCTGGCTCTAGCTGCTGCCGCTGCCGCGTCCGTCGCAGCAGCGGCAGAATGGCGTGTCCCGCGGGGCCCCTTCTCCTCTTCGAGCCCTCTGCAAGGGCTTTCAGATTCGCGAAGGGAGAGTTGTGCTCCCTCGCGTCTCTGTAAAGCCCGCAGGGGCTAATGGGAAATTTCCCATCAGCCCCTTTAGACGCGAGGGGCTGATGGGAAATTTCCCATTAGCCCCTGCGGGCTTTACAGAGACGCGAGGGAGCACTCTCCCTTCGCGAATCTGAAAGCCCTTGCAGAGGGCTCGACGTGGAGAGGGGGCCCCGCGGGACACGCCATTCTGCCGCTGCTGCGACGGACGCGGCAGCAGCTAGAGCCAGGTTTTTGTTTTTAAATTTGCCGGAAGGGAAGGGAAGGGAAGGGAAGGGGGGGGGCTGATGGAGGCTGTCTGGAAATGGGGTGATGGGGGGTTAGGACTGGAAATTTGCAAGGGGGGGGGTTAGGACTGGAAATGTGCAAGGGGGGGGGGGGGTTAGGACTGGAAATGTGCAAGGGGGGGTTAGGACTGGAAATGTGCAAGGGGGGGGTTAGGACTGGAAATGGGCTGGGACTGATGGAGGCTGACTTGCAATGGGCTGGAGGGGGGGTTTGGACGGGAAAGGGGTGGGGCTGAGGGTGGCGGACGGGACAGGGGCTGGGGCGGGGGTAGGACTGGAGATGGGCTGGGGGGGGGGTTAAGACTGCTAATGGGCTGGGGCTGATGGAGGCTGACTGGAAATGGGCTGGGGGGGTTAAGACTAGTAATGGGCTGGGGGGGTTAAGACTGGTAATGGGCTGGGGGTTGATGGAGGCTGACTGGAAATGGGGTGATGGGGGGTTAGGACTGGAAATGGGCTGGGGGGGTTAAGACTGGTAATGGGCTGTGGGCTGATGGGGGCTGTCTGGAAATAGGGTGATGGGGGTTAGGATTGCTAATGGGCTATGGGGGGGTTAGGACTGCTAATGGGCCATGGGGGCGCTAGGACAGGAAAAGGGCTGATGGGGAGGGGTTAGGACTTGAGGTGGGCTGATGTGGTTAGGACTAGTAATGGGCTGTGGGCTGATGGGGGGGGGTTAGGACTGGCAATGGGCTATGGGGGGCTGACTGGAAATGGGCTGATGGGGTTAAGACTGGAAGTGGGCTGATGGGGGGTTAGGACTGGTAATGGGTTATAGGGGGGGGGCTTAAACTGAAAATGGGTTGATGGGGGGGCTAGGACTGGTAATGGGTTGGGGGATTGCTATGACTGGAAATGGACTGAGTGGACGGGGAGGCTTGAACTGCAAATAGCTGATGGGGAGGGAGCTTGGAATGGAAATGGGCTGTGAGGGAAGGGAGCTAGAACTGAAAATGGGCTGATGGAGCAGCTAGGATAGGACTGGAAATGGGCTGTTGGGGGGAGCTAAGATTGGAAATGGGCTGTGGTGGGGGCTTGAATTGACATGGCCCCAGGGAGGGCCGAGACCCGGCCGTAGGCTCACGGGGGGGCTTGGACTGGAATTGGGCTGAGTGGAGGGGAGCTAGGATTTGACATGGGCTGATGGTGGGGCTAGGAAATGACTAGAAATGGGCTGATGGGGGGCTAGGATTGGAAATGAGCTGATGAAGGGACTCAGACTGAAAATGGATGGGGGAGCTAGGACTGGAAATGGGTTGATGGGGGGCTAGGACTGGAAATGGGCTGATGCAGGGACTAGAAGGGAATGGATGCTGGGTGAGACTGGAACTAGAAGGGAGCTGATGTTGGGGGAGGATTAGAATGGGATGGGGCTGGGAGAGTAAAATGGAGAGGGGAAAAATATTTTGTGTGGGAGGGATGAAAAATCTACAATTGGCCGGGTATTGGGAGAGTAAGTGGGGATTGAGGATGGAGGGGTAAAATTTGTGTGGATGAAATAAGAATGAGGAAAGAGCAAAAGGATAAAGATTAGTATGTTAAAGCAGATGTAGAGAGAGAGGATGGAAAGAAAACTAGAAGAGAGAAGAAAGGAGAAATGGACAGCAGACGATGGAGAGTTAGCAGAAAACATGAAGAAACCAGAAGAAAGTGGCTGGAGCAATTGCAACTGAAAAAAAATGCACAAAAGGTAGAAATATATCTCTTTATTTTGAATTTATTAACTGGAATATGAAAGTTCTGGGAAATGTGCATCATTAACGTCTGCGCTTTGTTTGGTACAAGAGGAAATTGATTTATAGTTTTATTTCTACAGTGTTGTTGTACATTCCAAGTTTGGCTTTTGGGGTTCCCAGTTTAAATTATTGCCTTCCTGTTTCTAAATTGCGATTCCTTGTTTGGTGATGGTCTATGTTCTGCATGTGTAACTGAGCTGAGGTATTCTGTTTATGTAATTCCTATTTGACATTGCCACTTGTTCTCTTTCCCCAGTATTCTCTGAAATGTACTGGTTTAATATTTGCAGTGTTTCCTTTTGATAGGTAGGGACTGGTGCTTTGTGAGTCCTGGTAATGCTGTCAGGATACAGCGGGTTTGCTATGGGTTCTAAATGGGCAGCGTTTGTAGTAGTTCCTAATGTGCCTGGCGGTTGGCACTGGATTATAGTAATGTAGAAATCTTTTAGTCTTTCTTTATCCATACACTCATTAAGAGACATGTTTACTAAAAGTTAGTGTATGGTAACATTATGCAAATATTTATGCAAATAAGGCCACTTATGCAAATGAGGCCCCGCACCGAGTCTCCGCACATGGCCCCGCACCCCCCTTGGGCCGCCCCTGCGGAGAGATGAGGTTCGTCTAGGTGCTTCATATCCTTGCACCGGCCCTGACTCTACAGGACACCAAAAAGTATTGACTGCATAAGTCTTCATATCCTCTGACAGCTCTATTTCAAATAATTGTCTTAACAAGGTCCATAATAACTTAAATAGGGCACAACTGTGTCTAATTACAGTAGGTACAGTGATTTGAATACTTCTGCATGAAGAATCAAGCTGCTTCTGTTGTAAGAAGTGAATTCGAAGAAAAGGTCTAAACATGCTGAGTATGAAGTTGCCTGACAAACTCCAGGATAAAGTTATTCAAAAACACAGGCTAGGGGAAGGCAATAAACAAATTTGAATGTGTTTAAATATTCATTGTGACATTCTCAATTTGACATGCTCAGTCTCCAAGCTGCTGGAAGAGGTTCACAACCCAGAAGTGCGGGACAGGACTGGAGGGACAATAAGGAATAGTCAATGTGGCATTCTCAATTCCTTTGGTTGAAGGAAGATGGAGTCAGAAACAGTTTGGCATCACTAAAATACTGTCTTACTCGAGCTACTGCATCAGTCAGCAGCCATGGGTTAATAGGAAGGTCACTGTGAGGCCCACGGTTAATTTTATTTATTTATTTTATTTACATTCTCTTATATACCGCGCTATTCTGCATCAGTGCGGTTTACATTGAACAAACTGAAATTACATTGAACAGGGCATTATAACTTGGAGATAACTATTTTACAGGGAACATGGGCTATGGAGGGTTAAGTGGCTTGCCCAAGACCACAAGGAGCACCTGGGACTAGAAACCCCAGTCCTTCTGGCCCAAGGTTGCTGTCCTCTAGTGGGATTTGAACCCCTGTATTTAAAAAATACAGAGGTCTCTGGCTGAGACTAGGGAAAATATACAGGGCTGATGCAACCATTAGGTGAACTAGGAGGTTGCCTAGAGCACTGGTCATCTGGGGCACCCATTACCACCCCTCTCTGGGACCTACAGAGGCGGCAATAGCCTGAAACAGTCCTGCAGTGCTTACCATAAGCGGGGGTGGAGCTGTTTGCTTCCACCCCCACTGATGCTGATTTCCTGTTTGAATGGGGGCAGAAATGGCATCAGGTGTCGGTGGGGCTGTAGCAGTGACAATGGTGGCTCCTGGGGCGTAAGGGATGAGGTTCACCTAGGGTTGCCCCAGCCCTGAAAATACTTATTGTTAAACAAAATTATTCCAAAGGAACTGCCTATATGGGATGGTAGCAAGATGGAAGCCACTGGTGAGGAAAAGTCATATTATGTGCCACATAACCAGGGCCAACCCAAGGGTATCTGCTATCTAAGGTTAATCTTTAGCCATGTTGTCTTCCCCTTCCCCCCGGGAGGCCCCCAGTTTAGTGCCTTCTCCCTTGGGGAGGCCCAGGGTCTTGAGCCTCTCCTCTTGGGAAGGCCCAGGATCCTATACTCCCTCTATGGTCAGCCTTGGATCTTATGCCACCTCTGGTTGGCCCAAGGTTGTACATTATGCCCCCCTCAAAGTAGGTAACCTCTAGACCAGTCCAGACAAGTGGGTTGTGTTCCACTACCAGCAGATTGGTGCAGACAAAGAACCAATGAAAAGCCCAGGTTTCAATGACATCACTCCCATACCTCTATTCGCCTCAGCCACCAGAGGTCCCTTCAGTATTTATCTCAAAGCATATGGGAGAAACATGGCAATCTTCTCACAACCTCAATAGAGCAATAGAGCTTTGATTTCTAAGCTACCTGCCCAATTAAGACTTTATGTAGACTACTATACATGCAATAGAACATATAAGAATAGATATATCATATATGATATATGGTCTAGCAGGACTCAAGGAAATGACATTAACTGGTAAGTTAAATTTCACCTTCCATATCGTCCTGCTAGACCAGTCCAGACAAGAGGGATGTACCAAAGCTACAACACTGGGCGGGAAGAAGACACAGGAGCATGCAAAACCCTTGAGCCAAGGCCATGTCTGCCTGTGCATGGACATCCAAGTGATAATGCTTGGCAAAAGTAGAAAGTGATGCCCTCGTCGCTGCCTGACAAATATCTGCAGGGGCTACTGAGCTCTGCTCTGCCCACAAGGACGCTTGTGCTTGGGTAGAATGGGCACACAAACCCTCCGGAACCGGCGGGTTCTGCAACAGATATACTGAGGCAATGGTCTCCTTAATCCAGCTCCACAAAGTCGACTTAGCTGCCGCCTCACCCTTGAGTGGTCCGGCAAACAGCACAAAAAGATGGCCAGACTAATAAAAGGAATTTGTAACCTCCAAGTACCGGAGAAGCACCTTCCAGACATCCAGAAGATGGAGATTCTTGTCCTTCGCTCAACACTGCTCCTTCGAGGAGGACAGGAAAACCACCTGGTCCATGTGAAAAGGAGAAATCACCTTAGGCAAGAAGAAAGGCACAGACTGAATAGAAATGGTTACCTCTGAAAAAATTCAGATAAGGATCTTGGCAAGACAGAGTCTGCAGCTTGGAAATCCGCCTTGTGGAACAAATCATGACCAAGAAGACCGCCTTCAACGTCAAATCCTTTAAAGTAGCGTGCTTAAGTGGCTCAAAGGGAGCCGCCATCAGGGGTCTCAGCAGCAGACCCAGATCCCAGGAAGGGATCACAGACTGGAGAGCAGGATGCAGGTGCTGAACCCCATAAAGAAAGCGCGAGGCATCTGGGTGCAAGGCTAGAGACTTACCAGCCATCGGACCTCAGAAACTTCCCAAAGTTGTTACCTGAACTTTCAGGGAACTATGGGAGAGGTCCTTTTCCAGGCCATCCTGTAAAAAGGTCAGCAGAGATGGCACCATGGCTGCCTCAGGAGCCAACTGCCGAGCGCAGCATCATCACTCAAAGAGGCACCAGATCCACATATATGCTAGCTTGGTAGACCTCTTCTGGGCTCCAAAGTGGAGACCACTGACAGAGAGTTACCTTTATGCACTAGCCATCTTCTTTCAAGAGCCAAGCCATAAGCGAGAAGGGAACCAGGTCCTACAGGACAAACGGTCCCTGTCGCAAAAGTCCCCGAGATGGAGGCAACCGAAGAGGAAGCACCTGCAAGAGCCGCATCAGATCTTTGAACCACACTCTCCTCAGCCAATCCAGTGTCACCATAAGAATCCTGCCCCACCATAAGAATCACATGCCCCACCAGGGGCCACAGAGGAAACACACAGAGCAGACACTGACTTGATTAAGGCTGGATCAGGGCATATATGCCCTCGGACCTCAACTCCATGTAGTGACTGAAGAAGTGGCAAGCTTTGGCACTGGAGTGCATCACCATCAGATCCATTTTGGGGTGACCCCAGTGGCGCAGAATCAACTGAAATGCCTCCGGATTCAGCTCCCACTCTCCAGGATCCAGAGAATTCCGGCTGAGGAAGTCCGCTTCCACACTGTACACCTGAGCAATGTGCTGAGCCAGCAAGGCTAGGAGATTCTTCTCCACCCAAGCAAACAGGAGGAGTCATCTCCAGAGCTACCCTGGCACTCCTCATGCCACCTTGCTGAGTGACATACTGTAAGCCACCACCGTGCTGTTGTCCGAAAACACTCAAACCACCCAGCCCTCGGCCAGGGGCCGAAAATGCAGAACAGCCTACCTGATGGCCCTCGCCTTGAGGCAGTTGATGGACCACATCACTTCCATGGGGTTCCAACGGTCCTGGGCTGTTCAGTCTTGGCAATAGGCTCCCCAGCCCGAGAAACTAGCATCCATCATCAGGAGAATCCAGGAGAAATTGTCCAGTGGCATGCTCTTCCTCAGATGATAAGGCTGCAGCCACCACTGCAGGCTGGACTTCACTATCAACGGAAGTGGGAGCCTGCGCTCGAACTTATGAGAACTCGGGGACCACCGAGCCAGCAAAGACCACTGGAACGGTCGCATGTAGCTGAAGATAATCCCAGACTCTGGAAGCCTGTTCCGCACAGATCAGCACCAGGCAATCCAACAGTCTTTTGACTTTCTTGTCTGGCAGAAAAGCTCTGCCCATTCCAGTGTCAAAATATGCTCCCAGAAACTCCAGGCACTGGGAAGGCAGCAACTGGGGAACAGGACCTCCAGGAACAATTCAGACACTGCCATGCAGGAACAGCAGAGTCCAGAATCCAGAGATGAGGCCCTTTGCTTTCCACAGTTCAAACAACGTTTCCTGGAAGAAGATATTGAGATCTAAGGCAACTATCTCAACAGCACGGGCTAAGGCCGCCGTGACTTAAAGGCATGTGGTAACTGTGCTTTTACTCTGGTGCACATTTACTACGCATTTTTTGAGCAACACGTGTTATAGGCGCAAGGGAACGAATGCGTGTTGGAGACACTTGGGCAGAATGCACCTCAGGACCGTGTGACTGCCAAGTGCACAGTAGGTAAAAATGTTACAAATGCATGCAGAAAACAGCAGGAAACCCCAACATCATGCTAAGGGTGGCCAGTGGTCCACCCCTAATTGCATCCTAGGAAGATGGAATTGGGAACCCCCAACAAGGACAGTGAGAAGGTCACCTTGGTACTCACCCTCTGAGAGCCCCAGGTTGAAAACTTGTGCCGGGCTCAGCTCTATTCTGCAGGAACTGTTTCTCTGGCTTTGCAGCAGTGCGTTTAAGGTGGCTAGCAGGCAGATCCCTCTGAGAGCCTTCTGCAATCTTTGGGAGAGAGCAGGGGAGAACCAGAGGAGGAGGGGTGTTGAGGTTATGTACTCTTCTAGATCCTTCCAAATCTTTCAATTTCTGGCTGTGCAACAGGCTGTTAACCAGGGTAAGAGCATGGAGCTGAACCAATTTTCCCTCCTCCTATGGCTACCGAAAAGACCGCAGTCTAGTGCAGCCTCCCACATTGCTCTCTAGTGAGAGATCAACCCGCAGGCTGTCATTCACAAGCATTTTAAAGCAATCTTTTCCTCTCAAATCCTCAGGAGTTTGTTCAGAAAGGAGAAAATCCATCCATCATCTGCTGGAGAGAAAGAAATACTGAAGGGACCTCTGATGGCTGAGGCGAATAGATGCATGGGAGTGATGTCATTGAAACATGGGCTTTTCATTGGTTCTTTGTCTCCACCAATTTGCTGGTAGGGGTACACAACCCACTTGTCTGGACTGGTCTAGCAGGACAATATGGAAATTCACTTTAAAACGTGGCAAACCATGCTCCACCTACAGTATGCAGATGGACAGTTCATCATGCCTAATATCAAGATCCTGCAAGAAATGTGAAGGAGTAGCCTAATGCTTAGACCAGTAGGCTGAGAAGCAGGTACTCTAGGGTTCAAATCTCTTTAACTGATGACTGACATAAATGAACTTGAACACGAAGGTGTATAAAAATATCTAGGAGTAGAGGAAGGAGGAACAACCCAGCATTAAGTATGGACAGAAAAGACCAGCAAAAAGTATTACAGGAGAATAAAGCTGATATTAAAAGTGTACTAACATCAAAGAATAAGATACAAGCCATCAACCAGCTTGTAATCCCCGCAATCTCATAGAGTTTTGGAATTGTAGAATGGCTTCTGAAATATCTTGAAAAACTGGCTATACAAACAAGAAAACTCCTCTATGCCCATGAGGTGGTTTATAAGAATCAGTGTATACAGAGACTGTACATCTCTAGAAGCAAAGGATGAAAAAACTTCTTAGAATTTGATTATATATAGAGAGTGACCATCATAGGCCTTCAGGCCTACATAACAGCGTCAACAGATCTGAATGCACAGAAAGTGTTGCAATATGAAAGTAAACAACCACAATCAGTCTCCATTATCAGACTTGAACACGTATTCTGATGAGCTGAAGGAAAGGATGAGATTCCACCAGCATACACAGGGAAGGAAGCAACTGAATTTATAAAACATGAGAAAAGACTTTTTAAAGAATCAGATCAGCAAAAGAGGAACAAGTAGTAAATGTATAAACAGAGTGGGAAATTCAAAGCATTACTCCAGGAGTCATTTATTGATCAAACCAGGACAAGTTCATTTTTAAGGAGAGGTGAACTTAAACCTAAAGATGAGAGATTGATAGTTGCAGTCCAAGACAGTGGATTGTGGATTATGGATAACATGGTTCACAGCGAACATATAGAAGACTGGTAAAATAGACATATGCAGATTCTGAAAGAAAGAGCTGGAAATGGTCATTCATCTCATCTGGTTTCAAAGTTCTGATGGCAGAAACTTTCTATATAGAAAGGCATAAGGTGGCACATCTCATCCATCGGAAACTTTCTTAACCTTACAAAATTGTTGTATTGGAAAGGCATTGGGATCATGACCCTCAGAGAATTATGGAAAATCAAGACGTTCTGATATCTTGGGACATTCCTATTCCAATGGATAAGAAGCTAGAAAGATACAAGTAAACATGACATGGCGGTAAAGGGAAAAAACCCCCCACCAGAACGGCATTGATAATAGAGGTGTTAGCTCCAAGTGATTATTCTGTGAATTGTGTGGAGAGGGAGACAATCTTGAAGTACCAAGAAATGCAGTCAGAGACCAAGAAAATGTGATAGAAAGATAGAGAAATATTTTCCATCGCACTGGGAGCAATGGGCCTGATTAGGCAGAATTACTAATGACACTTTGGGAAGTTGATGATACATGTTAAATCTTATGAACTCCAGAAGGAAACTCTCTTTGAAGGAAACTCTCTTTGTATGACGCAAACACTACAATGAGTATTAGCAGTGCGGTTCATTGCTGTCATGGCATGTGCAAAACTAATCCATTTGGAGAAATTGTCCCGTGGGCAATTCTGTGGTCTCATGAGATCAAAGGTGAACTTTCTGAACTGAAAGCTCAGTGATATGTGCACCATAAAACAACCACAGCACATCACCCTGATGCTGGCAGCCCTACATTAAAGCATGACAGTGGCGGCATTATTTGGTAGTGATGCTTTGCAGTATCAGGGACAGGGAAGCTGTTAAAGTTGAGGAAAGATGGATGGTGCAAAGTGCAAGCATATCCTAGAGCAGCGATGGCGAACCTATGGCACGCGTGCCAGCTGTGGCACGCGAAAGCCTTGCAGCTGGCACGCGGGAAGGTCCGCAAAAAAGAAAAAGCTGGCTCTGACTGCTGCCGCGGACGCGGCAAGGGCAGAATGCAATGTCCCGCGGGGCCCCCTCCGCTCGCTAAGCCCCTCTGCAAGGGCTTTCAGATTCGCGAGGGAGAGCGTCTCCCTCGCGTCTCTGTTAAGCCCGCAGGGGCTAATGGGAAATTTCCCATCAGCCCCTTCAAGGGACTGATGGGAAATTTCCCATTAGCCCCTGCGGGCTTAACAGAGACGCGAGGGAGACGCTCTCCCTCGCGAATCTGAAAGCCCTTGCAGAGGGGGCCCCGCGGGACATTGCATTCTGCCGCGGCAGCGGCAGCAGCCAGAGCCAGCTTTTTTTTTTTTTAAATTTGCCAGGGGGGGGGGGGGTTAGGACTTCTAATGGGCTGGGGGGGTTAGGACTTCTAATGGGCTAGGGGGGGGGTTAGGACTTCTAATGGGCTAGTGGGGGGGGGGGGTTAGGACTTCTAATGGGCTAGGGGGGGGGGTTAGGACTTCAAATGGGCTAGGGGGGGGTTAGGCCTTATAATTGGCTGGGGGGGGTTATGACTGCTAATGGGCGGGGGGGGGGGTTGGACTGCTAAACGGGTAGGAGGGGGGGGTTAGGACTGCTAATGGGCTGGGGGGGGTTAGGACTGCTAATGGGCTAGGAGGGGGGGTTAGGACTGCTAATGGGCTGGGGGGGGGTGAGGACTGCGAATGGGCGGGCGGGGGGGGGTAGGACAGCTAATGGGCTGGGGGGGGTAGGACTGCTAATGGGCTGTGGGCTGATGGGGGCTGTCTGGAAATGGCGTGATGGGTGATAGCACTGGTAATGGGCTATGGGGGGGTTAGGACTGCTAACGGGCGGGCGGGCGGTAGGACTGCTAACGGGCTGGGGGGGTTAGGACTGCTAACGGGCTGGGGGGGGTAGGACTGCTAATGGGCTGTGGGCTGATGGGGGCTGTCTGGAAATGGGGTGATGGGGGGTTAGGACTGGTAATGGGCTATGGGGGGGGGGTTAGGACTGCTAATGGGCTATGGGGGTGTTAGGACTGCTAATGGGCTAGGGGGGGTTAGGACTGGTAATGGGCTGTGGGCTGATGGGGGCTGTCTGGAAATGGGGTGATGAGGGGTTAGGACTGGTAATGGGCTATGGGATGGGGGGTTAGGACTGGTAATGGGCTTTGGGCTGATGGGGGCTGTCTGGAAATGGGGTGATGGGGGTTAGGACTGGTAATGGGTTATAGGGGGGGCTTAAACTGAAAATGGGGTGATGGGGTTTAGGACAGGAAGTGGGTTGATGGGGGGGCTAGGACTGGTATTGGGTTGGGGGTATTCTAGGACTGGAAATGGGCTGATGGGGGGCTAGGACTGGAAATGGGCTGATGCAGGGACTAGAAGGGAATGGATGCTGGGTGAGGCTGTAACTAGAAGGGAGCTGATGTTGGGGGAGGATTAGAATGGGATGGGGCTGGGAGAGTAAAATGGAGAGGGGAAAAATATTTTGTGTGGGAGGGATAAAAAATCTACAATTGGCCGGGTATTGGGAGAGTAAGTGGGGATTGAGAATGGAGGGGTAAAATTTGAGTGGATGAAATAGGAATGAGGAAAGAGCAAAAGGAGAAAGATTAGTATGTTAAAGCGGATGTAGAGAGAGAGAATGGAAAAAAAAAACTAGAAGAGAGAAGAAAGGACAAATGGACAGCAGATGATGGAGAGTTAGCAGAAAACATGAAGAAACCAGAAGAAAGTGGCTGGAGCAATTGCAACTGTGTAACTGAGCTGAGGTATTCTGTTTATGTAATTCCTTTTTGACATTGCCACTTGTTCTCTTTCCCCAGTAGGTCATGTATTGTTATTCTCTGAAATGTATTGGTTTAATATTTGCAGTGTTGCCTTTTGATAGGCATGGTATGGTGCTTTGTGAGTCCTGGTAGTGCTGTTAGGATACGGCGGGTTTGCTATATTGGTTCTAAATGGGCAGTGTTTGTAGTAGTTCCTAATGTGCCTGGCAGTTGGCACTGGATTATAGTAATGTAGAAATCTTTTAGTCTGTCTTTATCCATACACTCATTAAGAGACATGTTTACTAAAAGTTAGTGTATGTTAGCATTATGCAAATATTTATGCAAATTGACGTGCTGGCACTTTGAGGAAATTCTTTGGTTTTGTGCGGCAGTTTGGGCACTCGGGCTCAAAAAGGTTAGCCATCACTGTCCTAGAGGAAAACCCATTTCAGTCTGATGCCCTGACCAGGAACTGGGCAGAAGATTCACTTTTCAGCAGGACAATGACTCTCTGCACAAAGCAAAAACAACAATTACGTGGATCGTCAAGAAGAAAGTAACTGTCCTTCAGTGGCCCAGTCAAATCCCAAATCTGAATCCAAGAGAAAATCTGTGGCAGGGCTTGAAAATTGCAGTCCATAGAAAATTTCCAGCCAACTTGAAATAACTTGAGCTATTCTGCCAAGAACAGCAGACGTAATTCAACTATCCCACTGTGCAAAGTTGGCCGACGCTTATCCTAAATGACTCATGCTGCAAAAGAGGTTTCCACCATGTCTTGAGTCAAGGAGAGCGAAGACGTAGGCACTCAAGACTTTTTGGGGACCTTTTATTGTAGTGTACTCAGCAGGTAGAGGATAACTTTATAAAGTCCTGCATAGTTAACATAGAAACATGATGACAGAAAAAGACCACATGGCCTATCTAGTCTGTCCTTCCATATCAACAACTACAACAGTCCACTTTTTACCTTTAGAGATCCTCTGTGTTGGTCCCATGCTTTTTTGAATTCAGTTACTGTCCTCATCTCTACCACCTCCACTGGGAGACTATTCCATGGATCCACTACTCTTTCTGTAAAGAAATATTTCCGCATATCACTCCTGAATCTATCTCCCTTCACCCTCATCCCATGTCCCCTCGTAGCAGAACTTGCTTTCAATTGAAAGAGGCTCTCTCCCTGAACATTTATGCCACGGAGCTATTTAAAAATCTCAATCATATCACCTCTATCCCGCCTTCCCTCTAAGGTGTACATATTAAGATCCTTAAGTCTGTCCTCATATGCTTTATAATGAAGCCCACTAATCATTTTAGTAGCCACCCTCTGCACCGACTCCATCCTGTTCACATCCTTTTGAAGGTGCGGTCTCCAGAAATGCACACTATACTCCAAATGAGGTCGCACCAAAGACTTATACAGAGGCATTATCACCTCCTTTTTTCTGCTAGCCATTCCTCTCCGTATGCACCCAAGCATCCTTCTAGCTTTTGCCGTCGCCTTTTCTACCTGTTTAGCGACTTTAAGATCATCAGACACAACCACGCCTAGGTCCCGCTCTTCTTTAGTGGATAAAAGTACTTCACCTCCTATACTGTATTGCTCCCTTGGATTGCTGCAGCCCAAATGCATGACCTTACATTTTTTAACATTAAATCCCAGCTGCCAAATTCTAGACCATTCTTCAAGCTTAGCTAGATCCCTCCTCATGTCATCTACACCTTCCTGGGTGTCTACTCTATTGCAGATTTTGGTATCATCTGCAAAGAGGCAAACCTTACCCGACAACCCTTCCGCTATATCACTAACAAAGATGTTAAAAAGAATCAGACCAAGGACAGATCCCTGGGGCACACCACTGGTAACATCCTTCTCCTCAGAGTGAGCTCCATTTACTTGTACTCTTTGTCGCCTCCCACCCAACCAATTTCTAACCCAAGCAGTAACTTTAGGGTCCATCCCTAGGGTGCTCAGTTTCTTTATAAGTCGCCTGTGAGGAACAGTGTCAAAGGCTTTACTGAAATCTAAATACACCACATCTAGAGCTCTCCCTCGGTCCAACTCCCTGGTCACCCAGTCAAAGAAATCAATCAGATTTGTCTTGACAAGACCTGCCTCTGGTGAATCCATGCTGCCTCGGATCCGGTAATCCGCTGGACTCCAGAAACCTCACTATTTTCTCTTTCAGCAGCGTTTCCAATAATTTATTCACCACCAAAGTTAAACTAACTGGCCTGTAGTTTTCAACCACATCCTTACTTCCGCTTTTGTGTAAAGGCACCACATGAGCCTCTCTCCAGTCCTTTGGCACCACTCCCGACTCCAACGAGGCATTGAAAGGGTCAGTCAGTGGAGTTGCTAGAACGTCCCCAAGTTCCCTCAGTATTCTAGGGTGTATCCCATCTGGTCCCATCGCTTTGTCTACTTTAAGTTGAGCTAGTTTCTCACGAACACAGTCTTCTGAAAATTGTTCAAGATGTCCCTCGCTTCTGTTCCTATTTGTGGGTGTTTTCTGAGGTCCTGCTCCTGGTTCTTCATCTGTGAACACAGAACAAAAATATTTGTTAAGCAATTCCGCTTTATCCTTATCAGCTTCTACATATTCCCCCCCCCTGCACCCTTGAGTCTGACAATACCACTTTTGCCCTTCCTCTTCTCACTAATATATCTGAAAAATGTCTTATCCCCCCATTTTATTGCATTGGCTATTTCCTCCTCCTGTTGAATCTTTGCCTTCTTGACTACTTTGCTAGCTTCTCTAAGTTTTTTCCAAATACAGATGCCTGTCTTCCTCTCTCTGTGATCTCTTTTATTTCATGAAGGCCTCCCTCTTTTTCTTCACTTTTTCAGCTACTTCCTTCGAAAACCATAGCGGTCTCCTTTTCCTTTTGCCTTTATTTACCATTTTAACAAAAAGGTTGGTTGCCCTTAAAATACCCCCTTTCAGTTTTGCCCACTGTTTTTCTACATCCTCCAGCTGTTCCCATCCCACTAACGACTCCCTGAGGTATTGGCCCATCTTCGCAAAGTTAGTCTTCCTAAAGTCTAAGATCCTCACCTTGGAATGGATTCTAACAGCCCTAGTCCTAATACTGAACCACACCATCTGGTGATCACTGGATGCAAAATGATCTCCCACTACAACATCACAAACACTTTCACCATTGGTAAGCACCGAGTCCAGTATGGCCCCTTCACGTGTGGGGTCTGTTACCAATTGCCTGAATAGTTCTCCCTGTAGAGAATCCAGGATCTCCTTACTTCTAGATGATACACATGCACATACTTCACGCATACTTTCTAAATTAAGGGCATAAGTTGGTGAAAATGTGCATTGAATCTAAGCATGATTGCTTACAGGCCTAGATTTGTCAAGAATGTGCATGATTTACATAGATGGCATATAACTTTATGCGGCTTCTTATAAAACTACTTCCTGAGTGCATAAATTAGTATGTGCCACAGCACACGCTATTTCACATGCTAACTACTTAGTGTGTAGGAAATAGATGTGGACTGGACTTTGCAGTTAGTACACTGTTGCTTACCACCTGATGTCACTGTTGCAGTTAAGAACATAAGAAATGCCATACTGGGTTAGACTAAGGTCCATCAAGCCCAGTATCCTGTTTCCAACAGTGGCCAATCCACTTCACAAGTACCTGGCATTTTCCCAAAAAGGCACACAGGTTCCGCAATGCTTGTCCCGAGTAAGTTATGGATTTTGTAGATCCTCTTTAATAATGGTTTCTGGTCTTTTCCTCCAGAAACTTGTCCAAACCTTTTCTAAACCCAGCTACACTAACAGCTTTTACTACATCCTCCGGTAATGAATTCCAGAGTTTAATTATGCGTTGAGTGAAAAAATATTTTCTCTTATTAGTCTTAAACATGTTAGCGCATATGCAGTAACCGCTTCCTAAATACTCATGGCTTTAATTGTTTCCTCTTGTACATGTAGTTTTACAATATTCAGCATTTACATGTGTAAATGGTGGCAAATACATGTTTAAGTTTCTAAATAGGCGGTGGTAAATGCATCTGCACTAATTGTCAATACACTTACCACATGGAAAAGAATTTTTCTGGGAGGTGACCGTATGAGCACATGATGGGAATGTCCTTAACAGCTATCAAACAGGCTTTACACTTACCACACGGTAAATAAAAAACTTTACCATGCTTTAGTAAAAGGGATCTTTTGGTTTCTTATTCTTAATCACTTTTTAAATATTTCCGTAACTCTTCTTTGATGTTGAAAGTGCAGCGTATGTTGTGTAGGTCAGTGAGACAAACGTCTAAATTAATGCATTTTGGATTGTAATTGTTAAGCAGCAAAATGTGAAGATTGTACAAAGATATGAAGACTTTTACAAGTAAAAATGATGGTCATGGGCAGTGCTAATAACAATTTTTAACTATGGTCTCTTTTTCAGAATATGAGTATTCATTTTTCATGCTTGGTGGGCTGATGGCCTGCAAGAACTAAGGAATAAGTGTCAAAGTGGGCCCAAGGTAGAGATGGAATATGTTTGGGATGGGATACATGGAAACATTTTAAAAGTGAGATGTGAAATGAGTTCCTGCAGTGAAAATACAAACCGAATATCTTCAAGTGGCCATTGCCGTTTCTGCTGTGCACCACATAAGATAGGTATCTTTGGATCATAAAGTTTAGGTGTATATTTAATAAGCCAGGCTAACAGTTAATCTGTGCTATTTGTCCCATGTTATGCAATGGGATCGAGTTGCAAATAGCATGGGTTAGCCCGGTTTAGTAAACATATCCCTTAGATGTTGATTTCATAATATGTTTGTGATTATTTCTGCTCTTATTGTGCAAAAATAAAATGCCTAAAAATACTTACACTATTTGATAACAAACGAGGCTATGATTAAATGAGAGTGATATTCAGAGCAGAAACTTTGCTCATCATTAATCACTTACTATGAAGGTCCCACTCCCTTTTAACATTTCTCAGTAATAAAAATAGTTGTTTATTCAGTAGGCTTGATTCATGCTGTGGTGTTTCAATAATTTCATTGGTGAATTTATGAGGTCTGTTCCTAATATAATTCACTTTGGAGTAGTGGATAGACAGGCAAAATTGCAGGGAACAGCAGATCAGTGGCCCACTAGTGTGAAACCAATAACTAAGGAACCTGCTTCAGTTACAATTTTGCAGAAATTAGATCCAACAACATTAGACCTCCGCTGCATTTAAAGTAGGGTCTTACTTATGATGAAGTACAGTAAGTGAGGGGCATCTATTATTAATGGCAAGAACATTAAAAGCCCATTAACTCTGTTTAATCAAACAATGGCATGCATGCATTATTTTTTCACCTTTAGAATTTTGTGATGCAAACTGCTTTGCTAATATTATGATATATGCTTTTATCATTGTAATTTAAATTTTAATGCAGCCCTAATAGCTCAATCCTGTGTCGTAAAAGGCACTTAAGAAACGCTTAGTCGTGCCGCTTCATTTCATAAAACTGACTTGTCGCACAATCAATTAGGCTTATGATTTATGGAACCAAACATCTTATTTATTGGCTTTCAGAAGACGGATGGTGTAGGTGAAGTTGCAAGCACAGAATGCTTCGTATGATCCGAGTTGCCTCTTTCTGTAGGCAGCTCAACTTGATTATTTGAACTGCAAGACTACAACAATGGGCTTCCGAGAGAATAGTATCGCTTTCTAGGATCAGCTCATTGCAGTACGCCTGCTGACTGATGTACATAATTGCCAAATAAGCAACTCTACAGTAGGCTGTTTCTGCTAAGATAACAACACTGCAACAATTATTACCTGTATCCATCAATAAAACTGGCATTGATATAGTCAGAGCCTTCCACACCTCGAATTGGCTGTAAGCATACTCTTGTGGATTCATATGGCATAATATTAACAAGGCGATTTTTGAATTTATTACATGGAAGATTGGCACTGATGAATCTCGAAGTGTGAGCCTTGGAGCTGGCAAGACGCTGCTCAGAAACAAAAAAAAATGTTAAAAATGAACAGACTGCAACATTTTCTAGCATTTGGTTTGACTACGATATGCCCAAACACTCTGCTTTCCACAAATGTTACTCTATTGTTAATCTATCTAATCTTGACAAAATTCACTCTCTTGCACGTTGTATACAGTATCTACTACATTCTTCATCTGTCAAATCACATATTAACAATTCCAGATGTCATACTACTGGTAAGGTATGAGCTAAATGATATTTAATTAAAAAAATAAAATTTAAAGGCAGGAAAGGGGAGATAATACAGAGACATTTAACTAGCTCCAATGAGATAAATGCACATGAGGCTTGAAACGTTCGATGGAAAGAAGGCTCTGAAATGAGGAGTCATAGGATGAAGGTAAAAGGCGGTAGACTGAGGGGAAATCTGAGGAAATATTTCTTTATAGAAAGGGTTGAGGTTGCATGGACCAGCCTTCCGTGGAGGAGGTGGAGACCATCATAGTATGGGGTATGTTTACTAAGCCCTGTGTCACTAATGCGTCTGGGCCACATTTCCAACCTGGGGCTCAACAGTAACTGCAGGGGAGGGGGAGGGGCGTGCATATCCATCCCATTGAAGTTAGCCCAGATAAGCCACATGGTACCATGGAAACTGGGTCACAGGTATAACTATTCACACCCATTGAGGTGGTGTTAGTTACACGGTTAGCATGGGCCACTAATGATTGTGATAACTGCGATGCACCGGCAATACCTCTGTCTTACCCAATCCCCACCTTGGCATGCACTACCAGGATAGCGCAGCATTCAGAACATGCATTAATCCTGCACGACTCCTAGTAAACATGTCCCTGTCTGAATTAAAATGTGGGACATGCACAGAAGACGTCTGAGAGTGAGGAAAGGATTGTAGAGATGAGCAGATGCCAGACTCCTTGATGTTTATCTGCCATCATGTTTTCTGTTTTTATCTTTCTTTACAATAATTGCATGTTTTGCATCATGAGGTCAATTTTATAATGGGGTGCCTAGTTTAACAGGGCAAGTGGGCACCTACTTAGGTGCTATTTCATAAAGAGACAGAGGCACCTATTTGTCTACAAACAGCATAAGCAGAAGAGATCACATCTTACATACAGGTATAGACATTTACTCCTGACTTAGGGCAGACGTAAATGAACGTATAAAAAGTGCAGATGTATACACACAGGGCCGGTGCTACCATCAGACGAGCTAGACAATCGCCTAGAGTACCAATGTTGTGAATGTGGCCCGTTGTCGCTTTTCTCCAGGAGCAGCAGGGGCCACAACGGCTTTAAATAGCACCATAGTGCTTACCTAAACCTTTGGCACTGCATTGCTATGCTGGCTTCCACCTCCTCCGATCCAGGAAGTCTGCATCGGAGGAGCAAAAGCAGGAATGGCGCCAAAACGCTAAAGGTTTAGGTAAGCGCTGTGGTGCTATTTAAAGTCATTGCGGCCAATGCTGGTCCCGGAGAGAGATGGCAGCGGCAGCAATGGTGGGTGGGAGTAGAGGGACGCCAGGACTGAGGTCTGCCTAGGGCGCCTCATATCCTTGCACCACCGCCGTCCACACGTAGATTAAGGTGCTTCATAATCAACATCATACCTGTGAACTTCATGTGTGCTGCCCAGACTGCAGTCCCAGCTAGAACTACTGGCAGGTTACGCGCGTTTGTGCCAACAAGCATAGTTTTACACTGGTTAGTATTTTATGAGGCCACAGAGTTGTGAAAATGACTTTACAAAATTATCCCCATATGTCCTCTCGGAAAGAAAATGAAGTGATGTGTTATGATATTTCTATATTTTGTGTAAAACTAGAAGGCAAACATTATGCATGAAATCTGAAAAGCTTTTCTCAGAGACACAGAATAGTCTTAAAGCCTCTTGGTAATTCTCGACCATCCTATTTTTTTTTCCACAAGTAAAATACTAATGTGGATATGTCTGGCTTACTAAGTCTGGGAAATATCATGAAATCAATGCAACTATTTAAGTTCCCATTTGACAAATGTACAGAATAGAAAAGAAACCACAAGAACAAGAAGACGGTGGGGACCTGATTTATCAGAGGCGCGGGAGAGAACAGGCCTTTAACACAGATGACTTCATCGATAAAACCTCTCTTCATTTAAGTACCTTAAATTCCAACTCCATTCCTGTGACATTCTCTCCCGGCTCTATCTGTGTCAGCTTCTGAATATATGCATACAGGTTTCTTGCCGGCACTTCGGTATTTCCACAAGTCACTGCCTCCAGCAGCGCATCATGGATAAAGATGTATTGGTCCTCTGTCTGAACCATGTAATTCCTCTGAGCTCTCATTAGAGTTACGTGACCATAAATATCTACAGTTTTTTCATGTTTTATTCTCTCCAACATGGCATCTATTACAATGAAGCAGCCAGTCCTGCCGACTCCAGCACTACAACAGAAGAGAAAAAAGTACAGCAATTAATGGATATATGGAGGTCAATATTCAGAAGTGCAGTCAACGTACAATCTGAAACGTTTAACTTAGCTGGTTCCAAAATATACATATATGCCGTGACGCTGCTTAATGTACATATAGAATGTCCAAATTAGATGTTTCAAGTTACACTTGCTATTTATGCGGCCTACTTAGATATTTTATAAAGGATTGTTTGCATATATATGATTAAAAATTTGTGCAGTACAATATTAGAAATGGCGTATTTAGGGAAGGAGTTTGGACAGAGCACAGGTGAGTTGCAATTTACACATATATTTTATAAAATAACTATACACTTTATGTGTCACTGTTTACACCTGCTCCTGAGCAACTGTAATAGTCCATAACTTCAATCTAACCATTACTTTTGGTTTTTTTCTATTTCTTTTTGTCCGTCACAGAAGGCATCGCTGACATCACAAAATACAAAGTGCGCCTTCAAGTCAGTGCTGATATCTGGCAATCCAACAGCTCCTCGGTTTTCTTTGCAGTGTGACCAGAAATAGATTGCCAGGCCTTTCTTCTGAGGCAATGGAGGATTAAGTGACTTGCCCAAGCCCACAAGCAGTGCCAATTGGAAATGAACCCTGGTCTCTTGGTTACCAAGCCAATGCTCTAATAACACAATAAACATCTTCTGTAGAAACCAATGCCCAACACATCTCATTCCACTCTGCCAATCAATGCCCTTAATTTTCACCCATCCTTTCCTTCTTCTCTCTCCACCCCCCCCCCCACCCAAATGCACACTTAATAGAATCTCTAGTCACTATTTCTGCCAAATTTGTGCTAGTATTTTATAAAGACATAGGCATCTGTCTAGGGGCAGGGCTGGGAATGTCACCTGCTCATAACCCTGCTCCCCAAGGGGCCCCACAGCCTTGCTGGCTTAAGAGTGAGCCAATGAGAATTGAAGTCTGGCTCACTGGCTCACTTCTTCACAGACGTGGGAGCAATTTCCTTCATTTCCATGGTTGTGCTAAGTTGCAGCCACCGGGACCGCATATTCTCTAAAAGCAAAACCAGGGCACTTTCTGTCTTGTGCAAAAGACAGGAAGTGCCCTGTTTCACTTTTAGAGACTCTGCAGTCTTGGCAGCTGCAACTTAGCACAGCCACGGGAATGAAGGAAATCGCTCCCGAAGCTATGCAATGAGTGCAGCTGTGGCACAGCCACAGGGAGAAGGGAGAGAGAGGACTGGGTGGGGTTGATGCTAAGGGGAGGTGGTGTTGGGGGCCAGCTGGCAAAAGAAGACTGCTTTTGGGGCCGGGGGTGTGGGGGGGGGGGCTGACTGGCACTTGAAGAAGATATGAACTAAGACTGGTAATGGGCTGATGTTGGGGGAGACTGGGACTGGAAGGGAACTGATGCTGCGAGGGGCTGGGACTAGAAGAGAGACAAAGCTGGAAAGGTCTGGAAGGGAGCTGATGATGGGAAGAGCAGAGGCGAGAAGGGAGCTAATGCTGGGAGGCTGGAATTTGAAAAGGGCTGATGCTGGGAGGGACTGGGACTGGAATGGAGCTGATGCTGAGGGGCTGGGACTGAAAGGGAGCAGATGCTGGGGAGGACAGGAAAGGAGTTATGCTGGGGCTGGGGGGGGGCTGAAAAGGGGCAGATGTTGGGGTTAAGATGGAGAAAAAGAAGCAGAATCTGGGGGAGTGAGAATGGATGGGGGCAGATATTTTGTGTGAGAAGGAAGAAACAAGGTCATACAGAGGAAAGGTGTGAGGGAGGGGCATAAGAATAGATGCTGGGGTAAAAGGGAGGAATGTCAGGATCAATGAAAATCAGAGAAGGAAGTAGCTGGGTGAGTATGGGGAAGGATGTAAGAGGCAGGAGAGCAGGTATTGGGGATATGGAGATGGGGGACAGCAGGGACTGGGACTCAGGTGGAGACTTTAAAATTTGGTGGGAGAAAAGAAGACAAACTCTTAAGACTGACTGAGTACTGGGAGAATAAATTGCGACTCAGGTGGGAGGTTCCGGACTGGCGCAGACAACGTGCATGCAGCTCTAGCAGCAGAAAGATCTTGGCATTGTGCAGCGCCATCCCCAGCTTCACTTTTCTTTCTCTGAGTCAGCATGAAGCAGCCATTGCTGCCTGTAGCATTCACTTCCAGTGTGCGGAGCCATTGAACTGTGTACCAGAAGTGAATGCTACAGGCAGCACTGGCTGCTTCATGCTGACTCAGAGAAAGAAAGATGAAGACAGGGATGGTGCTGTGCAATTTTTCTGTTGATGATTTGGAGAAAAAAAGAAAATGCCAGAGATGGTGCCACACAGTATTTTTGCCATGGGGAGAAGAGGGGGACAGAGAAATAGAGAGATGGGATATGCTGGATTGGGGGTGGGGGATAGGGAGAAAGAGAGGAAGATTTTGGGTTATGAGAGAAGAGGGATATATTGGACTGGGGTTGGGGGGAACAGGGAGAGAGAACAAAGATGCTGGGCTGGGAGAAGAGATAGGAGATGCCAGACTACTGGAGGGGGAAAGAATGGAGAAGGGGACGGGAATAGAAAGCTGTTGGTCTATGGGTTAGGGGAAGGGAAAAAGGGTTGGGGAGGTGGAAATAAAGAGGGAAATGATGAACTTTGGGGGTAAAGGGGAAGGGTGAGGTGATTGGGGGCTACTGAATTGCGGTAGTGAGAGAGAATGGGGAAATGGTGGGCATGGTGTAACTACATGAAAGAGGCCATGGGCAATTGGCAAGGAGATATGACTGAGAGGAGGATGGTGATTACCGAGCATGGATATGATTGAGTGAAAGACAGAAGGGAATAAGAGGCTAGCAAAGGTGAAATGAGATAACTGGGGAGACGGGCTGGGCTGGAGGTTAGAGGAGTAGATGGAAAAGTCAAAAGTGGATTGATGGTGGAGGGATGAAATTTGAGTGGATGAGAAAGGAGTAAAGAAAGAAAAGGAGGAAAGAGCAGAAGAGGAAAGATCAATATGTTAGAGGCAGATTCAGAAAGAGAATGGAAAAAAAACAGAAGAAAGGACAATTTGACAGCAAAAGAAAAAGGCACAAAGACAGCAGAAGAAAGTGACTGAGACAATTGCGACTGAAAAATAAAATGCCCAAACAATAAAAGGTACAAAAAACTATTTTATTATGAATTTATTAACTGGAATATGTCAGCTCTGGGAAATGTGCATTGCTGATGTCATTGTGTTCTGTTCAGTACAAGAGGAAATTAATTTATAGTTTTATTTCTCCATTGTTATTGTATATTCCAAGTTTGGCTTTTGGAGTTTCTAGTTTAATTATTGCCTTTATATTTCTAAATTGTGATCCCTTGTTCTGTATTTGGTAATGGTCTGTCTATGCTTTGCATGTGTGACCGAGCGGAGCTATTCTGTTTGTGTAATTTCTATGTAGCAGTCCCACTTGTTCTCTTTTCCTACTATATGTATTGTAAACGGGGGCGCTGGGCGTGAATGACCACAGTCTTGGCAAAGGCAAAATACTATTATGACTTGCAAAGGATTGTGGGGGATGTAGTCCATCCATACCAGAATCAGCCGTTCACAAAATAATGAGTTGTGTTGCTCGAGTGTAAGCAAAGAAAAATATATTTTATTCATGGGGTTAATTCTCCCACACAGATTTACTTGGTAACACAAAAGGACACTTGCTTCAGTATTGTACTTAGGAAAAACAAATCATGATATAAGGTAACTGAACTTCTTAAGCAATCAAACAATAAAGACCTTGATGGGAAACAGAAAAGGTCTTTTTGAGGGCTCCTGCTAATAACTTTTAGCAGTGCTCCAAAAGCAAAAACAAAACCCCAAAGTAACAAAAACTGTTCTTTTTCAAGGATAACTTTCTTCTATTTACACACACAAACAGTAGTTTCCTTTCAGAGCTCACGTGCAATTGTGCATGGCTCAATTACCAATTAGCCAGCTGCAAACGCCTTTGCTGGTTCACTTTCTCTACGTGGCTCAAATCCTACCCTAAAGCTTTCTTGCAGACTTTTCTGGGTAGATAAAAGAACAAGTTATAGTTCCTTTTGATGGTTGTTGTATTTGTGAAAGTATTTTAAAGCAAAAGCCTAGACAGAGAGCAGTCCATGTATTCTAACTGATCATTTGAAATATCTCCTTCTTCTTCAAATATCATAGAATCAATATCATGGTCTGGCTCAGAGGAATTCCTTAATGGATCACTCTCAGGATAATATTTGTTTCCTTGCTGTCTTCCAGGTGAAGAGCTAGGGCATAGATCAGAGTTCATACCTGAGCTTCCTTTGCTGTTAGGTTTCCTCTCCAGATATCCTGGCCAGTAAGTAGTCCAGCTTTTATGTCCAGCCTTCCAATCAAGATCCCTGGACACTGGGTCTCTCTTCACATACCTTCTTGCACTGGTCTTAGGGCCCCTTCCAAATGCAGCCGTCTCCCTCAAAGGTGCCGTCTGGGAATTCCTGGCTCTGTAACCCCACTCCTCTGGCTTCCTCCAGTCCAATGGAGTATGCTTGCCTCTGGAATGACTCCCAACACACGTACTGCTGTGGGCTCCTTCTTTAGACCTCCAAGATGTTTTTCTCTTCTTCCTTCCACGTTGCTGCTGCTTGCTCTCTCTGTCCTTGAGCTCTGAGTTCCTGTTCCTGATCATCTGATTCTGTGTAGAATATGTTTTACTTTTAACTTGTTTAGAGGGATACTCCACCCTAGCATAGCTCAGCTGTGCTGAATCAAGCCCTGCCCTTGGAGATGAGTGATTGGGGATTACCTCATAGCTCTGATTGAACACACGTTTCCCCACTTCAGCTCTTCTAGAGGCTGTTTGAAACCTGGTGCATTCTGGGACTGGTAGTCTTTTATGAAAACATTCTGTTTTAGTATTTCTACCAGCTAAGACAGGTTGCTTGTTCAGTGCCAATTCACCTCTATTATAGCTCCCTCCTGAACTATGATAAGCTTCCTTATCACAGTATTGGTTTAATATTTGCAGTACTACCTTTTGATAAGTAGAGTTTGGTGCGGTGTGAATCCTGGTAGTGCTGTTATGATATTGCAGGTTTGCTATGAGTTCTAAATGAGCAGGGTTCTGTAGTACTTCCTAATGTACCTAGCAGTTGGCACTAGAGGATAGTAATATAGATATATGATAGACTTTCTTTATCCTCACCGTACATTGAAATGGTATTTAGAGGCACGCTTACTAAAACTGAATGCACATTCACAAATGTTAAAGTGCGCTAAGTGAATCAGCACCCATTACTTTCTATGGATACAGAGGCACTTAATGCAGATTAATGTTTAGTAAATATGCCTTAAGTCATTGCTGGGACAAAAAAAGAGGCTTGTGAAGGGGTCTTTTGAAAACCACCTAAAATTTTAGATGGGCAACATATAAATTTTAATATAAAAAAGAGGAAAGGCGGGATAGAGGTGATATGATTGAGATGTTTAAATACCTCCATGGCATAAATGTTCAGGGAGAGAGCCTCTTTCAATTGAAAGCAAGTTCTGCTACGAGGGGACATGGGATGAGGGTGAAGGGAGATAGATTCAGGAGTGATATGCGGAAATATTTCTTTACAGAAAGAGTAGTGGATCCATGGAATAGTCTCCCAGTGGAGGTGGTAGAGATGAGGACAGTAACTGAATTAAAAAAAGCATGAGACCAACACAGAGGATCTCTAAAGGTAAAAAGTGGACTGTTGTAGTTGTTGTTATGGAAGGACAGACTAGATAGGCCATGTGGTCTTTTTCTGTCATCATGTTTCTATGTTTCTATGATAAATTACATTTATGCTAATGAGGCTCAGTGGATATGCAAATATTTATGCAAATGAGGCCACATGGATATGCAAATATTTATGTAAATGAGGCCCTGCAGTGGGTCTCCGCATATGTCCTGCATCTCCCTTGGGCCGTCCTTGACTAGGGGGCCCGATACTGCAAAGCATTTACAACAGGGGTGCCCAACCCTGTCCTGCAGGGCCACAATCCTGGCAGGTTTTTGGGATAACCCTAATGAATATGCATGAGATATATATGCATTAGAGATATCCTGCCAAAATGACTGGCTTATGGCCCTCCAGGACGGGATTTGGAGACCCCTGTCTTACACCTCTGTCATTTAAGATTGTGAGTGGGCAAGGTACAGATGTCCTAGACATCAAAAGGGTAGATAGAATTTGTCACATTCCTCCTCGATTCTCACCACCACCAAAAGGTTGGACACGAATAGCCCCCTATGTTTTTAAGGGGCTGCAGTCAGGTACCTGGGTGGGGGTGAGGGGTAATGAGAGAGAGACTGGATAAAGCCTGGGAGGGGGGTTATGAGAGAAAGAGAGAGAGATGGGGGAAGCCTGGGGAAAGGATTATGAGAGACAGAGAAACTGGGTGAAGGCTGGGGAAATAGTTTTGAGTGACAGCGAGAGAGAGACTGGGAAAGCCTGCGGAGTCTTGAGGGGGAAGGCTGGGGAAAAATTGGAGGGTCAAATGAGAGAGAGAGGCTGGGGGGGGGGGGTCATCAGTGAGAGAAAGAGAAAGACAAACTGGAAAGCCTGGAGAGTCATGAGAGACAGAGAGACTGGATGAAGCCTAGGAGGGGGGTTATGAAAGAGAGAGACTAAGTGAAGCTCGGGTAGGAGTACAAGAGAGAGATAGAGTGAAATCTGTGGAAAGAGTTATGAGAGACAGAGAGAAAGACTGGGGAATACCTGGGGAGGGGTTAGAGACAGCAATAGGGAAAGCCTGTGAAGGATTATGAGAGAGAGATTAGGTGAAGCCTGGGGGATCATGAGGGAGATACTGGGGAAAGGCCGAGGGAAGCCTGGAGAGCCATATGAGAGAGACAGAGACTGGAGGAAGACTGGAGGGGTGTCATGAGAGAGAGAGAGAGAGAGTGGGGGAAGGCTGAGGAAGTCATGAGAAAAAGAGAGACTGGGTGAAGCCTGGGAGAGTACTGGGGGTTATGAAAGATCTGGAAGGTCATGAGAGAGAGAGAGTGAGAGAGAGACTGGAGGAAGGCTGGAGAGGGGAAATGAGAAAAAGAGAAAGATCGGGGGAAAATTGGGGAGGTAATGGAAAAATGAGAGAGATTGGGTGAAGGCAATGTGCGTTAAGCATATGAGAAAGACTCTTTTTTGCTTCACATATCATCACGTCATGATGATATGTGAAGCAAAAAGGGAAGTTGCCTCAGATGTGGCTATAAAGGGTCATTGGGGTGAAAGGAGGGGAAGGATGAGTGGGGCCACTGCCTTCTGTTGTCACTGTGCAGTGGCACCTTAAGTGCCTGATTTATTAAGCTTTTTATTTTGCCATAGAAAATGAGAAATCAGTCTTGATAAATCAGGCCCTAAAACCTAAAGAAGGAACTGCAATACACCTTGGGGGGTAGGGGGGCAGAGGAGAAGATGCACACTATGACTTAGATCTCAGCGGCCATCTCCTAAAGTTTTAGGATAGCTCCCAGATTCCAAGAAAATTTGGCAAGGCCTGCACTACATCCATGGAAACAGGGATATGTACTTTGCTAAGGAATTCAAATACAAAGAGCTTTCATACGGTTATGTGCGACATAGCTGGCTATTTACATTTTACCACAGTTACCCAGATGAGACATTCAGCCTTGTTACTGAACAAGAGATACAGAACTCTTAGAAACTTTGTTTCAGATTGCTGCCGTGGCATTCCGTTTGACTTGAGCTGCCCTAACAACTCCTTGTTTGTGTTATTTTTATTTCATTATTTTAGCTGCTGATGGCTTTGTTCTATTGTATCAAAGCCTGGCACTCCTGTCAAGTTGAAGGATTAGAGCTCTGTAAGAGAATGCATTCTTCCTGCTCCCGAGGAACTGTGCTCTTTGCAACAGTGATAATGACAGACCCCATTTGTGCACTTTTTTCCCATCATTTCAACAGCTTTTCAACCGCAACACAAGACCAGCACAACCGATAAACCTTTCTTATTTCATCTTTTCTCCTGTCATGGAAGCCAGCATGGAGGACGATTCCCTGGTGTTCAAAACAAATACTAAACTTTTAGATCTAGGGTGGGGGAGAGGGAGGGGGTTGGAAGAGCAGAAATGAGTTTATATGGTATGTTTGAAATCTCTAGGTAGGAATGGAAGCTAACAGGCTCCTCTCTGCTGCACTGTAGCTGCATTTATATACTAAATTCATAGTTATCTGGAGCAGACCATAGGAAAATAAAACACCTGTAATGACTTCATCCATTCCAGAGCTGCCAATTCTGCTCTGTTTTCCCTTAGAAGACAGGATCCACATTAATAATTTGTGGAATTTATTACCACAGGATTAGGTTGAGGCAAATTGTATATTGATATATTTATAGAACATATTTCAGTCATAGGCTATTTAACATAGTAACTAGAGAAGTTGCTTGGCTACAATACAACCCTCGGCTCCACTTGCTAGAAAATGGGAGAGGATGGACCAGTCTTCACATGCCCAGTTTCTTATAAACTTCCTATAACTATCTGCTGTTAGGAATGTGCATTTGTTAGTGTGACGTAAAAAATATTTAATGTGAGAGGGGGGTGCCCGCATAGGCCGCATAGGACTAAAGCTCTTAAACCCTTCAGCCCTTTCTGCTTTAATCCTTGCATATGATGCTCGTTGCCTTTGCAGCTCATATCGCCAACATGTTCCCCATAGAGCAGCGATCTTATCTCTATGAGACTCTACACAGTACTGCTGAGATCCACTGACCTTACAAAGAGGCTGAAACTGCAGCATCGGTGCAGCCCCGGTATTGGGGGTCGGCTTCCCTTCATGTTACACTCTGCTGGCCCATTTCTGCTGCCGGCTCTTCCACTTCTGCCTGTCTCCTCAGTGTAGATACTGCTCTTGACAGACCCCGGCATCTCACCACCGATCGCAGCCTTCTCTGTTCCTGGAGTGTTGAGCCACTCATGTCAAGTGCTGCGGGTCGCCTCTAACTGCAGCTCTCCTTGCTCCACACTGGTGAATTGAGCCGCCCTTCACACCTGGCATGTTGATGCGTGCTGCCATACATCAGGCTTCACCTCTGCACAGACCCTTGCCACATCCATGGGTCCCAGACTGCTTGCTCTGCCTTGATCAGTCAAAAGACTATCTTCTGCATGAAATCTCTAATGGGGCTGGGATCTGCAGATGGAGGAAGTGGTGAGGTATATGTATGTGCTGTCCATTCTCCCCAAGCAGAGCATGTGCATGGAGGGGGCATGATTAAATCCAGCATCAGTGGCACATAGATGCTCCTTTGCACAAGTAAAGCCTTTGAATTCTGGTGCAATACAGAAAGGAAGTGTTGGGCTTCTGGTGGCTGTTTGAGACAGGCAGCATCATTACAAAAGGGGTTTTAATAGAAAAGGACTGTCAGGGAGAGACTTGGGACACACATTCTCATAGGGGTCATAGAGAAGAACTTGGGATCAGTTAGAGCCTCATATAACCTCAGTAAGTGTGCCTCCAGACTGCTGCTTGCAAGAGGGTCCTACCGCAAAACCCATCAGTGGTTAGCAATCTCACCATCAGATTTAGAGGGCTACCTTGGTTCAGCCAACTAGTCACTATGCTTGAGGGAGATCAAACCTGATCAGCAAGTCTGACAAAGGATTTTATGCTGCAGTCTTGTCCAAGTTCTCCCGTACCAGAGAAGCAGCAATCAGAGTCAAGCTGCCTTCAGACGCAGTGCACAAATCTCGAACAACGAGGTGTGACAAAAAAGAAACAAGACAGTGGCAGCCGCACCCATGACTCAATGCCAATTGGCTAACCGCTTATGTCACTGTGTGGTGCAACGTCTCGCCACTATTCTGCTGCAATATTTTTCATCTCTCTCACTCTGTTTTTCTTTTTCAGGTTTTTTTGTAGCACACTGCTCCATTGCAAAGAATCAACTTGAAATTTCTGGTTTTAAGTTGGAGAAGGGCCCAACTGAGCATCTACAACTTCTCCAAAAGGCTTATGGAGAAGATGCAATGTCAAGGCCGCGAGTCTTCGAGTGGCACAAATGCTTCAAGACTGGCTGCGAGGAGGTGGAGGATGACCCCAAGTCAGGATGGCCTTCCACGACAAAGACTGCTGAGAACATTGACAGAGTGAACCAGCTGGTGCGGAGTGATCGCAGATTGACGGTGCGGATGATAGCTGAAGAGCTCGGCCTGAACAGGGAGTCAGTGTGGACCATCTTGGTGCAGGAGCTGGGGATGCAGAAGGTGTGTACCAAGATGGTGCCCAAGCTTTTATCAGATGACCAGAAAGAGCACCGGGTCAATGTTTGTTGAAACTTGTTAGAGAAGATCGGAGAAGATCCAGAGTTCGTTGGTCGAGTCATCACAGGGGTCAAGACTTGGTTCTTCCAGTACAACCCTGAAAGCAAGAGACAGAGCCTGCAGTGGAAGACTCAACTGTCACCCAGACCCAAGAAGGTGCGCATGTCCAAATCAAGGATCAAGGTCAATGCTGATCGCATTCTTCGACCATAAGGGAGTGGTCCATCATGAGTTTGTGCCTGAGGGTCACACAGTCAACTAGCACTTCAACCAGCAGGTCCTCAATTGCCTCCATGATCGGGTTCGGCGCAGCAGGCAGGCTCTGTGGAGAGACAAATCGTGGCTGCTCCACCATGACAACGCAGACACACACACAACGCTCAGTGTGAGGCAGTTCTTGGCCAACAAACAGATCACAACTCTCGACCACCCTCCTTATTCCCAAGATCTCGCACTGTGAGACTTCTGGCTCTTCCCCAGGCAGAAGACTGTGCTCAAAGGAACTCATTTCGCCTCTGTAGAAGAGATCAAGGCCCCTGTGACGAGGGAGCTGAGGGACCTCAGGGAGGAGTACTTTACCGAGTGCTTCCGTACGTGGCAGAAGTTAATACAGAAGAGCATTAACTCTGTGGGGGATTACTTTGAAGGGAACAATGCATAATTTCTCTGTAGATTTTGTAATAAAACATTTATGGGATAGTCTCGTTTCTTTTTTGTCATACCTCATACATATGAGGATGCCCCTGCATCATCCTCACCAGCCACAAAAGCGGATCTCTATGAGATACTACAGGAGCTCAAGTTATTTTGTTTGGACTTTTCCAAGGCGGTGAGTGATATAAAAACTGTGCTTAAGTCCCTGGACGATCGAGTCACCCAAAATGAAATCAATATTGGTGAACAGATAGATGTGATGTCTCTGTTTCAATCAAACTGGATCTGTTCACCAAAGACCTAAAGAAACAGTAAGATGATCTAGAAAACTGCTAGAGACAGAATAACATCAGAGTCCTGGGCATACCTGAACATGCCGGAGATAAGGAGGGCATTGAAGGACTAATCCAGCAATTGTATATCTTCTATATCCCCGAGGCCCCAGGACCAGTCAAGCTTGAACAATCTCATCAAAACCTCGGACCCAAGGCCAGGTTTGGATCTCGTACTAGCTCCATTGTAGCATGTTTCCACTTTTTTGAGGATAAAATACACCTCCTTCGTAGTCTCAGGAGAAAATGTTCCATTATTTTCCAGGGCCAGGAGATCCAGATGTTTCAGGACTTATCTCAACACATGCTGGAAGGTCAGAAGAGCTGCAAACTCCTGACCCAGCTTCTACAAAAGCAATCCATCAAGTACAGGTGGGGGTTTCCCTTCGCCCTGATCTTTGAATGGAACAATACACAGCATAAAATTGTTGAGCTGGTCAACTACCTGGAGATGGTAGACTTACAAAAGATGGAGAGGGGCATACCCTGGGCCAGTCTAGACAGCAACATGACTGGCATGTCCCCATCCCAAAAAGGCGGAAAGTCTCGGGGGCACGAATGCACCTGGATGATATTGCAGAAGACTCTCTTGATCGTAATATAGATACCAGCAAGCCTCCTTAATCTCAATCAAAACTGTTTGTCTGTTATCTTTGCTTGTGTCTCCATATTAGGTAGGCTTTCTTTCTTCTTGTAGCCCTCTGTTTGTACATTTCTCCTCACCTTTTCTGGGGGGGACTTTGTCACTAGGTTCCATGGTTCAAATTATGGTGCATTATCTTCTGGCACTACCTGCCTCAGGCAGGTTCCAGTTTTTCCCTTTCCTCCCAGCAGCATACGCCCATCAGGCCTGACATGACCTCTGTCATAGTTCCTATTGTAGTGTCAGCAGCTCCGGGCCTCAGCTATTGGATTATAGGCTTGGGATTAGGCTGACTAACTACAGCGAGATCCTGATTGTCAGATTTAAACAAGAATTCACTTTCTGCGTGATGGCACACTATTTGGGGTAGGAGGGGTTGAAGGGGATGTTCGTACTCTATGACTTCGGCAGCCCCGCTTCTGGCATCTTTCATGCCAACCTGGTTGTTTCTTGGTTATTCCTAACAGTATCCATCCTAGAAAGGACGGTAGTGCGGGGGGGGGGGGGGGGGGAGTTGGGGCACCTAGAGCAGACAAGAAAGGATCAGTGGAGTATGAGGGTTCAGCACACCAGGGGGAGGCACAGGGCATTTCTTGCTTGGTGTTGACTCAAGTCAACGTCTCTAGGGCTGGTCCCATAACTGACAGTCTCTTGAAGGATTATGGTTAAGCTAATTTCCTGGAACATCAGGGGCCTCCATAGCCCTCTGAAGTGTAGGCGGGTGCTAGACCAGTTCAAAAGGGAGAAGACTGACATAATTTTTCTACAAGAATCCCACAGGTCCAGAAAAAATCACCTACTACTTCGTTGACGTTGGTTCCCGCAGGTCTTTGCGTCAAACCTCTCATCGTATTGGAGGGGATGGTGACCCTCTTCTCCCAGACCTGTTGCTTTCAGATTACTTTACAGTTTAGTAACCCTGGAGGTAGATTTTTCATTCTTATTGAGACCTTAAAGAGTACCCTCTTTATGATCAGTAATGTTTATAGCCCCCCTCCCAAATTGGGGACACCTTGGCTGAGATTCTAGAGCAGGGGTTCTCAACCCAGTCCTTGGGACCCACCTAGCCAGTCAGGTTTTCAGGATAACCACAATGAGTATGCATGGCAGAGATTTGCATATAATGGAGGCAGTGTATGCAAATCTCTCTCATACATATTCATTGTGGTTATCCTGAAAACCCGACTGGCTAGGTGGGTCCTGAGGACTGGGTTGAGAACCCCTGTTCTAGAGGCATCTCAATCCCACCAGCAGGGAGAGATGCTATTGGGAGATTTCAACTGTGTCTTATCAGGAATAGATAGAACTTGAAATGGGAGTTAGGCCTCCATGAACCAAGGCAGCTTAGACAACTTATCGCTCATTTGGACCTCTGCGATACTTGAAGGTCTACCCATGAAAGACAGTTTGATTACACATATTACTCCCTGGCTCATCTGAGCCACTTCCAAATTGACTTCTGGCTCATCTCGCATAGACTGCTATCCATACTCTCTATCTTTATCTTTATTGTGAGACTTGATTAACTGTCCTTCACAAAATCAGAGCGGTGCACAAAATATAAATATAAACAGCAGAGTCCAAAGCTAGAGAAGAAAGGAATGTTGATAGGAAAGAAATGCAATCACACCACAGGGAAGAGAAACAGTAAAGAAAGAAGACAAAGTAATCATTACAGGTCAGGGGAGGGGAATTCATAAGCCAAGGAAAAGAGATGTGTCTTGACGAGGGCCTTAAATTTGGGGTAGGACTGTTCTTGGCGGAGGGTAAGGGGGAGAGAGATCCAGAGAGAGGGCCAGAAAAAAGAATGCAGTGTGACAGGTCTGCTCCAGATGGGCCAGGGTGGGGGATGGAAGGTGCAAGTGGTAATTATGAACTGAGTGGAGAATGCGAGGTACTGAACAGTGTTGCAGGGTGTCAGCCAAATATTATGGGGTGTGGGTATGGAGGGCCTTATGAGTGAGGATCAGAAGTTTATAAGTAATATGATGTGAAACTGGCAGCCAGTGTAAGCTGATACAGCCATAGGCATTCTGGGGGTTTCTGACCATGCAATCATCTCCATAGAATTGTATGAGGGGGAAATAGAGAGTCCTTCCCGCACTTGGGCTTTCCGTAGGAGCCTTTTCAAAAATAAAGATTTTTTACTGGCCATACAAAAGAGGTGGCGAGAGTACCTCTCTTTCAATGATACAGTGGATACATCTGCCTTTACCCTATGGGAAGCTGGGAAAGTGGTTCTTCATGGGGAATTGATCTCACTATCCAGTGGATTTGAAAAAAAAGAAGCTAGTGAAACAGGAGGATCTTAGAAGGACCATAGCGGAGCTAGAGTGTCATCACCACATGGGAGGCGGTCCCAAAGTGTGGCAGCACCTGGTGCATGCTAGGGGCGAGTTATCCACTCTGGAAAAGGAAACTATTGGCTCAACGATGCTTCGGACCAAGAGCCACTTTTACGAACACGAGAACAAAGCGAACTGTGTGCTTCTTTGGCAGTTAAAACGACAATGAACAAAACATAAGGTACACACTCTCTCTTCGACCCATGGCATCATGACATACCACTCCCCAGAGATTGCTAATACATTTGCCACATTCTACAAAGACTTATACACTTCTCAACTGGAAGTGAATGGGGCAGAAATCCATGAGTGGTTGGGTGACACTAATCTTCCTTGTCTATCCCAGGAAGTCCTGGAGCGACCCTTCTCGTTGGAGGAGGTACTTCCTGCGATTCGACATTTAAAGTTGGCCAAGGCCCCTTTACCTGAGCTTTTTGCCTACTGAAAAAAACGTTAAGCCACGGTGACCCAAAAAGTGAACCGTGAGGAACAGCAGAGACTACAGTTCCCAAGCGCCGACCAGGGAAATTAGCTCTCCGGTAGCCTGGACACACAGAAGAGCTGGAGGGCAGGAGTTGCCTCGAACCCCAAATAGATGATGGAGTATTGCCTGGCTGAAGGAGCTGCCCACCAGGATTCCTCCATACAGTAATGTGCTGCAAAGGTGTGAACTGAGGAACAGGTGGCAGCCCGGCAGATCTCCAGCAAGGGAACAGAGCAGAGGTTTGCCACAGATAACACCATGGCCCAGATGCTGTGTGCTGTGATGTGGTGATCCAGCAAAAGACCGGCCTGCCCATAGCAATGCAGTCTGCCACCCAGGTGGGCAGAGTATGCTTGGAGGCCATTATGCCCAGGCAATTATGGTCGTAGGAAAAGAAAAGCTGTGAGGAGTGGCAATGAGGTTTGGTTCACTCCAGATAGTAGGCCAAGACCCACTTACAGTCCAGGCCAGAGACTGGCCTCTGCCCTGTTAGCATGAAGCTGTGGAAAAAAGGTGGGAAGCACCACCTCCTGGTTGAGGTGGAATGGGGAAACCACCTTAGGTAGGAACTTAGGATGTGTCTGGAGCATGCCCCTATTCCTGTAGAATCTGGTGTAGGGGGCATGAGCCACCAGAGCCTGGAGCTCACTGACCCTGGGTGCAGACATGAGCACCACAAGGAAGACCACATTCCAGGAGAGATACTTGAGGTGGCAGGAAGCCAGCGGCTCAAAGGGCGGAGTGATAAGCTTCGAGAGGACAGCAATGAGATCCCACGCCGCTTCTGGCAGATGAGTGGGTGGTCGAAAGAGCAGGAGGTCCCTCAGAAAGCAAGCCATGAGAGATTGGGCGGAGAGAGGCTTCCCCTTGATGTGGTGATGATGTACTGACAGCGCACTGAGGTGTACCCTGATGGAGTTAGACTTCAGACCAGCATTGGACAGGTGGAGCAGGTACTGCAGCATCAGCTGGACAGAACAGGAGAAGAGGTTGGCTCCTATCTTGGCACACCAGAGAATTGATGCCACTTGAAGGCATAAGCCCATCATGTGGAATCCTTGCTGGATGCCAGCAGGACCTCTTCTACGTCCCTGGGTAAGTTGAACTGGACTAGGACTACCCTTTCAGCAGCAAGACCATCAGGGCCAGGGACCACAGGTTGGGGTGCAGGACAGCACCATCCTCCTGCGAAAGCAGGTCTGGGGCATACCTCAGGGGGACTGGGGGTGCCTGAGACAGGCTTAGGAGCAGAGGAAACCATGGCTGCCGGGGCCACCAGGGGGCTATGAGGATCAGGGTGGTCCAGTCGAGCTGGACCTTAAACAAAGTCTTGGCAATAAGTGATGTGGAAGGACAGGCATAGAGAAGGCTTTCCGTCTACAGGATGACAAACACATCAGCCACCATCTGGAAGGGGTGCAGTGCCCTGGATCAGAAGCAGGGCAACTGAGCATTATCCAGGCCGACAAAGAGATCCATCTTAGGAAGGCCCCAGTGACAGAACAGTTGGTTGGCCACCTATGGATCGAACTGCCAATCATGGGGCTAGAGAGCCCGGCTGAGTCGGTCTGTCAGGGCACTGTCCTGGCCGGGGAAGTACACGTTCTTGAAAAGCATCCCACTCTCACTGGCAAAAGTGCAGAAATGGACTGCTTCCCAGCACAGGAGGGATGACCCATGCCCCCTTGTTTGTTGACAAAGAATATCACCACCTGACTGTCTGAATCAGAATTGACTGGTTCCGCGGGTGGTGCTGAAAAGCCCAGAGAGCGTGAGCAATAGCTCGGAGCTCTAGGAAATTGATCTGCTGGAGCCACTCCCATGACGACCACAGGTCCTGAGTGTGGAAGTTGCTTCAATGGGCTCTCCAGCCCAACTTGGAGGCATCTATGGTGAGAAGCCTCTGAGGGATCAGGACCTGGAAGGGCACTTCTGCCAGCAGGTTCTGTGGCTGTGGCCACCAGCTAAGAGACTTGGTGAGGGGATGGGTGACAGCCATCCTGTCCTGCAGGTGCCCCGTTGCCTGAGACCACTGAGAGCAAAGGGCCCATTGGGCTAGATGCATGTGGAGACGGGCATTGGTTGTGACATGCACAGTCGAGGTCAGATGCCCCAGAAGGTGCAACATGAGCCAGGCAGAGGCTGAGTTCTGGCCCTGAACCTTCCTTGCAAGGGCTGCTAGGTGCTAGGCCCCGTCGATACAGAGGATGGCTCTGGCCTGGACCATATCAAGAAGCACCCCTATGAACTCCAGATGTTGGGTCAGTTGCAAGTGGTACTTGGGGTAGTTGTAGACAAAATCCAGGTGCTCCAGAGTGAGAATGGTGCGGCGTGCCATCTGCTGGACTTTGCTAATGGTGCCGCCCTTGATGAGCCAATCATCTATGTAGGGGAAGACAAACACCCATGTAGCCATAGGTAGGCGACGTCCATCACCAAGCACTTGGTGAATACCCTGGGGGCTGACACCAGGCCGAAGGGCAGTGCCCTGTACTAGTAGTGGCATCCTCCAATGATGAAGTGGAAGTACTGCTGGTGGCGAGGATGGATAAGGATGTGCGTTTACACATCTTTGAGATCTAAGGTGATTAGCCAATCTCCCTGCCGGAGATAGGGCCGCAACATTTTAAGAGACAGCATTTTGATCTTCTCTTTCACCAGGAACCAGTTGAGATCTTGAAGAAACAGAATAGAATGAAAGCCGCCAATCCTCTTGGGAACCAAGAAGTATCAGGAATAGGACTCCTCACCCCGGAGGTAGGGTGGGACCAGTTCCACTGCCTTGTCGTCCAGGAGCCTAGCGAGCCCTCGCTGGAGTAGGTCTCGATGAAGGGGAGTCATTAGGAGTTCCCCTGGAAAGAATGGAGGAGGGTTCTAATGGAAATGGAGGAAGTAACCCTCCCCCACCACCTGCAGAGCCCAGGTGTCGGTGATGACACTGGACCACTGGCTGCATAGAACACCAGAAACCCCCCCCCCCATGTGCTGCAGGGCTAGACCTATCAGGGGAGGAGCAGCTATGCCCATGGAGTCAAAAGCCCCCTCCAGGTTGGAGCTGGGAAGGCCGGGTACTGGAGGTAATGTCTGTAAGCCTTTTTCTTCTTCAGGTATAGGTTTTTTTTTCCCTGAAGCCTTCTATTGGGGAGGGTCAGCAGTCTTTTTGGAGAGCCTGGTCCTGGTCAGGAACTCCAACTCCAGCTCAGCGGCCTTGTCTGTCATGGGCTTGCCAAAGAGATTCTCTCCTCGGCAGGGTACATCAACCAACTTGTCCTGAACCCATTGCTTCAAGTCAGAGATCTGTAGCCAGGCTCGACACTAATGCCCACTGCAGCTGCTCTGGCCACCAAATCAAAGCTGTCATAGGCCGCATCAGTGATGAACTTGGGGCATTCTTTGACTGTTGAGGTCAGGGTCTGAAATGGCAGAAGAGGCTCCTCTGACAGCCCATCTGAGAACACAGCAAGCTCCCTCACCAGGTCCCTCAAGTACATTCCCATGCACAGCTGGTAAGCCTGGATCCGACCCTTGAGCATCAAGCTCTAGTAGCACTTTATGCCCAAGGTATCCATAATGCTGGCCTCCCTAACCGGGGGCACCGAGGAGTGCATCTTTTGGCTCTTCATCTTGCGCATGGCCGACTCCACCACCATGGAATTATGGGGCAGCTGCACTTTCTGGAACCCAGGGCTCTTGCAGACTTGATACATGGAATCGAGCTGCCTGCTCATGATTGGCACCAAGGCCATGGTCACCTACATGTGGAAGAGAAGCCATTCCAAGATAGGGGGGAACTGGCAACTTGAGTGCCTCTGTTGGAGGGGCCTCATACTGCAGGATGTCAAGGTCCTCTGCCCAAGGCTCCTCCGCAGACTCCATAGTGAAGGCCAGGGCCTTCGCCACATCCCTGACGAACTCCAAGAAGAGGTCCTTGGCGGAGACTTGTGGCAGTTCTCTGGAGGAGAGGGTTCAAAAGGACATCCCGATGAATTTGTATATCGGGGGACTTGTCATCAGTCTCCCACTCTAACTTGGAAGAGACCTCGAGGACCCTCCGGGTATCGGGACCACGCTGGGTCACCAGTGCTGTGAGGGCTTTGGAGCCCCTGACCTCCAACTCAGAGATGCTGGCAGCGGAGGTCCTCCATCCCAGAAAGGACTGAGACCAGTGCCGGGAATCGTACTGAGGCCGGTGGCACTTCAGGATTGGCTCCACGACCTCTGGCGATGCATTCACGGGGGAGGAGCCAGTGATCAGGACTGATGACTTGGAGGAATCGAGCATTGACCCTGCTGCTGGGCCAAGAAGGCAGCACGGCTGCATTCGAGGGCTGACATCCTGACCTCAATGCCAGAAGGCTCGACAGCCACCGGTAGAGGCACCAAGAACCTCGGGCCCAATGCCAGCACCATCAAGGGGGTATGATCGATAAGAATGGGTTCGGGAGAGTGGGGTCGATCTCCTGATGCCGATGGCGTCTTCTCTTGCCAGGGCAGTTTGGAGGGCTGCTCCCAGCCATCACCATCAGCATCATGCCATGGACTCTGATACCAGTGACCATGGGACTTACCTACGGTTCCAGCATCATCGCCTGACGATGCTACCGACAATGTCCGGCTCTTCGGGAGACAGCCCTCAGAGTACAATCCCTAGCTTGATGCCCCACGACCTTAGTGCTCATATAGGGCACAGCCGTCTCACGAGGCCAAGGACACCATGGCACCCCTTGAGGCACAGGCTCTGTGAGCGACACCGAAGCCGAAATGGAGGTCTTGCCAAACATGGTCTCTTGCTGCTTCTCATGGTTCCTCCATCCCTTGCTCATCATTTGTTGACAGAACCCACAGAAGGAGTCATCATGGTCAGCACCAAGGCACCGAAGGTAGTAGTCATGCGGATCTGTGTGGGACATAGTGTACACGTAAGGGTCTGACTGCTTAAATCCACTAGCAGAGAGCATAGCAGGTAAGATGGCATCTGCAAGATCAAGAGTCCCAGTCAGGGAGAGCGTGAAGAAAAAACCCAGAATGGAAAAAGGACCTGAGAAAATCATGGTGCTGAGGTGACAGTGGTCCCAGGAGGCCAGAAGGCACCGGTTTGCATACCGTAGAAGAAAAAAAGAGAATGAAGGAAAAAAAGAAACAATCAACCTTTTCCGGGGTACAGATGAACGTCCGATGGGCTCCACGGAAAAAAGGAGACTGAGGCAAGATGGCACCCTTGGGGGGGAAGGTGGCCACGCATGCATGGGGGATCTCCCAAAGGATTTTTTAAAATTGGGGAGAGGTTACCCCAATTACCCCTAGAGATTACCCCTAGAAGTGAGCCACATGCAGGCACAAGCATTGATAAATCTCCGGGAACAAGTGAGCCACATGCAGGCACAAGCATTGATAAATCTCCGTGAACAAGCAAGAAGTCAGTCCTCACATATAAGTAACATCAGCACCAATGGAGGCTCCATTGGTGCTGATGTTACCTATATGTGAGGACTGACTTCTTGCTTGTTCCCGGAGATTTATCAATGCTTGTGCCTGCATGTGGCTCACTTCTAGGTGATTGGCTTGAGTTCGGATTGGGTGAGATTAGAAGAGCTGGATGGCCTCTGCCCCCCTTAAAGCAGTCCTATTCCTGCGGAAGGAGATAGAAACTAGCCGGACACTTGGACACCCCTTCCTTTGTGGAAGGCTTGTTGTGTGATTTGTAAGAAGCAAGAGATAGCTTCCCTGTTATTTCCATATACTCCAATTTCAACCTTCACCTTTGTGAGAGACTTTGGAAGGAGGCTCTCCAGCCCTGGACAGGATCTTTGCCCTCTCTGTTTGCAAGCCACTCTTTTGTAGCTAAAGACCGGCTGGATTTGGTGTTTAGCACACCGCTGACCTTTTTTCCAATACCTTCAAATGTGCTACTGCTTCAGGACTCTCTTCCCAACTGCTGATGTGTTGCCTATTCCCAAGCAGTGGGAGCAAATCATTTTTGAGTCCAAACAGCTGAAGTCCTTTCTTGCTTGTCTTTACAAAGCTCTCGCCTTAGAATCACCGCTACATTCCTGGGACTTCGCTTACCAGGTGGGGTGGAGTAAGGATCTGGGAGATTGGCCAGAGGAATTCTGAGAAGAGGTATACCTCTACTCCCAATCCTGTTTGATATCTTTGTCTCTGGTAAATACTCAGATTCGCATTATGATACATTTGGTCAATAGACCCCGCTATTCTATTTTGCTAGGGCAGAGGTGATGACCTTCTCTGCTGGAGGAATTGCGGGAGACGCGGTGATTTTGCACATATGTGGTGGTCTTGACCTAGGCTTCAACCTTTTTGGTCTCAAGTGCACAACAGCATCTGCCAAAATCTCGGAATGCCCCTTCCCTTCTTGCTGGACTCTTGTGTTCTGGGGTATCTCCCTCCAGATCTCATACAAGAGGAGTCCCGCTGTCTCTCTAAGTGCTTATTCCTCACAGCACCATAGCACATTTTTGGAAGAGAGCTTGGCCATCCACACATGAAGAATGCATGGTTAAGGTCTGGGAAATTTATCATGTGGAAAAAACTTATTGCAGACCTTTGTGGTAAGCCAGAGCTCGTGACAGCACTGTAATCCCGCTTCCTCCATGCCATGGCTTAAATCCCATCCACTGGGATAGCATGTTGCCTGCGCTGAGCACTCTGCTTGACCCTTTGCTAATAGCTTTAGTGACCCTGGCACTGCCTTAGAGCCCTTCTATCGATATTGTCTCCCTTGCCCAGATGCTGCTCCCCCGCCCATTGCGTACTTGGGGCCCATCCTGGTCTTCTACTCGTACAGCCTGGATAGGACCCTTAGTACTCTTCAGTTGCTCTGAAAAGCCGATGTAGTAGTGATCACATCTTGCTGATATGTAGGTCTCTTGACAAAAAGAGTAGAGTGGTGTGGGGGAGTACAGGTCAGGGGGGGGGGGATTCCTCAAGGAGGAGCCATAGGGAACAGGGAATAGTCGTTCTCCCCATTCAGTACAATATGGCCCCTCCTCAGTGAGATAACCTCCACTCGCCCATAGGTGGCATTCTAATCTCTGCTATTCACCACCTTCTTCCCCAAAAGCATGTTTAGCCCTGCCAGTTGTCACTCAATACGCTGTACGCTCATGTATTATCGTGCTTCTTTCTTCAAAGTTTGAAGTTTTCATCCTTCTATATTTCTTCAATAAAAATTATTTACACAAAAAAAATATTTAATGTGCATTAAATCAATGAAACGCATGCTCACCTATGAATTAATGCATGCTATATAAATGATAAATAGTAGCAGCAGCAGTAGTTAAGTTGATCAACATGTATTTTTTTGTGAAAGTGGATGTGTGACATGAAAAAATGAAAAAAAGCCCAAATGAATGAAAAACATGCATTTTGCTTTGTGCACATCCCCTACCTGCTGCTGGCACTGTTGGGAACAAGCTGTGGGGTCAGCAGGATTTGGTCCAGCTTAGTTCAGTAGTTCTTATGTTACTTTTTTAAAATAGTTGAAAATGATCTCACTTTTCTTCTGTCTCCTCCCTCCCCGAAATTCCAGCAATATTTCAATGATAGAATAAGGCATCCCTCTTTTTAAGCAATTTCCTTCTTAGCAGTTTTCATATGCCAGTACATTTGTTAGTAATTTGTACTGCCTACATGTATTGCCACACTAAACGAACCTATGGGCTACATGAATACATATATTTAGCATATCCAAAGGTTTGGGATGGCTGCTTTAGGAACTCTGCAATCCACTGAATGCGACTGCCTATGAGGGGATGGTTGGGCTCCAGTATTAGCACTTGTTCAGCTGCATATTTGTTTTCAATTTCTAAAAACAAATATGCAGCTGAACAAGGATTGATTCAGTCCTGAGTTGAGATATGCTTAATGTCCCGTGATGCGATACAGGCAGAAGTGTGCCGAAAGAAAATTAAGAGGCATAAGGGGGCCATTTTGTGTATTATAAAGGTTGGCTTTCCTGATTAATTTGCTGCCGTTTAAATGTTGGACCTTAGCTAGAACGGTACAGAGCTGCCAGAGAAAGACACTGTAATTACAAGATTTTACAGATCATTTAATTGGAAGCAAAGACTGTATACCCTGAACCAAAAATAATGAAGGACGAGTTTGACATATCTCAGACTAAATTGACTGACTGAATAATGCAATTTCATATACAAAGCAGCTCTGTTTTATGTATAGAGAGAGTCATTTTATAACAGATCTCAAGGCTGGGGCAAGGATATGAGGCAGGCTATGCAAACCCTCATTCCTGCTGCCCCGCCTGCTCCCACTCCTCCCCCCTACGCGGCTATCCTTCTCCAAGACCTGCAGCAACAGCAATGGCATTAAAACAGCAATGCAGCGCTTACTCAAAGCTTCTGATGCCGCATGCCTTTGGTGTCATGCTTTGACCAGCCCTGATGCAGACTCCTTGCTTGCATGAGGCAGAAGCGGCTGGCCAAAGGGCGGCAACAGCGGCATGCAGCGTCAGAGGCTTTAGAGATGTGCTGTGCTGCTGTTTTAGTGTACTAGCCACTCCTGTAGGTTCTGGAGAGGGGGGGGGGTAGCAGCAGGCCACTCTTGAAATGTTGTGCTCTAGGTGACTGCCTAGTTCATCTAATGGGTAGTGCTGGTCCTGACAGGTCTCCATTTGTTTAGATGTCTATTTTATACTTATTTTATAAAGCCACGCAGTGTACACAAGAGCAGGTGTAAAGGTTAGCACATAAAGGGGGTTATTTTAGAAGCCCTAGTAATGCTTTGGGCATCTGAAAATGGGCATCAGACGTCCAAAGCACAGAGACTTGTCTCCAGAGCCATTTTAGAAGCCAGCTTTGGGGATGACCATGTCTGAACAGGGTGTGGAGGAGGCGTGGCTGGGGCGTTCCCAGGACCCTGGAGGCGTGAGCAGAATGTTGCCCAGGACCAGGATGCCCCTACCTGATTACAAAAACATCATGGACATCCAGCATCACGTCTAACTTTAGACCAGCTCCCAGACACACGGAGCGATGAACAAGCATCTGAAAAGTGCTCATTTTAACTGAACAACATCCAGAGAAGAAAGCGCTCCATCATCCCCAGTTGTTGTTGTTGTTGTTAAGTGCCGTCGAGTCGGAGTCGACTCATGGCGACCCTCTGGATAGCTATCCTAAATTGTGTTCGGTCTTCAGTCAGGCGGCTCATTGTTGACAGACTGGTACCCGTAGCTGCTGTTATTGTATCGATCCATCTCACTGCTGGCCTTCCTCTTTTGCGTTGACCTTCTTTCTTGCCAAGCATAATGTCTTTCTCTAATGATCTCTCTCTTCGCATGATGTGTCCAAAGTATGAAAGTCGAAGTCTTGTCATCTGAGCTTCTAAAGAAAGCATAGGTTTGATCTCCTCTAGTACCGACTGGTTTGTTCTTCGGGCAGTCCATGGTATACACAGTATTCGCTGCCAGCACCATAATTCAAAGGCATCAATTTTCTTCCTGTCTATCTTTTTCACTGTCCAGCTTTCACATCCATATGATGTTATTGAAAATACCATGGCTTGAACAAGTTGAATCTTTGTATGGAGAGAGACATCTCTGATCTTGAGAATCTTATCTAGGTCTTTCATAGCCATTCTGCCAAGAGCAATGCGTCGTCTGATTTCTTGACTGCTTGTTGCTTCTTTATTGATAGTTGATCCAAGTAGGTTAAAGTTGTTCACAATTTCAATTTCTTCTCCTTCAACGATGAACCTGTTGATTATGCCAGTTGTCATGATCTTTGTCTTCTTTACATTAAGGTGCAGGCCCATTTTGAAACTATGTTCTTTGATTGTGAGAAGCAAATGTTTCAGATCATCTTCACTTTCAGCCAGTAATGTGGTATCATCAGCATAGCGAAGGTTGTTGATGAGTCTTACACCAATCTTCACACCTCTGTTGTCTTCATACAATCCTGCTTCTCTGATGATTTGTTCTGCATATAAATTAAACAGGTAGGGGGAAAGTATGCAGCCTTGTCTTACACCTTTGCTTATTTTAAACCATTCTGTTTCTCCTTGTTCCGTTCGAACTGTTGCTTCTTGATCAATTTACAAATTGCGCAAGAGAACGATCAGGTGTTCTGGTATACCCATGCTTCTTAATGTGGCCCAGAGTTTCTCATGGTTTACACAGTCAAAAGCCTTGCTATAGTCGATAAAGCACAAATAGATATCCTTTTGGTATTCTTTAGTCTTTTCAAGGATCCATCTCACATCCGCAATGATGTCTCTCGTTCCTCACCCTTTCCTGAACCCTGCTTGCACTTCAGGTAGTTCTTGTTCCAGGTATGGTTGTAGTCTCTTTTGAATAATCTTCAGTAGAATCTTGCTGGCATGTGGGATCAGAGCGATTGTGCGATAATTTCCAGTCAGTTGGATCACCTTTCTTTAGTATTGGTATAAACACAGATCTTTTCCAGTCAGTTGGCCATGATGTTGTCTTCCATATTTCTTGGCAGAGCCTTGTGAGTAAGGTAACAGCTGCATCAGATTGCTGCAATACTTCTATGGGAATGCTATCAATGCCTGGTGCTTTGTTCTTTGATAAGGCTTTCAATGCTGCTTCAACTTCTTCTTTCATCACCAATGGTTCCCGATCATAAGGTACAGGTTGAAACGGCTGTTGTCCACTTGATCTTTATCATATAAAAACTCTGTATATTCCTTCCACCTTTTCTTGATCTTCTCAGCATCATTCAACACAGAACCTTGAGCATCTTGTAACATTCCAATTCGAGGCTGGAACTTTTTCTTTAACTCTCGTAGCTTTAGGAAAGCCGATCTTGTTCTTCCTCTAATAGTTTCTGCTTCTATTTCCTTGCAAGTGTCATTGTAGTACTTTTCCTTGTCCTGTCTTGCTGCACGTTGGAAATCTCTGTTGAGTTCTGCGATTGTCTTTCTTTCTCCACTGGCTTTAGCTTCTCTGCATTTCTGGGCAATTTTCAGAGTTTCTTCTGTCATCCATTTTGGCCGTTTTTGCTTTTTCACCTTTTGTAGAGACTTCTCGCTTTCTTCCTGTTCAATGTAAAACTCAATGTTACTTGTATGCATTGTAGTATGTTCTTGTTTCAATGTACACCGCACTGATTGAAATAGCGCGGTATAAAAGAATTGTTAAATAAATAAATAAATAAACCTTCTTGATGTCATTCCATAACTCTTCCGGAGCTCTGTCATTTGTATCTAAAGCAGCAAATCGATTTTGCAGGCAGTCTTTAAATTCCAGTGGTATATTCTCAAGGTCATATTTTGCTGCATTCATGAGTGGTTTGCTCTTTTTCAACTTTAGCTTGAGTTTGCATACTAGTAGTTGATGATCTGTACCACAGTCAGCTCCAGGTTTTGTCTTTGTTGATGTTACAGAGCTTTTCCATCGTTGACTTCCACATATGTAGTCAATTTGATTTTTATATAATCCATTCGGTGAAGTCCATGTGTACAGTCGCCGCTTGTGTTGCTGGAAGAAGGTGTTTGAGATGAATAGATCATTGGTCTTGCAGAATTCTATCAGTCTTTCTCCAGCTTCATTTCTGTTGCCAAGTCCATATTTTCCAACTACTTTGCCTTCTTCTTTGTTGCCAACTTTTGCATTCCAGTCACCCATGACTATCAGGATATCCTGTTTGCATGTTCTGTCAATTTCAGCTTGTACTTGTTCACAGAACTCTTCAATTTCATTCTCTTCTGCAGCTGTTGTTGGGGCATATACTTGAAGTATAGTTGTGTTGATAGGCAATCCTCGTAGACGAATAGAGATTAAGCGTTCGCTGACTGCATTGTATTTCATTACAGTTCTTGCAAGTTTCTTCTTTATTATAAATGCAACACCATTTCTTCTTTGTCTTTCATTTCCAGTATAGTAGACCATGTGATCATCTGATGCAAAGTGCCCCATGCCAGTCCATTTCAGTTCGCTGACACCCAACAGATCAAGTTGTACACGTTCCATTTCATTCTTGACCACCTCCAACTTCCCTTGGTTCATGCTTCGTACGTTCCATGTTCCAATGTGTAAGACATCTTTACAGCTTCTGACTCTCATTTCATGCGCAGCTACATCAGCAGTCAGACTTCCCGATGGATTTCATCCAACCACATCATAAATGCTGACTTTACTCTGAAAAGTCCTCAGCTCTTCCCCAGTATCTAGTTGAGTGCCTTCTGACCTGGGGGTCTCATCTTCCAGCACCATAGCACAATTTGTTTTGTTGTAACTATCCATTGGGTTTTCATGGCAAGATACAGAAGTAGATTGCTGGGCCTTTCTTCTGCGCAGTTTAAGTTTGGTGTTGTTGCCGTTTTCACAAAAATGTGATCCTCCGTTGTCAACACTGTCCCATTCTGCTGCTGCCCAGATGGGTGGTTTGTCTTGGTCTGGCACCTCAGCTGAGACCTGTCCATCTTGGGAGACCCTGCCAGTAGTTAAACTACTGATAGTTTAGCTCTCAGCATCACTGATGCACGCAAGCCCTCACAGCACGACAAGCTGCAAACCAAGTGAGAGTCATCCCCAGTACTCAGCATAATTCCAACTATAGCAGCAGCAGGACTTCAACACTGGTTTCTCTGTTCCTAACCCACTACTTTAACCACTAGGCTATCCTAGATGTTTGGGTTCTGAAATACATTTCTGGGGATGTCTAAGTAATTGCCCCTGCAGACGTCCCTACTGGGCACATCCAGGTTTGTGAAATCACATCTGCACCTGGACGTGCCTGCATTTTTGGCTTAGATGTCCTAGATTCCACTTGGACGGATCTTCTAAACTTCCCCTCAAAGTGCACATGCAAATCAGGACTCTGCTCAAACTCCTCCTCTGAACATATCTATTTTGAATTGCATACATGTATGTGACTAATTGTACTGTGCATAGTTTTATGTGTGAGGAAATTCTATCGGAGGCCTTTTACACATGTATACTGGCATGTGTGTGCAAAAAATCCCTCATTAAAATTACCTTCAGAAAGTATACGAGACAGAGTGCAATATGACAAAAGTATAATGTTGGATAAGGGATGGGACTATAAACGGTGGTATTGTGAGTCAAGCTCTAGCAGTGATGTTTTTCTGAACATGCCAAAGTACTTTGTTGAACTTAAATCATGAAGTCTGTGAGCTGAGAGAAAAGTCACATTCCAGGGTGATAATGCTATGAAGCTGCCTATAGCATGGTTCACTGGTTTAAGGTGACATTCCCAACATCCTGGATTTCTTAGTATTCCACACTGATGCAGAATACATAATTGCGCTCTTTCCTCTCTACTCTCTGTTCCCCTTCTGAACTCTCTCCCCTTCTGCCTCTCTCCAGCATTCCCACTCCTTGCCTTCCATTACCTTTTTGTTTTTTAAGGTACTGCTCCTTTAAATTTTTTCTGGCTCTCTCCCTGTCTGTTTTTTTTTTTTTTTAATTTTTTAAAGCTCCTGCTCTCTGCTGCTTTCAACAGGATTCTCAGGCTTCCTCTCCTGTTCTGCCTGCTGAAATCCGATCTCCTGCAGGCAGAACAGGAGGGATCTTTGCCACCATCAGGGATTAAATGCAGCAGACAGCTCGGATCCCACAGGCTCTCTGCTGCATCTAAACCCTGATCCTGGCAAAGATTGTTCCTGTTCTGCCCACGAGGTTCTGATCTCCCATGGGCAGAACAGGAGGGATCTTTGCTGCGATGATGTCATCGGGATGCCATACAAATCGGGGTTTATCGGATATAATTGATAACCATGATTAGAGCATTGGGGATGTTCTATTGGTAGTTATCGGTTATAACCGAAAACTGGAAGCCCTAAAAATATTTAAAGCAGTGCACAATTGGAGGAAAAAATATGAAGGTGCATTTTAGAAATGATGTGGAGATTGGAATGGTGACGTCAAGGTCAAGGTGTTTACAATTCTGGCAGACATTTGAGAAAAGGATCTGCTAAAATGGAGCCTTTTCCAAAATATTAACTATGGCGGTACAGGAATGCATGTTTATGTGCCAATACATGAGGCCAGAGGAGCTATTTTAAATTGCACGAGAGAAAAAGCAACATGGAAACTTGGGGCAACATACATATGTAAGTACCCGCATTCAGGGCCGGCCCGTCCATTGAGCAAGAATGTTTTTTGCACAGGGCCCCGCGTTTCAGGGGGCCCCGCGCAAAGAACATTCTGCTTTTTTTTTTATTACATTTAAAAACAAAAACCTGGCTCTAGCTGCTGCCGCTGCCGCGTCCGTCGCAGCAGCGGCAGAATGGCGTGTCCCGCGGGGCCCCTTCTCCTCTTCGAGCCCTCTGCAAGGGCTTTCAGATTCGCGAAGGGAGAGTTGTGCTCCCTCGCGTCTCTGTAAAGCCCGCAGGGGCTAATGGGAAATTTCCCATCAGCCCCTTTAGACGCGAGGGGCTGATGGGAAATTTCCCATTAGCCCCTGCGGGCTTTACAGAGACGCGAGGGAGCACTCTCCCTTCGCGAATCTGAAAGCCCTTGCAGAGGGCTCGACGTGGAGAGGGGGCCCCGCGGGACAGGCCATTCTGCCGCTGCTGTGACGGACGCGGCAGCAGCTAGAGCCAGGTTTTTGTTTTTAAATTTGCCGGAAGGGAAGGGAAGGGAAGGGGCGGGGGCTGATGGAGGCTGTCTGGAAATGGGGTGATGGGGGGTTAGGACTGGAAATGTGCAAGGGGGGGGGTTAGGACTGGAAATGTGCAAGGGGGGGGGTTAGGACTGGAAATGTGCAAGGGGGGGGGTTTGGACTGTAAAAGGGCTGGGACTGATGGAGTCTGACTTTAAATGCGCTGGGGGGGGGGGTTAGGACTGGAAATGGGCTGGAGGGGGGGTTAGGACTGGAAATGGGCTGGGGCTGATGGAGGCTGACTGGAAATTGGCTGGTGAGGGGTTAGGACTGGAAATGGGTTGGGGGGGGTTAAGACTGCTAATGGGCTGGGGCTGATGGAGGCTGACAGGAAATGTGCTGGGGTGTTAAGACTGGTAAAGGTCTGGGGTGGTTAAGACTGGTAAAGGGCTGGGGGTTGATGGAGGCTGACTGGAAATGGGGTGATGGGGGTTAGGACTGGAAATGGGCTGGGGGGGTTAAGACTGGTAATGGGCTGTGGGCTGATGGGGGCTGTCTGGAAATAGGGTGATGGGGGTTAGGATTGCTAATGGGCTATGGGGGCGCTAGGACAGGAAAAGGGCTGATGGGGAGGGGTTAGGACTTGAGGTGGGCTGATGTGGTTAGGACTAGTAATGGGCTGTGGGCTGATGGGGGGGGGTTAGGACTGGCAATGGGCTATGGGGGGCTGACTGGAAATGGGCTGATGGGGTTAAGACTGGAAGTGGGCTGATGGGGGGTTAGGACTGGTAATGGGTTATAGGGGGGGCTTAAACTGAAAATGGGTTGATGGGGGGCTAGGACTGGTAATGGGTTGGGGGATTGATATGACTGGAAATGGACTGAGTGGACGGGGAGGCTTGAACTGCAAATAGCTGATGGGGAGGGAGCTTGGAATGGAAATGGGCTGTGAGGGAAGGGAGCTAGAACTGAAAATGGGCTGATGGAGCAGCTAGGATAGGACTGGAAATGGGCTGTTGGGGGGAGCTAAGATTGGAAATGGGCTGTGGTGGGGGCTTGAATTGAAATGGACTCATGGAGGGGCTAGAACTGGAAGTAGGCTCATGGGGGGGCTTGGACTGGAATTGGGCTGAGTGGAGGGGAGCTAGGATTTGACATGGGCTGATGGTGGGGCTAGGAAATGACTAGAAATGGGCTGATGGGCTAGGATTGGAAATGAGCTGATGAAGGGACTCAGACTGAAAATGGATGGGGGAGCTAGGACTGGAAATGGGTTGATGGGGGGCTAGGACTGGAAATGGGCTGATGCAGGGACTAGAAGGGAATGGATGCTGGGTGAGACTGGAACTAGAAGGGAGCTGATGTTGGGGGAGGATTAGAATGGGATGGGGCTGGGAGAGTAAAATGGAGAGGGGAAAAATATTTTGTGTGGGAGGGATGAAAAATCTACAATTGGCCGGGTATTGGGAGAGTAAGTGGGGATTGAGGATGGAGGGGTAAAATTTGTGTGGATGAAATAAGAATGAGGAAAGAGCAAAAGGATAAAGATTAGTATGTTAAAGCAGATGTAGAGAGAGAGGATGGAAAGAAAACTAGAAGAGAGAAGAAAGGACAAATGGACAGCAGACGATGGAGAGTTAGCAGAAAACATGAAGAAACCAGAAGAAAGTGGCTGGAGCAATTGCAACTGAAAAAAAATGCACAAAAGGTAGAAATATATCTCTTTATTTTGAATTTATTAACTGGAATATGAAAGTTCTGGGAAATGTGCATCATTAACGTCTGCGCTTTGTTTGGTACAAGAGGAAATTGATTTATAGTTTTATTTCTACAGTGTTGTTGTACATTCCAAGTTTGGCTTTTGGGGTTCCCAGTTTAAATTATTGCCTTCCTGTTTCTAAATTGCGATTCCTTGTTTGGTGATGGTCTATGTTCTGCATGTGTAACTGAGCTGAGGTATTCTGTTTATGTAATTCCTATTTGACATTGCCACTTGTTCTCTTTCCCCAGTATTCTCTGAAATGTACTGGTTTAATATTTGCAGTGTTTCCTTTTGATAGGTAGGGACTGGTGCTTTGTGAGTCCTGGTAATGCTGTCAGGATACAGCGGGTTTGCTATGGGTTCTAAATGGGCAGCGTTTGTAGTAGTTCCTAATGTGCCTGGCGGTTGGCACTGGATTATAGTAATGTAGAAATCTTTTAGTCTTTCTTTATCCATACACTCATTAAGAGACATGTTTACTAAAAGTTAGTGTATGGTAACATTATGCAAATATTTATGCAAATAAGGCCACTTATGCAAATGAGGCCCCGCACCGAGTCTCCGCACATGGCCCCGCACCCCCCTTGGGCCGCCCCTGCCCGCATTTACACATGTAAATTTGTGATATATGTGTAAATGCTGGCAGTTATTTATTTATTTATTCATTTATTTATTTACAGTCTCTTTTATACCACGCTATTCAACATCAGTGAGGTTTACATAAAACAGCACAGTGCAGCAAGCTGATCTGTGTTTACAAAGAACAGGTACTAGAACTTGGATAAAAATGGGGTAACTATTTACATCTAGGCAACACGTTATGTCGTGTCAAAAGTAATCATAGTCATGGATGGCTTGCGGGGTATGTTGCTGTGGTTATACTAGATGGGGAGGGGGCTATTGGTTAAGTTGCTGTGGCTGCACTAGATGGGGGAGGGGGCTATTGGAGCGCTGTCTTCCGGGTAGTATTTGAGGAAGAGGTGGTGCTTCAATGCCTTCCTAAACTGGGTTAGGTCAGGGATTGCCCGGATGCTGGGTGGTAGGGTGTTCCAGCATCTGGGTGCATAGAATCTGAAAGCTCTTTTTGCTGTTGCATGGGTGCACTGGGTTATTTCCTTTGGGATTACCAGTGTGCTGACTGCTGCAGATCTTCTGGACCTGTTGGGGGACATGGTTAGGATAAGCTCTGCTAGTGATTTGGAGGAGAGCACAGCTAACCTTAGATATCACTATCTTTATCTTATCTCAATTTGGAGGGGGAAATAAAAAATGTACAGGCTTGCTGAAATGAGCGCTTTTAAAAAACCTAAACGTGCCAAGGAAAGGTGTAAATCCAAACACGTATATTTTTGGTCATACATGTGTATTCCCTATATTAAATTGGGAAAGCATGTGTAAAATTTTGATCTGTCCATGTCCCTGACATGCCCCCTTACAACTTCCAAGTATTAAAGAACATCCATTTGTAAACCAAACCCTTTTTAAAAAGGCCATTTCTATGTGTACATGTGCAAATCACAAATAAGGTTTTTACAATAACCCCCATACATTACAGATTGGAGAATATTTTTTTCTGAATCAAATTTGTTTCTGCAGGTAGAATCTTCAGCACGTTAGCTCTGACCTCATGTTAGGATTAACACTGCTATTCCTGTAAATCAGGATCATGGAATCTTTGGTGTCTGGTGACGGAAAGATGGTACTACTATTGATCTACAGGGAAGAATGCTCTTTACTAAGCTACTTATGGGGCTCTTTTACAAATCTGCAGGAACCAGCTACCATGTGAATTACCACACAGTAGCCGTTAATAAGCTGACACGACAGTGTGCGTTAATTCCCACACTAAGGGGTATGTTTACTAAACACAGCCTCAAAATGTATTACTAGACTGTGCTAATGTCCCCAGGCCTTTAGTGTAGGTCTAACACCTTCTCCATGCTAATCCAATTGCCGTATATACTATAGAGGCAGTTACCCCTACTCTCTGAGGTGATGGCAAATGCACCTATGCTAACTGCGTCATTGACAGTGAATGCGCTAACTGGAATGCACAGTTAATGCCCATACTATACCCCTATCCCACACAAGCTCTGCCCCCAGCACGCACTAAGCATTTAGTATGGGATTTAGCACAGTCGCATTTTTGGTGAGCACTAACATAAGATATTAGATATGCCGTACTGGGTCATACCAAAGGTCCATCGAGCCCAGTATCCTGTTTCCAACACTTCCCAATCCAGGTCAGAAGTATCTGTAAAGCCTGCGCTAACCACTGGCATATGTTCATAAACATGCCCCTAACTGTATTTCCTGTTATGGGGCAGGAAATGGGCGAGGAGTGGAAGTGAGCTGTGCCTTGCAGTGAATGCAGGTTAATTTACTGCATGCTGTCACTGTCCTTACCGCATGTTAAAGCTTTTTTCTGTGGGGGAAGTGTATGGCACGGTGCTGGGAGCACTCCCTGTGGGAGGTATTTTGAAAGTTCCCTTAATATTTAACTACGACCCTTAGAGCCTCATGGACTAAAATCCTGCAGTTGTTGAGAGGAGAAAGGCAGCTTGCAATGTGTCCTTCTCTCAGGAGAAAGACTGAGTTGGAGAGCAAAGAGACTAGCCTTTTCTTCTAAAAGATGAAGGGTCTACTCGGCCAGCAATTAGAAACATGCAAAGTGGTGTCTGAATGCACTGAGCTACGAAGTGATCATAACCTACTGTATGGATTCTTTCCAAACTCTAGAGGAGAACAAAGCCATCCCGAAGGACAGTAAAGACTGCAAGAACAAAAAGAAAGTCTGTAGGACAGTGGTTCCCAAACTTGGGGTCGGAATCCCAAATGTGTTCACATCATCAGTAGATGGGGTCACAGAAACATGGGCATTTCCCCTTCTTACTGGACTTTCACTGTGACCTACGCTAAGTCACCAGTCAGCATGTGGCCTGTGAGTCAGTGAACATTCATAGGCCCTTGCCCCCTCCTGGGTAAGCTTCCTGTTAGACTGGAAACCCATGCTGAGTACTGGGGTCTGTAAGTACACACTGCATACTGACACAAGGGACCCTGTGCCGATTGCTGCTGCTGTTGCCACTAGTGTTGCTTTCTGTTATAGATAAGTGGAGGGAGGAGAAGGAGGCTGGAGACCCTGCTATTTTAATTTCATCATCATATGGGCGTCACGTGAATTTTCAGTTGTTAAAATGGGGTCATATGGGATAAAGATTTGAAGAGCCTTGCTGTAGGTGCAGCCGAAAGCAGTCAAGGGGATTCCCAGGAATCTGTATTTGTGACTGCTCGTGTTGTTTGTGCTGGATGTAATTTTGGAAAATGTATTTTTTTCTTTTATTTCAATTACTTTTTACAAATTGCACTAGTAAAGTAGCATTTGATTGGAACAAACTGGTATATAAAAAGATTTAATTAATTGATTGACATTCTGTTCTTCAAGAATTTAGAACACCTTGTTTCTCCCTTATTGTTGAAGGGGCACCAGGGCTGTACTGAGGTTTGCTGGATCTCAGCGGCACTCAACTGTGACCGTCTTTGTCCAAATTAGGGGAAAAGGAGTTACATTATGATCAATTCAAACCTGAAGAAAGTTTCATAGAAGAGTAAAAAGTCTTTGTCTAAATAATGAAAAGCTGACGACAAAGTCTTGTGAATTTTGCAAAAAACAATATTTATTTATTTAACTGGTTTTATATACCGCCTTTCAAAGGTGTCAAGATGGTTTATATGGAACAGTTAAAACCCAACGTTACATAGAACAGTATGGAATTAACGTGAGTTAAGTGAAATAATTTAGGCTAGTATTCATGGAGCAGACATGTTACTACTAGTACTAATAGTACGTAGTAACAGAAATGGTAAACGGATTAATGTTAGATAACAAACCCTCTATTGGGAGGGTGGAGGGAGGTAGGGGGGTAAGTGAGTTTGGAGATGATAGTGGGTGTGGGGTTGATGTTAGCAAGAGCCTTCACCAAATTATTCCTTAAATAGATGTGTCTTTAGTTTCTTTCTGAAGTCTTGCAGGTCTCTTGCGGAGCGCATGTCAGGTGGTAGAGCATCCATAAGTGCAGAGCATAAAGCGTGACTGCTCTGTTTTACGTTGCCTGGCTGCTTTTTCTGTGCGTTGAAGGGATGTTCAGCGTAGACTATGTGTTGGTTCTCCTCGGTCGGTATCTTGTGGATTAGTGAACATAAATATTCTAAGACTAGGGGGTATGTTTACTAAACTGCGCTACTGTGCGCAAATATGCATGCTCATGTGCACGGCGCTCATGTGCGCGGCACCCATGTGCGCGGCGTGCTAATGTGCGATGAAGGCGGGGAAAGGCTCCCGGAGGGCGGAGGAAGGTTCCCCAGGGGCGGAGAGAAGGGGTCAATGGGTGGAGAGTGGGAGGGGAGAGGCACCCCGCACATTTGCGAGGCTGAAATCCGAGGCAAAAAATACCGCGAGTGAAAACCTCGCGTTAGAGCCGATTTAAAGGGAAGAGAAACCATTTCTGTCAGCAATGTACAGCAAAACCAGGGAAACCTACAAAAAGTGATAAGTGTGATACATGTGCACGGTACAAAAGTACAAATAAACATTGAAAAGGACCCCAACAAAATTTAAAAAAATTATAACCAAGCTGGGCAATAGTGATAGTAATGGGAAACATCAAAAAACACTCCCAAGAAAGCCCCAAAAAATAAATATGAATTTTGGAAGGGTCTACGCTCCGTCCCCATACAAGGTGAATGATCCCACAGTGAAATAGCACTAATCAGGGTTTCCCTCTCCATTGGACAGGTTTCCTATGGCATGCACATGTTCCACAACAGCAGGGCGGGCATGTTGGAATGGGCAACTGGACAGATGCTGGGAAAGGGGATACAGAGGGCTGCAGGCGGCACATGCTGTGGTGCAGCTGGGGCACAGTGCGGACTAGGCAGATGCCTAGATGGCACTTAGGAATGCTGAAACTGAACAGCAGCCAGACAGCAACTGATGAGGGCCCAACATGGGCACGAGAGTGTTTATCACAGTGTCACAGGGGATAGTACCCAGCAGGTACCCCCAAGGGCACAGAACATTGGCAAGCGGTGTTGGGGGGAAGCGTGGATGCCTATGCAGGCACCCCTACCCCAGAACACGCACCATAGGCAGCCACCTACCTGCACATTGGATGGCTTGAGACTGCACACCACCAGCAGAAGGGCATGTCAGCATGATGGCAGAGGGGTACTGGTGGTGGAGGGGGGCAGTGGCAGCTGCCCAGAGCCGACCATGGCCTAGCCCTGTGTAGGTGGGTGCCATGCACTGCAACAGACAGGCTGTGTCTGACAAACAACCATGGTATCTCCAGGGACTGCACAGTCTCTGTGAGCAAAGTGTGGTGCGGTGAGCACAGCCAGTGTGTTCATGAGCAGAAGGTCACAGGTTCAAGTCCCAGCTGGGGCTACTGCCAATCCAGTCCCCATATTTTACCCGCTACCAAACCGTGATAGTAAGGACAAACCTTTATTGCAGAGAACATACGCATGGTTCAAACGCCTATATTTTACCCCACCGAGCACAGACACCAGAAACATGCTCATTACCTGGAGCAGAGACCCACAAATTCAGTCCTGGAGGCCCACAAATCATTCAGGTTTTATGCTGTCTCCAATATAAGGCCATGTCAGCATGGTGGCGGAGGGGTACTGTTGGTGGAGGGGGCAGTGGCAGCTGCCCAGAGCAGACCATGGCCTAGCCCTGTGTAGGTGGGTGCCATGCACTGCAACAGACAGGCCCTGCCGGACAAACAGTCATGGTATCACCAGGGAATGCACTGTCTCTGTGGCAACACGGTGGTGCAGTGCACACAACCAGTGTGTATGGAGGCAGAAGGTCACAGGTTCAAGTCCCAGCTATGGTGCCTGCCAACCCAGTCCCCATATTTTACCCACTACTACAACGTGCTAATACAGACAGAACCTTTATTGCAGATGACGTAAACATGCCCAAAACACCTACATTTTACCCTACAGAGCAAAGACACCATAAACAGGCGCATTACCTAGAGCAGAGTCTCGCAAATGTAGTCCTGGAGGGCCAAACACCATTCAGGTTCCATGCTGCCTCTAATAAAGATGCCTGTGCTGCATATCTATGCACCACCCCCATGGTATGCAGATGTATCTCATGCATGTGCATGAGGGACAGCATGAAAACCCGAACAGTGTTTGGCACAAAAGGACTGGAGTTGGGAACCTCTGGCGTAAAGCAGCAGCCAACAGGGGCAGACACACACACACACCCACCCACAGGCTCCATTAGCCAATGCCTCCTGGAGAGGCAGGACATTGGGCCCTGCGTGCATCTCCCAATACTAGCCCTTGAATACCTTAGCAATGCCACCCTACACCTGGGAATATGGTACACAGCTATCAAACGTTTGCTATGATTACTGGCAGATACCAATTCCTACGTTAAGCACAGTTTGCTGATTGAGCTCCATCATAGCAACCTTTCTGCTGAATGTGGAGTGTGCTTCAGGTCTGGTCTCTGACAGTGTTTACCACCCTGGGGAGTGACCCCCAACAGTATTGCGTACCATATCCATGCCTGCACTGTGCCCAGGACTGGTGTGGTGGCCAGGGCTGCTAAACTCCTCTAGAGTGGCACAATGCTGGCATAGGTGTGGAAGTGTGTGTCTGTCTATCCAGTGTGTGGTGGCTGCAAACACCCTCCACAGCCCACACTGCCAGCACAGTTGCCAGTATTGGCCTGCCAATGTGCATAATGAGGAGCAAGGTACCATGGGTATAGCCCGGACAGGGTGACCTGGCCAGTATTCATCTGCACAGGGCATAGGGCACTGGCTGGGACATTGTAGTGCCCGGCCACCACCTGCACAGACAGGGTGGCCACAGCATGTCCTGCTGGGAGATCACTCTCACCCTGACTGTGCAGTGACCACAGCATGGCTAGGCACCCCCATAGTGCTATATAGTATTTTTCTCATGTGATATTTATGGGTTTCCTTTTGGGGCCCAGTCACTGACTTATCTGCTTGGTGTGTATGCTGACATCCCAGTTCGGGGTGCACGCATTTCCACCAGGAACATTTATTTTATTTATTTATTTATTTATTTATTTATTTAACATTCTCTTCTATACCGTGCTATTAAAATCAGCGCGGTGTACATCGAACAAGAATACTGCAATGTATACAAATAACATTGAGTTTACAAAGAACAGGGAATTGAACATGGGAGAGAAAACAGGGAAATTAAATACGTATTAACTCAAACTATGTACAATGCTTTAATGTAAATGGGTGTTACATTGGTTTTGTGAGGTTGGTAGGGTTTGAGGGGGGACTACCTGTTATCTGTGGTGTTGATGTGCAGGGGTGACTGGTGTGTAGGGGAAGTTTGCAGGTTGTTGGTTGAGCTTCTATCGCTGGAGGTTTCTGAGTAGTATTTTGTGAATAGGTGGAGTTTTAAGGCCTTTCTGAATAGGATGAGGCTTTTTATTCCACGGATTTCGTGGGGGAGTGCATTCCAGCTTAAAGGGGCAAATAAGGAGAAGGCTCTGTTGGAGGTAGCCTTTGTGCACTTAGTCATTAGCTTGGGGACTGCTAATGTGTTCCGTGCAGTAGATCTTCTGTTTCTGTTTTCCAGGGTGCCATGAATTAGCTTGCTGATTGGTGTAGGGGGGTAGTTATTTAGGGCTTTGAAAGTGAGGATCAATGATTTGTATTGGAGCCTGGCATGTAGAGGTAGCCAATGCAATTCCTTCATGATGGGTGTTATGTGGTCGGATCTTGACGATCCGGAGAGGACTCTTGCGGCTGCATTCAAGGCTAAGCGGAGTGGGTTTAAAGTTGATTGTGGGAGGCCATGAAGGATGATGTTCGCGAAGTCGACATGTGGAAGGACTAGTGCCTGGAAGGTTGTTCAATAGTCTGTGAAGTCCAGCCAACATGCACTATGGACTAGCTAGCAGACTGTCTGCAGCTGGTATGTGTCCTGATGGAGCGCCTTGCAGGGTGCAGCGGCTGAAGGCTTGCTGCAGGAGAATATCAGATAGTGGTGGGGTGCAGCTTAGCATATCCAGGCCTAATGTCTGTCTGCTATTGTGTTATGGATGTATACAGAGCTGCATTGACTGCCCTGTAGGGTGTCTGTTCCGCAGCAGGACTGGGGTTGATGGTCCCCTCTACTGCCAGCATTGCAGGGAAGTAGAATGTGGATCTGTTGGTGGGAGACCGTTTACCACCCTTAGCCCTGGAGGAGGAGGAGGGTGGTGGTACATAATCCTCCTAGGGGTCCATAGGGGCTACACCTGACTGAGACATACAGAAATATCCAAGGTGTGTCAGCAGAAGCTACCTATCTCACACATTAGCACTGCTGGAGACCTGCAGCATGGCCTATCTCTGCTGTGGACCTGGTGCTGGGCGCCCCACCTCACCCTCAGGGTGAGTGCCGTACCTGCACAATGTGACGGTGTGTAGCTACTCTGTGCCAGTACCACACACGGTCAGTTCCCCCTACCAGGCCGAGGTGCTGTGGGGGTGCATACCCCATCTTGTGATCATCTGTAGACTGCTGATTTGCATGTGCAGTGCATCATGGGTATGGGTGGGTTAACCCTATCCTGGTGACCACAGCAGACTGTTTGTGTGGTCACTTGCAGTCCTTCTGCAGCCAGCCAGGGGCTTGCTAGCAGCCATAGAGCTGTAGCCCACTGGTTACTTCACTGTCTGTGGAGCCAGAGGTCATGGGTTCAAACCCACAGTGGGGTTATTTGATAGGGCTGTCCAAAGCATTATCTATTTTTAAAGTACATTAGTGCTGCCAGCAATAACACCCTCAGCGTACTGCACCCATAAGGTGCCTCAGAGGGCGCTTTATAGGGCGCCCTATAGGGCACCTTATGGTTACCGTCCATATAAGGTGCACTATACAGTATGCTATGGAGCGACTGATAGGGTGGCAGTCCGTATAAGGTGCCTTATAAGGTGTCCTATGGAGCGCCTTATAGGGTGCCATGGCGGACAGTGCACTTTATAATGTGCCCTATGGAGGCCTTATAGGGTGCCTTATGCGGCACCTTAGGTTACGGCACGTGAGGGTGTGTTTGCTGGCAGCAATAATTAAAATACAAATAAAATGCCTCAGGAAACAATACTTACATGTCAAAGCTGATGCCTCAGCCAGCCTTACGTATTGGGCACACTAGGGATGGAACTCATGACCCCTGTATCATCAGTCAGTGCCTTAACCATTGTGCTACACTCCTTGCATTTCAGCGCACCTACTTATGCTTTCCATGCGTTTAAATGCACAGTGCTGCCATCAAAAACAGTGCTATGACCTTGCTGTGCCTCATAGGGCACCCTATATGGCGCCCTATACGCCACCCTTTATGCAACATTGTAGGGTGCCGTGGCGGACAGTGCACTTTAAAATATGCCCTCTGGGGTACCTTATGGGGCGCCTTATGTTACAGTGCTTTCAGAGTGCGTTTGCTAGTAGCAGTAATTAAAATAAAATTAATATGCCTCAGACTGCAATATTACACATAACAGGTAGTGCCTCACCCAGCCTTATTCATTGGGCACAGTGGGGGATTGAACCCATGATCCCTGCACCATTGGTCAGTGTCTTAACCATTGTACTGTGGCTCTGTTCCTGTGCTTGCACATCAGCGCGCCTGCTTATGCTTCCCGCGCGCGTTTCTCATGCGCTAATGTGCGCAGTGCACATTAGTGCGCTGCGCACATTAGCGCATGATTAATCCCGGTTTGCTTTTTTCAGACTGAAACGCCCACTCCTTTTATGGGCATCCTGCACACTAACGCGGCGTGCACCTAATGGGGTTTTAGTAAACATACCCCTAGGCCGTGATAATGGCCTTGTATTTGGCTTGTGCTGCGATAGGTAGCCAGTGTAGGTTTTGTAGTACAGGTGTTATGTGATCGTGAATGGAAGCACCATGCAAGACTCGGCGACGGTGTTTTGAGCCACCTGCAGGGGCTGGGTTATGGATGCTGGTAGGCCCTGGAGGATTATGTTGCAGTAATCCAGGTGTGGGAGTACCAGCGCCTGGAAAACTGTGGAAATCATATTTGTCAAGAATTGGTTGCAAACTATGCGCTGTTTTTATTTTATGGTAGGTTTGTTTGAGGATCACACTGATGTGTAGTTGCAATGCTAGGCCTGATTCCCAGGTAGCGTACTTGATGTTTTACCTGTAGCTGTACATCAGATGTGTTTATGCACGTGTGTGGTGTGAAGTTTATATCCTTAGGGTAGGACATCAGTCTTTTGAAGGTTTACAGTCAAGTTGTGATTTGTTAGCCACTGTTGAATTGCAGTGAAGCAGTTGGTCAGTGGGGAGTAATCTGGGGTTAGGGTATTGAATGGAATGTATATCAACTCATCCTAATAAACATACGATCCATAAGAAACAAAATACCTATAATTAATGACATAATTAACGATACATCCCCTGACATTATCTGCATTACTGAAACATGGCTCTCACCTACAGACACTATACTACTAAACCAGCTAACCACATATCAATATGACATTTTCAATTGCCAAAGGAATATAAAAAGAGGAGGGGGTGTAATGATTCTCACCAAAAATTACCTAAAATTCACCCTAACAAACCTAAATAATATAGATGGAATAGACATCGTTAACATAGAAAATAAAACCATGGCTCTCACCCTCATCTACAGACCCCCATCATCCGATCAGAAAAACCTCACCCCTATCCTAGAACTTGCATGTACAGCATCACAAAGCAAACCACTTTTACTCCTTGGGGACTTGAACCTTCCATCACTGAACCATTCACAATCAGATAACTTCATAGACACTATGTCACAAATGGGGTTCACACAGATAATACATGCCCCTACGCACAAAAAAGGTAACATACTTGATGTAATTTTCCTCCCAGCCACACTCTACAATCACTTACTACATACCACTCTGAGTATAACTGAAGTACCCTGGTCAGACCATCATCTAATCACAATCCAGCTACCAGCACAAATCCCAAAAAACAATGGGAGCACAACTCCACATACATCACGCTTCGCACGCTTTGACAAAGACACATTCCTCGATAAAGTACTACCCGAACTAGACACAAGCTCACCAGACATCAACTCAACCATAACACATTGGAATCTAACCATTCAAAAAGCAGCTGCCCACACACAAGTCTTACACAAACAAACAAAAAAGACAGAAAAATGGTTCACAAAAGAGCTGACAAAACTAAAAAAACAACTGAGGAAACAAGAAAAGAGATGGAGAAAACTAAAATCTGATGAAAACAAATCCCAATACATGCTCTTACTTATGGAATACAAAAACGCAATTAACAAATCAAAAGAGACTACCACTCCAAAGTAATAAATTCTTCCATCAACCGCCCAAGGGAGCTATTCGCGATAGTAAAAACTTTAACCAAAACTAACAACACCGAACCTAAACAACAAGCAATAAATATACAAACACTAGCAAAACATTTTGCGGAAAAACTAAAAACAAAACCACTACCTCAACTCCTGTATTATCAAACACAAAAATCTCACATGAATGGACAAGTTTCCAATTGGTAGAACAAAAACAACTCCTCAAAATCATAACTATGATAAACACCACCACTTCCCCACTCGATCCATGCCCTGTGTCATGGATTAAGTGTGCAAAAGCTGAATTGGTGGTAAATATACAATACATCGTTAACCAATCCCTTTCACAGGGCATCATGCCTGATGCCCTAAAACTCACAACACTCCGACCAATAATAAAGAATAATAAGCTCGACTCAAATGACCCGAATTCATACAGACCCATAGCCAGCATTCCATTCATAGCCAAAATAATAGAGAAAACAATTCAAATTCAGTTACAAGAACACATTGATGAACACAAACCTCTTGACTCACACCAATTTGGTTTCCGCCCATTCCATGGAGTAGAAACCCTCCTAATCACCCTTATGGACTTCCTCATCAAGGGCACTGATGGCAAACATCAAGGCTTCTTACTCCTTTTTATAGATATCTCTGCCGCCTTTGATAACATTAATCACATGACACTGATCAACAGATTAGAAAACCTAGGTATAGGCGGGATTGTCCTTAACTGGTTCAAATCCTATATTTCACATAGATTAATACGAGTCCAAATTGACCAACAAGCATCAGAAACATTCCCTCAAGGACAGGGAATACCCCAAGGATCAGCCCTTTCGGCCCTCTTATTTAACTTGTACCTGCAACCGATAACAGACATATTTAAAAAACACAGGATTAACCATTTTATATATGCCGATGACATCATGTTAGCTATCCCCATAAATGCTAAAAACCCTACATACGACTCGCTATCCAAATGCATGGCTGAGACCTCCTCCTGGATGGAAACTAACCACCTTAGCATAAACCTCAAAAAAACTGAGGCAATGTTTGTGACAAGACCACCCACGACTGAGAACTCATACCCAGAAACAATCACAATCAACAAAACCTCCATACCCGTCAGAAAACAGGTAAAATACTTAGGAGTAATAATAGACCACACCCTCACCATGCTACCTCACATAAAACAAATAGTAAAAACCATCTTCTATAAACTCAAAACTATTCAGCACCTAAGGCCACTTCTTGAAACACAAGACTTTAGATCCGTAGTAAGTACACTGATCACCCCGCACTTCGACTATTGCAATAGTCTCCTAATAGGCCTCCCCCAAAAGAGCATATACCTTCTCCAAAGAGCACAAAACATCTGTGCAAAGGTAATCTCTAAAGCTCGCCTAACTGACCACGTGACCCCAATACTACTGGAACTCCACTGGCTCCCTATAAACAGCCGAATCAAATATAAGATTATCCTAACAACCTATAAACTTATAAATGACATAACCCCTTCACACCTATCCACATTACTCCAATCTCCAACATCGACAAGGACCCTCAGACAGAACGCGGCCCACTCCCTCATCACACCAAAAGCCATCCGTAAAACTAAGAATTCCACTAGCTCCAGAGCATACTCATTCACTGCCCCTACACTCTGGAACGACCTCCCTATTGAACTTCGCACCATAAGAGACCTCACCCAATTCAGAAAAGAATTAAAGACCTACCTATTCACTGAACACTTCGAAATCCCCTATTCCCCCAAGACCAGCTCCACAACAAACATGGTCACACATACACAGACTCCCTTAATCCCCTAACCCAACAATGTATCCACAAGACTTTCCCCCCTCCCTCACACCTGAAGACGAAAAAAGGAACTAAATTCCAGCACCTACACCAATTCCTGCCCCACACACCACACACACCACACACTGTAAATATTCATTTGTATAAAGTTTAATATGTTTGCTTTAATACCTATAAATGGTATATTTACTGTTTAATGTAAATAGTTGATTTCTATTGTTCTATGTTCTATGTTCTATGTAAAATGTATACAAACTGTGTACATGACTGTTGACTTGTTATATGTAAACCGCCCTTGATCTCTGGAAGGGGCGGTATAAAAGAAATAGTTAAATAAATAAAATAAATAAATAAAAATATTATATCATCTGCGCATAGATGGTAAAGGACTTTGTATGATTGTATGACGGTGCAGATGGGTTGTATGAATAGATTGAACAAAAGAGAGGACAGTGCAGATCTTTGTGGTATACCTTATTGTAGTTTGAATGGTTCAGAGGTGGTGCCAGTTGAACAGATCTGCTGTTGTCTTTCTGTTATGTAGGATTTGAACCACTTGATAGTTGTGCCATTGAGGCCAGTTTCTTGCAGGCAGTGTAGTAAGGCTTTGTGGTAGAGAATCAAATGCAACAGTATGTCCAGGAAGATGACTGTAAATCCTTGATGGGGTTGCTGGTTGCCTTGGGTTAATCTGTCCATGAGTACTGTTAATAAGGTTTTGACCCCATGATTGGGCCTCAAGCCATGCTGTTGTATGTTGAGGGGTGCATGTGTGTTGACACAATTCTGGAGCTGTACTTGTACCACCTTTTTGATGAATTTTGCAAGGAATGGGAGGCTGGAGATGGGGCTGTAGGAGTCAGGTAAGATTGGGTCTAGGTTGTGCTTTTTGAGTATGGGGCAGATGGAGGTTTGCTTGAGGATGGATGGTATGTATCCTTGGGTGAGGGATAGTTGGGTGATCTTTAATAGTGTGGGTGCAAGTTCAGTACGAGCTACTTTGATCCAGCTGACTGGGCAGGGATCCAACAGGGAGGTTGTGGTATTTATGTTAGTGGTGATAATCTCTAGATGATTCAATGTGACTTGGTGGAAGTTGTGCCATGTGTGGGGCTTGAGGCTGATGTAAGGTAGTGGTATGTCAGAGTTTAGTGCAGATCTCTTGTTGGCAAATTTATCTTTAAGATGGTTGGCTATGTTTAGTAGAGATGGAGGTTTGCGTTTGGTGCTTAGAGAGGGGTTCTGCTGATTTGGCTATGCTGAATAAGGAGCTTAAGAGGAGTTTAGCGTGGTATTCTTTGTTGCTGTTATTGATGGTAATTTGGTATGATTGTAGCAGCACCATGTAGTTGTCTCGGTCTGTTGTTGTTCTTGAGTGTCTCCATTTTCTTTCCAGCTGACAGAATGAGCATTTGATGTTTCTAAGTTCTTCTGTGTACCATATGGCTGAATGGTATTTTCTGTTGTGCCTTTTGGTTAGTGGTGATGCAGCTTTGGCAATTGTCTGGTTCCAGTTTTGTACTATGTAGTCTATGTCCTGAGAGTCTATGTTTAATTGAGGGAGGATGGTGTTGAGGAATGGATCTTTGTCTAAGCGTTGGAATCTTCTTATGTTGGATTGCTGTTTTGTGTGTAGTTGTTGAGATGGGTTATGAGGTAGGCCAAAGTTGAGTAATTTGTGATCAGACCAGGGTATCAGTGTAGTTGTAGGAGAAGGAAGGTAAGGGTCTTGGAGTTTGTTATTTGTGACAAAGATGAAGTCCAAATATTCCTCCTTTATTGTGGTTGGCTGCCTTATATTTTGGGTGTATTCTAATGCCTCCATTGCATTTGTGAAGGATTTGGAGGTTATTTTGGGACTGAGGGTAGGTTCAGATTGCACAGGAGTATGGCTTGTTTGGTGTTGGTAGGTTGGGTGCAGATGGTCTGCAGAATTGTTGTTAGGTGGTCTGCCAATGAGATAGAGGATCTGTATACCAGGATGATTGTAAGTTGTTTGTTTGCTATGACAAGCATGTCTATGCCATTTAATGATGTTGCACTGATTTGGCAGAAGCAGAGATGGTCTTTAGCCAGTATGAAGACACCCCCACCTCTGCCATTGGTCCTGGGGCAGTTGAACGTGTTGTAGTTTGAATTTACGATTTGGTTCAAATTGGGGAAAAAGTAAAAATACTGAATAAAGAAATTGTCTTTGTGGGACAATTTTCAAGCTGCCTTCTTTGGGCGAGAGACTTCATATACTTTTTAACCACAGACCTTTCATTTGTTCACTTAGGGGCATGTTGAGTGATGTTAGCATGCGTTCGACCCCAAAGATTATTGTGGAGGCTGATGCTAAGTTCTGGGAGCATGTCTGCATGTCCCTCTGCTGTTAGTGCACTGAAACTGTGCTAACAGGTATGCAGGTACACTTACCGCCATCCCTTGAAGAGGCAGTAAATGCACCCGTATTAACGGTCAACGTGCACCAATGATGACTGTGTTAACTGCATTCCACCCCTATCTCGCTCATCCCTGGTCCATCCCATGCAATGCGATTAGCGTGGGACTTTTATTGCACTGTCCCACTATGTCAACACGTGATGTTTAGTGAGCAGTAAGCCCCATGCTAACAGTGCGATTCAGTAAACATGCCCCTTAGAGTTTCATTGAAACAGACAATTTGACCAGATGTGCCTAAATGTTTGCACCCAACTGTATCTGGTATGGCCTGCTACATATATTCAAATCCACAATACTGAAGTAAAATTTCAGCCCCAACGCTACTTGCCCATAGAAAAATTGGGCCTTAGTGTTGAGTGGAATGAGCTATTGAAATTTACTGTTTCTTGGGGGCACCATGGTATCTTACACACTCAATACAGATGGTGCAGAATGTGGCAGCTCACTTATTTATGGGATGTGAGAGAGGAGAGCATATCATCTGCTCAGCTGCGAGATCTTCACAGCCTCTTAGTTACTGAAAGAATCACGTTTAAAGCATGCGTGTTGATTTTCAAGATACTGTATGAAAAACGTCCAGAATAGCTGAAGCACTGTGTAACTACTTATATGCCAAAATCAAATATGAGATCAGCAGGAGCCCACTGTTTGGTGATCCCATCAGTCAAGGACATTAGGTTGACTTCCTTTTAAAAACTATGATTTTGGTAGCAAGTCACACATTGTGGAATGTGTTGCCTGAGAATTATTTGATCTTTTGGAAGTGCCTGAAGTCAGAGTTCCGTAAGCAAGCTTTCTGGGAAAGTGGAGGTAAAGGAGAGGTGGAAGCAGTGCGTGCCCGTAAATGGAAGGAAAGTTAAATTAACATATAAAAGTAGTGAATATATTGTTTTTAAGTATGTTTTCAAGATTATTAATATTTTATTGTGCTCCATCTAGATATGCCTGTGGGCTGATTTGTTAGAAAACACATACATATATATATATATATATACACACACACACACACACAAATATATACACACATATTAAATACATAAATGGTAAAAAATGGCATTCAATTGAAATGAACAGAGGGAATGATCATCATGCACTGGAAACTGGAATTCCGAGTACCCAATCCCTAAAAGTCCACCATGTAGCCCCTTAGCTCTCAAGAATGTAGGTAAGTCACAGAAAACCTGATACCACAAAATGGTCAGAGAAAAAAGATCAACGCAAGAAACAGGGCACCAGCTGGACTAGTACTACAGGAGGATAGCAAGATTGTTTTCAAAGATAGGTTTCACTTCTGGAGGGCACAGGAAAAAAATGTTTTCAAGATAGAAGACTTTCAAGCTGCAGATCAACTACAGTCTGCTCAAGTATAGTCTTGTCAAGTTTGGTGCACCGTGTTTCCAGCTTATTCTGTGTCCACAGATACTTAGGGATATAGATACAGCTGGGAAAACTCACGGATACCCTTGTCCAGATCTTAGCTATTAGGTTATAAAAATACTTTCACATTTCCTCCAGATGGCTGGATTCTTTTCTTCACCAGTAATTCTAATTCGGAATTCATTATGGACAGCTGTTGGGTCTGATGTAACTTAATTGCTTCTTTACCAAATTCAGCTGCAAGCAGATTTTGCTTCCCATATAGAGTATATTTTATAAAAACATAAGCAGAAAAATTTAACCAATTAACTAAATACATGCGGATGAAGTGACTCATTGTGAATGCTGATCAAATAATACATCAAACTCTAGCACAGTCCAAAGGAAATTATAGGTTGTACTACAAGTTAATAAATAAAACTGAACTGTATGGAAATAAATACCAGCGCAAGCATTTGGTGGTGATTTGCAAATACAAGAAAAACACTCTTCTTTTTCAAGGAAGCTCTTTTTCATTAAAGAAACTGACAAGCAAATTAATCTACCGAATGGCCATCAATACTTCAATGGCCTTGAAATGTAATGCATAATCTCTATGAAGGAGCCTACAGAGTGTTTTGAATTGACGACTCTGAATTTCTCTAGCACACAGGAATCTCTTTGCATCTGGGCACAAGCAAATAGCAACATACACACACCACACACATGCACGTACCCTCTCTCTTGTTTTAAATTCTAGCACAGTCCAAATCTCAAAGGGAGAAACTAAGACCATAAAAATACCAAAGGCAAACAAACTGCCTGAAAAGAATCTTACTGTACTCTACATGTTGCAACAAATAAAAATATTTAGCAGTGTTCTTCTAAATCTTCAGAGACCAAGAAGATTCTGACCTCAGTACCCACTGACGACACTTACAGCAGTTGAAGGAAAAGGAATGCCCAGAACTTCAGTCACAACTGACAGTTAATGATGAGGACGGTTATCACACTACTGAAAAATCCGTGGGTATCTTATTTATGGATTTTAAACCAGTGATCAAGGTGAAAGGAAAAAGTTCCCATAGATACTTGTGCCTGCTTGTTTCTATGGGCCCTTTTTCGACTGAAACAACACACATAGTTCTGGAAAGACAACTACACACATCGTTGTGACATCCTGCCCTTGCTCCGCACCCAGGGACACTTAACGTAGTAAAACTATGCGCATTGCTCCACAACACACAGAATTTTACCCATAGGAAGGGTGGACAATTTGCATATGGGGCATTTCTGCATGTAAAACAGCTGTTCCCTTGGAAAATGGCTTTTAGACAATTTGCCAATATGGAGGTAATTTCATAACTACCCGTCCTGCTCAGTCATATGGAACAGACTTTGCAACTGCCTTACCACCCTGAAAACTGTCTCTACCCACAAAAACTGCACCCATGCACACCCCTACCCCTAAAAAATACTCTTGCACAACTGCCCTACCACCCCACAAACTGCACCACCTCTAAAAAATACCCTAACTGCCCCATCACCCCGCACATTGCCCCCACCCCAAAATCTATCTCCTCACCAGCTGCTCCCTGCATCTGTCCCATCCCCCCACAAACTGCCCTACTCCCAAAATCTACCACCCCACAATTGTCTGATCCCCCCTAAAAAATCCTCCTGTATTTGCTCCACTCTCAAAAACTCCCCCATGCCAACACCCCATCCCCAAAATCCCCCCACTGCAACTGCCTCATCATCCTGAAAAGTACTCCCACCCTAAAAGCTACATTCTCAAGAAATGCACGGCTGCTCTCAGCTATCCAACTACAGACACAAACACATGAACATCACATAATCACGGATGTAGGAATTACAAATAATTCCTGGCTGTGATTCTGCATTATTGGCATATATATTTCATTTCAACTGTGAAAGCTACTGAATGAATTGTACTGTTTTCCTATTGGTTGCTCTGTATCCTATCAGCTAGTGTCTGTTGCCATGGTCAGAGCTAGATGAAGGCATATCTAGGGTTAAATTTTAGAGGGGCACTAGCTGCAATAGCCAATGTGCTCAGCGCTCAGGAAGCTTAGGATTGACAGTTGTCAAGCATTTTTCATGATTCTATTGATTTTTACATTCATGTCTGGAAACTAGAAGGATGGGTAACATGACTGGGTTTAAAACCTCTGTCTTCATTCAGGGGTGGCCTAAGGGGGATGCAGAGAAAAGCGTGGCCATGTGCAGAGAGCAATTGTGGGGCCTTATTTGCATAAGTCTATAAGGGTTGAATAGTTGGGCTGAACTGCAGGGCTACATGCAAAGAAAAGAGTCGCTCAATAGTAGGGTGGGCCCTGTCTTCAGTTCTCTCATTCACCCTCTCCCCTTTTCCTCCCCCCCCCCCCCCCATCCCATGTGTGAGTGAGTCTGCCCTGCCTGTTTCCAATGTAACTAAGCAGCAGAGATTATGGGTAGAATCCAGCAAATAGGAAGGCTGTGGGGGCGGAGCACTGGAATGCTGCTTTACTCACAGCAAAGGAGGAGGTGAACTGGGGGAAGTTTCTATGCTGTGTAAGTATGGTTTCAACATGTGCTGAGAGATGAAATGAAGCCCCTGTCCCCCCCCCCCCCCATCCCCTCAAAAAGGCCTCAGTGCATTTTTATAGGAAAACCAGAATCACAGTAATATGATTACAGAATTGCACCTGTAAATGAACCTTCCCCTCTGATCTCCTCTTCTGATCACAGATACACAAGAACAAAAATAGATAAAAAGATACACACACATACTATCATACCCTTACATAAACAGACACATAAATGCAAGTGTTCAGACACACACATACATGTGAGCATGCACAAACACACACACATACAAAGATGAATAAATTGTAAGCTCGGTTGAGCAGGAACTGTCTCTTACATGTATGCCTAGTAGTGCTTTAAAATGGTAAGTAATATCTATAGTAGTATTACCTGCAGTGACTTGCAAATACATACACATTCAGACAGACACGCAGACAAACAGATAAACATAAAAAATTGAGATGCTCTGCATGCTTTCCCCACTTGTTGAAACAGGGACAGCATGAGAGTTATTTTATAAAAGAGTTCCTATTTTATTTATTAGGAGACATAGATGCCTATAGGGCATTTTTACTAACACTAGCTGATAGTGTGCGGTTTAGCGTGTGGCAAGAGCACTGTGCTAAAAAGTAACACAAGCCCCTGCACTAATTAGGTAGTGCAAGCCCCTGCACTAATTAGGCAGTGACTGGGTTGGTCATGGGCGGAACAGAGGCAATCATGGCAAATCATGGTTAGCATGGGCGTTAATAGCCCATGCTAACTCCACTTGCTACCCTCAGGGCGGGTACACTTAATGGCATCTCAATGGATGGCATTAAGGGCGTCCGTGTGTTGGCCTGCACAGTGCTGCATCTTTCCACAATGCTAACTGTAAGGGGACAGAGGCACACGCCCCTTGGAATTAGCACGGGTCCTACCACGCTGGTAGCATGGCCCACATGCATGTTACCAGTGCAGGCCCTTATGTGTCTTTATATAAGCAGGTGTAGACATTTACATGAACGTGCACGAAGGATGCAAGTATGTGTGCAAACTACGGCATTTTATAATCAATGTGTGTACTTGCAAACTCTGCCCGCCTAGACTGTGCCACTGGCTACGCCTACTGGTAAATATATATGTTCATACAAACATGCGTACTTTTATGCCTGTGGCTATTTTATAAGGGGCCATTAACACATGTATGTGGTCACATATGTGTGAAAATGACTTTATAAATCTGCTCCTCAATATCTGTTGAAGTGCCTCCACTGCCTAGGCATGCTTTTGTAAAATCATCCTGCATTAAAACCATACCTGGAAAGAATTTAACTCCCTCTGGAAACAGTAAACATAATTCTTATGCTATGTTTTATTTATTTTAAAGAGCAGACTGCCTTTTAATTCCCTCATGGGGAAAATTGTGTACTTTTAACTCTGAGCAATCTAATTATCCATGATTTTTCTCTTACGCTGTAAGTTTAAAACAAAGTGTGACCTTTTCCTCTATAATTTCTTTAATAATTTATTTTTATATATTTTAAACATTTCCAATTATAATATTAGTATTGGAATAACACAAATAAGTCTTAAGCACATTCTAAAATGGACCCAAGAATCACAAAGAGGAAAAATAATATCAACATATCATATAGTCAAAAAGACATCACCTACTCCAACTGACTAGAAAAGATCTGTGTTTATACCAATACTGAAGAAAGGTGACACGACTGATTGTGGAAATTATCGCACAATCGCTCTGATCCCACATACCAGCAAGATTCTACTGAAGATCATCCAGCAGAGATTACAACCATACCTGGAACGAGAACTGCCTGAAGTGCAAACAGGGTTCAGGAAAGGGTGAGGAACGAGAGACATTACTGAGGATGTGAGATGGATCCTTGAAAAGACAAAAGAATACCAAAAGGATATCCATATGTACTTTATTGACTTCAGCAAGGCTTTTGACTGTGTAAATCATGAGAAACTCTGGGCCACATTAAGAAGCATGGGTATACCCGAACACCTGATCGTTCTCTTGCACAACCTTTACATTGATCAAGAAACAGCAGTTCGAACGGAACTAGGAGAAACAGAATGGTTTAAAATCAGCAAAGATATACGACAAGGCTGCATACTTTCCCCCTATCTGTTTAATTTATATGCAGAACAAATCATCAGAGAATCAGGACTGTATTAAGACAACCGAGGTGTGAAGATTGGTGGAAGACTCATCAACAACCTTCGCTATGCTGATATCACATCACATTACTGGCTGAAAGTGAAGAGGATATGAAACATTTGCTTCTCAAGATCAAGGAATATAGTCTTAAAATGGGTCTGCACCTTAACGTTAAGAAGACAAAGATCCTGACAGACAGCTGGCCAAATCAATAATCTCGTCATTGATGGAGAAGAAATTGAAATAGTTGACAACTTTAACTTATTTGGATCAACAATCAATAAAGAAAGGACTAACAGTCAAGAAATCTGACGACATATTGCTTTTGGTAGAACAGCTATGAAGGATCTCGGCAAGATTCTCAAGAGCAGAGATGTCTTTCTCCATACAAAGATTCGACTTGTCCAGGCCATGGTATTTTCAATAATGTCATATGGATGCAAAAGTTGGACAGTGTTAAAGATAGACAGAAAGAAAATTGATGCCTTTAAATTGTGGTGCTGGCAACGAAATCTGTGTATATCATGGACAGCCCGAAGAACAAACCAGTCAGTACTAGAGGAGATCAAACCTAAACTTGCCTTAGAAGCTCAGATAACAAGACTTTGACTTTCATACTTTGGACACATCATGCGAAGAGAGAGATTATTGGAGAAAGATATAATGCTAGGCAAGGTAGAAGGTCACTGTAAAAGAGGAATGCCAACAATGAGATGGATCGATACAGTAACATCAGCTACGGATACTACTCTATCAACAATGAGCCACTTGGCTGAGGAACGAACAAAGTTTAGGTCAACTATCCAGAGGGTCACCAGAAGTCAACACCGACTTGACGGCACTTAACAGCTACTCCACGAAAAAAAATATACTCTCAAATACCAAAACAATCTGTTGGAAAATATGAACTCCAACAACACATCTATTAACACGAATATGACCTAAAATGGGGGTTATTTTGGAAGACCCATTCATGCTTTGAATGTCTGAAAAACGGACAGAGATGTTCTGTATGTCCAAAGTCGCGTCTAAGGTTATACCTGCTCCAGGAATAAACAGGCATCTGAAAAGTGATCGTTTCATCAGGTAAATATCTGGATGGTGTGGAGAAGAAGCTACACTGATACCCCCTGTATTTTACAGTATGTCAGTGAACACTGACAGTCAATGGGGGCTCATGTTATCGTTTTGCTATGCTGCTGGACATCACCTTATCCTAGCTTGCATGAAGAGATAGACATTCCCACCCCATGCTTTCCTAAGGGGGACGTCTATGTGGCTGCCGGTGGGGACATCTATATTACCAAGCTTGGCCAGAGATATTGATGTCCCTGGCGTTTTTCTGCACGATCCGTCCTACACATCTCCGATTTGACTTGGACATCTTTTCTAAAATGCCACTTCATGTGACCTTTCTAATTACTGTACTTCTTGCAAACTTTCGATATCCTTCTTAAATTCAGATTTAGTTTTTGAAAATAATCTTTTGTACTACTGTAGGGCTTCCTGATCCCATCCTGGGGGCCCCAACAGGATGTATCTTACATATTTCTGTACAGTGCAGCGTACGGCTTGTACCGCGAAACAAATGATTAGTAGTACTAGTAATATCCACAATGAATATGGATATGATCAATTTGCCTGCATGGAGATTCAGTATATATATATTGATCTCATGCATATTCATTGTGGATATCCGGAAAACTTGACTGGCTGTGGAGTACTCAGGACAGATTTGGAAGTCTTGCATTATTGTTTTGTGAACCAAACAGCATGAATATACTGCCTGGAGTGAGGCTAGGTCTTCCTTGGGTATTGGCAAAATCAGCTGTGAAAAGCTCGCAGGAAACTATGCAGCAAGCTACTCTGAATCTTCCTTAGTTTGGCATGTATTTTTTGTCGGTTGTGCCATGGCAAGAGGGCCACCCATATTCAGAGGAAATAGTCACTGTCCTGACCAGGTGGAAGACCTGCCATTATCAGAGACTCTGGGGGAACCCCAAGAGCATTCAATGGGTCCTTCATCAACTTCAAACTAGAAAAGAGTCCATGGGGCTGTGAGAGCTAGGTTCAGATTTTGTTTATCCCTTTTTATACTGATGGAATTGAGAAACATGAAAGTTTATTAGCGTAAGGATCCAAACTCATAAAAGAGAGTTAAAATGGAAGGGATTATATCTTACTATGAAGATGCAATCTCAGATTTCTCCAGCCCATCTCTCTGAAGTTCTATTTACAATGCACACATAGCAAGTATGTAGAAAATATCACCTTGCATCAATGAGCAATTCAATTGCTGAATGCTCCTCAGTAGTCCTAAAAAAATGATTGAGAACGTTCCTCAAACTCACAAAGTGTGCTGCCTCTTTTCATGTATTTCCAAAAAGATTTTTCACAACACCCTTCATTAGCTCATCCTTGCAACCACTCTATTTCAACTTGAATCTTTTTTTTATTTTCAGTTTTGCAGTTGGTCCAACTTGAGAATAAGCCATATCACCCCACATGGATTTCGTTTGAAACTTTGCCATGCAAGTTCTCCCTGTCCAAAGCTATTTGAATAGTCTGTGATATTATAGCTGGTACCACCCATCTATGTCTAGAAAATAAAGGACATACTTATGATGCAGATGAGCTGCCTAATGAATAATTAGATGAAGGATGACTAAATGGTTCTGTTGCAGTGTGGCTTTAACTCCCGAGCCTGGCTAATGTTTCTCAGGATAACTACAGCTAGGGATGCTGGGGAGGTAGTGTTCACAGCTCCCAGTGGGGAACAATAATGGCCCCCTAGTGGGCAAGACATAAAGTGAATGCACACTGGGTTTAAAAGGGAGCCAAGGCCAATCACTGATTGGTGAGTAAGCCAACAGGGGAAAGGGGAACAGGTGGTTTCTTGAAGACTTATGGCACAGCGGCCAGTTCTCATCATATGGAAAGCAGAAAGGATCAGGAAGACTGGCAGATGATCCCCAAAAAAACAAGGAAAAAATATACTGTTTGTTTTATGTAAACCGCGCTGATCGCAAATAGTGCGGTATATAAGAAATGTAAAATAAATAAATAAATAATGTTTTAAACTGATATAAAGTGATTATTACTCCTTATCATGTCTACTTTTGAAATGCTACACTTTACAAAAATAGTATGGCATTCTTTCAATTGAAGGATGTCTCACTTCTGGTTATTAGTGAATTATCAATGTCGTAGACCAAATAATCTGGCAGCCGGAAGGACCTATAAATCAGCAATACCACTGTCAATGCTGTTCAATCCCCTGCCCAGCAGCACCACCACCAACTTGATATGGAACATGGGAATATGAACCAGCACATGCAGAGTTAGCCCAAGGGTATCTGATGCCTTAGGTGAACCTTCAGCTGCGTGTGCCCCCCCCTCTCCTCCCCCAAACAGGGCTGCTCAAGGCAATCTGGAATTTGTTACCAGAAGATGTAATGAAATCTCTTTAGCATAGCTGGGTTTAAAAAAGGTTAGAATGAGTTCCTGGAGGAAAAGTCTATAAACCATTATTAAAGAGGATCGGGGAAATCCACTGCTTACCCATGGGATAAGCAGCATGGCATCTATGCACCTTTTTGGGAACCCGACAGGTACTTGTGACGGAATGGCCACTGTTGGAAACAGGATACTGGGCTTGATGGACCTTCGGTCTGACCCAGTATGGTTCTTATACTATTTGAGGCAAGGGATAAGATGGCACCTTCCCAAGGCATCAAAAAAGGATGGCCCCCTCAGGGCTCTGGTTTTAGAGGAGGGAGGATCCCTTCACTCAGAACACTGGCCAAGGGTATGCCCAAGAAAAAAAAAGTAACTTATATTCTCAGGCTAGATAATAAAGAAAAAACTTGAAATCACTTCACTTAGCAAAACTTGAAGTAGTTAAATTATGTAGCCTAGGACTCTAATGTAAAAAAAATACTGACTGCTTACCTGCACACTAGGTTGTTATATTCTGCATTCACAGAAGATCCCCACACCCAACAATGGTGCAAAGCAGTGGTGTAAGTTCTAGTGAGGGGCCCCCAAGCAAAATGTTTCTAAGAGATCCTCATTTTAGCGGTGGCGTGCCCTTCTCTCATGCGGGGCCCATGTCTTGCGGTAATCCTCTCAGGGTATGGGCCCCCCCATGTGGCGGCAACAGCAAACGTACTTTCTCATCTTGCAGTGCTGCCTCTGCTCTTGTAAGTTTGGTGCTTGCCCGATGGCTGTTCCCCATCGGGCTGAAGTCTCATGGTGTGGCTGTTATCGTGAGACTTCGGCCTGGAGGGGAACAGCCGTCAGGCCTGTGGCAAACTTACAAGAACCTTTGAGGCGTGGGTTTTTCTGCAAGTTAAGTGTTCGCTTCTATTTTATTTTATGTTTTACTTGGTGTATTTACACAGCTCTAATGCTTTTTTTAGGTGTCATTTATATAGAATAAAAAGGAAACTGTTATTCGAACGGCATTTTGCCTTTCTCAACAAAGATTGCAACAAAAAGAGTTCACTTTATACTTGACCACCTCTGTTGCTCTGGGATATAATTTTGAAAACCTAATTTTATATGATGCTTGACTGTTTGAGTTTAGGTTTATAGTTGAATTCTATTTGTAAACTTATAAGAGCAGTGGCAGCGCGGCAAGATCAGAATGTATGTTTGCCGCGCTGCCTTACTGCTGCTAGCCCTGAACACATGATCAGGGTTCCTGCAGTGGCCAATGCTCCTCCACTCTAGAGGTCTTCTTTCAAATCAGGAAGCTTGCTTGTGAAAAGGGGCTGCTCCAGGCATTCTGACCCCATGCAGGCTTGCAGTTGTCACTGCCTTTCACATAAGATCATCCAGGCTTACAGTATAACTTGTTTGCCTTGGGGAAAAGATAATCAGGACAATGCAGAAAGCCGGCTCTGAGGTCGCATGCTATTAACTCTAGACATCTATGCAGTGCACTAATAGTGCACGACTTCAGCGCTGACATGCAGAAAGGGGCGCTATGCAAATTACTCATGCATTAAACCAGGGGTCTCAAACTCAAATTGCTTTGAGGGCCAAATGAGGACTTGTAAAGTAACCCGGGGGCCGCATAAGACGCGGGGCCTCATTTGCATAAGGGGCCTCATTTGCATAAATATTTGCATAATGTTACCATACACTAACTTTTAGTAAACATGCCTCTTTAATGAGTATGGATAAAGAAAGACTAAAAGATTTAGAAACAAGAAGACAATAATTAAACTGGGAACCCCAAAAGCCAAACTTGGAATGTACAACAACACTGTAGAAATAAAACTATAAATTAATTTCCTCTTGTACTAAACAAAGCGCAAACATTAATGATGCACATTTCCCAGAGCTGACATATTCCAGTTAATAAATTCAAAATAAAGAGATATTTTTCTACCTTTTGTGCATTTTTTTCAGTTGCAATTGTTCCAGCCACTTTCTTCTGGTTTCTTCATGTCTTCTGCTAACTCTCCATCGTCTGCTGTCCATTTGCCCTTTCTTCTCTCCTAGTTTTTTTTCCATTCTCTCTCTACATCTGCTTTAACATACTAATCTTTCTCCTTTTTCTCTTTCCTCATTCCTATTTCATCCACTCAAATTTTACCCCTCCATCCTCAATCCCCACTTACTCTCCCAATACCTGGCCAATTGTAGATTTGTCTTCTCTCCCAGACAAAATATTTTCCCCTCTCCATTTCACTTTCCCAGCTCCATCCCATTCTAATCCTCCCCCAACATCAGCTCCCTTCTAGTTCCAGCCCCACCCAGCATCCGCTCCCTTCTAGTCCCCCCATTAGTCCATTTCCAGTCCTATCCTAGCCTCACCATCAGCCCATTTCCAATCCTAGCTCCCTCCCCTCACAGCCCATTTCCATTCCAAGCCCCCCTCCCCATCAGCCATTTGCAGTTCAAGCCCCCCTTCCACTCAGCCCATTTCCAGTCCTAGCAACCCCCCCAGCCCATTACCAGTCCTAGACCCCCCATAGCCCATTACCAGTCCTAACCTCCCCATAGCGCACTTCCAGTTTTACCCCCCATCACCCCATTTTCAGTCTTACCCCCCCATAGCCCATTACCAGTCATAACCCCCTGCCAATAGCCCATCTCCAGTCATAACCCCCCCCCTGCCAATAGCCCATCTCCAGTCATACCCCCCCCCTGCCAATAGCCCATTTCCAGTCATACCCCCCCCTGCCAATAGCCCATTTCCAGTCCTACACCCCCCCCTGCCAATAGCCCATTTCCAGTCCTACACCCCCCCCGCCCCGCCAATAGCCCATTTCCAGTCCTACACCCCCCCCCCGCCAATAGCCCATTTCCAGTCCTACACCCCCCCCTGCCAATAGCCCATTTCCAGTCCTACACCCCCCCTCTGCCAATAGCCCATTTCCAGTCCTACACCCCCCCCCCTCTGCCAATAGCCCATTTCCAGTCCTACACCCCCCCCCCCAGGTAAATTAAAAAAAAACCTGGCTTCTGCTGCTCAAGCAGCAAAATCAGCTGTCCTGCGGCCCTTCCCCTGTGCCGGAGATCCGAGTCTGCTCTATCAGCGGCGTGCTTTTCAAGCCGCGAGGAGAGTATTCCCCTCTCGCGCGGCTTGAAACCGCGCGAGAGGGGAATACTCTCTTCGCGGCTTGAAAAGCACGCCGCTGATAGAGCAGACTCGGATCTCCGGCACAGGGGAAAGGGCCGCAGGACAGCTGATTTTGCTGCTTGAGCAGCAGAAGTCAGGTTTTTTTTTTTAATTTGACAATTGATTCTGCCGCTGCCACGGCGGCAACGGCAGAAGCCAGGGTTTTGGGGTTTTTTTGTTTTCCTCCGTCGCGGGCCGCACAAAGTTGTCTCGCGGGCCGCATGCGGCCCGCGGGCCGCGTGTTTGAGACCCCTGCATTAAACTGTGGTGCAAATGGCAGCGTTAAACTGGGAGAGCAAGACTTATACATGCGCACAGAAGTCGGCACAAGTTTGGCACATACTCCCAGAGAAACAGGGGCACCGTGTGGCTAATTTGCATATGCGCCCTGACAGTATTTTGGTGGCCTCGAGGGCTTTCCCCGATGTCTGGATCATCTGAGGGGAAGTTTGACACTTCGCCTCAGATGATCCAGGCATCAGGGAAAGACCCCAATGCTATCAAAATATTGTTGGGGGGATGGTACACCCGACAGAAACCAAATCCCTGGTAGCCCAGCAGCTCCAATCCTCCCACCCACCAACTCAATTAAAAATAACCCTGGTGGCCCAGCAGCCCCCATCCCCCCATTCACCCACCCAATTAAAAATAACCCTGGTGGCTTAGCAGCCTTGATCCCACCACCCACCCACCCAATTAAAAATAACTCTAGTGGCCCAGTGACCCCTTTCCCCCCCCCCCAACTAAAAATAACCCTGGCAGTCCAGCAGCCCCAATCCCCCCACCCACCCAATTAAATATACCCGTGGTGGCCCAGCGGCCCTGATCCCCCCACATACCCAATTAAAAATAACCCTGATGGCCCAGCAGCCCCGAAGCCCCTCCCCCCTCTCCATACCTTTACAATGGCGCAGGAGCATTGCCCATATGCTCCTGCTCCTGGGCCGCCATCTTGAAAAATGGCGGTGCCTGGATCCAGGCAGTGCACCCTGGGATACACCAGGTGGGGCCAGACACAGCCATTTTTCAAGATGGTGGCACAGGAGCGAGAGCGTGTGAGCAACACTCCCGCTCCATTGTAGAGGAACCGGAAGGGAGGTGGGGGATTCAGGGCTGCTGGGCCACCAGGGTTATTTTTAATTGGGTGGGTGGGTGGATGCGGGGATCAGGACAGCTGGGCCACCAGGGACTTGGTTTCTGTTGGGGGCATTGGCCCCCCAACAGTATTTTGATGGCATCAGGAGTTTTCCTTGATGCCTGGATCATCTGAGAAGAAGTTTGACATTTCTCCTCAGATGATCTAGGCATTGGGGAAAGCCTCCGATGCCATCAAAATACTGTCGGGGGCACACACAAGACGTTTAAGCCACCCAGACCCAGGGGTAGAAATATTGGCGCTTCGGCTGGTTACGTAATCCTCTATGCGTTTCTCTGCATCGGGCACAGACAATATTAGAATGCTATTTTAATATGTGCAGCTCATTTGCCTATAACTTAAGTACGCTTGGTGTTGCTGTATGCGCTTGCTTTTCCTTTGCTGTTTAAGCGTGTGTCAGTCTCTTTTCTGCATTTGGCTTGTCGGAACTTGTGCTTATAAATTGTGCTATCTTCACGCAAAGGACGCATTGGTCTTTCTGCATTGGCCCAAATGTGAGTGAGTAGGATAGGAAGTGATGAAGAAGAAGACAGGGGATGCAGATGGTGAGGAGGGATGAGGTACTGTTTTTGGATTAAGGCTAAGATGGCACATACTATAAATGTTTAAAGTACATATTCATTTTTGCATTATGGAGGTAATTTTATAAAGCCTTTTCTGCATGAAAAGCCCATTTTGCATGCAAGAACTGGCTTTTCTATTATATAAAAAGTAAGTGCACAGAAAATGCGCACCTTCTTTTATGTAATCTCTGCCTATGTATTCACAGGGACATAGTTTGAATAGAAAGGAGGTGGAAGTGCGATGAACATACATAGAGTAGAGACACGCACATCTACACCTTTTTTGGAGCAAGTGTAAATTTGTCTGTCAGCATTTGTGCACATTTGGGACTGGATCTGGAAGCATCTTTTATAAAAGCACTTGGCGGCTTTACCTAAAATAGGTGTCCTGTTATAAAATTAAGCCCTAAAAGCAGTGCTGGGATCCGAACCGACTAAGAACCGGTTTGATTCCAGCCCTCCCATGTTCATGACGGCCGGGTTGCTGCACCTCGCATGGAGGCACTGCAGTGGCCATACGCTGAACTTGCCCAATTCCACCACTGCCTGTAAGACAGATATGCAACTTCTTCTAGTGAGCAGTCCAGGTACCCGGCCACCTTAACACGGGAAATTGTGCATGCTGCCTCTTGTGAAGAAAGTATTGTCAGTCATAACCACAAGAGCTCCGACATTCTGTACTGACCTGAAAAGGGTTAACGACAATGCCGCATGAGCAAATGAGCAAGTGGAGGAGCTCAGAGAAGAGGTGGCGAGGCTGAGGAGCATTCAAGACAGTGAGAATTACATTGATGAGATGCTTCTTCAACCATCCAAGATCTCCAGCAGAGGTGAAGATAGGAGCCTACAGAATGACAAAGGTTGGACACGAGTCATCAGGGCCTGCAGAATCACCAATCCATCTCCTCCAGGACTTGAACTGAAGAACCATTATGTAGCCCTGGAAGTGGAGGTGGTGAAGGCATTCCGGGAAAGGGAAGAACCAGAGCTTGAGCAAGCCAAAAATTGCAGAATCAGTGACCACATGGAGGCGAAGGGTAGTGTTGGTTGGTGGCTCTCTTCTGAGAGGTACTGAGGCGTCCATCTACTGGCTAGACTTGATGTCCAGAGAGGTATGCTGTCTGCCAGGTGCCAAAATCCAAGATGTCATGAAGAGTTTGCCGAGACTAATCAAGCCCACTGACTATTAGCCAATGTTGCTCATCCATGTCGGCACAAATGATACTGCCAGAATCCCTCTGAGCATATCAAAAGTGACTTCATGGCTCTAGGACAAAGGGTAAAGCAGATAGTTGCGCAGGTGGTGTTCTCTTCAATCCTCCTTGTTGAGGGTAAAGGCCAAGGCAGAAAAGGTCACATCCTGGAGATAAATGCATGGCTGTGTAGATGGAATAATCAAGAGCGTTTTGGTTTCCTGGACCATGGGATGCTGTTCCAAAGATTGCACAGAACAGATGGCATCCATCTCTCCAAGAAGGGTCGACGTATCTTCAGAAACAGAATGGCTAACCTACTGAAAAGGGCTTTAAACTAGATTCATTGGAGATGGGTGAAGAACGCTCCCAGGTAAATGAAAGCCCCTAGTTAAGTGAAACATTAAATACCTTTATAGATATGGGTAAAAGGGGCAACATATGGAAAGCAGTGTGTATAAATGCCCGTAGCATGGGAAATAAGATCCCTGATATTGAGGCTTTAATGGGAGAGGCTGACTTGGATTTAGTGGCGGTAATAGAGACATGGTTCACACACAACCATGACTGGGATGTAACTATACCAGGCTATACTTTATTCAGAAAGATAGGGTAGGAAGAAGGGGAGGAGAAGTGGTACTATATGTAAAAAATAATATTAAAGCTATGGAAATACTGGGCTTAAAAGGGAGAGAGGAGGCAGTGTGGGTTAAACTAGAAAGAGGGAAAGAGAAATCCATTTGCATTGGCGTGATATACAGACCTCCATCACAGGGAGAAGAAGTGGATGGAGATTTATTATTCAATATGTTTATTGAAAGATTTAAGTTAATACAATCATAAACAAAGCAAGAAATACAAAAAACAAAACAAGAAATACTCAAAAACAAAAGAAGAAATAAATAAGAGGATTGGAGATTTAATAGAAGACATACGCAACATTGCCAGGAAAGGGGAAGTGCTACTGATAGGGGATTTCAATATGCCGGATGTTGAATGGCGCACCCCTGCTGCAGTATCACCTAGAAGTAAGCAGATCCTGGATTCTTTACAGGAAGAACTTTTCAGACAACTGATAACAGAACCCACACGTGAAGGGGCCATACTGGACTTGGTGCTTACCAATGGTGAAAGTGTTTCATCATTGGTAAGCAATCATCTCGCATCCAGTGATCACCAGATGATGTGGTTCAGTATTAGTACTAGGGCTGATAAAATCCATTCAGAAGCAAGGGTCTTAGACTTTAGGAAAATTAACTTTGCCAAGATGGGCCAATACCTCAAGGAATCGTTAGTGGGATAGGAACAGCTGAGGGATATAGAAAAACAGTGGGCAAAACTGAGAGGAGATATTTTAAGGGCAACCAACCTTTTTATTAAATTGGTAAATAAAGATAAAAGGAAAAGGAGGCCACTATGTTTCTCAAAAGAAGTAGCTGAAAAGGTGAAGAAAAAAAGAGGGAGGACTTCATGAAATATACCTTGGGCCGGAAGGACTGGGGTTTCTAGTCCCACAGGTGCTCCTTGTGGTCTTGGGCAAGCCACTTAACCCTCCATAGCCCATGTTCCCTGTAAAATAGTTATCTCCAAGTTATAATGCCCTGTTCAATGTAATTTCAGTTTGTTCAATGTAAACCGCACTGATGCAGAATAGCGCGGTATATAAGAGAATGTAAATAAATAAATAAATAAATAAAATATAAGAGATCACAGAGAGAGGAAGACGGACATCTATATTTGGAAAATCTTATAGAGGCTGGCAAAGTAGTCAAGAAAGCAAAGATTCAAAAAGAGGAGTAAACAGCCATTGCAATAAAATGGGGGATAAGACCTTTTTCAGATATGTTAGTGAGAAGAGGTAGGGCAAAAGTGGTACTGTCAGACTCAAGGGTGAAGGGGAGGAATATGTAAAACTGATGAGGTTAAAGCGGAATTGCTCAACAAATATTTCTGTTCTGTGTTCACCAGGAACAGGACCTCAGAAAATACACACAAACAGGAACAGAAGTGAGGGGGCATATTGAACGATTTTCAGAAGAATGTGTTTGCAAGGAACTAGCTAAACTAAAAGTATACAAATGATGGGATCAGATGGGATACTTCTGAGAATACTGAGGGAACTTTGGGATGTTCTAGCAGCTCCACTGACTGACCTTTTCAATGCCTCTTTGGAGTTGGGAGTGCTGCCAGAGAACTGGAGAGAGGCATATATGGTCCCTTTACACAAAAGAGGAAGTAAGGATGTGGTGGAAAACTACAGGCCGGTTAGTTTAATCTTGGTGAGCAAATTATTGGAAGCGCTGCTGAAAGAGAAAACAGTGAGGTTTCTGGAGTCCAACAGATTTCTGGATCCGAGGCAGCATGAATTCATCAAAGGCAGGTCTTGTCAGAAAAATCTAATTGATTTCTTTGACTGGGTGACCAGGGAGTTGGACCGAGGGAGAGCCCTAGATGTGGTGTATTTAGATTTCAGTAAAGCCTTTGACATCATTCCGCACAGGTGACTTACAAAGAAACTGAGCACTCTAGGGATGAACCCTAAAGCTGCTTGGGTTAGAAATTGGTTGAGTGGGAGGCGACAAAGGGTACAGATAAATGGAGATCATTCTGAGGAGAAGGAGGTTCTCAGTGGTGTGCCGCAGGGATCTGTCCTTGGTTTGATTCTTTTTAACATCTTTGTTATTGATATTGCGGAAGGGCTGTCGAGTAAGGTTTGCCTCTTTGCAGATGATACCAAAATCTGCAATAGAGTAGACACCCAGGAAGGTGTAGAAAGAAGGGTCTAGAATTTGGCAAATGAGATTTAATGTTAAAAAATGCAAGGTCATGCATTTGGGCTGCAGCAATCCAAGGGAGCAATATAGTATAGGGGGTAAAGTACTTTTGTCAACAAAAGAAGAGTGGGACCTAGGCGTGGTTGTGTCTGATGATCTTAAAGTAGCTAAACAGGTAGAAAAAGTGACAGCGAAAGCTAGAAGGATGCGTGGGTGCATACGGAGAGGAATGGCCAGCAGAGGAAAGGAAGTGATAGTGTCTCTGTATAAGTCTTTGGTACGACCTCATTTGGAGTACTGTGTGCAATTCTGGAGACCGCACCTTCTAAAGGATATAAACAGGTTGGAGTCAGTGCAGAGGGTGGGTACTAAAATGGTTAGTGGTCTTTGTTATGAAGCATAGGAGGACAGACTTAAGGATTTTAATATGTATATTTTAGAGGAAAGGCAGGATAGAGATGATATGATTGAGACATGTAAATACCTCCATGGCATAAATGCACAGGAGGAGAGCCTCTTTTGATTGAAAGCAAGCTTTGCTATGAGGGGACATAGGATGAAGGTGAAAGAGGATAGACTCAGGAGTAATATGTGGAAATATTTATTTACAGACAGAGTGGTAGATGCGTGGAATAGTCTCCCAGTGGAGGTGGTAGAGAGATGAGGACAGTATCTGAATTCAAAAAAGCAAGGAACACACACAGACGTTCTCTAAAGGATAAAAGGGGACTGCTGTAGTGGTTGATCTGGAAGGGTAGACTAGATAGGTCATGTCGTCTTTTTCTGCCATTATGTTTCTATGTATTTTCATGTGGCAAATGGCTAGGCTCTAGTTTTTAAGATGTTTAACCTTTAGGCTTTAGCATCAACATTTTCCAAGTTTTTATTTCAAAACACAAATGTCTTTGGTTGAAAAAAAGCAAAATCTATGTCAAAACGTGTGCTCTTTCACAATTATTTTCTTTTTTGACCTTTTGTGCTGGTATCTATACAAAAGAGCTGATGTGCATACTTCATAAAAATAAGAAGGCACGGTTTTGCTTTTGCTTTTTTCATACATTTCTCTCTTCAATTGCACTCAAATGTATCAATTTTTTTCCAGTGTTAAAAAAAGAAAATAACTAGAGACGAAATGGAAAGTTAAATTCAATCGGTACTTTTCCACATGCATCTGTGAAAACAGAAAAATGAGAGCTCTATTTATGAGCTGGCTATGGGAAAAGATTTCATGCGGCATACATTGGATAAAAACATCTTGATTTTCACTTTATAGTGGTTGGCACTGCATTTGTACACACAAAGCTATTTTTCCAGCTGTATATTTTCAGAAATACATGATGCTGATAAAGTATTCCAACGTATATATTATATGTGTTCTCAGGATATGAAATAAGTCCAACATCTGCATGCACTTCACTAAATCAAATGGACCTAATCACTTGCACGCACAGCGAAGTGTTTGCTTTTCCTTATTAAATTTGCCTTTTTTTAACCTATGAAATGTATTGTTTGTTCAAAGTAGCAAAATGTGTGATCCTACACAACTCTTGCAAAACAAGTAATCATATTTAATTTGCAGGACAGCGGGACTTCATTGTGAAGTGCACAGACCGACTGCACTGACATAATCGTCTAAGGGGATATTTAATATTGTGGTTTCAACTTTTTTTTTTTTTTTGGTTTGAGCCTAAATATGCATCATAGTATAAATTGCAAGATCCACTTAAAAGTGAAAAACAAAACCGCACAACCTCCATGCGATGAAATGTTCCTGATCAAAAGGTCTGACAAAGCTTTTCCCTCCTGGGTAGAAGCCTTATGGTGCCGTAGGCCCAGCAGAGTTTAGTTCCAGTTGAGAAGGGCAACCATTAACATGTGTTAAGGGAATTACACATTCTATTGATCAAATAATGTGTATTAAATTGCAAGCATCTATTATTTGCCCTTAACATACGAAGGCATATTTTAGAAATGACGTCCAAGTGAAATCTGGGATGTCCAAGCCAGAACATCCCAAACATGGCAAGCATGTCCAAGTTGGGGCAGAATTTCCCAAAAGTGGACATGCCCGATATGGATATCTGTGCAGCTGTCCATCTAGACACCCCTGAAATAGAATCCCAGCCCGGGGACATCTCAGAGACATCCAGTGGAGGTGCAAACAAAATTTTCCAGTTACCCCAAATATTTCATTGTGCTTGTGGAAAGCACATGGGACGCTGGAGTGCCATCTTTGCTACGTAATCTGAATGGTTTACGGTCCACTTTTCCTGTGCCTATTCGTGCCTGGAGCAGGTCTAAATTTGAAAGAGGGAGCAGATATCCCCAACCTTCCTGAAATCAACTGGGAACACCTAAGGTCATCGCCCTGCCCCTGACATGCCTCTTCCACACCCCGGCATATTTGGACAGCCCCGCACTGAAGACGTCTTCAAAAGCCAGTTATGAAATGGCTCCAGGGATGTCTCCATGATTTGGACGTCCACATGCAAGTTTTCAGACATACAAATCACGACTAAGCCCTTTAAAATAATCCACATGTACACCTAGATGTTGTGAATGTTGCCTCCACAGTGCCCCCCCCCCCCCCAAGTCACCACCAACCCAAACAGCAGATGCCAAGTTCGGGAACCAGCACCATACAGGCCATCACATCAGTCCAAGGTTAACATTTTAAAATAATGCATTAATGGTTGTGATTAAATTTGCAATTTATTAAATGGGAATGTTAGTAGGTTGTGAAACAGTTGAAAGGACCAAACAAAAAATGTAGTACATGCACTTAAGTGACTATATATACCAACTAAGAAATGGTCTGTGTGAACTCAAAACTTCTTTTTTATGTTTCCCTTTTAAAAGATATCACAATTCATTAAAATGTCAATTCTCTAAGGACTAATATGTTTACTAAAACTGTATACGTATATACGTGTGCCTTTGAGTCAGTCCTGACTCCTGGCGACCCAGAAGCTCCTGGGTTTTCTTGGCAGTGTCACCGGAAGTAGATTGCCAGGCCTTTCTTCCGAGGCAATGGAGGGTTAAGTAGCTTGCCCAAGGCCACAAGGAGTGCTAGTGGGAATTGAACCCTGGTTGCTTGGTTACCAAGCCAGTGTTCTAACCACTAAGCTACTCCTCCACTGTACTAACCTGGTAAACAAATTAATTCAACTCGCTAAGTTGATAGCTCGTATACAGCATAGGAATTAAATCAACTTGATGTCCCAGCTAGAAGAAATTTGGAAGAGGGCTCCAAATCCCCCAGAAAGTTAGCTTTTCTAGCAGGGTTGGAAGCTCAGGGCAGTTGCGCTGGTGGCACCCCCCTCCCGCCAATGCTGGCTCTGGTCCCAGCTGTTAGCATTCTGCACGTTCAAGACTAAGGGGTTTGCTTCCCAGCTAAGGTTCTTGCTCTATAGAAAGGCCATATCTAGAGTGTGCTGCTAAGTTAAGCACTGCTCATATGCAATCCAATGTGTGCTACTGAGTCAATGCTGCCTCCTGGTAAACCAGCAGCCCCTGGGTTTGCTTGGCAAGGGGCGACTGGAAGTAGATTACCAGACCTGTCTTCTGAGACAAGTGACTTCCCCAAGACCAGAAGGACTGCCAGTGGGAATTGGTCTCTTGGTCACTAGGCTACTCTTTGAATCCACTGATTTTATAGAGGCACCTATTAGACAGTTCAACATCCACACTGGAAACAACTTAAGAAAGTTGAAACCTGCTTCTCATTTGCAGATGTCTACTGCAGTCTGTTTTATAATGAAGGAATACAGAAAAAGGGAAATCATGGGAGACTGAGCACATAAAAGTATTCAAAGACTATGCTGTAGGACAGAGAAAAGAAGAAACGGTGACTTTATAGATGAGTGTTCAATATAATTCATCTGATTTTCTAACGTCATACTCATCCAAACTGATTTCACAGAAACAGGAGCATCTCACTCGCACGCTTTGCTTCAAAAAGTCAGTTGTTCATAAAGACCGAACATATCGTCTGCTTTAAAATAAAGCCTCTTCTTACCTGCAATGGACCACCATTGGCCCAGCATCAGGAGGGTTACAAGTTTTGACTCGCCGTAGGAAAGCCAGGAAAGGTGTCGGATGTTCTGGAACTCCATGGTCAGGCCAGGCGGTGAACTGGAATTGTCTCACTTCTCGCTTTTCACTTGAACCATTCTATAAAAAGGAAAGGGCGGCTTGAAGTGTCACACTTTCAAATGCATGTTGTACAAAAGGAATGAAATGACACACGAGGTACAAAGAACGACGTATGAAAGAAAAGGCACACGTTTCTTCAACATGCCCTGTCCTAATAGAACAAGACCATTGATGCTGTTATTTTTTCCCTTAAAGTCCATTTGATACATGCTCCAAATTGTCTTGTGGCCCCTAAGCCAATTTCCTATGAAATGTAATGCCGGCCTTCAGTTGTAAACACCACAGAAACATGAAAATAAATTTCTAGAGAGAAATACTCTTCTGTGAAGATATGGATTACTGTGTCAAGTTCTTGTTTGCTTTAAGTGAAAACATTGTACTGCAACACCAACATCTATTTATTCTTCGGTAAACTACAAGTTTGTTCACAGTGAGAATGCCCTATGCTTTAAATCAGTGATTCTCAATCAGCCCTTGTGAGCACCCTAGCTGGTCTGGTTTGCAGGCTATCCATAATGACTATATATTAGATATATTGGCATAGGCCAACACGGTTCTTAAGTTAGATATATGCTAATATATCTCAAAACATAGTGACATGATAAAAGATGGCAATTAAAGACCAGCATAGCAATGTAATCTGTCTAGTAAGGTGGCTAAGGTTATACCTGGTGCTCTGTGCAGGTTACCCTCTCTTCCCTTCGTTTAGGATTGTACCTGCCACTCCATTCAGGTTACCCCTTTTTATGCCTTTATTTAAAAAGAGAGAATTATATTTCGCACAATCTAAGTTTGCACCTAAAGAACGTGACTTGCCCAAAATCACAATGGGATTCAAAACCTGTCTTTACTGATGCTAGCTCACTGCTCTATCCATTTGGCTACTTCTCCATTCATGGCGGTACCTGATGTTCTGTGCAGGTTACCTCCTCTATGACTCAGGGCTGGTGTTACGGGATGGCAACCAGAGCAATTGCCCTGGGCCCCCAGGCCACAAGGGCCCCCAAGCCTCTCTCAATCTAAACTAGCCACAGTCTAAAGGTGGGCCTTGGAGTCTCTTGCCCAGTTTCTGCCCTGGGTCCCTGTATGTCTAACACTGGCCCTGTTGTACCTTTGCTTAGGGCTACACCTACCACCCTGGTCGTATTTTCCTGAGGACTCTCTCTGCCAAGACCAACAGAAGTATTCCAAACTCCCACTAACAGCACAGGAACGTCCATCAATTGATCAAATTAACTTTACAGACTGGTGTAACAGGAAGTCCCATTAGGCCCATAAACATTCCCTAATACAAACCATGTAGAAAATAAGTCACATTCTTTATAGATAGTCTAAACACTGCCATCAGCTAAGGTACAGTATATCATCCATACACATATCTGAAAGAAGACATTAAAAACATACTACAGATGAAGCAGAAAATTTCAGTGTAAAATAACAAGAGAATCATTTTATCCTTCACTGTCACAAATAGAACTGAGATTATTTACCTTCATACCTATCAACACAATTTGTTTTAACGATCTAGCTGCAGCACCTCAATAAATTCTGGCAATTTAGCACTGCTATCCAAATAGCAGAATGAATATTGCCATCATCTGGATAGCTATCTGGAATGCCATGCTCCATCCCAACACTCTCTGGATAGCGCTGGGGCGGTCTGTAATGATTTTCGGCATATAGACATATAGTGCTGCTGAGAATCTACAGATAGTGCCGGCTAGAGGAATCATCTGAATAGCAGTTGGCATTATTTGCATATTGGGACCTTTTCAATTCTCCTCAGATGACCCCCATTCATTTTAAAATATAGGGCGTAATTTTATGAAGGAGTTTACATGCACATGCGCCTGTATAACCTTGCAAAATGCCTCCGATAGAATTATCCCAGGTGTACAAGAATGCACTATGATAAGCAGGTGCATAAACTGTATGCGTGAGGGTGAGTTTGAGAGAGGAGTTCGGACAGACCACGGGCAGAATCATGAACTATGTACATAGATTATAAAATACACCCCTACATACACCCCACCACCCCACCAGCTTGGGCTCATTGCAGCCACAATTTCAGCAGCTTTTCTGCTGGTGTTTTATAAGACACATGGGTGCCTATGAGTCTTTATAGAACAGGCTCACAATTGGCACCTGGAGAATGGCCCTCTTCAAAACGAGCAAATAACCTCGTTGGGTGCAAGGTATCACTGCTCATGGCCCCATAATTTAATCACTTGCACACCTTATTTAAGGAGCCTTTGCTTACCACACATGAAACAATGAAAGAACATTCATAGAATCTGTCCAACCAATAAGAAACTTGATGCAATAAAACTGGACATAGTGGAAAAGGAGAAAATAAGACAGTGGTACTAATAAGAAAGGTCCTCAGCTCTGAGTGAGGGCCCATTAACACGGCCGGGCTCCTTCCGAGGGGATAGCAGCTAGCGGTGGGGGGAATATAGTGGGGAGATGGAGACTCAATGACCAGTAGGGCACAGAGAGGGGAGGGGAAAGAAGGGGATAGGGTTAAGACATGGAAGTTTTGGTAGGCTGGCAGTTAGAGGGGTGGACTGGTACAGCGGAGGTGGCAGAGAGACTATGCAGTTGCCTCCACTTCTCTTCCCCCTATTCAAGTTTTGCTTTGGTAGGCTGGAATGGGTTTGGGTTTCGGCTGGAGTCTGGGAGTGAGTTCCAGTCACAGCTGTTGGTATGGGAGTACATTAAGGTTTATTTGAAATTGCTCTACTGCCCTTTACTTCTATCTCAGAGCGGTTAACAGACAATAAAATCACGGAAGAGAAAAAGAAACAAGAGATTAAAAGTTGCAATTACTTATGGGAATAGGATCCCAAAAACATAAGCTAGAAATGAGAGTCAGACGCTGCTATCCTGAGTGCAGCCCCCACAGGCCTGCCAGCTTCCACAGTTGTCAACAGATTCATGTGATTAAAAAAGTCTGTTTAGCCTTCCTCCAAGAATTGGCCTGAGATGAAGGCGTTCTGGGCTGAAAATAAATTTACTTGTAGAATTTCAGTACATCAGATATATGTAAATAAATAAATGGGAAGTATTCTGAGGCTGGCATGCGACACTGCTAAAAGCTAAGAGGCATAGCACGGCGTCACTACAGGTTTCGTGGGTATGATGGGTGGACTATCCAAAGGTTTTTAAAGAACCTCACTACAATTAGGTTGACACCAATTAGCTGAGTGGCCGAGTGCGGTTGGTGAGGCTGGGCAATGGGGACTTAGATTGGGTACAGCAAGGAAGATGTATTGGATGGTACTGGGGCTATGCTGTTCTGGGAGATAATGGGGGTCAACTATTGTTTGTTTGGCTTAAAGAAGCTGGTGCGAAGGTCCAATAAAACTGTGGCCAAGCTATGCCACCATAACTGTGCCAATGAAGTTATTTCAGATGCCGGTACGAGGAAGGTGTGCAAATACCTATGTTAGAGTTAGAGCCAAGTGAAAATTGTGGAGATAAATAAGATTCTCAAGTATTCAGAAATGCAGTCACAGATCAAATAAACAGAGCTGAAAGATATATTTTCCATCGTACTGGGTGCCACAGGCCTGATTAAAGCAATTTCCAAACAAACCTTGACAGATTGCCTATCCATTTTACATCCTACGAAGTCCAGAAGGAAGCTTTCTTTGGCATGACACAAGTATTATAGCAAGTGTTTGCAGATCATACACCACATACCCTGGGCTTAGGAGTGAAGTTCCTTACTGTCTTGGTATGGGCAAAACCAAGCCATTTGGGGATACTGATCCTTAAAGAAACCATTTCTTCTCAGCCTACAAAAAGTTTGAAATCTCTGCAATCTTCTCATCAAGAATAAAATTCTGTCTAACTGGAAAACAGATGAAGAAACTCTATCTTATAAGAAGAAATGATGTAGTAAAGGGCGGTATATCAAGTTTTTAAAAAAAACCATAAACCTGCAACTATACGTATACAAAAACTACCAACCCCACCACACACCACAAACCCACATAAGAACATGAAATATTCACTTGCAAATCGGGCAATGTGGTACACCTCATCCCTAACAAGCACTATTCAGGAGAGGATTAAACAGGCCAGCCAAATCAGGATCAACCACCACCACACGACTACACTACACTACTATATATCCTCCCAGAACACACAACATGCCTAAGACATTCAGCGGTCTAATTACCAAGGTATGCTAACATTAGTACACATTATTTTAACACAGACCCCATGTTATTCAATGTAATAAAGCATGTCAATGGTGAATTAACGCAGGCTGTTAATGCACTTTAGTAACTAGACCCCTAAGTCTCTGACCTGACATACCAGCCTCTCTCTCAAATCAGCCTTATCAACATGCAGGAAAGAAAGGCATGGGAATGAAGCAACCCCATCAATGGTATTCTAACTACAATGTACTGCAGCAAGGTATTAGATCAGTTCATTATTATTGCAGCCTTGGCCATCTTCTGCTACCCCATCCTCGATATTTCAACTTCTGCAAATACTGTAAACATCTTCTACTGGACACTGATTCTAATCCAGTCTTTGCTGGATATCTCGTGAAGACTTCCGTTGTGAGATTCTCTGCCTCACAACACAGAGGATTTTTTACCAAAGTGCACTTAACACATATTTAGTGTAAAAAATTAATGTGTGCTGAATGCAAAGCCTCCACCGTAACTGTCGGGAGCGTGACCAGCACGTTCCCGAAATTTAACATGCAGATGTGTACAATAAAAGAAGGCGTTATCACCACGGGTGCACTTATCTCCATCTATTGAGGCAACTGCAGCCACTCTACTTGCAACGTCGACAGCTGCAGTATGTCTCCCTGAGTACCTGCCATGGTCACTTTCTGCCCCAGCCTGCCATTGCTCCACCCCCAACTGCACAAGCGGCAGAGCACGAATGAGCATTGGGTAACCATCATACTTCTGCGACAACAGTTACAGTGGCTCTTTTTGTGATTCCCATGTCTGAAATTGGCCATTCAGACATGGGAATCACAAAAAGGTCCCAGGAGTCATTTTAGAAATCTCAAAAGTAACACATGTCCGACATGATCATGTCAATGTCGCACAGGGGCATGCTGGGGGGGGGGGGGGGGCGGTCCTGAAAAGATACATGTGTTGGCGCAATTTTAGAAAATGTATGCATGTCTTGCCTGCGGATGGTGTCATCCATATCTATACTTGTCCACAGATTTCTAAAAAGTACCTTTAAACTGCCACCGCCCTCAGAGTCACATCTAAGGAGCCAATTGTCTTGAAACTTTGGTAGCAAAACATCTTTTCTATGATGATACAATAAAAGGCAGCAAAATCTGCTAAGATTAGAAATTTCTTTACAACATATATCTATTACAAAATAATAAATAAAATAAAAATTTAAAAAAATGTTACCTTATATAGTGCAAATGTCCGAACACAATATGTTGCCAGTTCAACAGTATCCAGCAGTGTAACTTGGATCAGCCCATATGTTTCAGTTCCTCTGCTAGGCCAATACTGATCACATTTCACCTGCAACAAATATTCCAAATAGATCACTGAATTCTCAACATACCAGAGGTTAATAAATAACAGCCCATGTAGCTTTTCAAAATCATTGTCTGACATTTTAATTTTTCATATGATCACAATTACACCTTTCAAAGCCTGAATACCCATTTAATTTTCTAATTCACCAATCCACAGGAAGCACTTCAAGTTCATGAATAAAATTCTAGAACATTATCTACAAGTTTTACAAATCATTTGCTTCAAAGGAAAATATAAAATAATTTCCCTCTCGAGTGCTATGGAAAGTATGAGGAAATTATATTTATAGGCAGTTAAAATTTATGACTGAATTTTACTTAAAATCATAAAACATTTATTTTCAAGAAAAATGATGACTGAAGACCTTGCACATGAAGAGGTGAGGTTGCTTAATATCCTATACACCCAAATTTTGTCAAGAATCACATTTCCATATGAGAAAAGATTCTGAACGTGAGAACAGCCAGTACCAGTGCAGTAAGAAACATCTTGACTTGATTCATGTTAAAACAATAAACTGGGACTGATCTACTTAAACTTAGATGATTGTTCCTTGTGATCCATGCAATTTGCAGAGTGAATATACTGTTAACTTAGGGTGCACGATCTATAAGACTTCAAAACAATTACATGAAAATAAAGCAGCATGATATCAATTATTTATTTATTTATATTCTCTTATATACTGTGCTATTCTGCATCAGTGTGGTTTACATTGAACAAACTGAAATTACATTGAACAGGGCATCATAACTTGGAGATAACTATTTTACAGGGAACATGGGCTATGGAGGGTTAAGTGGCTTGCCCAAGACCACAAGGAGCACCTGTGGGACTAGAAACCCCAGTCCTTCTGGCCCAAGGTTGCTGTCCTCTAGTGGGATTTGAACCCCTGACCTGAAGTACCTTGCCCCAACCACTAGGCCACTCCTCCACTCCAAATTTCTCTGACAAGGCAAAAATTATGAAAGCTTTTTTTCTGAAAAAGAATGTTGATTTTTATGGATTAAGAATGTCTATTTTCCCTGACGTTTCCCATTATACTCAACTGAGGAGGAAGTCCTTCCTCCAGCTTAAACCTCGTGTTTTGGCTGCAGGGGGGACCTTCTTCCTTCGGTTTCCTTGTAAATGCTTAGTTACTATTCAGGGTATAGATTATGTTTTTGTTGAATCATCTCAACTAGATGCGCTCCTGCTGTTCCTCCAAGCCTGAATTTGCTTCTTTTATCTTTCTTTAATGATAAGATTATTTTGTTAGGTGGTTGTAGCCTTTATTAAAAATTTTCCCAGGTACCTTTAAGCTGTCTTCTCCGTGATGTGGGCTGTTACACAGTATTGAGTTTAGTTTGATTATTGATATTTCTTTGTATTGATTCATCTCAGGCTGTGTATTTCTTTTGAACTATGTATTAGGATTGCATTTATGATATAATAAAAAAAAAAGCAGCATGATATCTGGCCTTTCCTCTTATGAAAAGAAATATTATATATAATGGGGGTCAATATTCAGACCAGCTACAGCACTTAAAAATACAGGCATATTTGCCATTGCTAGATGGATAGGTTGGAGTACTCAATATATAGTACATAGAGGGGGTAACTCCATAAAGACGGTGCCCAAAAATACCTGCAATTCGTGGTATTCTAGTGAATTTGTGCACAGATGGGCACATATGCGCGCACACTGGCCGGTCCCTATTTATTTATTTAACAGGCTTTTTATACGATTTTATCATTTCAGTCAAAGCGGTTTACATTGTAACTTAAACTTGGTAATGTACATTAAACAGGGACATTGATAACTTGGATTTTTCTGAGGTTATTCTGTAAGTATACACATGTGTGTCATTGCACATACCAGGGTGGGTGTGCACAAGGGTGGAACTACGGCAGAGCACGGGTGACATGCACGTAGGAGGGATATTCAAAGGCATTTAGGTGATCTGTAGGCCTGCAAACTGCTTAAATGGCATTCGGTGGGATATTCAATGGCCCTAACGCAGTTAGTTTTGGCTCCTGAGTGCCCCAATGCTAGCCAGCTAGTGCTGGGGCATTCTGGGGGAGGGACAGAGGCAGCACCTAGGGATAACCGGCTAGCAGCTAAAGTTAGGCACTTAAAAGGTTTGTCTAACTTTGGCCACTGTAGCTAACCCACCAGCATCTGAATATCGCTGCTAGCCAGTTAGCTAATGCGCTTTCTGACCAACCTGCATATTCAATGCTGGTGGCCGGATATGGCCCCAGTACTGAATATCCGACTTAAAGGTTCGACCGTGATGGATAGCCGCTTTCTCAGTGCTAGACGCTGCTGCTGAATATCAGCGTGTGCCTTCCATCTGCCATGGGGGAGACTCTCAGTGCTGCTGCATTGGGGGAGACTCTCAGTGCTACATGCAATGGGAGCCACTTAGACCCTAATCTAAGTGCGTGCTTGACTTTATAGAACTGCATGCTGGGCGCATGCGACTGAGGCCCACTGTTATAGAATTACCCTCAGAAAGTGCTCACTGCTATTGACTACAGATATAAAGGGTATTTTGTAATAGGGCACCTAGGTTAAGAGTGTGAGCAGGTGCCTATTTTATGCAGTCTAAAATGATTAGCAGAAATTGTGCCCTGAAATGCAGCTGTAGAGCAGGTGCTAATGTCTACACACAAATTATTGGAATTGGATTTAGCTTATGCCTTTTCTCACAAACTCCAAGGGTAAAGTAGATATTCTCCTGTCCCTGGAGGGCTTACATTCTAAGTCTGCACCTGAGGCAATGGAGAGTTAAGTGACTTGCCCAAGATCACAAGAAGCATGAAGTATGCCTCTAAATTAACGTATTTTATAATCGACGTGCATACTTCACAACTCCACACACACTCCACCAAAACTGTACCCCCAGTTATGCCCACTGACGAAGTACACATTTTCTTGACAAGGTGCATACTTAAGTCAGTTGCAATTTTATAAAAGGCCTTTTACCTGTGTAAGTGACCACATATGTGTGACAAAGGCTTTATAAAAGTATCCCCACAACATGGATATTTAGCAGGTATCTATATTGTTAAGCAGTTTAGGATTGTTTCTTTTTCCATTTTTCTAAGCTTTGATAAAGGGATTGTAGAGCTTATGAGTTGGTATGGATTGGCAGGATGGATAGACCTTATGTTTTTTATCTGCCATCATTTTTCTAGGTTTCTATGTTTTATAGGGCTACAGTAAACTGCTTAACTCTATGTTCAGCAACTAAATATCACTGCTATACCTATATTTGGGCTCTCTGCTCTTGCTTCGTTCCAGCATTAATTTACATAATCTTGGGACAATCAGTAGGATTTTCACCGTCCATTGAAGGCTGTTGAAAATCCACGGACAGCAGGTATACTTTTAGCAGCAGCCGCTAAACTTATGTCCCTTTGACAATGGAGCCAAATATATTCTTGCTAAATCAAGTTTTAGTGTTCACCCATAGATGTAATGAAAAGCATGAAGCACACTTTGAGCGCAGACATGGATATATCCTTGGTTACTGCAAGATAGTTTTGCTGATAGGCAGAAGCGACAAACACCAAAGGTGATAAGCTGACATAACAAATATGTAGCTTTACTGCAAGACAAAATGAGATAACAAATTCCACATATGTATGGCACTTTTCAATCCAGTTTGAAGTCTACTGTGATCAACTATCCAGAAATGGAAGGCAGAAGCAGCAAAACGAACATGGGCATGGCTTCTCTTATCCCATGAAATGCAGGGCTTCATAACAGCTTAATTTTAAAAATGAACAGGAAGGAGTTAGAACGTTCATCTATATTTTGAAGTGCAAAAAATAAAAATTGATGTCGACTGGTTAGTTATGGAGGTGTGAACAGAGAGGTGTGAAGCATCTCCCAGTAGAATCACATGTACTAGGCATTCTCCCCACCGAAAAAAACATGGGGCAAAACCTTCAGCACATTGGGCCCTATGTTAGAATGCAAGTAGGATATGCTGCGTTTTGGATAGACTAGATCATTATCCTTTCAAGACAAAGATTCACAGGTAATATTGAGATACAACTTTCCACATGACCCCTATAAATCAGAGAGCTGGTCTGCACCACCGATCGAATTAAGATGAGTTTTCTCCCATTTTGTTTCTCTACGAAAAATGTTTCGCACATATGCCCTTAAATCATCCTACGCATTCGGGATCCTCTGCTTAATGAAGAAGGAGTGAAAGTATGCCGAGCCATGGCTTCAAATGCTTCCCACTGTCATTTGAGAAGGGATGTTGCTACATGGGAGGCTGGGTGCACATGGAAGGGAGCTGTGTTAGAGGTGTTTTTGGGAAGAATGAGGTTATTGACGCGAGTGTAGGTGGCGGCAGCAGCAGTGGCAGGCGGGAACAGACAAGCAAGCATGCTGGGACTATTCCAAAAGCTTCTAGAAGAAGCAATTTCCCGCACAGGAATATCCTGCTTTTCTGCGACGCAGGAAAAGGATTCCTCTCTGCTGCAGACACTGATTCTTGCAGGAAACAGGGAATTCAGAACAAGTCCCTGCAGCTAGAGAGGAACAAGCAGCTGTCCCTAAAACTGAGGGAATGTTGTGCCCAATCAATCAGGGCAGTGGCTCAGCAATTGAAGGAGATCTATATAACGCACAGCCTTAAACCCAGGAGAGCAGAAGAACATCTGTCCCAGAGTCTGCCCTTCCTTATCTAGCATGCCCCGAGGAGCAGACTGAAAGCATGGAAATAGAGTCCTCACACCTTATCCAACCACGGAAGTTGTGGAAGCAAGTAAGAGAATGGACATTGCTTCACAAGAGCTTGGTGGCTTGAGGCGGTGCGGAGCGGTAAATGCAGCTGGAGCATGCGGTATGGTTGCTGCAGGTGGGTGCCTCCTCACCTTGTTCTTTTCTTTTTACCGGAAGAAGGGAGTTATTTTGAGAGTGAACATCGGTTTTTAAAGCCAGTGTTATTACATAAGCCCTAATTGCAAACCTTCAGTACTGATCCCAGACTTGTTTGGTAAATGGTGAGAATGTTTTTACTGCGACTTTAGGCCAGTACCCCAGCTGGGACTGAAAGACTGTTAGAGTATGTGAGAAGCTGCAACTGCAGCACTGTGCTATGATTTAAACGCAGCCCTGGGTCATTTAAAGAGACAATTTTTGTCCCTTTCTCTATTACTGGGTGGGCTGCGTTTTGAGGCCACTTATTACCGAGGAAGCCCTAAGGATAACCTAGAGTGCAAAGTCTAATTGCAGTATGAACCTGAGCAGTGGAATGCAAGCCATGGAAGCCTCTGCAAATGAGAATGTTCTGATGCAGTTTTCTTTTTCCCTTTTGGATATAAAAACTGAACTAAATGGCAGTTTGTTGACCTAAGAGCTACAAGAGACTTGTGCCTTAGTGCCGTGAGCTCCTGGCTATATTTAAAGAGACACAGTTACTGGTTTTCTGTCAGCAGAGAAGTAACTGCATCCAAGGAACATATGAAGGTCATGGCAGTGGAGAATTAGCCTTCCTGCTCAGGAAAACAGTGTTTTTTTCCAGCTCTCTTTTGTTTGGAATATTAAAATAACAAAGGTTCTTCTACCTCTTAACCACAGCTGGGAGTTGGTGGGTTTTCTACCTTGGAGATAACAGGGATGGGAATGTTTTAGAGCCCCAGAAAGTGCCCCTTAGCCTGAGAGCTTTGTGAGTGTGTCCAATTTATTTAATATTTTTTTAGTGCCATCAAGTCAGTGCTGACTCCTACTGATCCAACTGCCTCTGGGTTTTCTTGGCAATGTATCATAGGAGGTAGATTCCCAGGCCTTTTCTTCTGAGGCAATGGAGGGTAAAGTGATTTGCCCAAGGTGTGCTAGTGGGACTTGAACTGTTGATCTTTTGGGTATTAGACAGTTGCTCTGACCACTAGGCTGCTCCTCCCTAATTTATTTAACAGGCTCTTTTACAAATTTTTATCATTTCACTCAAAGCAGCTTATTTAACAAGGTTTATATACTGTTTTCTTATTAAGCCAAAGCAGGCTACATGGAAAATTAACAGGGGAATTGTTTTAGAAAGAACTGGACTGCTTAATATACATTCCCAAGTTTAAGTTACAATATAAGCAGGAACACTGATAACTTGGATTTTTCCTGACACAATGGAGGGTGAAGTGACTGGCCCAGGGCCACAGGGGGTGTTAGTGGGAATGAAACCCAGGTCTTCTGGTTCCTAAGCCAGTACACAAACCCCTAGGCTACTCCTCCCCTCTGACCACAGTGTACAGTGGGTGGCAGTTGACTGCAAGTATATGGGGAGCTGGTGTGTATGTGTATGGGTGTGCGTATAGATGGGTATGCCCCTGGATATGTGTATCTCTGGGAGGACACAAGTGGGAAGACATAGGGGGGTGTCGGAACATGTAGGAAATCCAAGTGTGAACTTTCAGTGGTCCACCCAAGCACAGCCCATTTCATCACAGAGAACCTGGTTCAAATTTCAGAGTTGGCTTTCCACAAATTTACTTACAGAAATTCCTTAATATTCCTATTCATCTTTCCCTGGTTTGTAAGTAAAGATAAGCAAGGGTCAAAACCTGTAGAGGAGTTGACTCAGTCTACCGAGCTGATCCTCCAAGGATGAACCAAATCCTAGTGACAATTAACTGCTCAGCACCACAGGTCACTTTATCTGTACGGGCCAAGGTATCAAAACGAAGGAATTAAACAAAACTCTGTTTCAGTCCAGGAAGCAAATGCAGTGCTCAGCACCTTCTCCTTACATACCGAGGTTTCCCAGAGGTAATAAAGTCAATTTATTAACAAGTCACAAGATCAGCAGATACTTGGAAAACCGTGGACCAAACAGGCAGGGGGGAGGGGAAACACTAAATATGTGAAAGGCAGCAGCAGGAATATAGCATAACGATTTTTGACAGCTGGTTTGATAATTTTAAAATTTCTATACAAGATACAAACCACCTAACTGCCGAGAAATAAAACGACCAAGAATTAAAACACACATTTACTAAATTTAAAAGTAACGTTACTAACATGTGCTACCAGCATTAATGTGTGTTATTAGTAACTAGGTCCCACTACGTGAAACAAAATCTGTGGAAAAAGACTCTGCATTAAAGGCATTAGCGCGCACTAAAGCAGTAGCACACATTAGTGACTCTAGTTGTTAGGTCATATTAAAGCAGGTCTAGTATTTGGAATTTAACTGGTTTTGCACCACAAGCACACATAAAAAAAAATATCAATGAACTCTCTTGTAAAAGAAACTAAGCAAGTGGAGGAGTAGCCTAATGATCACAGCACTGGCTTAGGCCCCAAGAGACTAAGGTTTGATTCCTTCTAGCAGTCTTTGCGGCCTTGGGAAAGTCACTAAACCCTCCATTGCCTCAGAAGAATCCAAGTTATCAATGTCCCTTTAGTTACCAAGTTTAAGTTACAGTGAAATGATAAGGTGGTATAAAAAACCTGTTAAGCGAATGAAAAGCAAAAACATATGGGGGCCGTATTCAAAGCATTTCACTTGGTTGGCAGACCTGCAAACTGGCTGAAACGCAGCAATTCCAATATTCAGATGCACTATCCAGATAGTGCTACTGAACATTGCCAAATAAAAAACATGCTCTGCTAAAACTGAGGCAATCTGTGGGCAATCCCTGATGCCATCTAGTCAGTGGTGATATTCAGACACTAATCAGATTACTTAACAGATTAAGACTGTCCTAACTTCAGCTGGTTATAGCTATCGGATTAACAGCTCAATATCACCATTAACCGGACAGTGAAGGTCTGACTGTAAGAGCTTTACAAGCACCTAGCTGCCACTGCTAAGTTCGTCCCCCAGATATATATATATATATATATATCTGGGGGATATATAGTCTAGGAGAACCACTTGTATATTGGACCCCATCCCCTCCCGTTGGCTCTCTGAGCCTTCTTTACAATTGGTGCCGTTCATAACTACCATTATCAACTCCAGTTTTTCCTCAGGCCATTTTCCGGTGTCTTGGAAATCTGCGGTTCTTCACCCCCTCCTGAAACAACCTTTCCAAGATCCATCCGTTCTTTCGCATTGGTGCCCGGTGTCAAACCTCCCATTCATCGCCAAACTCCTGGAACGTTGTGCTTTCGATCAATTGAGCTCCCATGTTGAATCCACGAACTCGCTTCACCCACGACAAGCAGGTTTCCGCCGAGGTCATAGCACTGAAACCGTCCTCCTTGCTCTGCTGAATGAATTGCATGTCGCTCACGACCGTGGTGATGTTACCCTCCTTGTGTCCCTTGATTTGTCTGCGGCCTTTGACCTGATCGACCACCGTACCCTCCTGTCCCGTTGTCAGACATCGGTCTCCAAGGCACTGTCTGGCATTGGTTTCGTTCATTCCTTTCCACCCGTTCCTTTTCTGTACACGTAAATGGGCAGTCCTCCACTGTTCTTCCTCTCACCTGTGGTGTACTGCAAGGTTCTGTCCTTTCCCCCTTGTTGTTTAATATCTTCCTCTCCCCACTACCACTAATTATGCAGCAATATCCCGTTTCATCGTACATCTATGCGGATGAAATTGTTCTTCTTTTCCATGTCTCACCATTGTCTCCGGATATCTCCCAGCTTAATCTTTGCCTTGCTCACATTGCTTCTTGGCTTTCGGAGAATTTTCTCCACCTCAACCCCTCAAAGTCCTCAGTGATGTGGGTGTCATTGAGTGGTACGTGCCCTACACTTGCTCCCTCCATCGGAATGACTGCTATCCCCCTTACATCTTCATTCCGCTATTTGGGTGTTCTTCTAGATCCTTCCCTTTCCTTTCAGGACCATATCTCTTCGCTCTCCCTCCGCTCCTTTGCCGCTCTACGGCAAATTCGGGCCGTTCGCTCTGTGTTACCTCCTAGTTCATTAGTTACCCTCGTACTTGCACTCGTCATCAGTAGATTGGACTACTGTAATGTTTTCCTGGCTAATCTCCCAAATTATCAGCTTCAAAGAGTGCAACGTATTCAAAACACGGCTGCATGCCTAGTCACATTTTCCATTCGATTCGACCATATTACCCCCATCCTCCTCTGGTTACACTGGTTGCCTCTTCGCTTCCGCTTCCATTATAAATTTTTGATTCTGATTCATCGAGCCATTCATACTGGCAACCCCCTCTACTTAGCAGACTGCATTTCTTTGCATTCTCCCCACCGTCAACTTTGTTCAATCCATGCCAACCGTCTATCCCTCCCCTCAACTTCCCAGGCCCATTTGGAACAGACTCGCCACTCCGCTTTTTTCTCCTTCGGACCTCTCTTATGGAATATGTTACCAGCTCCCCTTCGGTTAGAACCGTCCTATCCCCAGTTTAAATCATTACTTAAGACCCATCTATTTCAGAAAGCATATGACCTTTCCCCTGAGGCCCCTCCCTGATTGCCCTGTCTTTGTCTTTATCCTTTTATAAGTCGTCATTTGCCTTCCCCTTGTCTGTCTGTCTGTGTTGCCCGGTTGGGCTATGTCTATCTTATGATTTGGTAATGATGTGATGTTACTACTCTGTCCTGTTTCCTCCTTTCCTGTTTATTACTGGCGTTCCTTTTCTTGGTTTGCAGTGTCTACCCCATTTTCTTTTATTGTACACCGCTTAATGTTCCTACAGCGGTGGCCAAGAGAGCAAATAGAATGCTAGGTATGATAAGGAAAGGAATGGAAAATAAAACAAAAGATATTATAATGCCTCTGTATCGTTCCATGGTGAGACCGCACCTTGAATATTGTGTGCAATTCTGGTCGCCGTATCTTAAAAAGGATATAGCGATTTTAGAAAAGGTTCAGAGAAGAGCCACCAAAATGGTTATGGGGATGGAAGGATACTCCTATGAAGAAAGGCTAAAAAGGTTAGGGCTCTTTAACCTGGAAAAGAGACGGCTGAGGGGAGATATGATAGAAGTCTATAAATTAATGAACGGAGTGGAAAGGGTAAACGTAGATCGATTGTTTACCTTATCAGAATATAGAAAGACTAGGGGACATGCAATGAAGCTACAGGGTAAACTATTTAAGACTAATAAAAGAAAATATTTTTTCACTCAACGTGTAATCAAACTCTGGAATTTGTTACCGGAGGATGTAGTAAAGGCTGTTAGTGTAGCTAGGTTTAAAAAAGGTTTGGACAAATTCCTGGAGGAAAGGTCCATAAACCATTATTAAGAAGGGACCCAGGATATCAATGCTTGAACCAATACAAGCATTGTGGAACCTGTGTCCCTTGGGGAAAGTGCTAGGTACATATGACCTAGATTGGCCACTGTTGGAAACAGAATACTGGGTTGATGGACCTTGGTTTGACCCAGTATGGCATATCTTATGTTCTTATGAGAGGGGAAAGGAAGAACCAGGTGATGAGAGTGGAGAGACTTGAGAAGACGATGTGGAGGGTGAAGTTGCAAGAGATCTGAGAGATATTGGGGAAGACCAGTGTGAAGTGTTTTGAGAACAAGAGTGAGCATTTTATATTCAATGTGGTATTTGGGTGGCAACCAGTGTAGCCAGATGAGGAGGATGGTGATGTGATCTGAAAGAGTGAAGTGTGTGAGAATCCAGGTTGCCGTGTTTTGGAGGAGCTGAAGGTGCTGGAGTTGAAAGAGGGGGAGACTGGCCAAGGTAACATTGCAGTAGTCAAATCTGGAGGTGACTAGGGACAACGCGAGGGTTGAGAGTGAGGGGAGGGAGAGGAATGGGCTCGCCGCACGGATCTGTCGAAGAGAAGCAAAAGAAGGGTGGACGATGGTGGAAAGATGCTCATAAAAAGAGAGAGAGGAGTCCAGAGTTACGCCATAGCACATATGGTTAATGTGCTATTTTACAGCAAGTCCAATTTTATGAAATGGGATCTAGCTACTAATAACATGGGTGGAGGAGTAGCCTAGTGGTTAGAACACTGGCTTGGTAACCAAGCAACCAGGGTTCAATTCCCACTAGCACTCCTTGTGGCCTTGGGCAACTCACTTAACCCTCCATTGCCTCAGAAGAAAGGCCTGGCAATCTACTTCCGGTGACACTGCCAAGAAAACCCAGGAGCTTCTGGGTCGCCAGGAGTCAGGACTGACTCAAAGGCACACATTGCAAACTAATAACATGCAATATATACTGTTAACATGCACTAACAGGGTAACACACCTTAGTAACAGGGCCTCTATGTATTTTCTGTTAGCTAGCTTGGATACTCTGCTCTGTTTTGGAGCTTGATATCCAGAAATAAACTATAGTGAACCTCGCTCTATGAAGCAGTTGGTTAATTAACTATTTGTGACAAGAGGGTGGATATTTTTCAATGTCCTTGTTACAGGTAAAACATTGCTGTATCTGTAGAAACAGATTTCCATAGTACTGCCCATATGTGCAAAAATAACATTTCTCATTTGCAAATATGGGATGCGATAGAGAATAATCAGTTATTAAATCCTGAAGATTTCAGGCTCTGTCCTGAACACAATTTTTCAAGTATTCAGATCCATTTTATTGCCAAATCAAGCATAAAGACATTAGGCAGACAGAACCATTGTAGGATTGTCATGTGTTAGAAAAATGGGACATAATATACAGTGCCTTGTAAACGTTTTCACATCCTTCCTTTTTACATGTGAAGACGAAAACTGCTAGTGAGACTTCTGGGTCGGGATGTACACAATTCCAGTGAAATTTTAGAAAAGACTGTCAAATGTGAAGCCTTTTCTAAAATGCATATACAGGAAGGAACTTCAGTAGTGCCATGTACAGTGGGAGGAGCCATTGTACAAACCTAAACATGGGAAAAATCAACAGAAGAATTGTGGCAATTTATTAAGTGCCACACTTGCAGATGTAAGCTGGTATTTCACAAACCTGTATATTTACATGTCGCTAGTTAAGCACAGAGGCTTCTGATTTCGATTTGAAGGGGGAAATAAACAACAGAGGATTAAGAAGGATAACACCCTTGATCACTCTTGTTGAGGGGTGGCTGAAATATGCACTTTTTAAAAATCTATATGTGATAGGGAGTAGCTCTAAATCTAGACATGGACAGTTTTGATCGCATAAGTGCATTCACTTTATGAAATGGGGAATATATGTGTGTACACGTTTAGATTTTTTTATCTGCCCAGGCCACGCCCAAACCATGTCGCCTTGCAAATTCTACAAATGAATGGCATCCACGTATAAATTTAGCCTTTTCTAAAGTCGCCATTTCTACCTGGATGTCTTTTCTAAAATGCTGGATATGACATGAAGAAATCATGAATAAGGCTTCTAAAACGACCCCTCTAAAAAATACAATTCAAAATGCATTAGAGTTTGACATACTGATAAAAATTGCACACTTTCATGGTGAGAAAAAAACAATTATATCAATTTTAAAAGAATTTTGAGCCCTCTATACTGCAATGCACATCGCTTCCTGAATCTAAATATAGCAACAAAACAAATTCTTCAAAAAGTGTTTCAGCACTTTTCAAACTTTTTCAGAAACTGTGTTTTTGTAGGGACCCAATGGAAGGAAAACACTCTTGTCCCTCTTTCCGCAGTCCCCACTGCTCACTTGCATCACTACCCTTCCCAGCCCCTATTGCTCTGTTTCACCCCATTTCCCCAGCCCCCACTGCCCATGCTCACCATCACCTCCAATCCCTACTGTTCCCTCTCTCTCTGTCTCCATTGCACTTGCCAACAAATGGCTCTGTGTGGCTCTCGTTCACTTTCAGCCGTACAGCGCACCCATACGCCCATGCCTAACGCCATCCACTGTGAGAACAGTAAAGGGGTATGGCTATCAAACTTCCTGGGAAACAGTGGGGATACTTGGACTGGCAGCAGAAAGCCACATGTCATCTTTCCTCCCCCCAAAAAACACCTAAAACAGGTATGTGGATGGGAACGAAACCGCTGCTCTGAGTTTGCAAGATGCTGCACGGCTTATCAAGCCCGATTAGTTCCTGAAATATTCTCAATAAGAAGAAGTAAGTACTAGAAATCTCTCAGGAGAAATTCCTGTGTAAAAAGTAGCTCTAATTACAAGAATGACAGCAGGTTGCAAACAAGAAATTATTGCACTTAAAGTGCTGTGAATGGCATTATTGCAGCAGTGTGAGGCTGCCTGGATTTGTTTTTCTGGCAGTTCTACAAATATTCAATGATTTCACAATCACCCTGGGGGATGAAATGGATTTAACTTGGCAACTAAGTAGTTACCTAGCTAGATTTCCCGGGTGAAAACTGCCCCACTTGCAGCGGCTAAATGTGCACACAGGCTTTCCCAACAAGAGCACTTTGGATTAAAAAAAAGATATGCTTCGGGGTGGCGGTGAGGGGGGGGGGTATTTAGGGGGATGGAGTAGAAACACAAGTGATGTACAACTGAATTTTCAAATGAATGCATCGTTCTGCCCTCTACAAATAAAACAGGTGGAAAGTATATCGTTACTTCCGTACTCACGTAACTTGTAGGCAATTTTAAAAATGAAACTACTGAAAAACGGCCCCTATTTGGGGGCTATTTACCAACTTGCAGCGGGGTTTTCCAGTTACCGTGCGGAAACTGCCTAAATGAATGGGCAGTAACTGCAAAAGTCCCCGTGTTAACTTTGGGCGCTTCCAGCTGTTTCCCATTCACTTAATGCAGAGAAATATTTGTTAATGCAAGATATGTGCGCTGCGGGTAACCTGAAGAAATTGGCCACGCCTCCCGCTGCATTTCCAGTTAGCATGAAGTCTCTGTCCTTTTCCACGCCAGATGTTCAGTGACAAAATCAGCACATGCTAACTGCCGGGGCACCTCCTACATTGTTAACACGCACTGGCTGCCATGCTATCAGAACTTTAGTAAATAGGCCTCTTTAGTTGCAGAGCAGAATGATACACATTTGTATACGGCAGCATCCCACTACAGTTCCTGATGAATCACAGCAGCCCAGAAGCATGCATTACAGTCAGCAGTTCTAACCACTGAAATTGATGGCAAACTCCGCCAGTATTTCTGAAACCCACACAAAGATTCCTGGAAGATATATAAAATCTGCAGTAAGAGTCGACACACCATAAGAAGTTGGAAAATATGAGAGGGGACATGGGAAAGAATGGAATAATGTGCAAGGGTTGGGGAAATGTATTTCAACACGAGAAAGGGTACATTTTGTTTTGAAGCAATCAGATGGTGAGTGCATTTGTTCCCTTTACACCATCCTCCACCCTCAGGCAGTTCTTTCTCTCTTTTTCTCTGTCTCTCCTCTTCCACTTTCCATCACAGCTACATTCCCATTTCTCTCTCCAATCCCACCTTTCACCCTTCATTCTCTTCTTCCACTGCTGAGGCTATCTCGCTTTCCCCGCCTTTCTCCTCATTTGCATTGCCACTGGACCTCAATTGCATACATTTAATTTATTTTGTTTTAAAATGTATATGTTGCCCATATAAAATTTTAGACGGTTTTCAAAGGAGCCCTTCACAAACCTATTTTTTGCCCTAGCAATGATTTAAGGGCATGTTTACTAAAATTAATGTGCGTTAAGTGCCACTACGCCAATAGAAATAAATGGGTGTTGTTGCACTTTGCACACATTAACATTTGTGAATGCACATTAACTTTTAGTAAACCCACCTCTTAATAAGTGTCTCAATACTATTTGCATGGGCAGCGATGATAAAGAGACTACCTTATTTCTACATTACTATACTCCAGTGCCAACTGCCAGGCACATTAGGAAGTACTATAAACTCTGCCCATTTAGAACCCATAGCAAACCCGCTGTACCATAACAGCACTACCAGGACTCACAAAGCACCATACCCTACCTATCCAAAAGCAACAGTGCAAATATTAAACCAAAACATCTCAGAAAATACCAATGCATCTCCTACTGGGGAAAGAGAACAAGTGGCACTATCACATAAAAACTCCATGAACAGAATACTGCACCAAACAAAGAACAAGGGATCACAATTTAGAAATATGAAGACAATAATTACATTGGGAACCCCAAAAGCCAAACTTAGAGAAATAAAACTATAAATTCATTTCCTCTTGTACTGAACAGAACACAATGACATCAGCGATGCAGATTTCCCAGAGCTGACATATTCCAGTTAATGAATTCCATGCTACTCCCCCCTCCCCCCCTTTTCGTTCTAGCCTCCAGCCTCCCACCAAAAGGGCCCCACGCCTGATCGGCTTCAGAGGGAGCCGGGGAGACCCAAAGCCCCGTCTCACGGCTGAACAGCTGCAGGAATAAAGAATGGCGTTTGCCTTCTTTCCTGCAACTGTGATAAAAAAGGAGCCCGCAGGTACACTGAGTGCTGGGGGTTCAAATGCGAGTACGTCAGCGGGTTCCTTTTTATCACAGTTGCAGGAGAGAAGTCAAACGCCACTCTTTACTCCCACAGCTGTTCAGAGCTTAGCCGGGCCTTCGTGGCTCCCTCTGCAGCTGGTTAGACATGTGTGGGCAACATTCTCGCACAATGGACGGGCCAGCCTTGTTCCTTAGCCTATACTGAAGTTTCCTTTGACCCCAGTGTCTCTTGCAAAGCTCACTCCCCCCCCCCCCTCCAAGCACTTGCAAAGCACAGGAGCTCCCCTCTCCTTCCCTTTCCTGGACCTGCCTTCCTCTTCTCCCACTCTCCGAACTGCCCTGGTGGCTGAACCCTACCCACACAAAATGTTGCTAGTGACACTGGAAGCAGAAAGAGAAGACTCATTCCCTGAGAGAGAGAGGGCTGGAGAACTGCACTTAGGGATTTCAAACTCTGAAAAATGTTGAGATATACTGTATTAACCATCCTTCTAGCTTTCAGATATTAATCAAGAGATCTGTAGAATCCTGAAAAAACACAGTTGGCCAGAGACAGTTCTAGGATATGTGGCACCCCCCCCCTCCCCCCGCAACCTACAGATTGGCACCCCCTCCCTCATTACTATTACCTTTTCTCACAACTCCTCTGTGAACTCTGTTCACATGGTGCTGGTATTTCTCCTTCAAAATGAATGTTGTAATGTTGGGGCCCCTTCACTGCAATTTTCTTATTACATTTCTCTTCTCAACCGACCTCACACACAGAAAAGAACACAAACATAATGCCAGTCCAAACATAATGCCTTTGCCCTCACACAAAGAAAGAAAGAAAGAAGTTCTGCTGCCCAAACAGTACATCGCTTTTACACTCTACCACCCCTTGCCTACACAAAGAAAAAATGCAAAGGGAACTTGGCAGTCAAAAAGTAACATCTTCAGCTCTCTTCTGAAGACATGATGACAGGGGGTCAGTGGTTCCAAGATAATACCTCCCTGCTCCCACTCGCATGACACCACTGGGGGCAGGTATATTATGAAATACCAAACCCTGCAAAAACACCACTCACAGCCTATAACAAACCAGCCATTCCATGACAGCACCAATCTGTCTATGAACAGGCAACACTGCAAGTATTACTGCAGGCCTTAGAACATCAATGTGTTTCTTACTGAAAAAAATAGGCCAAACAGAACTGCTACAGATTCCTTCACTGAACCTACACACTACCAAATCCCTCACTGGTCGCACATGCAAATATAGGTAGACCTTGAATAAATACAATGCAAGGGACGACCAACAGAAATACACAAACAAAAATTGGACTGGAACACTTGAGAAGTCAGATTCTGCATGCAGGGCAGAACTGGGAAGTAGAGACACAGAAATTGATTTCCTCCTACACTGAGCAAAATACAAAGACAACCACACCAAGGTCGAGGAGGTCACAAAATGATAGGAGAGGAACAAGACGTGACTCTTTTCAGCTCCTAGAATAGAGCCCCGAAAACAGCTTATAAAAACTGCAAGATGCCTGCTTCAGCGTGATTTGTCCCCAGATGGAGTGGGGAACGGGAGCCGCAGATGCTGAATCACCAAATCTGTTTCAGTTCCTCCATTTCTTTACCTTGAAATATCATTTCTGGCATGGGTATCTCCCCAATATCTTCTTCAGTAAAAATCAAAGCAAAGAATTCATTTAGCCTTTCTGTTATGGCCTGCTTGTCCTCCCTAGGCGCCCCTTTTACTCCTCTATTATCTAACGGTCCAACTGACTCCCTCAGAGACTTTTAGCATTGAATGTACTTGAAAAGGTTTGTGTCCTGCATGTTGGCTTCCATGGCAAGCTTCTTTTCAAATTCTCTCTTCACCTGCCTCTTCAGTGCATTGCATCTAACTTGCCAGTGCTTATACTATTCCTGTTTTCTTCATTTGGATCCTTTTCCCTCTTTTTGAAAGATATTTTTTGGCTATACCAGCCTCTCAAATCACTTTTAAACATTCTGGCAGTCCTTTGGCATTCTTTCTACCTTTTTTAAAGCAGAGGATATATCTGGTCTGGACTTTCAAGAGAGTATTTTTAAACATCATCCAGGCCTGATGTAAACTCTAAACCTTGGCAGTTGCTCCTTTTAGTTTTTTCTTAATCATTTTCTCATTTTTTCATACTCTCCATTTTGAAAGTTAAATGCAAGCACAATACACATTTCCTTGTTCTTCCTTCATTTATTAAATCAAATTTTATCATATTATGATCACTATTTTCAAGTGATCTCAACACCATCATGTCTCATACCAGATCCTGTGTTCCACTAAGGGTTAGATCCAAAATAGCTCCTCCTCGTGTCAGTTCCTGAACCATCTGCTCCATAAAGCATTTATTTCGCCTAGAAACGTATCTCCCTAACATGTCCTGATGTGACATTCACCAGTTGAGACGGGGGTAATTGAAATCCCCCATTATTACTGTGTTGGCAATTTTGTTAGCTTCCGTTAGCATTTCATCATCTGTCTGTTCATTCTGGCCAGGCAGATGATAGTATACCCCCACTGCTATTCCCTCCCCCTTCTCAAATGAAACTTTATCCATAATGATTCTACAGTGCTTTTTGTGTCCTGCAAAATGTTTATCTTTTTGGTAACCACCAGAGATTGGATTCGTTCTCTGACAGCCAAGAGCTCTTTGACTTCTCACCAGCTGGGAGTAAGTCGTATATATGACACTCAATGCAAAAGAATGAATGGTCATCATCTCACTGCTGGACTGCTGTCTACATCTTTGCATTAGTGAGTTTAGTAGAAAGTTGTTAAGTGAGTAAACTAATATAAAGGCCTTTAGGCTTACTTGGCTATCATTTTTGTTTGCTATCCAATGAACTGCTAATCTGTTAAGGGATAATCACTTCTTTGTGAAAACAGACTGTGGTGTCAAATTTCAATCTCTCAACTGGGAGAGCTAACTATAAATGAAGGGATGCGCCTGGGGTGAGTGGAAAAAGACTAACTACCTATCTGCCTTCTTTTAAGATTATAAAGATCTACCTGAATCTAACAGGAGTTAATTTAAAACTTTCAAAGCAAGCTGCTAAGCAAATTTCTGTTAGATTTAGATGGGCTCTAAGCATGCAAATAACAGCTTGCTTTAAAGGTTTTTAATTAACTTTGAAAAATGATAGTCCCTTCAGTAATGCTTTGAGCCAACGTAATATGCATAAAGCATTCACCAACTGGACTTTGTCTTCATTAAGGACATGCAACAATAAAACAGCAATGGTGAACCTTCTCTAAGGAACAAAATAATCCTATATTTGAAGTTCTCCATCCACTATTCAGTTGAAATGAAACATTGAAGTACAGAAGGGCAATACGCCTCTAATATGATGGGTGAGGGACAGGAGGTGGTAAAAGAGAGTGATGGAGTTGAAAGCAGCCTGAAATAGTGTCCCTTGCATTACAATATTTTGCGACAGGTTTGTCATGTTGTAATGTGACTTAATGCAACAGCAAGACATTCTTCAGTGCAGAGATAATATCTTCCATTTCACACAATTTTGCTGTGATTTGTCACAGAATGCTGCTCACTATATCATGTTAAAAAGTTACTCCGTAATGGAGGGTCAAAGGCAGCTTCAGCAAATTCTGCTGAGTGCCAGCTTAAATCCATAACCTTTCTACACACATATATTCTTCCAAAGGTGTATACTGCTCGATGGCTTGTACAAAGAAATTGGACTTGTCAAAAAATTACCTACTTCAAAAGTTAATGTGCTAAAACAGTTCATCATTTTACTTTCTGCAAGTTGTTCAAGGCACATTTTAGAAAGACCATTTATGTGGTTGCAGCAACATCCAAGTGAAGACGTTTGCAAAGCTATGTCAGTTTTAGAGGAGAGGGTGGGCACCGGTAAATCTGGTGTAACAAAGTAACATAGTATATGATGGCAGATAAAGACCAGTATGGTCCATCTAGTCTGCCCAGCAAGGCATCAAGAGTAGGTGCATTAGCCGCTCCGTGCAGGTCGCCTCTCCCCATGCCTTTGTTTAGGGGTGAACCCACCGCTCCATGTAGGTCACTCCTATTTGTTGAGATCTAAGAGAGTTATGTTTGTTTTGAATTTATCTTGTTGCTATAAAAGGATCCACTGTGTCTGTCCCATGCCATTTTGAATTCTGTCACTGTATTTGCCCCACCACTTCCATCGGGAGGGCATTCCAAGCATCCACCACCCTTTCAGTGAAAAAGTATTTCCTGGCATTGCCTTTCAGTTTATCCCCTTGCAGCTTCATGTAAAATAGGCATATCTCTGCCCCATGGACATGTGTTGATACCAAACGAGGAAGCACAGGAGCACATGGGGATGGGTATCCACGTCGAGTGTAAAAGCCATTTTACAAAGATACATGTGGGAAAAAGCAACATCGAAAACCCATCAACTTACAGATGCACATGCCAGCATTTTACATCTGGCACGTGTAACTATCACAAGTTGCACGTCTATTTTTGCCATTTTGAAAATCTAGATGACTAGATGCCGCTCATTAACTACAGAAGCCTCTGTCTTTCCCTCACGGTAATTAAGCAAGGGTAATAAGCACTGGAGATGAAGGGGAATATCCTCCTTAATCCCCCCGTAAAGGGAAGGGGCGCTTTTTTCTTATTTGTGTCAGGGAGCAGGTATAGATTTGGGCTTGGCCCATTTTAGTTTCACAGGTGCATCACCTATATATATTCAGGGATATGCGTGTATATGGCCATGTCTCCGACACCTCGGTGTAAAATGGATCCTTACTAAAATGGCCTTTTACACGTGGATGCGATTTACAAGTTTAAGTGGCCATATTTACATGTGCAAATCGCAAATAAAGTTTCTAAACTAACCTCCATAAAATATCTTTTGCCACAGCTGATTTTTTTAAAGAACATATTATAATTGTTGATATATTCAACTCTGGCATACATAAGATGCTATTTTTTTACATCAGTTTTATTGCATATGTGATAGCAATGAAAACTTGCTAGAATAAATAGCCTTTCCATTAACAAATGTGTTGCTTCCCACACTGTTCTTTATGAAGAAAGACCATGGTGCACATATACATTTTTCTTCGGGACTCTTAAATAAATGACGCCCTGGAAATTGATGGTGGCTGCTCTGCAGATAGACCACTGCTGGCTGGTTTTGCTCATTCAGGAGTCTTGTAAAATGGAGCTCGCAGATCAATGCTGATGTAATTTAAAAGTAAATGCTAATCAATGCAAACACGGTGTAAAAATAATCAAAACAAACAGAGTGGATTACATTTTGAATTCTTAGAGATTTTAGGCTTTATTAAATCTGCACTTTATTGAGCAGAAAGGCATGTTTTACAGTTCGCTGGCTGGGTCTTATTTCATGGTACAAATACCTATGCATGTTTAAAATATAATATTTTACAGGGCATAAGTTCCACGCAATTTGTGTTTCTGCTAGGTATATGAAAAAGTAGTTCACAGGGTTTCAAGCAAGTGGTGACTTCTTGGCAGTGGTTATCCAAATTAAAAATCAAAAAGCAAGCGAGCTATATTGTCTATTGGGCTGAATTTGGCCTTAGCATTAAACCTTGTCCCACTGGGAAACCAGATAGAGAAAGAAAATGCTTTCCATATATCTGCATTGTTTTATAAAATTCCTTGTTGTTATTGTTAAGTGCCGTCAAGTCGGTGTCGACTCATGGTGACCTCTGGCTAGTTGTCCTAAACTGTGTTCGGTCTTCAGTCAGGCGGCTTTTTGTTAACAGAATGGCACCCGTAACAGCTGTTATTGTAATACAATTCCTATGAAGAAGAAAAATGCACTGTGTGCCTGGCACATGGGTTTTCTTGGCAGTGTGACTGGAAGTAGATTGCCAGGCTTTTCTTACAAGGTAATAGAGGGTTAAGTGACTTGCCCAAGGTCACAAGAAGTACTAGTGGGAACTGAACCCTGGTCTCTGGGTTAACAAGCCAGTGCTTTAGCCACTAGGCTGCATACAGCACTATGTGTACCTTGTTTTTTTTTTTTTTTAGTGCCATCAAGTCAGTGTTGACTCATAGTGACCCAGCTTCCTCTGGGTTTTCTTGGCAATGCATCACTGGAAGTAGATTGCCAGCCTTTTCTTACGAGGCAATGGAGTGTAAAGTGACTTGCCCAAAGTCACAAGGAGTGCCAGTGGGAATCAAACCTTTGATCTTCTGGGTATGAGGCAGTTGCTCTAACCACTAGGCTACTCCGTGTACCTTGTAGTGCTATATAAATGATCAGTAGGAGGAGGAGGCTATTCACTCCACTGTGAAGAACACAGACGTCTAAATAGGCTTTTAACATTCCAAAATAGAAAGAAAGATGTCTACAAATGCAAAGGTCTGCAGAAAAGCCTACAAACTATAGTGTGAAGCATTAGAGGTGATTTTAGAAAAGTAAGGTGACAAAAGCTGATTTACAATGCAAATGGGCATAGGTAAGTAGCGACTTCAGAACAGTCAATTCTTTTATGTGTATAACTGTGATACATACAGATTTGAAAGGATATTTTCTTGGCGTGCCTTGAAGAGACCTTAAAATTATGCACACATTTCCTAATTTTTAATGGAAATACAAGCACACTTTAAAAAAGTGCCCCCATCGGTGTTTACATCTGCTCCGGATTATGCATAACTGTCAGCTAACTGCTTGTTTGGATTTCGGGTTTGGAGGAGTGATTGCAGTACCGCAGCTAGCTCTGTGCAAGTGGTGCAGCCGCACAGGGCGCAAAGGGTGCATTTTGGCTGCCTGTTGTTACCCTGCCGCCGCCACATGTTCTTCTCTCAGCGGTGGCAGGGCAACAGCAGGCAGTCTAAATGCGCCCCCTAATCATTTTTGCAGAACTTTAAGCAGGTCTGGTCCCTCCCTTCTCTAACGTGATGTCTGAGCAGGGAGGGACAGATCTGCTTAAGGTTCTGGCGACTTGCACATCGGGCGCGCCTCCTTTCTCCCACCTCATCCAGCCACTTTCTGCTCTAGCCCTGCTGCTGGCACTGCTGTGGAGAAACAGAGAGCGGCATTAGCAAGGTAAGAGCAGGCAGCGGCTGGATGGAGGTGCGGGGGGGGGGGGGGAGCGCACGCCCGATGTGCAAGACGCACAGGGCGCGATTCTGGCTCAGTACGGCCTTGAGTGATTGTCATATTAAAACTCTCTGGAGAAGCAAGAAAATAATAGAGTTTTGAAGCACTGCCCCTTAATTGGCTCTTGTTGGATGTGCAAATTTGCAAAATCCGGCAGTCAGAAGTATAATTGGCAGTGCTTACATGTGAAGATGGCAAAATCCATTGCCTACGGGGGTCATTTTAGTAGCACTATTTGTAGTTTGGCCATCTGAAACAGCAACTCATAAAAACATCTCTGAAGCTATTTTAGAAAGCTGAGTATATTCAGGTCCCCAGCGTGAGCACATCCATTTGGATGGGGGCATGGTGGAGGCGTGGCTGGGTCGTCCTACAGAGATGCATGTTTCTGTGTGATTTCAGAAAGTCTTGTGTGCGCCTGGCCCTGGCTGCTGAAACATCCAGGTCTATACCTGCTCCTGATCACGAATAAGTAGCAGAAAAGGGGAAAGAGAGAAATGTGCCTTCACCACCACATTAACTTTCCACAGGTCAATGGAACACACATATTAATAAACAGTTTTAATTTTACCATCCTGCTGCCACGCATTCGACGTTCTAAGATGGCAGCCTGGGATGTGCATGCATCATAGAATAGATATCCTTGAACTGAAATACCTCAGCGGGCATGTCTATGTCCTTGAACTGAAATACCTCAGCGGGCAATGTCCACATTTCTAAAATGGGCTGCAAATATGCACATACCCGGCCGTGCCATAGGCACGGGCCCATCTGCTCAACTGGTTGCGGGGACAGCATCTTTTGGGGCTGAGAGGAATGATTTCAGAAGGTACTTGCACATGCCTTTCTTCACTGCCACCACTCCCCCAGGATTGTGGATGTTTTGCCTTAGACGTCCCAGATTCCTCCTGGACATCCCTTCTAAAATTCAACTTTATGTGTGTAAGTGCTTACACGGACAAAGCACCAAGTGATGACACTCTGGTTTTTGAATGTGTTTTTCTGTAAGGCAGCTGTTCTCGTTCTCTGTGCCGCCCAATACATGCACATTTTCCTTGGCGGCATACATATTTTTACAAAAGGCCAAAAAATACAAAAAAATGGACCATAAAAAATTGTTCTACAAAATAAAAAATAATATCAAAATAACAAAAGAGGCCATTTCATAATTCAAAACAAATTAATCAATTGAAAATTCTTAATACAAAATTTTTTAAAGAAATTAGTGGGCATTTTTTAAAGAAATCAACTATAATTCATAATTTTGTTTAAATCCCAAACTATATCCCACCCAAAATACTTCACTGAAAAAATATTAGAACTGATCATTTTAAATGTATTGCCCATGTCAAACTCATTGAAAATTCTTTGAATCCATAATAACTTATCCGCTAGTAATGTTCTCAAACTGAAAACAATAATAGAAAATATTTTAGATCTTTTATGAATTATAGGATTGAACTCATACTACAAGTGTACATGGCACTCACCAAGTGCACCAACAAATTCATCATTGCTTGCCCTGCTAGAAAATAAAACTTGTGTGCACACTAAGGAATCTGTCTACTATAGGCTTTTGCAGACAATACGGCTCATTAGTGCAAATAGCCACGAAAGCCGTGCGTTATCTGACAGAGGCATGCGCAACATTTCCCCAGCAGATAGCACAGCAGAGATTGTGATGCATCAGCGCCATGGATGCAACTAACACCACCCATTGAGGTGGCACTAGCAGCACTTGCGATACAATATCTGCCAAACCAGCATTTAACACAAGCTGCTAACACTCGAAGTAACCGCTCACGGCAAACATGCCCACTCTCCATCCACACACACACTACTAATGTGTGGTATGCAGAGAGCACAAACAATTTCTGCATTATCTGCTTTTCCCAATGTTAGCTATTAAGACAGTACATTTGACAAGCATTATCTGCCGCGTTAACAGCTAACATGGCCCAGTAAACATGCCCCTAATATTTAATACAAGTTCATATCTGAAGATTAAATTTAAAAAACATGCTTTTGCCAAAAATATGGTTACTTCAGGGAAAGTATACAATGAATAAGAAAATCAGAAAACAAGGTTACTCAGCTGTAGCTGGTGTCCTCTGTGGAGAGCAAGATAAGTCCTCAAATATGGTTGACATCACTGACGGAACCCTGCACGGGAACCATTCTTAGGTTCTTCTAGAAGCTTTTGGAACCAGTTCTATGTGCATTTGTGCCTCTTTCTGCCTGCCACTGCCACATGGAATCTCCTCAGTTTAGTCATAAACTGGAGTAGAATACAACTTCAGGAGGAGGTGGGAGGCTTATGAGGACTTATCCTGTTGTCCATGGATAATACCTGCTAAGGGTAAGTAACCTTGTTTTCTCTGTGGACAAGCAGGATAATGTCCTCACACATGGGAATCTGAAGCTACAGTTTCTTACTGAATGGAGAAGGAAGGCTAGTTTACATGTGACCCTATCCTGGAGCACAACCAAGGTGCTTGTTTGTTCTGGGGAATGACAAACAGATTTACTGAGGAGGTACCTCACTCTAGAACAGGGGTCTCAAACATGTGGCCCGCAGGCCGAATTTTGTGCGGCCTGCGACGCATTTGGGGATAATAAAAAAATTAGACTTTTTTTTTCTCTCGCCGCTGTTTTACACGCACCTCTTCATTCCGGCGGCGAGGTCTGACTTCCCTGTCGCTGCTGGCAGCTCCTTTCAATTAGCATTTTGTTTGGAATAACAGTGAGGTGGGGGGCACATCCTTCCTGCGTGTCCCGGAAGTGCTTGTGTGCACGGCGGCGGCTGAGCCGGAAGTTGGAAGCGAGGAGCCGGAGCGGAAGAAGCCATTACGATTTGCCATTATCACCACCGGGGATGGTGAGCAGTTGGTTCTCGCGAGCTTTCCTTCTTATTGTAGTAGTCGGGCTCCGCAGCCCGGGAGGGGATGGGAAGATGTGATGGGAGGCGACTGAAGCTAAGGACGGGCGGAGAGAAAGCATCACGAGAGCCATTGCACTGGTCTCTGGGGCTAAATGGACTCGTTATACTGCACGTTTTTTTTTTTTTGTATTTCTTTGTTACAGTAGAAATACGCAAAGTAAATGGAAGTTTGCCATCCAAAAGTCAATAAAAAAGTCAACATAATAAGAACATAGTGACTATGTTCTTATTATGTTGACTTTTTAATTGACTTTTTTACATTGTAAAAAAAACTTCCGACGATGCGGCCCATGGGTTACTTTACAAGTCCTCATTTGGCCCTCAAAGCAATTTGGGTTTGAGAAACCTGCTCTAGAAAGATGCTGAGAGCCATCTCCTTGTTCGGGGTCCATTTGTGAGGCTGGAGTATTTGGCTCATCTGCCAGGACACTGTCCTCCCCAGCCAGGTAAGGAGACCTGAGTCATCCCCTGAGAAATGGCCCAGTTCACATTATTGGTGGGGGGGGGGGGGGGAGAGGTGAGCAAAAGTCCAAAAAACTATGGGAAACTTGGAATAAAATTAATAAACATTACAAAAAGAAATAGGAGTGGAAACAAGTCCAAAAGATCAAAGTATCCAGTAATGCTCCAGTCTAGCCTTGTAACTGTTTAACATCCAGGAAGAAGGGAAGTTGAGAAGGCTCGAAAAAATGACAAAGGTTTGTTCCGATATGCCAGCACAAATTTACAAGGAAACCTCAGCTGGAACTTCACTCCCAGTGCAATAACCTCAGAACAGTAAAGTGAAATCCTCTTCCTTCTCTCCTGTGTCCATTTAGAGACATCTGGAGAAATCTCTATCTTGCCATCCAGAAATTTAACATCTGCCTTCTTGAAAAAGAAAGGCAACAGAGCTTTTTTATCTTGCAAAAAGACAAACAGCTAGAAGGGTAGACCTGACTTCTAATAATCAGTCAGATTTGCCAAATCCAAACTATCGATACGCCGAAAACAGTCTAGGATGTTGCGCAGCTGTCCATAGTCTGCTGCCCCGGCATGACAGCCACCAACTTCGGGGGGAGGGTGCCCTTCAATTTGGCTTTATGTTTTGGCATAGAAGTGCAGGAAAATTCAGCCGAGGGAATGAGGAAAATAAGCCGAGCAGGAGCAGCAACACTAATCACATCCTACTCCGATGTCATCTTGGCCTAAAAGTACCCTGAGAGAAGTTTGTTGTAGCCTGAAAAACTTTCTGTTATTCTAGAGGGGACGGTTGTGTACTACTTTCTGGGTACAGTCTCCTGTTCAAAGAATCTCTTTGATGTATATTTGAAACCTTATAAATAAATTTTAAAAAGAAAGAAATGGCCCAGTTCCTTATCCTTATCATCTCCCAACACAGGAGGTATGAACTGGTTCCTCCCTGCTTGTTGACGTAGTACGTGACCACTTGGTTGTGTGTTTAAATCAAAACAATTTGATTAGCCAAAAGATCTCCTAAAGCTTTTAGAGTGTTTGCAAAGGCTCTCAGTTCCAGAAAATTGATCTGATGGAGACTTGGTATGTGGGAAAAACGGGCACAGCTTGGGTACAGCCTAAAGTTACAAAATATTCTTAAGTTACATGCATTTCTGAACAATCTGGCAGTCATTTATGCCTGCTCTAGAGCAGAGGCACATTTTTAAGTTTCTAGTTAATAAAATAAAGTGGGTTGCTACTTCAATTTATAAAACAGGCCCAAATACATGCACAGCAATGGGCTTAAACTGAGCAGGCGTTTGTAAAAGTACCCTCTAAATGATTAACATAAAAAGATTTTAAAAACAATGTAAGGATATGGTAGGGTGCATTGTGAGCGCTTATTTTCTGTATTCTTTGCTTTGAGTATATGTGGGTAGGATTTTTGGCAGTATTTAAAGCCCTGGCGTGCACAGCACATGTGCCATTGTCTTTTTTTGTGATCAAAAGATCAGACCACCAATGATAAATTCGCATGTACTATGTTCGCGGGTAGGAATATAATTTGGTGCTAGCATTGCTTCTGATTTTCATTTTTATTATAGAATCTCGCCATATTTTTGGCAATGCCATAGTTTTTTACTGAATCAATGGATATGGACTTGTGTTAAACATTATTGTTATGGATTTTGTTTTTGTGTGTCCACAAGGTTTTTTTTCCTAGCAATGGTTTATTTATGTAACAGGTTTTTTCATACTGTCTTTCTACAAGTCAAGACGGTTTACAAGTAACCCAGTGTAGTAACATGAAACAGTTCAAACAGAAGTGACCGGTACATTGAACATGAAGAATACGTTGTAACTCACCCTTTAACAAACATTAAAACAAGTAGCGTAACTATGCACAAGATGTGATACAGCACTGTCACTAAGAGTTCAAGATGATTGTATTATGCATGGAGATACTGTACTGGTTAAGTGTCGTTAGTTGCAAGGCCATAGTATGAATACAAAGATCATTTCTGAGTGTCATGTGCACCCCTACAATGTATAAAATATTTGTAATATTTTTTATTATTGCTTTCATATTGAGCATATTGTCAATTCAGAGAATTTCCAATTAGTCTGGCACGGGCAACAGTTTTAAAATGATCAATTATGATGTTTTTTGATTAAGTACTTTGTAGTGGGACATTTGGATATATACAAACAACAAATTTCTTTAAAACAATTTTTATTTCAAATAATTTATTTTCAGCTATGAAATGGTGTGTTTTGTTAATTTTACAAATGACTCTATGTTCAGCTAGCTTGACTCGGACATCTCTTTGTCAACTGAGAGGACATATACACATTTGGACTTATAAAAAGCACATTTTACAAATGACATCCAAGTGCAATCTGGGACGACCAAGCCAGGACGACTGAAAAAAAGAAAAGCGGGGATGTTCAAGTTCAGGCACGATTTCACAAACGTGGACCTGCCTGATACAGATGTCTGCAGGGTCATGTACACAGACATCCCCGGAATAGTATTCCAGCCCTGGAGATCTGGGAATAGCCTAATGGTTAGAAAAACAGAGTAGGACCAGGGTAGCCAGAATTCAAATCCTGCCTCTGCTATCACTGCAAATATGCAGAGTACTGGGGATGGTGGAGTGTTATCTTCTCTAGATCCTTTGGATGTTTTACAGCCAAAATGAGCACTTTCCTGATGCCTAGTTGTACCTGGAGCAGGTCTAAACTTGGACAGAGTTGCAGATATCTCTGATGTTTCTGATATCAAGCAGGGATGTATGTCTAAGTCCACGGCAGTGTCCCAGACATGCCTCTACCATCCCGTTCCCCTTCTCTGCGCCAACATGGACTGGCCTGCACCAGAGACATCTTTAAAAGCCATTTGTAAAATGGCTCAGGGACGTCTGCCTGTACATTTTCAGACGTCCAAATTGCAACGAAGGCTTTTAAAATGACCCCATTGTCTCCTTATGAAAGTAACAGTTCAGTGTTCCAAGTAGGGTTGCCAACTTTTTCACCGAGAAAAACCCGACACCTGTGGCTCGCCATGCTCCACCCATTCTCCGCCCTTAGTCCTACCCCTGCCCTGCCCCCAGCCCCACCCACAAAAATTACCGAGGATTCAGTAACACCCCTCTCAGTGTTGGTTCTCACACACCCCCTCCCCTCAGTGCTGGTTCACTCACTCACCCTTCCTGCTGACTCACTCACCCCCCTCCCCTGCTGGTTCACTCACTCACCCCCCTGTCACTCACTCACCCCCTCCCCTGCTGGTTCACTCACACCAACCCCCCTCCCCTGCTGGTTCACACCACCCCCCCCTCCACTGATGGTTCACTCACCCACCCCCCTGTCGCTTACTCACCCCTCCTGCTGGGTCACTCATTCACCCCCCCTCCCCTGCTGGTTCACTCACACCAACACCCCTCCCCTGCTGGTTCACTCACACCACCACCACCCCCCCCCCTTGATGGTTCACTCACACCACCCCCCCCCCTTGCTGGTTCACTCACACCACCACCACCCCCCCCCCATGCGGGTTCCCTCACACCACCACCCCCCCCTTGCTGGTAAACTCACACCACCACCCCCCCCTTGCTGGTTAACTCACACCACCACCCCCCCCCCCCGTGCTGGTTCACTCACACCATCACCCCCCCTCCCGTGCTGGTTCACTCACACCATCACCCCCCCCCCCTCTGCCCAAGCCGCTGCTTCTGCTTTGTACAGAGCAGCGGCTGCAATACACTTACTTTGAAAAGTAAAGACAAACTGTGTAAGGAGCCCTCCGGTCATCGCAGAGCCCGAGGAAGTGATGTCATGGGGGCGGGCTCCTCACAGGTTGTCTTTCCTTTTCAAATTAACTTTATTGCAGCTAAAGTTAAAAAACTGGCCAGGCCGGCTGAAAACCAGCCGGTTGGCAACCCTAGTTCCAAGCAAGCTTTGAAGTGTTTTTAGAATTTTTACATACTAACTGCCCTTAGTGTTTACTATGAAGAAATCCTCTTTGAAAACTGTCATTCCTCCTCCTTATTTGGCAGCTTGACCATGTAGCAGTAGCACTATGGAACTGTCACTAGGAGGTCAGAGGCACCATTATTTTATTTAATAGGTTTTTTTATACCATGTTATCATTTAGTGAAAGCAATTTACATTGTGACTTAAACTTGGTAATTTACATTGATAACTGGATTCTTTGGAAGATTAAGTGGCTTGCCCAAGGCCACTACGAGTGCTAGTGGGAACTGAACCGTTCCCAAGCTGCTACTCCACACCATTATGACCTAGGTAAAAGCCAAGGAGGGTGTGGGGGTGGGAGAAGTTTGTAATTGATGTTGGGGGGTCTGGGTGTAACAAGATCCCCCAACAGCCCTTTCACTGCAGGCCTGACTTGGGGCCTGCTACCCTTATGTCTAATTGGGGGGTAGGAGCACTTTTAGTCCACCAGTCACTTAAGTACTATGCAGGTAATAATAAAGCATATGAAGTAATAACTATATACAAATTATATACAGTAGTATTAACAAAACAACAAATTTAAAATCGTGTTAATTATACTCAACCATGAAAATTCACTGAAAAATGAAATGCTTTCAGCCTTTTATGAAAATCACACAAATCCAACTCTGCTCTTAAAGAATCAGGTAAAGCATTTCAGCATTTAGGGGCTACAATAGAAACCATCTGTCCACATGTATCAATCCTTCATGCAGTTTTTAATAATGGTGCATTTAACAAACTACTATCGTGAGAAAGCATAGTTACTCACCTGTAACAGGTGTTCTTCGGGGACAGCAGGAATCAGTTGGGTGATGTTGGCACCAATGGAGCCCTTGTGGAAGCATCCCGCCCAGCTTTCATAGAAAGTCCTTGGGAGATGCTACCATGCATGAGTGGTCCCCTTCTCTCCCAAGGGTGCCATCTTGCTTAGTCAGATGACATAGCTAAAAGACGGCAAAAATAAAAGATGGTAAAGGAGCAACACCAAGGGGAGGAGGGAGGGTTGTGAAGACTGAGTCTGCTGTCCCCGGAGAACACCTGTTACTGCTTGTTCCCAGAGAAAGCATAGTTACTCATCTGTAAGTCAGTCCTCACATATGGGACTCTCCAGCTACAGACTACCGAAAGCCCACAGCAAAAATAGGGCTCCCTCATGGGGAGCTACAAGCAGGAGCAAATGAGTCTGTGCCCACAGACCACAGTAGGACCCCTGTGTCCGATGAAACCAGCACTCTGGTAGCCTGAACACAGAAGGGTCAGAGAGTAGGAGTTGCCTAGTCCCCAAAAAGGTTACGGAGCACAGCCTGGCTGAAGACACTGTCCCGACAGGATTCTCTTCCCAGGCAGTAATGAGCTGCGAAGGTAGGGACTGAAGACCAGGTGGCGGCCGGGCAGATGTCCACCATCGGTACGGAGCGCAAGTTTGCCACCGAAGCCGCCATGGCCCTGACACAGTGCACCATGACATGGCCTTCCAGTGGGAGCCTTGCCTGCTCATAAGCGAGGGCAATATAGTCTGCCACCCAGGTGGACATGTATGTTTGGTCACCGCCTCCCCCGGCCTACTGGGGTCGTAGGAGATGAAAAGCTGAGAAGCTTTGCGGTGGCCCTGAGTGCATTGGATATAGAAGGACAGAGACCTTTTATAGTCCAAGGTGTAAGAGACTGTCTTCTCCCGACTGGAGTGAGGACTTGGAAAGAAGGTAGGGAGCACCTGGTTGAGATGGAAGAGCAACACTACCTTCGACAGAAATTTGAGGTGCGTGCGAAGCACTACTCTGTTCTTGTAGAACCTGTTCTCAGAATATTACAACACATCTTCCCCCAACAATACTAACAATTTATCTACCTCACAACACACCACCCAAATATCATAATCCCTCCCATCCGAAGCATTTATCTCATGTAAATAGCTAAGAAATGCAGTCCCCACTATACCTTCTTTAGAGTATACTGGGACGTACATAGTTCTGGATCCATTTATCTTGTATATAGTTTGTTTTAACTAGTTCTCTAGTTCCAATGATGTTATTATTCTGTTCAATGTTCTATGAACTTCATGTTATTATTCAATGTAAACCGCACCTGATCACTGGAAGGAGCAGTATAAAAGAGCTGTTCAATAAATAAATAAATAAATAAGGGCCCGAAGCTCATAAACTCTGTGAGCGGAGGTAAGCGCGACTAGGAAAGCCAACTTCCAAGAGAGGTAGCGGAGATGGCAGGTAGCTAGAGATTCGAAGGGCGGGCGAGTGAGCTGCCCCAAAACCATATTAACGTCCCATTCGGTTGCCGGAGGGCAAACTGGGGGCTTTGATAAAAAAAGGCTCCAAAGAAAACGGGTCACTAATGGCTGGACCGAGAGGGGCTTACCATCCACTGGATGGTAGTGCGCCACCAAGGCACTGAGGTGCACCTGGACGGAGTTAGACTTGAGCCCAGACTGAGAGAGGTGGAGAAGGTACTGTAACACCAGAGCCACTGGGCAGGAGAAAGGGTCAGCCGTGTGATTGGCACACCAAACAGAGAACCTGCGCCATTTGAGGGCATAAGCCTTCCTAGTAGAGGCCTTGTGAGAGGCCAGCAGGATGTCCTCCACTTCAACCAGGAGGTTGAAGGGGGCCAGAGTCACCCTCTCAGCAGCTACGCTGTCAGCGACAGGGACCCCAGATTGGGGTGCAGGAGAGAGCCCTCCTCCTGAGATAGGAGTCCCGGGGTGGTCCCCAAGGGGATGGGGGTGTCCACCATCAACTGCAGAAGCAGTGGGAAGCACAAATGCCTGGGCCACCAAGGATATATCAGGATGAGAGAGGCCCTGTCGTGGAGGGTCCTGAACAAAGTCTTGGCAATCAGCAGGGTAGGAGGGAAGGCGTACATGAGGCCTTCTAACCATGAGACCAGGAACGCGTATGCTGCCACCCCTGGAGTGGTAGGCGTGATGGGAGCAGAAGCAGGGCAATTGAAAATTGTCTAGGCTGGTAAACATGTCCATCGCGGGTTCTCCCCAGAGCTGGAAGAGCTGACTGGCTACCCTGGGGTCCAGCGCCAACTCGTGCAGCTGGAGAACCCTGCTGAGCCTGTCAGCCAGCTGGTTGTCCTGAATGGGCAGGCACACTGCCCGCAGGAGGATACCCTTTTGGATTGTGTATGAGCAGAGGGTTAGAGCCTCCTGACAAAGGGTCTGAGACCCTCTGCCCCCTTGTTTGTTCATGTAGAACATTGCCACCTGGTTGTCCATCTGGACCAGAACCGGCTGATGATGCAAGTGGTGATGGAAGACCCTTAGGGCTGGCTATATGTCTCAGAACTCCAGGAGGTTGATCTGCTGGGTACTCTCGTCTGGTAACCAGTTGCCCTGGGTGCGGAGATCTCCGCATCGGGCTCCCCAGCTGAGCAGAGAGGTGCCTGTAGTGAGGATCCTCAAGGGGCTTGGGGCCTGAAAAGGCATGCCTGCCTCGAGATGCTGGGGTGACTGCCACCAGACCAGGGAGTCCACTAACTGGCTGGTCACAGAAACTCTGTCTTGAAAGCAGCCTGTGGCATGAGACCACTGGTTCCAGAGACACCACTGCACCGCCCTCATGTGGAGGCAAGCATCTGGAGTGACATGGACCATGGAGACAATGTGCCCGCGGAGGTGCAGGAGAAGCCAGGAGGGCACCAAGGGACGGTACTGTACTTCCCGAGCTAGAGACATGAGACAATCGGCTCGGTCCCTGGGCAAGAAAGCCTTCAACTGAAGAGTGTCGATCTTTGCCCCAGTGAACTCCAGACACTGTGTCAGGAAGAGGTGAGACTTGGGGTAGTTTATGACAAAGCCCAAGTGTTGCAGAACCTGGATGGTGCGTGCGGTGGCCTGCTGCACCTCTGAGGCTGTGCCTCCCTTTATGAGCCAGTTGTCTAGGTAGGAAAAGACGAAGAACCCCTGGAGCTGGAGGAAGGCGGCCACGACTGCCAGGCATTTTGTGAAGACTCTTGGGGCAGAGATTAGGCTGAAGGGGAGCACCCTGTATTGAAAGTGCCTGCCCCACTACGAACCGCAAGTACTGCCTGAGGTTGGGGTGGATGAGGATGTGGGTATAAGCATCCTTGAGGTCTAAGGAGCATAGCTAGTCTCCCTGCTGGAGGTATGGCAGCAATGTTCCAAGGGAGAGCATCTTGAACTTCTCCCTCACCAGGAATTTGTTGAGGTTGTACAGGTTGAGGATGGGCCTTAGGCCCCTTGTCCTCTCTGGTACGAAGTACCTGGAGTAGAACTCCTTGCCCTTGAGGTGGTGGGGCATCGGTTCCACCACTTTGTCTTTGAGAAGACCTGCCAACTCCTTCAGAAGAAGGTCCCAGTGGAGGGGAGACCTGAGGGGCTCTCCAGGGAAATTAGGGGGGAGGTGTCTGAGTCAGGTGGAGGAGGTAACCCTCTCTGACTACCTTTAGTGCCCAGGAATCGGTGGTGATGGTCACCCACCTCTGGGCATAGAGGACCAGATGTTCCCCTGTGGGTTACCGATCTCCTTGGGGTAGAGAAGCTATACTCAAGGAATCAAAAGCTTCCCCCTGGCTGTGCTAGAGTCGGTGCCTGGGGTTTTGGAGCCTTCTGCTTATGTGGGCCATGCCCATGTCCCTTGGCCTGCTGACAATGTTGGGGAGCTGGGGAGGCCTGATAAGGTGGGTAGTTTCTGTAAGCAGCTCCCTTCCTTGGGTAGAAGGGCTTTTTACCCGAGCCCTTCCGTCGGGGAGGGGCAGCAGTCTTTTTAGAGAGCCTGGTCCTCGTCATGAACTTGGTCTCCAGCTCAGCAGCCTTGTCAGTCATGGGTTTGCCAAAGAGGTTTGTCAGGGGACATCGACCAATTTGTCCTGAACCCACTGCTCAAGGTCAGACGACTGTAGCCAAGCTTGGCAGCATGCACCAATGCCAGGCACAGCTACTCGAGTCGCCTACTCAAACCCGTCATTGGCCGCCTGAGACATGAATTTGGAGCATTCATGGACTGCTTTGGCCAGGTTCTTGAACCACTGCAAAGGTTCCTCAGAGAGACCAGCCGAGAACCCAGCGAGTTCCTTCGCCAGGTCTCTAAGGTACATACCCATGTACAGCTGGTAGGCCTGGATGGATGTGGCCAATGAGCATTGAGCACTGGTAGCACTTCCTGCCGAGGGCATTCAGGGTGCAGACCTCCCTGCCGGGGGGCACCAAGGAGTGCGCCTTCTGACTTTTCAGCCGATGCATGACTGACTCTATCACCATGGAGTTATGTGGCAGTTGTGACATCTGGAAGCCCGGGCTCCAGTGAACTCGATACATCAAGTCGAGCCATTTGTTCACCACTGGCATTGAAGCCGGTGTCTCCCACACTCGGAGCATCAGACGTTCAAAGATGGGAGGAATGGGCACCGTGAACGATTCACGCGGAGGGGCCTTGTATTGGAGGATTTCCAATTCATCTGCCCGAGGATCCTCCTCCTACTCCATTGCGAATGCCAGGGCCTTGGACATGTCCTTGACAAAATCAAGGAAGCCCATATCCTCGGGCAGAGACCGCCATTGAGTCTCCGAGATGAGAGAGTCAGATGGGATGTTGCAAAGGCAACAGGTATTGGGGGACTCCTCATCCTCCGTCCCCTCGGAGTAGTCCATCGAGGACTAGTAGGAGGGCTTCTCCGTGGGCCTCGGCCGAGGGTTGACTCGAGGGCAAAGGACCTCGAGGATTGGCTTGGCCTCCGGGGATGTCTTGGACATTGAGGGTCCGGTGGTCGGAGCGGATGAACCGGTCGTGCCAGACAACAGCACCCTCTGCTGGCCCATAAAGGCAGACAAACTGCACTACAGGGCCGCCATTCTGAAATCCAGACCAGAAATCTCCGCAGCTTTCGGTGCAAGCACCAAAGGACTTGGGCCAGATGCCGGCTCCCCCAAAGGGGAATCCTCGATGAGGATAGTATCTAGGTACCAAAGCCGATCCGTGGTGAGATCCTTCAGGGGGCCTTCGCAGACCACTCCTTCTCTGACGCTTCGGACGAACGTCTCGGACTGTGGGACCGGGCCCGGGGAGCCCCCGGTCAGTCGGAACCATCCAAGGACATTGTCTTCTAGGGTTTCTTCTTCTTCCTGGGTTCCCTCGAGGAATATCCCCTTTCTGAGGAGCCTTGATGAGGCTCGGTTCAGAGGGTTCCGCCCGAGATATTGGGGCCTCAGACAAGGCCCTGGGCTTCGGAGGCACCGGGGACTCGGGGAAAAATCATGCTGCTGCTGGCGGCTCTTGAGGGCCTTACTGGACATCCTCTTGCAGAGACCACAGGCTGTCAGGTTGTGATCTAGCCCCAGGCAGTGGAGACAGCAGTCATGTGTGTCGGTCAAAGACATAATTTTGGAGCACCAATTGCACTTCTTAAAGCCACTGGTAGCCATGGGGGAAAAAAGTACCCCTGCGAGATCGAAGACCCTCCGGGCTGCCAGTGGAAGAAAAAAGGTGCGAAGATGCCAGGAAAAGAATGAATAAACTACAAAAATGGACCGAACTCGACGCTGAGGCAACGAGGTCAGCAGGCGGGAAGAGTACCGGTGCAATACCGAAGGCGAGTATGAAACTCGGAGAGAAAAAAAATCAACTTTTTCCGGGGACAAGCCAGAGAAACGTCTGAAGGGCTCTGCAGAAAAAAGGAGACTGAGCAAGATGGCACCCTTGGGCGGGAAGGGGACCACGCATGCATGACTTTTGCCTCATGTTAATAGCATGATTGCCTTCCTCCTAGGGGCCTGTTCACTAAGCTAAGGTAATTATCTACAATTGTTGCAGGTTTTGTGAGGCTATTTTAATAAAAACGACATAGGCACCTATGTTGTCTTTACAAAATAGCCCCAAACGAGGCACCTTCTTGGACTTCCTACCTTGACGACCTGCTATAAAATGATCTTTCAGTTGCATTTCTGTGGCATGCATGATGTGTCCAGGTCAGAATGTGCTCAGTCACCGTCCCCTGTTTTTTACAAAAGCGTTTAATGGCACAACTGCTAATGTGGAAAGCAGTTACTTCTACCTGTGGAGATGTACTTAACTGCACTATTGTAATCAGCCATCTTAGCAGTTAATGAGCTGCAACCATCTGTGAATTAATGGCAAGGCATATTCCCTGCCCATTCATCACTCATTCTATGCACCCTGAAATGACTTACCATGTTATATGTTTAACACAACAATTAGCATGCACTCACATTTAACATGTCATGTTAACTGTTAACATGGCACCATATGAACTGATAAAAGATTTTAAAACCCACATTAAACTCCTAGCACAGCATAGCTAGTAGGCTATGTATCTGTTTCCAATTGCAAAATGAATTCAATTTTATGAAATTAAAAAGTGGAAGGGACTGATAAACAGCTATAAAAGAGCAATATAAGAGCCGTCAAAATTAATATCTGACTTATGTTTATCAAAGCGAAATCTTAGGTGGAAAAAACCCTGGGTGTACGTGATCTTTAAATAAAACCCAAACTTCCAGAGCAGGAGAATTTGTAGCTGGGGAACAATAAAATTTGTATTTACCCTGGACCTTTCTTCGAGTTTAGTCATCATTACGACAGTTGCACCATGCTGCTCCCACATCATTCTCCAGAAATCCCCAAAGGTTTCTGGAAGAGGTCCCTGTGTTGCTATGTAGGCGTTCTGTTTCCTGTAACCATCTATGTAGTTCGAATTGATGTAATCACTGCCTGGTACACCTTTGAAGTCAAGAAATGAAAAGAAATAGTTTAGCCTGCTGACAGGTCAGATATTCCAAATTTACCTTCAGCCACAAAACCTTGGGTGTTAAGCCCATGAGACCTTGGAAGCTCAGCAGAATGAACACTATGATGTAGGAAGTGGTGGTAGATCACTAGCATTTCTGCGTTATACAACATTCAGACTTCTGTATGAGCAGATTCTAGATATGGTTTATAAACCCATTCATTTTTCTTTTCATCTCCATGAAGTGGTAATGTATTTAGGTATAGTCAAGCTTTTGTGCTGTAAATCTCATGAAAGACTTGAGTGACACAGAACAGATCATGTTATTTCAACAATGAATAGATGCCTATACAAAGGCAAATGAAGTCCAGACGTTTCCTGCATTGCAGTGATAAAACAATAAACTCGTAAAAACACAGCAAAAGAGGCAACTATTTCATTGAATTCCAGTGGTACTAAGTATCCACATTTTTCTCTCCTTATCTTTTACTTACCATATCCCTAGTGTAATAAAGTAATTTGTAGAAAAAACTGAGTAAAGTACTTTTGATTCAATACAATAAATTATGCTGAGAAAAATAACAGGTATCAAATTTAAGACATCCAAATTAAATGATACCATAGAACTATCTGACACCAATGAAATTCACCAGAGGATGATACCCCTCCCCACCTTACCACTTGCCAGAATTTATCCCCTACCTCCCTTCATATCAGTTAACTCCCTTCCTGGCGCCGCCCAACCACTACATGTTCTCTGGCCCTCTTTGACCATCCTCACTGGTGTAGTTGCATCTTTTCATGGAAGCAAGGCCAATGGAGGTTTCATGGGTCCTTGCTCCATTCACTGGCTCGTGTGGCTGTCTATCATCTCGCGTAGGACAGAGCAGCCTCCAAGACTACTGGTGTCTTGTGGCAGGGTGTACATATGTTGACTTGCACATGTAGAACCTATCAGCTTCCAAACGATATACTAATTTCTGAAGTTGAGTTTATTATATCAAGAATCCAGTTTTTGGCTGCGGTGGCCACCAAATTTATTTAAACCCTGGCACCGGCATTAAAATTAATATGTATATTTAGTACCCCTATATAGTGGAGGTCAGTTCTGTAGGTATACGTCTGTGTCATCTGGACGTCCAGAAATCCGGACGATCTGGAGATGCACCCAATTCTGCTCCCATGGCGGCTAGATGGCCCCGCGGGAGCAGAATCACGCCACTGGGCCTAGATTCCAGCACCCTGGACATCCATACACTTCCACAGCTAACTCAGCCTGGCTCCTGCATGGAGCCGCAGTGCCATGGTGGCCTGGTGCCATGGCACCGCTGCTCTATGCAGGAGCCCCGATCAACCGCCTAAAGCAAAAATGCCTTGTTCCCCACTGCCCGACCCCCGATCGGGCATATCAAGGCCAGGGCTGGGCTGCAGGGAACCCCCTGCCCTACTCACTGAGCCGGTGCCTGCCCTCCCGTGCTGTTCCTCCATGTCTATTCCCCCATGCCCAGATGTACAGGAATAGGCCTTGTATGTTCGGGTTGGGGGTCATGCCTCTGGCTCACCCTCGCTCCTCCCTCTGCCTGCCCCCTTCCGCCCTTGACCAGAGCTCCCCACACATCTCAGCTGTATGTGCAGAGAGCTGGGTGTATAGCAGGGACTATATGCCTCACCTGGATGTATACCCCTGCTAAACAATAGACCCCATAGTCAGCAACAAAGAATGTGAATATATGTGGATTACAGTGACCACTGCTGCCACCATAGGTTTAGTTTAGACCTGATGTTCAGCATTCCTAAACTACATCTGCAGCTTAACTGGATAGTGGCTGAAAATCACCGCTATCTGGATAATTTTGCAGCACTGCCCTCGTTTAACCCTCTCCTCTATCCAGTTATTTTACAGATACTATCAGGTCAGTTAGTGGGTGATACCTACTGTTATTTATGCATGAACATAGCTGATCATATCTTTATTGGTATGTGATGAGCCAGAGAGATGAGCATGCAGGATGATACATGTTGTGTATGGTGTTTATTGGTATGTGGTTGCTGAACAGAATATAGTAATAAAAATCCAGGGAGTATACAGTAAGAGGAAAGGATTGACATTATTACTGATAAAAATCTAGGTGGTTCTTATGAAAGCCAGCAACTAAGGGGTATGTTTACTAAGTGGCGGTAGCAGCATCCGTGCGATATCGGAGCTGTGACCCCACTGAAGTCGATGGGGCCACGGCTCCAATATCGCACGGAAGCCGCTACTGCCAATTTGTAGACATACCCCCAAGACTCAATAAATGGAAATTACACTTACCTGGTAATTGATGTTCCTTGAGGGAGTACAGTTCAGTCCTCCACCACTGGGTAGTGCACCTCCTCCTGCAACATGGAGACTGGACAAGTCAAACTTGTGACATCACCGGGTATATCCTGCTGGTCTTCTCCCATGATCCCCCAGTGACCTACTGTCAAAGCAGACTCAAAGGAGCAAATAAACAACCAGTTAAAGTACTAAATACAAAGCTATGCTCAAACTTCAACTTTAAAATCACAGGGCCCCAAAAAGAAAGGCCGAAAACACCCTCCTCCGTGCCCCTGTCCCCCTGCGCACCAAACAGCGGAAGACAGAGAGCTAGAAGGAAGGAGAACTAAGGAAGAGTATAGGCAGAAAAGGTTGCTCTCGCGATTACCTGCCAATCAGAGCCCGTTGCCGACTCTAGGATCCGAAAGCATACTCGGAACTGACGCCTCGCGTCTGAAACATCCATCCCCGGGCGGGAATGAGGACTGAACTGTACTCCCTCAAGGAACATCAATTACCAGGTAAGTGTAATTTCCATTTCCTTATCGGTCCTACAGTTCAGTCCTCCACCACTGGGATGTACCAGAGCAGTAATCATTGGGATGGACCTATCCAGTCGGCTCGGCCCCTAAACGAACAGAGCAGGCACGACCCCAGCCCGCTCCTCACGTCAACAGGCGGTAAGCCAACCAGGAAGACACGACCGAGAGTCCACTTGGATCCTCTTCACTGGTGAAAATAGCACAGAACTCTGCCCCAAGCAGCGCTAGTGCTTCAGAAAGACAAACTCGCCATCGCAAACACACTGAACGCCCTAGAAACAGACCTACTGAGAAGGCTAGGTGAAAATAAATAAAGTAAAAGTAAATGAAATTAAATGAAAATGAAAATGAATTCAATTTACAGGATTACACCTAAAGAAGGGCAAAAGAAATGCAAGGTAAATCAAATCCTGACTAACTGCTCCTAAACTGCTTCTCAAGTGAGCCCAGCACCTAGGCTCACTACGTCCTCATGCTGCATGGAGACTGGACACACTGGGGGATCATGGGAGAAGACCAGCAGGATATACCCGGTGATGTCACAAGTTTGACTTGTCCAGTCTCCATGTTGCAGGAGGAGTTGCACTACCCAGTGGTGGAGGACTGAACTGTAGGACCGATAAGGAAATACCTCTTGCTTTGAAATTCGGAAGAAAGGCCTGGCAATCTACTTCCGGTGACACTGCCAAGAAAACCCAGGAGCTTCTGGGTCGCCAGGAGTCAGGACTGACTCGAAGGCACACATTGCATTGCATTTTGCTTTGAAATTATGGGAAGAGTCGCGCATTGTGATTTTTCAATCCATCCATACAACCCAAAAACATCTCACTATTTGTATTATGTCTGTAAGTATCAATGTGTCATAATATTTGTGAACATTTTATAAATTTAGATTGAAAGTTGACGAGGTTTTCTTGACGTATTGACTATTTGGGAGCAAGTACTGGGTGCACAAGGATAATTTAATTGGTATGAAATTACATATTAGTAGTTTTAATATTTTTGAAATTGTGATTACTGTGAACATAAACTCTAACTGGAGGTATTTTACATAAAACAATGAACGTCCTTAATTTCTTATCAAGTATTAAAGCAGGTTTCATCATTCATTCTGTACATGTCACAGCTGTTATGATCATCAATCAATCACTTACAGAGACTTTTCATGCAATGCATCCCAGAGCGTTTTATAAAATAATCATGAAAAAAATCAAAGTCAACTAGAAATGTCTGGAGCTTTGATTTACGCAGCAGTATTGATACCAACTGAGCATACGCAACTCTAAGAGTGTTCTTTCTATGCAAGCAACAGCAGCAGTAAAAGACTGGGGCCAGGGGGATATGTTCTCTGGCTCATCTACAGAGGGCAGACGCTCTAAAGCTGAATTTAAAAAATGAGTCAGGTACAAAGGCATGCAAGTTTTATGTATTTATTTGACTATATTTCTTACCCACATTATCTGATTCAGTTTAAGATACTCCTGTTAACTCACTGTGCTTTAAACGCCAGCTTACCCGCTCATCTCCACTCTCACCTTATCCTTTATGACCCTTCGCATTTACTTCTCAACCGACAACCTTTTGGTCGTGCCAATAACAAATGCTTTGCATCTAGTTACGTACACATCAATTGCTTTTATGTTCCAAGAACCACATTTGTGGAACTCCCTCCCCGCCAAACTCCGACTTGAATCTTCCTTTTTTAAGTTAAAGCGGGCCTGAAAACCTACTTGTTCTCTAAAGCCTTTGATACCTAGTTTTCTTTTCCCATGACTGCTTGCTCCTCCCCTTTTGTGTAAGTAAGTTAAGCCCCGGGGAACACCAGACCACCAGACTGTAAAGTGAACCATAAATGACTGCTTATCTCCAATTCTAACCTGCTGCAATCAACCAAGTAGGAATGAATGAAACCAATCATGCACACAGCCTGCAGTCCCCTAGGAAGAAAGACGATCTAGCAAAATTGGGATGGGCTCTCCGCAGGCAGACCGAGCCAGTCACAGTCATGATCATGATCCTTTGCAGCACTTCTGCTGGTGGGAGGTGGGATCCCCGCAGGGAGAAGTGCTGCAATGCCTCAGCCTTAAAAACAAATACGCAAAAATAACCAGAAGTTAAAGAAATGTAAAGGGGCAGCAGATATAACCCTGTCTAGTCTGCGAATTTGAGGCCAAATGTCCCTTTTAAATATAATAAAAATTCATTTTATGGGCTCCCCAGACCGTTGCCACCATCACCAGCTGTCCAGTCCTCTGCCCCCTCCATAATGGCCACTTACTCACCCCAATGGACTGCAGCTGCTTCAGCCATTTCCAGCCCCTTTAGGGCCAGCCCCACCTCCTCTATAGACTTTAACCAGCCTACATATCACTGTGGCCAACCCAGAGGAACCCCACTGATGCCTTCAGCCAGCTCTGCGCCCGATCCAGCTGCCGACAGCCAGACCCAGTAGCACCGGTGCTGCTGCAATCCATAGCCCGAACGAGGTCCTGATAGGCTGATCTACTGGTCATGATCGATGGCCTCAGCCCCTTGCAATTCTGGTTCTCTGCCCCTCCCATGGAACCCCAAACTCAATTATGGAAGTCCCAGTAGCACAGCTAATAGCTAGAGCTTCATTGCACAACGCCTGAGAACCTGTTCCACCCTGCTTGTTCACATAGAACATGGCTACCTGATTATCCATCTGGACTAGAACTGTTTTGGCGCGCAGGTAGTCCTGGAACACTCTGAGAGCATTGAAGATGGCTCTGAGTTCTAGGAGGTTTATGTGAAGCCGAGCCTCCTGCTGCGTCCAAAGACCCTGACTGAAGAGATTGTCCAGATGAACTCCCCAACCCAATTTGGATGCATCCATCATCAGGGTGGACTGGTGTGGTGGCTTCTGAAAAGGTGACCCTATGAGTAGGTTTTATGGTGATTGCCACCATTGAAGGGACGAAATGAGGCGTGCAGAGTTCCTGATTTTGTCCCCCAGATGACCTGATGCCTGAGTCCACTGTGAAGCTAGGGTCCACTGAGCTGCACGCATGTGTAGTGGGCATAGGGAACCACATGTACAGTGGAAGCCATATGACCGAGCAACTGAAGCATTTCTCGAGCAGTTAGGGAGGTTTTCATAGCTGCTTGAAAAGCCAGTTGAACTATTTGAGCACAGCGTACCTGTGGCAGAAAAGCCCTTGACTGCTGTGTGTCTAGAAGAGCCCCTATGAACTAAGGTTTGAGAAGGAGTGAGTTGGGATTTTGGAAGATTTATTACAAATCCCAAATGTTGAAGAACCTGCCTTGTGCAGTAGAGAGCAGAGCTGGCCTCTGGAGCAGATGATGCTCAGATGAGCCAGTCGTCTAAGTAGGGAAAGACAAATATCCCTAGAGTTCTTAGAAATGCTGCTACTACTGCCATGCATTTTGTGAAGACTCTTGGGGCAGAAGCCAGGCCAAAGGGTAGAACCCTGTACTGGTAATGTCTTCCCTGAAAGAGGAATTGAAGAAACCTCCTGTGTTCTTTGTGGATAAGGATATGTGTATATGCATCCTTTAGGTCTAGAGAACATAGCCAATCCTGACTATGGATGTAAGGGAGAAGTGTTCTGAGAGAGAGAGCATTTTGAATTTCTCTCGGAGCAGATGCTTGTTCAATTCTCAGAGGTCCAGAATGGGCCTGTATTTTCCTGGGTTTTTTTGCTATAAGGAAGTAGGGGGAGTAGAAGCCCAGGACTTGTTGGGAAAGTGGCACTTCCTCTATTGCTCCCTGAGCGAGAAGGGTGGTGATCTCCTGGCACAAGAGAGTGGTAAGAGGGGGCTGAGAGCTGAACTCTCTTGGAGTGGAGGAAGGGGGCATAATTTGGAAGTGAAATTTGTACCCCTCTGTCACTATGGAGAGAGTTCAATGTTCTGATGTTATCTGGTGCCATCTCTTGGCAAAGTAACACAGTCTGCCTGGGATGTTGACTGGCTCTGGAATTTCCAGGGGTAGGATAGCTAAGTTCTCTAGCAGGAAGTCAAAGACCTTGCGTAGGCTGGGTTTGCTGAGTTGGTTGAGCTCTGGGGGCCTGAGCCACTTCAGTTGTTGCTGTCCCTTCTGGTAAGCATGGACCGGACAGTGGACCGCATGGGTGTAAGAAGGATAAAACTTCTTCTTCTTGTTGAAAAAGGGTTTCTTAACCGTCTTTTTCTTAGCTGGGTTGGCAGTGGTCCTAGAGAGCCTGTTTAGGGTGGTATTCTCGGACTCAAGCTGAGAAGCTGTGTCTTGCCAATCCTTGCCAAAAAGGTTTTCTCCCATGCAAGGAATAATCCCCAGCTTATCTTGCACCCACTATTCTAAATCAGATGCCTGTAACCAAGCAATCCAACGTGCACCAATGGAAATAGCAGATGTTCTGTTAATACACTCAAAATAATCAAATGTTGCCCTGTTCATGAACTTGGAAACATTCTGGGCATGTTTAACAAGTGTCAGGAAATCAGCCCTCTTGTCGTCTGGGAGAAGAGGATCCATTAGTTCCAAATCTTTAGTCACCTCCCGAAGAAACATACCCATATAGAGTATGTATGTATGAGCTTTTTCTGGCCGACAACATGGAGGCCTGAAAGCATTGACGGCCAAAGGCATCGAGGGTTCTCGCCTCATGGCCCAGGGGATTAGATGACTGTGTCTTAGCACTTTTAATTCGACGCATTGCCGATTCCACAAACATGGAATGGTGTGGTAACTGTGTCTTCTGGAAACTGGGACACTGCGGTAACTGGTACGTGATATAGAGTCTTCGAGAATGTGGAGACACTGTTAAGGGTGTTTCCCACATCCTAAGCATGAGCTCATGCAATATCTGATGAATGGGTAAGGTCGTGGCCTCCTTAAGGGCTGCCGGATACTGAAGAATTTCAAGTTCTTCAGCTCTCAGTTCCTTCTCAGAGGTCACCGTAATCGAGAGGCCCCGAGCCACATCCCATATAAAGTCTTGAAAAGACATGTCCTCCGGCGGAGACATCTGGCGTTGTGGGGAAGGAGAATCTTCTGGAAGAGCCTCTCCGGTACCGATTGATTCCTCAGAAGAATCAGAATCAGAAGACTCGAAGTATCGATGGGCCAGGTGCTCCTGCCCAGCCCAACAACGGTACAGATCAAAATCAGCATTGGAATGCCTCAGTACCGGACCCTCGATGCCAGACACTGACTCCAGGGCCGGCATGGGTGGTAGGCGTGGAGAGTGGCGCAATGGTCAGTGCCTGTACCGGTACCGACAGCTGCGGAACCGATTGCAAGGGCTTTAGCGGTACCGAAGCTGCCAGCAATGCCGCAAGACTCCGCTCAATGGCTAGGATAAGTTGATCCATGGAGCCAGCCGATGCCTGGGTACTGGTACCCAAAAAGCGGGCCATGACCCCAGAACACAGCACCAAGAGCTCTCCAGAGATGGACGCCTTGGGAACATCTTGGGATCCCGATAATGCTTTGGAGGCAAGGGCCTCCCGCTGGAGCTGTTTGGTCGGTGTATTCTCCTCTAGGGCAATGCTTAAACCATCTCGATGCTTGGAAGATCTACCCTTTGAGGACCGACCAGTCTTCAAAGCAGACCTGGGTTTCGTTACCTGAGATCTATGGGAGGAAGATGAAGCCCTGGATGACATCAATGCCATGGACATTGCATACGAGGCAAAGAGGGTGCCGAGTTTTGCATCTCTATTCTGCAGGCCCCTCTTTGTCTTCTTTCTGCAAAGGAGACATTCTGAAGGTGAATGGTCTGGTCCCAAACATTTTAAACACCAGTCATGGCTGTCGGTAGCAGAAATGGTACTGCTACATTTGGAACACTTTTTGAAACCACTAGTTGGTTTATTTATTTATTTATTTAAGTTCTCTTCTATACCACGCTATTCAAATCAGTGCGGTTTACATATAACAGAACCGTATACAATGCAGTCGAGCTATATTGTATTTACAATGAACAGGAACTATAACTTGGACATAACTGGGGTAACTATCTACAACTTATATACACTAGTAACAATCTGAGCTTACTAGTATTTACATGGAGTGGTGTTGGTGGGGGTTAGCTGCAGGAGAGTGTGCTGGGTGTGTTGTTGGAGAGGTCCTGTATCTTGGGGTGTCTGTTTGTGAGCTGTCTTCTGGGTAGTATTGCAAGAATAGGTGGTGCTTCAGCGCCTTCCTAAATTGGGACAGGTCAGTGCTTGCTCTAATGGCTGTAGAGAGGGCATTCCAACATCTGGGTACATAAAGCATGAACGCCCTGTTAGATGTTGTGTGGTTGTATTTCATTATTGCGTTGGGTGTCATCAGTTTATTGATAGTTGCGGATCTTCTGGATCTGGTCTGGGGTGTGGGGTGGATTAGCTCAGTGATGGAGGTGGTAGGTTGGTTGTTTATGGCCTTGAAGGTCATTACTAGGATTTTGAAAGCTAGTCTGCCGTGGATTGGTAACCAGTGAAGTTGTTTCAGGATTGGTGTAATGTGTTCTATTCTTGAGGCTCTGTATAGAATTCTGGCGGCTGAATTCATTGCCAGCTGGAGTGGGTTCAGTGCTGCCTGTGGGAGCCCATGTAGAATTGCATTATCACAGTCGAAATGTGGGATTACGAGGGCTTGGTAGATTGTGCGGAAGTCATCTGGGTCCAATAGAGGTCGCAGATGCCTTAGTGTCCCTATTTTATGGTATATTGCCTTGACTGTGTTTCCTATGTGGATTTTCAAGTCCAGCCGTTGGTCCAAAGTGACCCCTAGGTTTGGCAGCCAGCTCATGGGTTTGGCAGCCAGCTCGGCATTCTTCACCTTTAAGGAAGCTGGAGGGGTGAAACCTTGGTTCCTCGTGATGAAGAGAACATCAGTCTTATTGTGGTTTATTCAAAGATTTTGGGTATGGAGCCAGTCAGCAATGGTGTCGAAACACCTTGTTAGTGGGGAGAAGTCAGGCTGGTCCATTGAGAATGGCATGTATAGCAGTATGTCGTCTGCATATACCAGGCAGGTGACGTTAAAAAAGAGCGGATCAGGGCACAGATGGGTTGCATGTATATGTTGAACATCAGTGCCGATAGCGAGGAACCCTGTGGCACACCCTGTTTTTGTTGGAAGGGTTCTGAGGTTGACGTGCCGGTTCTTACGTGCTGCCATCTGTTGGTCAGGCAGGATTTGCACCAGCTTAGAGCTGCGTCCTGTATTCCCTTTTCCTCGAGATGTCCCAATAGCAGCTCGTGGCTCACAGAGTCGAAGGCCGCTGTGATATGCAGTGGTCTATCGAGGTTGTCAATGCTTGGATATCAGTGACGGGTATCTGTGCTACCGTCCCAGAGCATGGCACCAGTAGTTCTCCATAGGTTGAGGCCTCAGGAGCATCCTGGAGCCCTCAATGACTTTGGATGATGGGGCCTCCCACCAGGGCAGTTTAGCAGGCCGATCTGCCTCTGAGGCAACCCACAAGGGATCTTGGTGCTTTGAGCGAAATCTTTCTCTGGAGGTGCCCGCAGACTTCGATGCGGCCTTCTGCTTGGACTTTGAGGATACCTGAGATCCATGAGAAGATGATGAGGCCCTCGAGGAGGTGGACGCCACCGATACCGCATCCGAGGCAAGGAGTGCTCCTAATTTAGAAGCGCAGTTCTGTAGGCCTCTCCGAGTCATCTTCTGGCAAAGGGAAGAGTCCTTTGGCTGGTGGTCTGGACCGAGGCATTTCATACACCATTGGTGTATGTCAGCTGCGGAGATGGTGCTGGCACACTTAGTGCATTTTTTGAAATTACTAGATGGTTTCTTCATACCTTCTGAGTATGAAGAGTATGGTAGGCTTAAGGCCTAAAAGGGCGTCGATGCCCAAGTAGGTTTTTTTTCTTTTTTCAATAAAGAAAGAAGATCAAGAAAATAAAGAAAAGTGAGGGAACCAGCAATGTCCTAGACAGTGCCTGTGTCGATGGGAAGGCAGAGGTGCTATCCACAAAAAGAGATTTTCTGCGGTGGCAGGATTCGCTTCCTGCTGGCTCCATGGAAAACGAAGAACTGACGAAAGGGAGTTCGGAAGGCGGGAAGGCAGTCACACAGGCACAGTGGAGTGCTCCCAAAAGCTTTCCAATTGGATGCTGGGGAGTATTCCTGCGTGAGTTCCATCGGTGCCAATGTCACCCATATGTAAAGACTACATTCCTGCTTGTTCTTGGAGATAGATCCTACAGCCTAACCATTCTGCCCTTTGATAATAAACTACTATAGTCCCCTTTTTTCTTTAGAGATCTTTTCTGTTCATCCCATACTTTCTTGAATTGAGATAGTCTGTCTCTACTACCTCCAATGGGAGACTATTCCACCATTGGTGTAAATTCCACCCAAGCAGCCCCAGCAATGCGAGGGAAGACCAGGCAGAAAGAGGGCCCACAAAGCGGTGGCGGCAGCAGTGCGGTAAATTTATTTTAATATGTTTGCCATATTGCTCCGCTCGTGTAATTTGCTGCGGGGAATGCAGGCCCAGCAACTGTTCCCCGCTGGGCCTGCATTCCCCACAACAAACATGCAAACATATGCAAAGTAGCTCATTCATTGTTATACAAAATAATGCAACTTGTGTGAAACCTCACAAGTTGTGGTTTTCATGGAAAGATAATGCCAGCTTTGAGATGGTCTTTCTTTCCTCCCTGGGAACATCAGGCCACCAATACGCAACCTACTAATTCCGAGGAGCCTCTTAAATGGATCAATACACACTTCCTGATCAAATTTCCAACCATCTCCAATCCAGTGCTCAATCCCAGCTCAAATACATGACCCTGCATATTTTTGCATTAAACTTACCTACCAAACTTTAAACCATTCCTTAAGCTTCACTACATTGCTCCTCAGGTTTTCCATATTTTCTAGAGTACCTACCGTATTGCATATTTTGATATCTGCAAAAAGACAAACAGCCACTTTGCAATATCGCTTTCAAAAATATTGAAAAGAACCCAGTCATGGACAGATCCTTGCAGCACACCAGTGGTAATGTCCCATTCCTCATCATGAATCCATTTTTCACTATTGTGATCCCTTGTCAAATATTTAATTTATTTAGGATTTATAACAACCAGAAATGAAACAAAAGAAAGAAATACAAATAGAAAACAAATCTAAATTCTTTCTACTTCATAAGGAATATTTCGTAAAGGCATACATAGCAAGTAGGTAAATCTTATCACTAAGGCCTTGATATTTTTCCCTCTCACCCCAGTCCTTGGGAAACAGCTAGTCACTCAGGTTTTCAGGATAACTACAATTAATATGCATGAGAGAGATTTGTATGTACTGTCTCCATTGTATACAAATCTCTTTCATGCATATTCATTGTGGTTATCCTGAAAACCTGACTGGCTAGGTGTGTCCCAAGGACTGGAGTGAGAGCCGCTGCTCTGCAAGCACAGAACAGGAAAAAAATCGTATCAGGTTCTAAGTCTGAAATGTAAATGCCGTGGAGCTACAGATTCAGCAGCACTAGCACAGTTAGTGCCACTAAATAACTGCAGGTGCCACCGCTATATGCCCTGCTGCTAAGCGGTTAGCATCAGGGCGCTCCAGGACAGAGCGGAGACGGCAGCCGTGACTAAGCAGGCAGTGGCGATATTGAGACACTGCCTGGTTAGCGGTACATGGCTGCCTTACTTTACCCGTGGAAGCTAACCAGGCACTGGCTCAATATTGCCACTGCCTGGTTAGCTTCCAGGTGATGCAGCAAACCCAGATATTCAATGCCGGTGGCCGGATATGGCCCTGGCATTGAATATCCAGGGTGAGACTTCAGCGGTGATGGCACGTTGCTTTAGAAGCGCTGAAGAACCCTCCCTAAGCGTTCATGTCTGAAAATTCTATTAAACACAGAACTTTACAAAGGTATAGAGATTTGACATTAAGGATCAACTACTAGCTCCCGATGTCCCAGTCGATCCAGGAGTTACCCTGGTTGAGGTCCTTATAGAAACTGTGCTAATAGCAACTTTATAGAACATCCCTATCCTCCCTCATTTCTTCTTCATTGAGAATAACAAAAGCTGACAGAGACCGGAGATGATCAATGTCCAGCAAGCTCGAAGGCCAGAGACTGCAAATATCAATTGACTACCCTGATAAACTGTAAATAAGTTAACCCGATGTGCAATGTATCTATTTATTGCATGCTGTTTAATGTAAACTGCTTTGACACAGAGGAAGGTAGTATATAAACCCAGCCAAATTAGTAAATACTATGGACCTGATTTTCATTTTTAAAAAAAACAAGTCCAAATCGTAGCACAAGGAAGGCTTCTAGCTTGAAAACTTTTTATTTTATATTTAATTGAGACTGCGTGCCAAAGACCCGACACCGGCCGTGTTTCGTCATGCCCTCATCAGGGGTATTGGCATACTCTCTTGGCAGTATGTTCAATGTAGTAGTAGTAGCGAGTGCTCGGGATTGAAGCTTCATCATTATAGCAAGAGAAGTTAGGTAATGCACATAAGAATAGTGCATAAGCGACAGAATTATCTATACAACAAATGCGAACATTGAATATACTGCCAAGAGAGTATGCCAATACCCCTGATGAAGGCGTGAAGAAACACGTCCGATGTCGGGTCTTTCACGCGCAATCTCAATTAAGTATAAAATAAAAGGTTTTCAAGCTAGAAGCCTTCCTTGTGCTACGATTTGGACTTGTTTTTTCCTGGTTTGCGTGGCACAGTGCTTTTTTATTGCCTGATTTTCATTTAGGCAGTCTATGCACCGTGACCCCCCTTTACCTGGATCTTCACTTCCGTGGTGATGGAAGTGAAAATCCAGCTTTGGTTGGACACACCGGAAGCTGCCAAGGCTAAGCAGGTAGCAGCAATTTTTGATGCTACTTGGTTAGTCCCGGTGCCTCAAAGATAGGCAAGGTTTTCTAAGGCACCAAGGACTAACCAGATAGCATCAAAAATCGCTGCTCCCCGCTTAGCTCTTTCCTCCGCCCCCACTCCACCCCGAGGAATGCCCCCAACACAACCCGATGCTAACCGCATAGCATCTGGGTGCGTTAGGGACTTAACCGGGATTTTCCAAAGGCACTACCCATATAGGTGCATTTGAAAAATCCCGGTTAAGGCATTTACACAGCTAACATGGGCAGCTACCCATGTAAATGCCTTTGAAAATGCTGCTCTATATGTATAGAGGCCAATTCCATAGGTGCATATCCAGGCCGTCCAGACGTCCAGAAATCTGGACGGCCCGGAGATGTACCCGGTTTTGTTCCCATAGGGGCTAGATGGCACTGTGGGAGCAGAATTGTGGCATGGGGCCTAGACATCTAGGACGTGCCACGATTCAGGCACCCGGATGTCCAGGCACTTCCCCAGCTAGCCCAGCCAGGCTCCTGTATGGAGTTGCGGTGCTGTGGAGTCCAGCTGCCATGGCACCATGGCTCCATGCAGGACCCACAATCCCTGGCAGACCCTGCAAATTCGATTTCCCCGCCACCTGACCCCCGATTGGGCATGCTGTAGCCAGGATTGGGCTGCGGGGAACACACTGCCCCTGCTTACCTCCATTTCTGCCCCCGGATCCGTTGTCTGCTGCCGTCTGGGGGGACTTATTCGACCTCAGAAATGGAATAAGTTCCCTGTCTAGAGTGCTGACCCCGTACATACAGGGCCGACACCAGAATCGGCCCTGTATGTCCGGAACACCTGTCCCATCTCAGGCCCATTCTGTCCCGCCCAGGAACAGAGCTCACCGCAGATCTTGCCTGTATGTGCGGGGAGCTTTGTTGGCGGAATCAGCACCCAGGTGTTTAGCGGTGCTGGACATCTGAACTGGACACCCAGCCCAGCAAAATGCGAATCGGAATCGACACCATAATCCATTTTCTAGTTCCATTACACCATCTAGTAATAATCGTCTCTGATGTGAAAATTTTCACAGTTCTTTGTAAGGATTTTGGATAAGCTGAAAAAACCGACTAGCCTATCCTCAACATACTGCCTTAATTTGTTATGTTTTAAGTTACACATTACTATTTGATTTGTATAATATGTCCCATATTACCTGGATAAAGATCCAGAAAGTGAATATAAGCCACCACGGTACAACATAGTCCTCTTTTTTATATTTTCTTCCACTGAGGTTGAAAGGAATTTCTGTTTGACTTGGGGTGAACTGTACAATGAATCAGAACTGACTTTGCAAATGAGTAACACACTGCATCTCAATATGACTTTGAAATATGAAATGCAGCAGGCTCTGTTTAAGACCGAGAGACTTGAGAGTTGAATGTTCCTTTGAGGCCCCCCCTTCCTTCTCCCTTCTCCATGTTTTAATATCACTTCTTTCCTCAGTTGGAAAACAAGAAATATGCACTTGATCCTTTCAAAAACCACCTATATTTGATATTAGAAGTGCTATGTTAGCATTATTCTCTAAAGCCTAAAGACAAATTTCTACAAAGGATTCACTTGTAATGTATTGCACTTCTGTCTTTATGCATATAGAATCCTCTTTTCAGATTTCTTCAACAACAATGATCAAAAACTAGGTTAAAGAATAAAGGGGAAAATATTCTGAATAAGAATGACTTATTCGCTTATTTTTATACCTGATATTCAGGGGCCCTATTCATTTATATAGGACCAGCCCAAGAGCAGGTTCAAGGTGCTGGTACCCTAGGCAAACCTTAAGCCTTATACCTTCCCCCTGCTATCAGAATCTATTATTTAGCTTTCAATGTCTTGCTTTTTGCCACCCTCCCCCCCAAGCTGCTGCCTTAGGTGACCATCTAGTTTGCCTAATGGTTGGGCCCCCCTCGCTGAATATGTTATCCTAAATTTGAATAGATAAGTGATCCATTTAAAGTATATTTTCCCTATTTTTCTTTGTAGCTAATTTGCAGTTAAAGTAAACAATAGGCACTACTGCATAAAGACGTGCTATTTTACCACAGGCCTCATTTTATGTAACAGGATCTAGTTACTAACAACATGTGTTAATAGCATTAACACGCATATTAGTTAACTCTAGCTGTAAGATATGAGATTCCAAAAAATTAATGTTTTTGGAAGATTCCTTTTAATTTTGGTAGTGGTGGGGTAGGTGAGATGGAGAGTCAGCTGTAATTTAATTTCTGGGAGGGCGAGTTTGTTTCTACGATTGTTCATTTTGATGAGTGGATTTTATTTTGCATTTTATTTTCAAATTGTATTTTCATCTCTATGCATTCTACAAAGTATTTGCAACGCAGATGTAATCCATAAATCAAACAAGTAACCGGCTGATATTCAACCATGGAGGTAGTTTTTGTAACACGCTGGCCACCTTGGCTGAGAGCATTTTGGAAATTCAGCATCAATATCTGGATTCAGTGCTGACTGCCAGCACTATCTAAATAATGGCAATATGAAGCTCATTATCCAGATAGGTAACCAGATAAATTTAGGATGGCTTTCAGATGTCCTAACTTTATCCAGATAATTTATCTGGATAGCAGCTGAATATCACCGCTAACCAAGTTCCACCTCATATCACCATGGCACTTTCTGGACGATGCCCAGGCGTTCAGAGAGAATATTCAGTGGAACTAATTGTTGCTGAATATAGCTCTCACCAGCCCTTATCTGCTTATCAGGTGCTGCTAATTGGATAAGTGCCTTTAAAAATTGAACCTTAAATTTATAACTATCCCAATTAGTCTAGCCATCACACTGACAGATCTTCACCAGGGGCAGAGACTGTAGAACTCTCTAGATACCTGGATTTGAGCCTAGGGATTTACTGTAGCAAGTTCAATGCACAGAACCATTTATCGGTAGGCCTTCATTTAGAATTAGGCTTAATGAATTTTAGGAAAAAAGCTTCATTTTTGTGTTCTTGAAGATTTTAAGGCACATTTTAGATAGGACATCTGGCTGCAAAATGGGATGTCCAATTCAAAACATCTGATATACAGTGGGAGGGGCAGCTGAGAAGGTGGTCACATGTAAGTGCCTTGTAAACTTGGCCTTTTTTCACCCTGAAAGATTCACGTGTCCACTATATAAAAGCAAAAATGGGGACGCACAGAGGTATGGATTAGACACATGCAGGATGTCTCCAGATTTCAGAAACTTGCACATGTCGTATATGCTCATCCACAGAAGAGGGGACAGACGTGCACATGACCCTATTAGAGAGCATGACCGTGGATTTCTCCACCTTATAAGTCCTGGCCTGCCATTCTGCAAATGAGGATATGCAGCGGTGTGGAAGCCTGGAGAAATGCCTTTGTTCTTACTGGCAGGTATCTTCAAGGCAGTGAAAAGTATCAGAAGCGTGAACGGGCATGTCCCTCTTCATCTTACTGCCCCTGAGTTGCAGAACGAGCACCTTTAATAATCCTATTTGTGCCCTGGAACAGGTGTAGCAATAGACTTCCCTGGTGGTGATTTCAGGCATGCAGCACTGGTCAGAAATTGCATTGGCATGTATATCTTTATTGACATGTCACGACCATGCCCCCAGACAGATCCCTGCCAACTTGGATGTACTGTGCGGACACGTGGATCTTAGGGCTTTCTAAAATAGCTTCGGTGATGTCTTTGCGATTTGCTCATCTGAATTTGAGACATCCACATCATAAATAATGATCCTCATTAGCTATATGACAACTTTTATTGCCTGATTTTCTATTAGTTATACGTTACCTAAATTAGATGGCAATGTAGGGTTGTCTGACTTTATATTGATGTTGGGGGTGTGTGTATTGTATTTTATATTCTAGCTAAAAACTGCTTAGAATGGCACATAAATTCTGTAACTAACTACAATAAATATGTAGGAGATTGCAAAGAATTACAGTTAAATGCATTGCTGATTGATGTATTTTTCATAAAGAATAATTTAGAAAAGGCTGCTTACTGTATGAAAATAAGGTACTCAAATGAGTTGATATAAGCAGTATCAGAACTCTTCCCTTTACAATCTGAAATGGGCAGACCTAAAGCCTGAACATTATGGTGACATTTGGAACAACTTCAGCCAATTCTTTCTTGTACAGTACATTAACTTCAAAATACTATGTACAGTCATCTCTGATCCATCTGTAGTTTCTTAGGAGTGGATAAAATGTTTTAATTCAAAGGACAGAGAATTCTGAAGATATTTTGGGTACACTGTCATTCAAGCTTCTGCATTTCTTTCCAGTGCACCATGTGTAGAGACCCCTATGTTTCTACCAGCTGTGTAGGTGCAGACCTCTAGTGGTTCTATTAATTATTGTATATATGGGCTTTTTATGCCACCCAGGTTTTCTAGTAATAGCGAGGCTTCTCAATATTAGTGAGGTGATCTCATATTGCAAGGAAACTGAATGCATAAACACAAACCAAAAAGCAGTTTACTGTGCTTGACTGGCTAAGTCACTGAATGCCAAAGGTACTAGGAGTTTTATGGCCCCTTTTACTAACACTTAGCACAGAGATCAAAGAGGTGCATCTTCACCTATAACGACTCCCTTTCCCTTCTGGTTGAGCCTAGAAGCTGTCAGGATTAGAAGCACAGGTGTTCCGAACACGAAGGCGCAGACACCAGACACTAGGCATAGGTCAAGAAAGCAGAACCATTCCAAAATGGCAGAAAGAGTCCAAGAACAGACAGTAGTCATGACAGGCAGGGTAAGATTTCCCTCTGCAAGGGATCCACAGAAAGGACCAATTAGATAGTGCCACATCACAGAGCTGGAAGGCTTCAGTATAAACATAGAAAGAGGCCTAAACTCATTTCTTATTTAGGGCCTGGCTCCTGGGAGTTAAGTGTATGATACTCTGGAAATGAAGAGTAAGATTCAGAGAACACAGAAGCTGAGGCAAGAAGGGCCAGGATTCTAGGAGAAAGACATGCTTGCTGCCACATCATCTTTGTCCAATATCCAGAAACTATAAGATAGGAGTTGGATCCAGAAGGGCCCAGGGTTCAAGAAAGGTGTGTGTTGTGACATGAAAACCTATACAGAGCCTATGATAATAGAGGAAAAAGAGGAATTTACCTTAAAACCTGTTAGGAAGCCAGCACACACAGCTCAGAAGGAGCAAAGAAACAGTGGAATAGGATTACCACACCCAAGCCATGACGCAGCAAGAAGTTTAGGATCTGATTATTATCACCTGTCCAGGAAAGCACAGGGAACGTGTAGTGGAGAGGGAGATAAAAGCTGCTGGGTAGATCCAGCAGAGGGCAGTGTCAGTGTGAGCAGCAGCAGTGCAGGAAGCAGAGGTCACAGAGAGAGAAGCCTGCTGAATCCAGGAAGCAGTGGGAGTAGCCTTGGAACAGGAAGCAGCCAGGGAAAGGCTTCAGAAGAACGTGGCCGTCAAAGTGCTCAGAGTGCTAGCAACTGGAGGTCTGAGGTGGAGCCTGCTTACAGCCAAGAGGTAGAAGCTATAACTCCAGAGAGAAGGAGAGACCAAGCTGAGGTCAGAAAGCTGTCCAGACTGGGAGAGCAGGGGAGTCCACAGTCCTCCTTACCAGAGAGAAGACCTCACCATTTATACAGGTGGGAACCAAGCTTTATCAAAGGGAAAGCTAAAAAGTCTGTTTGTACGCGAGGGTCAGAGCAGTGCACAGAGCATGAATTAACTACAGGAAGATATAAAACAATTCCTAGCCGTTGGAGGTTAGAGGAGGAGAGCCAGAGAGGACATACTGCAGTAACAGGTATTCCAAAACCTACTTGCTTAGAACTGTACCCTTATAGTCCAACTGAATCCTCAGAGAGAGGCTTGTACAGAAACAGCTATGAGGATTTAAACCCAAGTGTAACACCGGGTGAATGCGAGCTGATGCAGTGGGAAAGTAATAACAATATTCCTGAATGTGCTCCCATGGACTGTACGTTATGCCTGTCGGATGATGTTGAATCCTTGCGCTGAAGACCTGTAAGCTACAAAGGAAAAGAGCATATTTTTCTTTGGAAGTACTGTTTTTGTTTCCAAGTTTTGTTGTACAAAAAGATATCCTTGAGGGAAGGGGAATAAAGCCCTTATCTTTGTTTTGCCTTAACACGCGACTGAAGACTATTTTGTTCTGCAAGATAGGAGGCAACTATAACCCCGGGGCCCTAGGCGAAGGCCTATACGGGACCTTTGGGGTCACAGCATATAGCCTGTGCCTAAGATCATTATCCAGGGAGAAGAGGTAAAGAACGAAGATGAATATTCCATACCCTAAGTTAGCGGAAAGAACAAAAACAAACTATACATTCTGCGATTTTTATACTCCATGTTTTTGGTTTCTGATTTATTTTGACCACTTAAATAATATAAGTACAGCTGTGGTCAACATTATTGACACCCTTGCAGTTCAACCCCTTAATGTCCAATATCTCCTAAAAAAAAAGTGGCCAGTGAAATGGCTTTGGACTCTATATGCACACATATTTGACACATAAAAGAATCAAATAAAGCAAGATTAATTTAAAAAAAACAAAATAGAAGGAAATAGTATAAAAATTGTGACATTGCCAGGGCCATCTAAATGGGAGCATGCTCGTAGCATATTACTATACCATGACTTCATCACTGGTCCTCCTTAATTTATCTTGCCAACAGGTTTAACAAAAATCATTTTTCTTAAAGTAATTTTATTTTCCAAATTCAATCAAGAGTCCAAACAAACTTCAAGTACATGGCATTTCATTCACTGAAGCATCTTTCACTTAAATAAATAATGACAGAAAGAAAGACGTAGCTTCTGTAACTCCTCCAATTTCATATTCTTGTTCTTCCAATATTATATCATGTTTCAAAAGATCTCTCTGTGTCAGGGAGGGATCCTGCATGGACACAAAGATCCTTTTGAATTGGAGAATTGGCACCCTTATAAACAATTCAAATCAAATGGAGTCACATTCCCATTGCAGTAAAATTAGATGCACCTGTCAGTACTCATGACTTGAATCAACCAATGAATGATGGTTCTAATGTTTAAAATGGCCACATTCACTTCCTGTTCCATTTCAGAATGGTGAAGACAAGAAAGCTTCCTGAGACCTTCATAAAAACCATTATCACCAAACATCAAACTTCAAAGGGGTACGAGGCCATCTTCAAAGACCATGTGATTCCTATGTCTATAATTCACAATGCTATTAAGACATTTTCTGCTCTTAGAACTGTCAGGAACCTCCCAGGACATGGTGGGAAGAGAAAAATGAATCCAAGTCATCTTCAAAGGTTAGTGCAAACTGATGGAAAAACACCACGTACAACATCCAAAGAGCTTAAAGCTGACCTGGAGCAATCTGGAGTGGTGGTTTCAACCTGCACCATACGTCGCACACTAAACAAAGGAGGACTTCATGGGCAAAGGCCAAAAAGGACCCCACTGCTCAGAGAGAGGCATGTCTTTTTTTTTTCTCTCTTTTTTCAAAATTTCAAATAAGACAATAATACATTTCACTTGAAATAAAATACAGAAAACAATATAGTCCACATCCTTGGAAGTAGCCAATAACAGAAGAGAGTTAGTGCCCTAATTACTATACAAAACTCTGTTTTTTAAACTTGTCGCATGATAAACATAACAATTGTACAAAACTACAACGAGGAAACCTGATTTTTAAGAAAAGATTCCAGGGACGAAGTCTCAGAGAAAACATACTTAGTGCCCCCTAATGTAACCACACATTTACATGGAAACTTAAGGAAAAAGGATGCACCAAGTGCCAAGACACGAGGCTTTAAAGACAAAAAAGCCTTGCGCCTAAGCTGGGTTTGCCTAGAAACATCAGGAAAAATATTAATTTTCCCCCCACAAAATTCAGCATTCTTATTTTAAAAAAAAATAAACGCATAACAGTGTTTTTATCAGTCTCAGAAGAAAAAGATACAAGAAGAGTGGCCCGAGAAGAAATTAAATCCTGAGAAGATTCAATGAATTTGGAAACATCTAATGACTCTAAGGAAATATTTGGAGCAGCTCCCAGGAACCTCCATGAGAGGGCGCCCCTGTAGGCAAATAATATAACTTATTAATAACCGGTTTAGCATTATCTCCATAACTCAAAACTTCAGATAAATATTTATCAAATAGTATCTGAGGAGATAACAATTGAGTATAGGGAAAATTCAAACATCTAATGTTTGTTGCCCTCAGAGTATTTTCCAATAATTCTTGTCGAGTATGCAAGATAATGCTATCCTTAATAAAAGACAAAGAAGATTCCTGTACGGACACACATTGATTTTCCAACATTTGACACTTAGTATCTAAAACTGCTAACTGAGAATCATACTGAGCCATCTTAACTACTGAACCTTTTGAAAACTCTGAAAGCTGAGGAAACAGCAGAGACCGATGAAGCTATAGAAGCCTCTATCCATGAGAGGGCTGACCATACATCAACCAATGAAATATTTTAAATGTCCACAGTTGTAGGAAGTGCACCGTCCGGATGCAACCTCATAAAGTCCTCTGAAACCTGAGGAACCCGTGGCAAAGGTACTACCACAGGTGCACAGGAACGATCCGGCAGGACAACTGGCGGCAGAACATCAGCACACAGAGGCAGCTCCTCCACCATGGGAGAAGATGTCACTGGGCCAATAAGATCCATCTCAGCAAGCAGGGCAGAGTTTGAAAACCCCAATAAAGAGGAACCATCCGAGAGAGGCAAAGACTTGGTGGCAACAGCAGAAGCGCCATCAACTGCATTCACTGACACAACATGTGCATCCATAGGCCCGACAATTTTAACCACTTTAGAAAGATTCACCGTACTCACATTATGATGACGTTTTCTGCACTTGCCCATTCCAAGAATACCTCCTCTAGAGCTCCTCGAGCGCTGAAGGAGCGCAAAAGGAGCCTAAACATGCCCCTTTAACTCGCGCCCCTTGAAAGCGCAACCGCTACCGCGAGACCGCGGTATAGGCTTGATCTTATAGCCCCAAGATGACGTTGGGGCCTGGCGCCGCGTGGATGCACCGGGAAGCCCTGCAGATGCCTGAAGAGCCCACTCTGACGCGGAACACAAGTTGGGCAGCAACTCCCCTCCTCTGGCACTCCCGACTGCAAGCAGGAACCGCTCCTCCTTTAAGCCCCCAAGATGACGTCGGGGCCACTGTTCCCTCTAAGCTGTGCGCGTGTGCGCGCGCACACACCTCGCCGAGCGAGCACACATACTTTACAACAGAGCGCACAAAAATTATGGATCTGATTCTGATAGAAAACAACACAGACGTCTTAAATTTTAAAAGTTATGATTGTAATTACTAGAAATTTCCCGCTTCATTTAGTAATTGTCTATTTTCATTTAATTTGATTAAAATCAAGGTGGTGTACATACTGTATTCTGAGGTGTAGTCAAATTTTAAAGTATATAACTCCAAGTGTCGTTATGTGGCGCACAAAAATTTAACCTTCCTTCAAGAGCTGCACACAGCTGATATTTTATGCGCACACAGCCTACAGAAAATTAGAGGGAACATTGGTCGGGGCCTGGCACCGCGTGGATGCACCGGGAAGCCCTGCAGATGCCTGAAGAGCCTACTCTGATGCGGAGCACAAGACAGGCAGCAACTCCCCTCCTCTGGCACTCCCTAGAGAGAGGCATGTCTGATCTTTGTCCAACCCACCTTGAGAAACTACAATCCTTCTGGGAAAATGTTCTGTAGACAGATGAAACCAAACTTGAGCTCTTTGGCAATACAGACCAGCATTACATTACAGGCAAAGAAATGAAGCTTAAAAGAAAAAAAAATCCTTCCTACAGTTAAATATGGTGGAGGTTTCATAAGGTTGTGGGGCTTTTTGCTACCTCAGGATCTGGAGGCCTGGAATGTATTAAATAAATCATGAAGTCAGAGGATTACCAAGGTAATTTGGAGTGAAATGTGCTACCTAGTGTCAGATAGCTAGGTCTGGGTCAGGACAATGACTCAAGACATGCATCCAAAACTACAAAAGAATGGTTAAAAGGAAAAAAATGACTGTTTTAAAATGGCCAAAAATGAATCCTGATCTCAATTCAACAAATTGCTGTTGAAGAGTAGGAGAAACTATCAGCAGACAGATGTATGAAACTTATGGATGGCTACAAGAAATGTTTGGAGGCTGTCATCGCTGCCAAGGGTTGCACAACCAAATAGTGAAGGATGCCATTAATACTGTCCAGGTCATATTTTGTTTGTTTTTTTCTCAGAAATTACTACATCTAAGTTGCACAGACATCATGTTTTTGTTGTATACCTTTGAGCATACTAAAAATATTATGATATACATTTGGAATATTTCTCAAGATATTTTTGCTACCATGGTCTTTATCTGCCATCATTTACTATGTTACTATGTTACTATATTGTACATAAAGACCAGCAGGCATTTTAGGTATGTTATCTGCCATCATTTACTATGTTATTTTGTTACTATGTTACTATATTGTACATAACAGCATTTGACCATAAGACTCTACTGGAAAGACTACAGAACATCAACTGCACGGGCCCACCTTGAAATGGTTTCACTCTTACCTGACCAACAGACAGATACAGGTCAAGGTAGGACACAACACCTCCCGACCCGTAAAAGTCACTCAAGGAGTACCACAAGGATCAGCCCTATCAGCTCTATTATTCAACCTCTACATCCAGCCAATATGCGATGTCATGAAAGATCACAACATACAATATACAATCTATGCGGATGACATCATGATATACACACCTATCTCAGTCGACAAACTGGACGACTCCAAAATAACAAACTGCCTCATACAAATGATAAGCTGGTTTCAAAATAACAACCTCTCAATAAACTACAACAAGACAGAGGCCATGATCATCATGCGAAATTCGGACTTCAACCCACCACCTAACATCAAGATAAAAGACACATCCATACCTATAAAAACAGAGGTAAAGTACCTCGGAGTGACCTTGGACAAGGAGCTGAACCTCCATTCACACATAAGCAAAACAACCAAAAGCGCATACAACAGAATGAGACTCATCAGAAGACTTAAGCCCCTCCTAGCCACAGAGCACTTTCGCACAGTCTGCCAGGCCCTAATAACACCTCTATTAGACTTCTGCAACCCAATCTACCTTGGTCTACCAAAGCAGACACTCAGACCACTGCAGCTGGCACAGAACACAGCTGCCCGCATAATATCCGGTACCTCAAGACAAGAATACATCACACTAATACTGAAAGACCTGCACTGGCTCCCAATCAGTGCACGCACCAAATACAAAACAATCATAAACATATTCAAGATCAAACAACTCTCCTCAGCCATAAGCCTACACACACTCATACAACCTGACACAAGCACACGACCAAGGAAAAGAGGCACATCCAACCGAGTAAACACCCCAAAAGACTTCGTCAAGACCCACAAGGACACTGAAGAACGAGCACTCTCCCTGGCTGCTCCATCAATCTGGAACACCCTCCCATTTCAGCTGAGACAAACCACAGACCTCAAGGACTTCCGCAAACAGCTGAAGACAACTCTATTCATGGAACACTATGGACATACCACATGATCTACTAACCAAGCCAGAACTACGGACCCTCCCCCACCCCAAACTTCTATATAAGAATGTATAATAGCCCACAATGTAGAATAGCGCACAATGTAGAAAACACAATTAAATCAAACGCACACCACCACAAATACCCAACACGCACCACTGCATGAAAACACATGTTCACTTTTTAATTGTTTGCTGTGGAGACTGCCTTGATTGAAGGATAAGGGGGTATAAAAATACTGTTAAATAAAATAAAGAAATAAATAACATACCTAAAATGCAAGGGTGCCAATAATGTTGACAACAATTGTAATTTTTATTGGTTCCAAAGAAATCCTGAGATTTTTTGGAAGTGGCAGAGCCACTAAGTGGTCCCATCCTAGAATCATGTAAACGAGAGCTGCCAAACCTCAGCAGGAGAATGATGCTTCCCAGGAAGTATGCATCCCAGATCTCTCCACAGAGAAGACATCACTCAGCGAGGATCCATAGATTAATGGGTCACACATGATTCCAACAAGAATGGAATGGTCTTGCAAGGAAACCAAACATAACTTCTGTATAAGCACAGGAGCACTGCACGAGTTTCATCTGAAGTTTATTTAAAAGACCATAGTATGTTTCCACCTTGAACTTGCCTCGGCCATTTAGCTTTCAGTCACTTTTTCCATCTGGGAAAATTGATTCTTTCTCTGTGCTGTTGGTCTTTCATCTGAATGTGTGTTTTCCACTTGATGAATCATTTTCTTTGCCTTTTCTTCAATTTCTTCAAAGTTATGCCGCATGTCATGAACAAAGGAAATGAGAGACGAAAGCAATTTTTTTCCCTGATACAACATCAAGACTTGTTTTCTGTAGGATTTAGTTGATACAATCAAATCTGTGAAAGTCTTTGTGCCAGAATACTGCAACTAAAAATATTTCAAATGTCTTCGGTGTTTTTTTCCTACCACTTTGGCATCACTGACAATTTTTGTTGAAGCTTTTGAAATATAGTCATAATAGAGGATACGAGTTTGTGTGGTATCTTCTGTGGGACTACCTTGTTTGTGACAGATTTTTCAAGGTGATCTTTGGTGTATATTGTTTTTTTTTTGAGGGGGGGGGGGCAGTGAACTATATTGTCTGAAAGTATTTGCCGCGTGTGGGTAGATGCTCAAAAGAGAGTATATAAAGTTTCAGAAATTTTTAAGTCGCTTTATCTAATAGCTATCGTTCATTTGTTCAGATAAATTCCTGCAAAAGATAGAAAAACAGCATGGCTGTTCATGCATTTCAATGCAAGCCTTGCAGTCCCTGCTACTAAAAGCGTGCACCGGAAATCTTTTCTTTTCTTTTTGACATTTTCCATTTTTTTCATTTATTTTCTTTTGCTTTAAGATGTGCTTCCTTTTGGGTGTTCTCTTCATTATAAGTGTGCACTTTTCTTAAATCCTGGGCACTAATCAGTGCATGCTATTTAAAAATAATGTGCTACATAGGAATAGCATGCGCTATTGATGAGACAATTAAAAAAACCCTAAATTCCAGGAGATTTTCATGTTGCTGACATTTCCTCTGTTATTCCAAATGACTGTGCGTATCCCTAATATTAACCAGTTACATTGCTTGCATTGTCATAGATCTGTCCTCTGCATAACTCATACTTTTGAAGACAGCTGATAGTTTCATATAGGTTTTCCCAATGCTGCTGTTAATTGGCACAAAGCAAACACATTCCTTCTCCATTCAGGCAGTATTGAAAACAAAGCAGAGCTGATCTATATAAGGAATGTCAGGTGTAGATTCAGTAATCGAGAAGTACTTTGCCTCTTTGCTAAATCAGCCTATAGCACATATGCAAAAGGACAATTATGAAATAGGGATCTTTCCTTAATTTTCATTAACTGTTCAAGTGCTGCTCAAGTTCTAGTGACCCAACACGTTCCCTTACACTGGTTTACACGAAAATATTTTTATTCTTCATCAAAAATGAAATCAGGAGGGGGGCGGAGCCTGATGTCCAGCGGGTTAGACGCTTTGCGCTGAAGCTCCCGAGGGGCCTACTTAGAATCCTGACTTAACATCTGCATAAACTTAATATTTTATACCGAACTTACCGGGGTGCCTTGGGGGGAATGGCGACCCACAAACCAGTGCGCTTGGACTTCGGGTCTCCCTCTTCTTCACATGGAAAACGCTCCAAAACAGAGTTGTCTTCCCCACCTAAGATGGGTCCACTTCGGGTAAGCCCTGAAATGCAACAGGAGATCTTGGAGGAAATACGTGGTGTGAAGGAACTGGTACAGTCCAACGGAGAGGCGCTCCGAGCCATGCGAGAAGATTTCGGTATGCTTCAGGACCGGCTTGAAGGTCTTTCACTACGGCTGGACAACATGGCGGGGGTCCTCGATTCGCACGCGGTGCGTTTGGTGAACCTGGACAAGGCTGAGCGTCACATACAGAATCTTCAAAAAGAGTTAGAGGATTGCAATAATCGTGCTCGTCGCAACAATGTAAGGCTCATAGGAGTTCCAGAGGGGGCGGAAGCAGGAGATATCAGAGAATTTCTGGTCAAAACTCTCCCTTCCTTGCTGAAGATTACCTTTTGCAGAGATCTGGAAATTGACCGAGCATATCGTGCTCCTACCAACATCGCACTCAATCGGACGACCCCCCGGCCCATTATCTTCCGTTTATTGAGGTATCAGCAAGTTGAGCAAATTCTCAAAGCCGCCCGGGTGATGCCACATCTGCAGTTTGACGATCATAAAGTCTCTTTCTTCCCCGACTTGGCAAAGCCCACAGCTGACCGGCGGAAGGGACTCCTTGCTTTTCGTCCTAGACTTCAACAGTTACAGGCTCGCTTTGGCCTCTTATATCCAGCGAAGCTCAGAGTGACTCTCCATAACCAAACTAGAACCTTCGAAGATCCTGCTCTGCTAGCAACATTTTTAGATTCCAAAGAGGCAGACCAGATGCGCTAAGTCAACAATTCGGATGGACTCCGCCGGAACTGCCCGCCATTTTGAATGGCCCGGCGCGGTGATTATTGCCTGGAATAGGGACTGCCTGGACCTTCCTTTCTTTTATATCTACCTCTCTTGGTCTCCTTTTCCTCCATGATGTGCACCTCGGTTGGATTCGGAGCACGCACAGCTATACCGGTTATATATTTCAATTTAGGCCTTCTCTGGGGTTTCACCCCGCAGACATCAGGTCGCCTGTAATTTCTGGGGTTTTGCTTCTTCTCTAAGGCACTTCGGTGCTTCTACTGTTATATAGGGCGCTTCATGATTTTCATTGGCTTATTTTCTATCATATCGTGTGTACAGTCATTTATAGTTGATATGAGGGACATTGCGCAACTCGGTGCGCCATCATGTTCCTTTCTCAGAATGTTTGACTTTGTTGTATGGCCTTATGTATGCTCTTATTATTGAACGTAAGAGGCATCAATAGTCCAATCAATGGAATGACCATCCTTAGTTATTTTAATCATGATCATACTGATTTAGTGTTTCTTCAGGAAATCCATTTCACCTCTGTCGACCCACTGAAACTTGCTGCCAAACCTTATATGGTGGCTGCCTATCCTCCCGCCGTTTCTGAGCGGGGCGAGGTAGCCATCTTAGTTGAGAAATTTTGCCAACCACTGTAATGGATACTAGCTCTGATGGGGAGGGTAGCTGGGCCTGTGTATATTTTAAGTTTAGAGATAGTGCATTTGCGTGTATTGGTATTTATGCTCCGAATGTGGATGACCCTGTTATTGTTACTCGGCGGTGACTTCTACCAAGTATTTGCTCCTTTGATAGATAGACTGCCGCCTAGAACGAGTGGTCCGCCCAACAGTCTCCACACCCTGCCAGCCCTGATGAAAGATTTTGCGTGAATTGATATATGGAAGTTGCTTCACCCCTCAGACTTAGAGCTCACCTTCTCTCAGCCCCCCCCATCACTCACAATCTAGATCAGATTTTTTTCCTATCTCCTCAGTACTGCTATCTCATGTAGACAAATACTCCTGATAGGTTAGCCAATTGGAATACCATCCAGTGCGCTTGATGCGGGACATGCCATGTGGCCTTTGGTCTACTACACTCCTGTTAAGTATGATTGTCCCGCATTACAGTATTACTGGAGTCGGGTCTGAGGTCGTCTTCATTCTATTTTATATATTTCGGATCCCCTCTTTAGGAAGTTTGTGGGGCTCCGCTTAGCTGCGGGGATCCCCTCTCTTCCTAAATTGGCTTACTTCTTTTAGCCTTTATGCTGGGTATTGCTATCTCCTATTTCCTTAATCACGAAATATTGGGAAACATATCTGTCTTTATTGTAAATATGCGCAAATACCTAGTATGTCTGCCTCTTTCGGTCAAACTATTCACTATTGGTCTAGCTAGAAGACGCTCAACGATTATGTTCAAAATTTCGATGCTCTCAGTTGACTGTTTGATTTTGTCTTAATCTTTGTCACATGCTCATCTGGTATCATAGATTCTCCTTCTGTTTGTTTGATGTACAATAATTGTTGTATGTAAGCGCTCATATGATGATTCTAATCAGCTTAGAGAAGAAGCATTGGGGTGGGGGGTAATTGGGGTTGCTTTCTTTATTGTATGTGTGTATTTGTTTCTTTTGATGTGTTGTTATTTTGTTTGTTGTAAAATGAAAATAAACGTTTAAAAAAAAAAAAATGAAATCAGGTTTTCCTAAAGCAGTTTTTCATGCTGATTCTAAATCTGTAATTCGTGTTTCTCTAGCACATAGGGTTTCAGAGATATCATCCATAGAATGTTTTATACAATGTTACTTATCGTGAACATCGAAAAAGTCAGATGTCATACGTGCTACTAACTGTATTTGGCATATTGGCATGTAAGAAATGCACTGAAAGTGTTTTACAGAAGCCTGTCTGCTGCGAAGTTTGTTAGGACTGTCACGATACAACATCCAGCAGTAATCTGCCATCATACTTTCATCCAAGAATCCTTGGTAACGTTTTTCCATAGCCTGAATGTCTTTGTGAAACCTCTCACCCTGTTTGTTAATCACTTCACCCAAGTTTGGTGGAAAAAAGTGAAGATGTGAGTGCATGAAGTGCATTTTCAGTGACATGCAGCAACCAAGTTTACGATATGCGTCAAGTAACCCCCGTACTCCATAAACATAATCTGTTGTTTTATGATTACCCAGAAAGTTTTCACAGATCCACTTAAAGGCTTGCCGAGCTTCAAGTTCCAAAGCATCCAGGCATTTTTCAAATTCACAATCACCCATCTTATTTGTGGCCCCATAAAAATGCCTTGGAGTGGAGGAGTAGCCTAGTGGTTAGAGCAACTGTTTAGTTCAATTCCCACTGGCACTCCTTGTGACCTTGGGCAAGTCACTTTACCCTCCATTGCCTCGGAAGAAAAGGCTGGAAATCTACTTCCAGTGATACATTGCCAAGAAAACCCAGAGGTAGCTGGGTCACTATGAGTCAACACTGACTTGATGGCACAAAAAAAAATGCCTTCTTTCAGTTTTGCAGCAGTGATCTTTGGAAATTTAGAAATAAGATAAGGAATCCTTTTGAATTTGTTTGTGCCATTCTTTTCACTAAATTTTTAATTAAACCCAATTTTACCTCGAATATGCAAAAGAGGAAACTAAATGTTTGCTGGATCGACTAATGGAAGATGACTAACATAGAAACATGATAACAGAAAAAGACCACATGGCCTATCTAGTCTGTCCTTCCATAACAGCAACTACAACAGTCCACTTTTTACCTTTTAGAGATCCTCTGTGTTGGTCCCATGCTTTTTTGAATTCAGTTACTGTCCTCATCTCTACCACCTCCACTGGGAGACTATTCCACGGATCCACTACTCTTTCTGTAAAGAAATATTTCCGCATATCACTCCTGAATCTATCTCCCTTCACCCTCATCCCATGTCCCCTCGTAGCAGAACTTGCTTTCAATTGAAAGAGGCTCTCTCCCTAAACATTTATGCCACGGAGGTATTTAAACATCTCAATCATATCACCTCTATCCCACCTTTCCTCTAAGGTGTACATATTAAGATCCTTAAGTCTGTCCTCATATGCTTTATAATGAAGCCCACTAATCATTTTAGTAGCCACCCTCTGCACCGACTCCACCCTGTTCACATCCTTTTGAAGGTGCGGTCTCCAGAATTGTACACCATACTCCAAATGAGGTCGCACCAAAGACTTATACAGAGGCATTATCACCTCCTTTTTTCTGCTAGCCATTCCTCTCTGTATGCACCCAAGCATCCTTCTAGCTTTTGCCGTCGCCTTTTCTACCTGTTTAGCTACTTTACACAACCACGCCTAGGTCCCGCTCTTCTTTAGTGGACAAAAGTACTTCACCTCCTATACTGTATTGCTCCCTTGGATTGCTGCAGCCCAAATGCATGACCTTACATTTTTTAACATTAAATCCCAGCTGCCAAATTCTAGACCATTCTTCAAGCTTAGCTTGATCCCTCCTCATGTTATTTATACCTTCCTGGGTGTCTACTCTATTGCAGATTTTGGTATCATCTGCAAAGAGGCAAACCTTACTTGACAGCCCTTCCGCTATATCACTAACAAAGATGTTAAAAAGAATCGGACCAAGGACAGATCCCTGGGGCACACCACTGGTAACATCCTTCTCCTCAGAGTGAGCTCCATTTACTTGTACTCTTTGTCGACTCCCACCCAACCAATTTCTAACCCAAGCAGTAACTTTAGGGTCCATCCCTAGGGTGCTCAGTTTGTTTATAAGTCGCCTGTGAGGAACAGTGTCAAAGGCTTTACTGAAATCTAAATACACCACATCTAGAGCTCTCCCTCGGTCCAACTCCCTGGTCACCCAGTCAAAGAAATCAATCAGATTTGTCTGACAAGACCTGCCTCTGGTGAATCCATGCTGCCTCGGATCCTGTAATCTGCTGGACTCCAGAAACCTCACTATTTTCTCTTTCAGCAGCGTTTCCAATAATTTACTCACCACCGAAGTTAAACTAACTGGCCTGTAGTTTTCAACCACATCCTTACTTCCGTTTTTGTGTAAAGGCACCACATGAGTCTCTCTCCAGTCCTTTGGCACCACTCCCGACTCCAACGAGGCATTGAAAAGGTGAGGCATTGAAAAGGTCAGTCAGTGGAGTTGCTAGAACGTCCCCAAGTTCCCTCAGTATTCTAGAGTGTATCCCATCCGGTCCCATCGCTTTGTCTACTTTAAGTTGAGCTAGTTTCTCACGAACACAGTCTTCTGAAAATTGTTCAAGATGTCCCTCGCTTCTGTTCTTATTTGTGGGTGTTTTCTGAGGTCCTGCTCCTGGTTCTTCATCTGTGAACACAGTACAAAAATATTTGTTAAGCAATTCCGCTTTATCCTTATCAGCTTCTACATATTCCCCCCCTGCACCCTTGAGTCTGACAATACCACTTTTGCCCTTCCTCTTCTCACTAATATATCTGAAAAATGTCTTATCCCCCCATTTTATTGCATTGGCTATTTCCTCCTCCTTTTGAATCTTTGCCTTCTTGACTACTTTGCTAGCTTCTCTAAGTTTTTCCAAATACAGATGCCTGTCTTCCTCTCTCTGTGATCTCTTGTATTTCATGAAGGCCTCTCTCTTTTTCTTCACTTTTTCAGCTACTTCCTTCGAAAACCATAGCGGTCTCCTTTTCCTTTTGCCTTTATTTACCATTTTAACAAAAAGGTTGGTTGCCCTTAAAATACCCCCTTTCAGTTTTGCCCACTGTTTTTCTACATCCCCCAGCTGTTCCCATCCCACTAACGACTCCCTGAGGTATTGGCCCATCTTCGCAAAGTTAGTCTTCCTAAAGTCTAAGATCCTCACCTTGGAATGGATTCTAACAGCCCTAGTCCTAATACTGAACCACACCATCTGGTGATCACTGGATGCAAAATGATCTCCCACTACAACATCAGAAACACTTTCACCATTGGTAAGCACCAAGTCCAGTATGGCCCCTTCACGTGTGGGGTCTGTTACCAATTGCCTGAATAGTTCTCCCTGTAGAGAATCCAGGATCTGCTTACTTCTAGATGATACTGCAGCAGGAATGTGCCAATCAACATCTGGCATATTGAAATCTCCTATCAGTAGCACTTCCCCTTTCCTAGCAATGCTGCGTATGTCTTCAATTAACTCTCTGTCCACCTCTTCCTCTTGTGAGGGAGGTCTGTATATCACACCAATGCAAATAGATTTCTCTTTCCCTCTTTCTAGTTTAACCCACAATGCCTCCTCTCTCCCTTTTAAGCTCTGTAATTCCAAAGCTTTAATAGTAGTTTTTACATATAGTGCCACTCCTCCTCCCCTTCTTCCTACCCTGTCCTTTCTGAATAAAGTATAGCCAGGTATAGTTACATCCCAGTCATGGTTTTCTGTGAACCATGTTTCTGTAACTGCCACTAAATCCAAGTCAGCCACTCCCACCAAAGCTTCAACTTCAGGGATCTTATTTCCCATGCTATGGGCATTAATACACACTGCTTTCCATGTTACCCCTGTTACCCATTTCCATAAAGGTATTTAATGTATCACTTACCTGGGGGCTTTCTTCACCCATCCCCAACGAATCTAGTTTAAAGCCCTCTTCAGTAGATTAGCCAGTCTACTACCGAAGATGCGTTGACCTTTCTTGGACAGATGGATGCCATCTCTGCTCTGCAACCCTTGGAACAGCATCCCATGGTCTAGGAAACCAAAACGCTCTCGATGACACCATCCACGCAGCCATGCATTCATCTCCAGGATGCGAGCCTCTCTGCCTTGGCCTTTACCCTCAACAGGGAGGATTGAAGAGAACACCACCTGTGCACCTAACTGCTTCACCCTCTGTCCCAGAGCCATGAAGTCACTTTTGATACGTTCCGAGGTATACCTGGCAGTATCATTTGTTCCAACATGGATTAGCAACATTGGGTAATAGTCAGTGGGCTTGATGAATCTCGGCAAACTCTCCGTAACATCTTGTATTTTGGCACCAGGCAGACAGCATACCTCTCTGGACATCAAGTCTGGTCGGCAGATGGACGCCTCAGTACTCCTCAGAAGAGAGTCTCCAACCACCACTACCCTTCGTTTCCTTCTGGTCACTGATTCTGCAACTTTGGGGTACTTGAACTCTGGTTCTTCCCTTTCCAGGGATGCTTTCACCTCCTCCACTTCCAGAGCTGCATAATGGTTCTTCAATTCAAGGGCTGGAGAAGTTGGATTGGTGATTTTGCAGGCCCTGGTGACTTGTGTCCAACCATCGACATTCTGTTGGCACCCATCTTCTCCTGTGCTGGAGAGCTTGGTTGCTGCAAGAAGCATCTCATCAATGTACTTCTCACTGTCTTGAATGCTCCTCAGCCTCACCACCTCCTCTCTGAGTTCCTCCACTTGTTTCCTCAGAGCTTCAGCATGCAGGCACCCTGCACATGGAGCAGTTCCTTCAACTGGCATTAGAACCTCTTTCTGGACCGAGGCAGAAGCTGTAACGGGGGCAACCAGCCATTGTTCTGTTTGTGAAGCTTAGGTATCTGTTAAATCAAAAGAGAGAGGGGGGGCGGAGCTAGCCACTGAACAGAATGGACGCCTGAATTTTTGCTCCCATTGCTGCCCAAGAATCCTGAACATATCCCGGTATTAAATTGAAGTTTGTACCCCCTGCCTACATCAATAACACCGAAATATAGCTGGATGGCATCCCTGAAGCCTGCCCGGCTGGAATTTCCGCAGGGATCCGGCTCAGCAGCGAAACGATCCAAACCCGAAGTGGGTTCCCCGCAGAAAATGGCCGCGGGAGAGAAGGAGGGAGTGACTGCCGGTGGCCTACGTGAAGTGCTACAGGAATTGAAATGCGTTAAAGAAATGATCGCAGCCAATTCTAGTTCACTGCACATGATTCAAGAAGACTTACTGGAGGTAAAAGAGAAACTCCTCACCATCACCACTCGACTTAGTGCAGTTGAATTACAAACCCAGAAGCATGGCATTGCAATAGAACAGCTGGGCCCTTTGGTCAAACGAGTCCGGCACATAGAAAGTCAGATTGAAGATCAAAACAACCATGCCCGTAGAAATAATATCCGCCTTGTTGGAGTCCCTGAAGGCGCTGAAGGTACCGATCCGATTGGATTTCTGGAAAAACCATACCGGAGATGCTGCAGCTTGTCTTTGCAAGGCCTTTTGAACTAGAACGGGCCCATCGAATCCCAACACACCAAGCTGAAAACACGCGATACCCACGCCCGCTCATAATGAAGGTACTGAGATACCCACAGGTCCTGCAGATCTTTCAAGCTGCACGGAAAGCCGGACCACTGCAAATCCAGGGACACAAAGTGGCACTCTATCCAGATTTGAGCAAGCAAACGGTAGATCGGAGAAAAGCATTGCTGGCCTGTAGACCCATGCTACAAAGGGCACAGGCAAGATACGGGCTATACTACCCAGGAACCATGCGGGTCACGCTGCATAATGAAACGAGGAATTTTGTTGAAGCTGAAAGACTGAAAACTTTCCTACAAGAAAAATGCGGTATGGAAACCTGAGGTCAATATTCTGATCTCTCACACAGTATAGGGAACTCAGCATATACTCAGGGGGTGCGGCCGTGCGTTCTCACAAATTTTAGAACGTCTCAAGCCTTGTTAAACACCTCATTGACTGTATTTCTGTTGTTCTAAATAGTTATAATTAACCAGATATTTCTGCTTGAAATGTAGGGGTGGCAACGGGAGGTCGGGGTTGGTTACTGTTTCAGTGGATTGTGTTCACCTTCGCGATACAATGTTTGCCAGTTATGCAGTTATTTGTGTCAGTCCAGTCCAGTGCAAAACCCTCCACATACACGCAAAATGCAAATACGCGGCAGACCTATCCATAGGACAGCTTTCTCCTATAAGATAGCTTATTCCAACATTGATGTCTAGTGATCTCCTAATACTTTCGTTAAATGTAAAAGGTATTACTGGCCCTGTCAAGCGGAAGAAGATTTTAGCGTACTGCCAACAAAAAAAGCAGATATTGCCCTCTTACAAGAGACACATTTAACAGATATTGAATCGCAGAAAGTAACCTCTAAATATTTCCAGGTGGTGGCCTCGGCCTCTGCCACTCAACGCAAAGGGGGGGTAATAATATTAGTGCGCAAATTCCTGCAATCCGCCATTACCGGCGCACAGATTGATCCGCTGGGTCGATGGGCCAGAGTGACGATGAAAATAAATCAACAGCTTTACACATTCTTCAATATCTACGCACCCAACCTCGATGACCCTAACTTTTTCAAACTGATAGCTAAAGAAGTTACAGCCGCAGCTCACACCAATATCATCTTAGGGGGCGATTTCAATGTCATTTTGGATCCACTGTTAGATCGCACGCCCTATCGGGCTGTAGACAAAGTCAAATCACAGGCGATTCTTAAAGGAATCATAACAGAGCTCCACTTGGTAGACCCATGGCGCCTACTTCATCCCCAAGAAAGAGACTACACATTTTATTCCATCCCACATAACACCCAAACAAGGATCGATTTCTTCCTACTGTCCACAGAGCTGATGCCCCAAGTGTTGTCCGCAGAGATATATGCTACAACGGTATCGGATCACGCCGCTGTCTCCCTAGTGCTGGATACCAACGTTACACAACATGTTCCGCCAAGATGGACATTTGATAAATCCCTACTAGCAGATGACTCCTTTGTACAGCTACTGACTGGGGAAATTGAGACCTATTTTAAATATAATACACCTACTGATACCTCCATCTGGAGCTGGTGGGAAGGTTTTAAAGCGACAATACGAGCTCATATTACCACCTACACCATTAGACGGCGTAAAGCCAGGAAAAAAGAAAAAGATGAGCTGGAACTCCAAATAAAAGCTGGGGAAAGGTTACTAGCCAAAAGAGCTGACTCAATGATATTGATTAGACTCCAAAAATTGCGATACCAATATAATGCTCTCCTCAACAAAGAAGCACTGAGTAGTATCCAGCTACAACGTAGTACATACTACTACGAAAGCAACCACTCTGGATCCCTCTTAGCTCGGCAGCTCAAACCAAAGACCAGCAAGACCGCTATAGCGGCGTTGCAAGACAATTCCGGGGGCCTTCTACTGAGATCTGACAAAATACTAGACCGCTGCAAAGAATTCTATGAGGAACTATATCGCTCGGATACTCAATGTAGTGACAAAGCCTTTGAAGATTTTGTCTCCAATATAGTAGGACCCACATTAACCAGTCATCAAAGTCGAACACTGGAACAAGAGATCTCTGTAACTGAAATACAAGATGCGATCAAACAGATGGCTCGTGGCAAAGCCGCCGGTCCAGATGGTATCCCACTGGAATTCTACAATAAATATTGCATTCAATTGGCTCCTATGCTACAGATCTACTACAGTGGCCTACAAGATGAATCTCCAGAGATTGGAACCCTGGCAGAGGCTGTGGTGGTAATTCACCCGAAACCGGGCAGGGATACACAAAAGATAGAGAGCTACAGACCCATCTCTCTCCTAAACTCTGATTACAAAATCTATGCTAAAGTGCTTGCTAACCGATTAGGACGGATCTTAAAAGATTTGATACATGAGGATCAATGTGGATTTGTACAAAACAGATCCACTACAGATAATGGAAGATTATTGGCACATGTACTGGCATCTGCCAAGACTACGGCCGAGCCCCTGATAGGGCTAGCATTGGATGCCGAAAAAGCCTTCGATCGACTGGAATGGTCCTTTTTATTTCGATCCCTACGGTGGTTTGGGATAGGAGAAAAATTCCTAAAACGCGTTGAATTGTTATATACCAAACCCACAGCTCGAATAGCGGTCAACTCACACCTCTCAGCCCCTTTTCAGTTGCAAAGAGGGACCAGACAGGGTTGCCCCCTATCACCGATGCTTTTTAATTTAGCCCTGGAACCCTTATTAATAGCGATCCGACAGAAGGAAAACATAAAAGGAATTGAGTTAGCTGATGGTCCCTGTAAATTGTCAGCATATGCAGATGACCTGCTCATTTTTCTACAACCATCAGACCTTCCTGAAACACTGCAACTCATAGATGCATATTCAGCGATATCCGGATACAAAGTAAATCTGAAATCAAAAGAGAGAGATCTACCAAGTACCAGCCGGTTTCGCAGCTGTCCTTTCAGAGAAAAAGCAGTTAAATCTCTTTAATTATATTCAAAATGTGCTGGTCCAATTCTCTGTGATTTGTTAAAGGGGGAGGTGCCCTATAAAGTAAGACTGCTCACTAGGGGTGGGTGGGAGTTGGGGTGGGCTGGGAGGGAACTAACACCTGATTAGGTGTTTAGCAGTTTCTAAACCTGAGGAGGTTACTGGAGTTCAGCAACTTACTGTGCTCAAGGAAAGTTCCCCTAAAGCACCAAAAAGAAAGTAACCTTGCTTTGAAAAATATACAAAAAACCCTCTTAAGAGCTCCCAGTCAGAGAGCTAGTAATGTAATATAATAAAACAAACAAACAAACCCTCAAATCCTTACTGTTTGTTGATCTGTGGAGCCCTGGTTAGGAAAGCCTCAACAGGGCAGGACACTGTAGCCTTTTATGCAGGCTTCAACTGCACTCAGGAAACAGGCCCACTAACACCTGATTAGGTGTTTAGCAGTTTCTAAACCTGAGGAGGTTACTGGAGTTCAGCAACCTACTGTGCTCAAGGAAAGTTCCCCTAAAGCACCAAAAAGAAAGTAACCTTGCTTTAAAAAATATACAAAAAACCCTCTTAAGAGCTCCCAGTCAGAGAGCTAGCAATGTAATATAATAAAACAAACAAACAAACAAACCCTCAAATCCTTACTGTTTGTTGATCTGTGGAGCCCTAGTTAGGCTCCACAGATCAACAAACACTGCTGCTTCCTGGATTATAGGCAGTTCTTAAAGGCCAGTCATGAACAGCATAATCTTTGACAGTGCGACTGTCCCAGAGGCAGAGAAGAAAATCTTCCACTGTAATTGTCATAGCATATAGATTGGAGCAGGTTATCATATGTCTCCTTGAGGTGGATAGAGTGTTCAATTGGACTAGATGGCTTTACATTGCCATTATGAATAAGAACGGTCTTCAGGCTTTTTGTTGAAGAATCAATGAATAAAAGCCATTCTGACTGTCTGTGTACCTGTGAGAGGGCCCCAAAAAATCAGTTTATCATTGCAATAACACATTGGACTGTCTACTTTAAAGAACGTCGCTAAATTACGACTGCATGTACGATAGTGGCAAATGAGAACATTCTTTTGAAGTAAGTTCTTTTCCTTCAGCCTTGAAGCAAGAATTTCCGCTTTATCTTTTCAGAGTGCGAAGTCTTGTATAAGCTTTTCTTGGTTGAATTTCTCTGGGTTGCCATTGCTTTCATCTGGCACACAGTCCGCATCTTCGGACTCTTTAGGTTGGCTGCCATTTGCACTTTCATCTATGTCTGGTACAGAAGACAGCGCGTCCTGTGGAGGAACTGGAACAGGAAGTGTTTCGTCATGTGGGACTGGTCACATTGCAGATATAAGATTTGGATACTGTGATGAAGAGGATGCTAGTGAGCCTATGGAGATAGGAAAAACTAGTGAATGTACCTTTAAAGAACGTAATACTATAGCAAAAAAACCTCCGCACTGTAACTTGAAAGCATAATACGTAACTAATCAGAGACTGAATAAAGTTACACAAATCAGATAGTATCCAAATTTACAAGTACTACACTCTGTTGAAATGATAGCAGAAGGGGAGCCAGCGCGAAGCCAACATGGAGGTGTAAGTCCTCTTCTCCTGGGCCTTTTTGCACAAATCCTGCGACCTACCCGTTAGAGACGACTCCCCAGCTGTTGAAATAAGCGGTGGTCCAGCGGAGATGTCGGGGAGCAAACAAACCCGCCTCGAGTTTTCCTCCGCGCCTGCGACAACCGGGTCGAAGAGATCTAAATCAGACCCGCTCTCACCGCTCAAGCCGACGGCCCAGCAAAGCCCGCAGGAAGACTGGAAGGAGCTGCTAAAAGAAGTGCGGGCCATACATAGTCGGGTTGACTCTAATGGCGAGACACTCTCTTCTCTACAGGAGGATCTAAAAGATCTGAACTCGCAATTCCAATCGCTCTCCACTCGAGTCGACAAGGTTGAGGAAGTGGTGAAGGAGCACGACAGTAAGTTGCAACGGGCTCAACACATGGCGCGCAAGGTGGACTGGCTAGAGCGGAGCGTGGAGGACATGGGCAATCGCGCTCGTCAGAACAACATCCGCCTGATTGGTCTCGGCGAGTGAGCTGAAGGAGGGGATCCTATTCATTTTATGGCAGCCTTTTTACCTAAACTGTTGAAAATTACTTTTGACCCTCCGCTGGAGATTGAACGGGCGCACAGGATCCCGGCGGCTCCCGCCGGCTTCAACTCTCACAACGCGAGCCCTCGTCCTTTTATTATGTGCCTGCTGAGGCATCAGCAGGTCCTGCAGATTTTCGCCGCAGCCAAAGCCGGCCAGCCGCTTCAGCATGAGGGCCGTAAAATCTTTCTCTATCAGGATTTCTGCAAGCGCACGGTGGAGAGACGGAAGCAATTTTTGGAGCTCCGGCCTAGACTCCGTAATCTCCAGGCTCGATTTGGCCTGTTCAGTCCAGCGCGTCTCAAAGTCACCCTTAATAACTGTACCAAATCATTTGATGATCCTGGACTGTTGCGCAAATTTATTGAGGACCAAGAGGAGCTGGCAATGCAGCAAAGTTGATCTGTTGCCTGCTTGCTATTTGGCTTGCTGAGACCGCATGGTTGCTGTTGGACCTTGAGAGTTCGCTGGCGCAGGGTTGGCCTGTTACATGGGGATCCTATGGTATTATTTTGGTGGGTGGTCGGGAATTAAACAGTTTGTACGCTGATTGTAAGGGGCTGCTCCATGTTCTGTATGCGCTTCTACTGTCTCACCCTAACTGTTTTTTTCTTATTTTGGGTTGGGAGGGGTATTGAGCTCACTGAGGGTTATAAGAGCAGATATAGAAGGGTTATGTGCTCTGCTGACTGGGCACTTGATGATATTGTGTCGAATACATGGCTAGCGGGCTGAAGATTCTATCTCTCAATGTAAAGGGGCTTCGATCTCCTGCTAAGAGGAAGAAAATATTACTGTATTGTAAGCGTCAGTCTGCTGACGTCATTTTACTTCAGGAGACGCACTTGTCCACCTCTGAAGCGAGCAAATTGGCAGATGGGCATTTCCAGCTTGCTGGTTGTTCCCCTGCTGTGCACAGGAAAAACGGGGTCATCACTTTAATTAAAGCTGTGTTGGGTTCCTACCTGGTCAGTTCCTGTCATGATGATGCTGGGAGATGGGTTAAATCTTTCATCAAGGTGGGTAGTGAAGTATTGGCTATTGTCAATGTTTATGCTCCTAATGTTGATGACCCCGTCTTCTTTTGCAATCTCAGTGGGATTATCCACGAGGATCCAGAGGCTCTGGTAATAGTTGGGGGGGATTTCAATTTGGTAAGTGACCCCTTACTGGACAGATCTCCTGGCAGGGTCGAGCACTCTTCTCATGCGCACTCTGCGCTTCTCTCTCTGCTTGGTTCCTGTGGCCTAGTAGACATTTGGCGATTATTTCACCCTCGGGAAAAGGATTTTACCTTCTTCTCCCCAGTCCATAACTCTCTCTCACGAATAGATTTTTTCCTGCTCTCCCAGCCTTTGATTCCCTGCTGCCGAGATGCATCTATTCTGAGTAGGACAGTCTCAGATCATGGTGCTATTTGTGTAGAGATTGAACTAGCAGATCTGGAACGTCCGAACAAGTCTTGGTCTTTCAATCGTGCGTGGCTGGCTGACCCCGCGTTCCAGGAGGAAGTGCGGGGGGCTATCGCCTCTTTTTTTTACTGGCATAAAGCGGGGGATACCTCTAGCTGGGCTCGCTGGGAGGCCTTTAAAGCCTCAATAAGAGCGGTGGTCACTAGTTATGCTATTAAAGAGTCTAAGCGGCGGGCGGCCAAGTTGATCGCATTAGAGGCCCAGATCCGTGCTGGTGAGCGACTGTGGCTGGCCCGACCTACTCCTAGTATCCTTACTCGTCTACATAGACTTTGATTTCAGTATAATGAGCTCTTAAGTTCAGAAGTCGAGCACATTATGTTGAAACAAAAAGCTCGGTTTCATGTCGAGAAGAATAAGGCCGGCAGGCTACTTGCCCATACTTTACGTGGGAAACAGAGTAGACCTAGAGTAACCTCTTTATTATCTAGTAATTGTGAACAACTGATTAAAGATGAACACATCGTTGCGGAATTTGCTAAGTACTACAGCTCGCTTTACGCCTCTGAAACATCGGCGGACCCTGTAGCTTTCGCTCGGTTCGTAGATGGCCTTGACCGACCGGTGTTAGAGGAGTGCCAGGCTCGTGAGCTCGGGAAGCCTTTTACCTGTTCTGAGCTCCTTTCAGTAATCCAGACACTGCCTTCTGGGAAAGTGGTTGGTCCTGACGGTCTCCCCGCTGAATTTTACAAAGTCTTTGGCGAAGATCTTGTTCCATATTTGTTGGAATATTACAGTGAGCTGGCTCAAGAAAATAGCCCTACTGGTAGATTTTCCGAAGCCACTATAGTGGTCCTGGAGAAACCGGGTAGGGACCCCAATTTGGTAACTAATTATAGACCTATTTCCCTTCTGAACGCCGATTATAAGATTTATGCTAGTGTCTTGGCGCGCCGCTTAGCGGACGTCATTGCAGGCCTCGTACACCCAGATCAATGTGGGTTCGTGCCCGGAAGAGCAACAACTGATAACGCTCGTCTCTTATGCAATCTGCTTGAGCAGGTTTCGTCGGCAGATACCCCCTTTGTGGCTCTCTCCCTGGATGCTGAAAAAGCATTTGATAGGTTGGAATGGCCGTTCATGTTCTTCATCTTGCGATGGTTCGGCCTTGGGAGGATTTTATTCATAAGGTAGAGGCACTTTATTCCTGCGCCTCTGCCAGTATCTATGCGAACGGCATCCTTTCGCGTCCTTTCACTCTCCATAGAGGAACTAGACAGGGGTGCCCCTTATCCCCCTTGTTGTTTAACCTAGCGTTAGAGCCCTTGGCTATCGCTATTCGTGCGAGGGTGGATCTTAGGGGGGTGCAGATCGGGCACTCACGGGTCAAATTATCTGCGTACGCCGATGATTTGTTGCTTTTTGTGCAGCCCGGGGAGATCGCACATATCCTGGCTTTGTTTGATGGCTATTCCCATATCTCGGGGTATAAGATTAATTGGTCTAAATCGGTGGCCTTCCCCCTTAACTGCGTCGCCAATTCGGCTGATTTGGCGGACTTCCCTTTCAAGTGGGAGGCGGGCAGTGTCAAGTACCTAGGGGCATGGTATAACGCGTCGGCGGAGGTGATGATCCAAAAAAACATGGAAGAGCTGCTTCTTTTTCTTCGGCATAAGACCTTAACTTGGTCTCCCCTGTGTCTCTCCTGGTGGGGCCGGTTGGAGGTTATCAAAATGTCTCTCACCCCAAAGATTAACTATGTTTTGGGTATGCTCCCTTTCCATATCCCTTCAGTATGGTACAATAAAATTGAACGTTCTCTCATTTCTTTTTTGTGGAATGGGTAGCAACCTCGCATTGCTACTAAGAAGTTAAAAATGCCAAAAGATCGCGGGGGAGTGCATTTTCCTGACTTCCGCCAGTACCATCAAGCCCTTCTAATCAAGCAGGGAGCTTTGTGGCTTTCTGAGAGCGAACATGGCCGTCGTCCGACCTGGCTGTCAGTGGAGGCCTGCATAGTCGCTCCTTGTCCGCTTCCATACCTATTGGGAGCCCACTATCCGGACAGGGCCCCGGTAGGGAGGGTTATTAGGTCTACTCAAGGGGCTTTTTTAGAATTGGCCCGGTCCATTGATCCAGAAGATCTCCCTTCGCTGCAAACCCCGTTATGGTGGAACCCCCGTTTTCGGATTCGCGGGTGTCGGTTCGCCTGGAAGGGTTGGCAGAAGCGGGGAATATGGTCTCTCGGGCAATTGCTCAATGGCAACGGGTGGATAGATTTTGCGGAACTTCAGAGGGTGTTCTCTTTGCCTGCCTCCTTTTTCTTTCAATGGGTCCAGCTCAAGCATTGTGTTGTGGCTTCCCATTTTCCCATCCAGGAATCTGTGCTTGTCAAGGGAGGTACCCTACTTCGTTGGTTGGGTGCCACCGCTCTTCAACAAGGTGCTACATCCAAAATATATGCCCTCTGGCGGACTACTACTTTTAAATTGCCTGCGGGCCTAGCTCGGGTATGGGAGACGGAGATCTCCCGGAAGCTTACCACTTCTGAGTGGAGGCTCCTTTGGGGTCCCATTACCAGAGTCTCTCGGTCAGCTGCTATTACTCAATCATTATATTTCTTTATGTACAGGGCCTTTCTAACTCCGTCTAAAATGGCCAGGTGGGGCTCCGGCATTTCAGCCAGATGTTGGTCCTGCTTCGGGCATCCTGCTACATATAAACACATGTTTTATGATTGTCCCCTGGTCCAGGCTTTCTGGAGTCGGGTATGGTCCAGGATACAATCGGTTTTGCATTTCTCGGCAGATCTGCATTGGAGTACGCTTTTTTTGCGTTCTCTAAGTGTTTTTCCTGCAGGTTGCCGGGTCCGCTCCTTTTTATTTAATTTTATGATGGCTATCGCCCTCAAGATGATCCTCTGGAAATGGAAATCTTTTGGTGCCCTGAGCCTGGACGGCTGGTGGAACTTAGTGTGTCACTATGCTAAGTTGGAGAAAATTTATGGCAGACTCCACCAGCCGGGCCAGGTGGATCTTAACATTCACAGATGGTCCCTGCTTGATCTTTTTGTGGCCCGTTCCCAGGTTGCCTAAGATGGAGTAGACGCCTTTCTCCTTCTTTTTTTTGTTTGTCGGAGTAGATGCCTGAACTCTGTGAGCCCGAGTGGGAGGGATGGGGGGGGGGGGGTTGTAGGGGTTGGGTGGGTTTTTCTTTCGGTTTTGTTAACTGGGGACTGTGTTGAATAAGTTTATTGTGTCATGTATATGGTATCTTTTTGTGGTTTATGAAAATCTAAATAAACGCTTTAAAAAAAAAAAAAAAAGAAATGATAGCAGAAGGTCTCAGTTCACTTGGGCAGCCAATAGACTATTATGTAATCGTCTAATGGACTTATATCCCTATTAACATCAGCGACCTTACTTCAAAGAGCTGCTACCAAGAGCGTAGATAAAAATTGCTTTAGAAGATGATTCAGAAAATGTTGTTAACTTTCAAAGAAAAAAGTGCTTAACTTTCAGGAAGACTAAACTTAGATTGTCCCAACGCTGACAGACGCGCCATTAAGTGCGTTTCACCCTCTTGCAGGTTTCGTCAGGGGAATCTTGTAAAGCACTAGAAATAAATAAAGTACAGGTTCATAGGTTACCAACTTTCAGTAATCAACTCTCAAAAATCAATGTACACGATACCGAAAACACAGCATGTTGTAATACTGCACCTCAAACCCGGAAGATCCACTTTCTCTTACAGGCAGTTTTTTCTGATGGATCACAAAAACGCCGCGCATGCGAAGTAATTTTATAAAGCACATGCAGACATGGCAACCAACCAGCTGCCTGTTTACAAACACACCTCCCACTCGACTCTGGCATTGAGCCCTTCTGGTGCTACTGACTGCAGTTTAAAAATCCAGCGTTGTTCATTAAGTAGCAAGGTCTGCTCAAGAGATTTCCCGCCACGTGCTACGATCTTCCGGGTTTGAGGTGCAGTATTACAACATGCTGTGTTTACGGTATCGTGTACATTGATTTTTGAGAGTTGATTACTGAAAGTTGGTAACCTATGAACCTGTACTTTATTTATTTCTAGTGCTTTACAAGATTCCCCTGACGAAACCTGCAAGAGGGTGAAACGCACTTAATGGCGCGTCTGTCAGCGTTGGGACAATCTAAGTTTAGTCTTCCTGAAAGTTAAGCACTTTTTTCTTTGAAAGTTAACAACATTTTCTGAATCATCTTCTAAAGCAATTTTTATCTACGCTCTTGGTAGCAGCTCTTTGAAGTAAGGTCACTGATGTTAATAGGGATATAAGTCCATTAGACGATTACATAATAGTCTATTGGCTGCCCAAGTGAACTGAGACCTTCTGCTATCATTTCAACAGAGTGTAGTACTTGTAAATTTGGATACTATCTGATTTGTGTAACTTTATTCAGTCTCTGATTAGTTATGTATTATGCTTTCAAGTTACAGTACGGAGGTTTTTTTGCTATAGTATTATATTCCTCTGGCAAAAGAGACCACTAAAGAAGTTGTATCCTTTAAAGAACGTGACAGGTCTGCAATACACACACTGCAGAGTGCAGCTAGAGGGAGTAAGCACAGAGAGTCTGAAATTAGGTTGCCACACCCAAGCTATCCTGACCTAGTTACAAACTTAGGGGATGATCACACACACCTGAGGGGAGTAAGAGAGACCCTGATAGAGAAGCAGCTTTATAAGCCTTGCTTAGAAGGAGAGAAAGGGAAGAAGAAGAGGGAGAATGCGACGAAGCAACACCAAGAAAGGCAGCCGGAGGGGCTGTTGTTGCAGGATAAGAGAAAGTTCCAAAGAGGCCAGCAGTTCCAAGGTGGAGAGCTCCAAGGAGAAACCGTCAGGAGAGGTACCAGGAAGGCACAGCTCAGGGAGAGAGAGCATAAAAGTCTTCCCACGTCTATGCCGGACTGGAAGTCTCAAGGTGTTCAGAGGTGGATGTCCAGGGCTCAAGCTAGCAGGCAGAAGAACCCAGCCTGGAACAGGGAGCCAGCGATTAACACCAGAGAGGAACTTAAGCAAGGAGGCCAGGAACTGTTTAACCGCAGCTGGAGAGAGGTTTGTGAACCTAGCCAGAAAGAGATAGCTCAAACCCCAGATACCTGTCTTCCATACCAGGTAGACCACTGCTGGAGGGAATTACAGAGATCCCCCGAGAAAGTATATCCTGGGAGAGACGGGGAAAGCTCAGAGCAAGTTGATGTTTCTTCAGAGCAGGAAGAAATGCAGATAGATCCTAACGAGCAGGATTCCTTACTGCCTGAGTTTCCCATGGATTGCACATTATGTTTGGCTGGAAGCATGGAGTCCTTAACTGAAGAATAGCTTTCAGGATGTGCGTTTTTGGGTAACAGAGTAAAGAAGTCTGACCTTGTTGAAGGTAAGAGCTTGTTTAACCAAAGGAATATTGCCTAGCACCTGTGCTTGGTGTTACTAAAGAAGGAAAGGATAAAAGAGAACATTTTTTACTAAGCTGAATGAAGAAGCTTGTGTTTTGTTTCATCTGCTATATTTTTGGATTAAAACCCCTGAACAGAAGTAGTGACTGTGAAACACATTCAACCTGAGTTTTGTAAATATCTTTGGAAATACTAACTGGAGAGAATATCCTGATGCTTTATGTTGAACCTTGTGACATTGGGGAAATAAAATCTTTATCATTTACCTTCATACTGGTTTGTCACGGCTATACTTTTAAAAGGGAAACTACAACTCCCAACATGCTTCAGTGCTGAAGATAGTTTTCAACCCGTTTATGAAGGACATAATGTCCACCCTAGCTCTTTAGGCACGTTGCCAGGGGGCTGGGGTGTGACAATACACAATGTTGTACTTGTTCTTCGCAGAGAAACCAGAGATATTAACCAGACAAAAATAGCAATTGTCATAATGGTTTCTTGGTTCCTTCCATATCATCAGTACAGCAAATGGCATCACTGTTTTCTTTCCATTTAACCAATCACGCTATCCATTTGCACAGACTGTGCAAATGATGTGAGGCACCCATGGCTTATCCTGGTCACCCAATGGGCATCCAAATTATAACTTGTACATTTTGCGAAGATCTGACATTATGGTACGATGTTGAGATACAGTAGCACATGAACCACAAACGTAACAAAACATTGGCATGATTTCTACACTGTGTTGGCATGATTATTTAATTTCTAATGATTTCTTCAGTGTTATTACCAAATACATAATCAAAATAATTAACCTGAAAAACAAAATAAATACCAGTCAATATTGGTAGAGTAATCACTGACACAGTTTTTGTCAATTTGGCTAGTATAGCAAAACTTCCGACACTATCATCTTTCAAACCTGATGTGGCACCACAAAAACAAAACCGGTTTTGAACATTGTTCATCATAGGTTATCTAAAACACGTGAAATTATTAGTGTTTATTTTTTCATGTTGACCAGTGTTATGAGATGATGCTAAAGGGTGACTGTCACCAGAAAAGCCCTCATAGCACCTATAAGATTTAACAGCAGCGGTTATTTTTTTTCAAAACTCCAGGCCAATAATATGCATAACTTTGGCCATTTAAATTGCTAAATGGCTAAAACTATCTGTTTTTAGAAAGGGACATAGCCAAGAGCATTCCAGAATTGTGGAGTTGGGTGGCAGTATACTGTCATTAAACAAATTACTTATCTATCCAAATGACATCATGCAAATAGCAGGTGTTACTTTAAACTAAGGTTTTCAACAGCTCTACTTGGATAGATAGCATCACTGAACATACACACAACTTTAAAGGAACTTATATGTTTAAAGTTATGCGGCAGCCAGTGGACTGCAAATTTAGCTACTTGCATTTTTCCTTTAAGCCCAGGTCAAATTATAGTTTTGATGGTGAATGTTATTTTAATAGCCCTTGATCTTCACATTTTTCCAGTGTGAAAAACGTCCACCGAAGAAAACACTTTCATCATGTGAGATAAGTAAAATTTGCACACAAACAAGAAATCTTTCCTGTTAACAGAGCATGTGAGGATGTTTCGCCCCTTACTACTTTTTTAAGTTTCTCCAGAAACACTGAACCGTGATGTAATGAAGTCAGAGCATATTACATTTATCACATTTCTTCCCTGTCCACCTGATTTAAAAATTTGTCTAAGACGATTTATAAAAAGCCATATTGGATTTAGCTCATACCCTTTCTCAGAAATTCAAGGCAAGTTACATTCAAGTACAGTAGGTAATTCCTGCCTCTGGAGGGCTTACAATCTAAGTTTGTACCTTAGGCAATGGAGGGTTAAATAACTTGCCCAAGATCACAAGGTACAGCAGTGGGATCTCAACCCTAGTTTCTCTTTATTCTCGCCTACTGCTCTAACCACTAGGCTTCTCATCCACGCCATATCAAATAATAAAACATCACCCACCACCTTAATTAAAACTCAGGACAAATAAAGATGCATGCAACCATGCTCCACAGTTCCCTACAACACCTAGTAAAATCAATAATAAATTAATGATGCCCAATAAACCCTATCAGCCAAGCATACATCTCAAGCCCTACCTAGAAATGGTGAGGTCTTTATCTTCTTTCTAAAAGAACAAATAACTTGATTCCTCTTGTATATCCACAGGAAGGGTATTCCAAAGGGTTGATGTCACCATACTAAAGACTCTAGATCTACATGCAATCTTTCAGGCATCTTTTCAGGATATAAGGTTTGATTTCAACTCCCTATTCAGGACATATCATTTTAATCATTCAAGACGGTCAAAGAGCATTTCCTATCAAACAGCAAAAATAAAAGTTAAAATCTTGAATTCTGCATGAGCCAGAAAGGGAAGCCAATGTAGGAAGCAAAACTTCAGTTTTATGCCTCAGCAGTATTATCGATGCTAAATTCTGAATCATCTGAAGTATCCCCATCAATTTAATCAGCAACCAAACAAGAGCCTATTACAATAATGTATGAAAGATAATACATAGACATGCAACCAGCCTCACTTTCAAAAATCCAGTCTGAGTCATAGCAGTCAACTGTGCTTCCAAAGTAAGTGAAACCATCAAAGTCTCTGTCTCACCTGCTCCTCTCACCCATTAAGTACAATTTTAATAGCCATTCCACATTCCAATATAATTTGAAAGATCTCATTCATCTTCTTTATTGACTTCGCAAAATTCCCCACCACTAAGGCATCAACTGAGGGAGTCTAGTTACTAAGGTGTGCTAATGATAACATGTATTAATCCATTAACAACCTGCATAATTTTAGCACATGTCCCATGTTATTCAATGGGACCTAGTTGCTAATAACGCACATTAATGGTGAATTAATGAGTGTTTACGTTAGCACACCTCAGTAACTAGACCCCCAAATATTATCAGTGTATTAATATGCAGTTAAACCCATAGATCGAAGAAGACAGACCAAAGGTCTCCTAAGAGGCTAAAAAGGAGCAGCAAAAGGCTGATCCTCAAGGAACCCCACAAGGTGATTCAATCCACTTTGACCTGATGCCATTCACCTCAACTGACAACCATGAAAAAACAATGCAAACCAGTTCAAAGCTACCCCTCCAATATTTGCCACCTGGCTTTTTGTCAAAAGGATTGAATGATCTACAAAACTGAATGCACAGGATTAGTCTAGTAATGCTAGATCCACATATAGTACCTTACTTTGTCAAGATCATACAAAACGTTTTTGCTAGCTGCAATTAATGCTTTCTGTATACTGTGGCCTGCTTTAAATCTAGTTTTATTCTTGAAAGAATCTATTTGCATGACCTACTCTTGACAGGGCATTACCAGGTAGCAAAATTCAACCTCTGCTCTTTGGCTCCAATTTTCTAAATTAAATTTCAAATAGCGTAAGGAATCAAATAAAACAAAACACACAATTATATCAGTAACAGTATTAAGATTAAGCAGAGGAATTCGGACCTGCAAACTTGTGCAATTCTCCCATCATTCCTATTCTGGCTAGGTCATAGTACTTCTTTTATTAGGAGAAAAACCTGCTACATGGAACAAGTTAGTCGTATCACTGTATGTCATGCTTTGCTCTAATTTTTGTTTATCTATGCGTTACAAATCAGGCTAAACACTACGAGCGTGATTCCATAATGTGCACATCCAGCCTGCAGATATGTCTAAATCATAAACTGGCCCCCTTTGAACCAAATTCTGCATCAGCGGAATTGGGGAGATAGACCTGTTCGGCGTGGCATGTGCAAGCGCTATTCAGCTGGCCCTGTGCCTCGGACACAGGTAAACCTTTTGGACGTCCCAGAAAAGTTACATGTTTCGGATCCTGCCCCTCCCCACGATGTATCCATGCCCCTCAAAATGTGCATCTCCTAAGTTGCTCATCAGACAGTAGTTTGCTGATGCACACTAGACATACAGTACATACCAATGAGAAATGACAGCTGCTGCAACCTAGACCATATACCAGTCACCCTCATGCCCTGAAAAGTTCTAGATAAGTCCAGTTCAACTTAATATGGTATTCGAGAATGTAAATCTGCAGTATCCCCATCAATTTAATCAGCAGCCAAATAAGACCTCTTACAATAATGCATGAAAGATAACACATAGGCATACACAACTTTAAAAGACTGAGTACCCAAAAATGGATGGAAGTTTGCAACCAGCCTCACTTTCAAAAATCCAGTCTGAGTCATAGCAGTCACCTGCATTTCCGATTGCGCGTCAGGACCTACCTTGCACTAAATGGCATGTAGCATTAGGAACCAGCTCCAATGATTCTTGCCCTGGTCATCTCTACAAACACGCCTTAAATTGCTAAAGCATAAAATCCCGAACTAACTTTGCAGTTCCCCAAAGGATGCATAATATTGCTGAACAACAAATGTGTGCCCTTTTCGTGCCTAAGGCCTATAAATGCATTCATTCTGCTGCTCTGCACTACCATTCCCCTCTTATCTCTCCCTACACCCCTTCCCAGGAACTCCGCTCTTCTGTCAGATTGCTTCTATCTGTGCCCTTCTCTTCTACTGCCAAATCCAGACGTCACTCCTTTCACCTTACTGCTTCTTAATCCTGGAACAAACTACCTGAGTCTGTACGTCAGGCTTCATCTCTGGTCCCTCTCAAATCCACAGAGCAGGGACCATCTTTTATGTGTGTTTGTGCAGCGCCTTGTAGCACTATACAAATGATCAGTAGTAGTAGTAGTAGGGCCTTCTGGCTATGGCATCTGAGGCCCACCAATCTGGGTACTGGCATTTCTCGCAGCAACTACACCTGTTCCATCATGACGTATGTCGGTCTGTATACATTCACTATCTGTATGGCAACCCTATCTGCCTTCCCACAGTCAGCTTAGTGGCACTCCTCCCCTGGTCAGGGCTGTGTGGGCATGGGAGGGGAGATCCCTGTGCCATCACACCAAATAGTCAGAATCCAAATATATCACCACTCTCGCAGCTCTTATTGATCCTGTCCTAGGTAGAGATGTAGGCCACATGGGACAATCTGAGGAATGTTGGCACTACATCAGTCGTGTCTCCCAATGCCTGTCAAAGTGGATATATGGCAGCCCTACGCTAACAATATCTGATCTTATTAGAGTACCCTATGTAAAATAATCCAGAAGTAATCAGCATAGATTCCCTATGGCTAAATGTCAAAACATATCCCTGTCAATAATACGGGACCCTCAGAATAAGGACATTCAACAGTGCAAACAGCACTAATACGTGCTCAACAGCAACATCATTGGTCCCACAAAATGTACATTATGGGCATGCATTGGTGCTGTTTGCACTGTTGAATGCCCTTATTTTGAGGGTCCCTTATTATTGACAGGGATATATGTCTGACATTTAGCTATAGTGAAATCTCTCTGATTTTGACTGCCTAATCACACTGGCACCTGGTGATGCTGCGGTCATCCATACGATCCAGGTACTGGCCAGGCTTTCATGTACCCCCTGAATTGCAGATGAGCACACCAGATCCCCCAGGCACCCCTCAAACCATACACACACACACACACACACACACACACACAAACATTCTCTCACTTTCGGTCACAAAAACGTGATTCTGCCAAAAATATGCCCTAAACCTATACATCAATATATGAGTGTGATCACTTTCCGGAGCGGGAAATACTATATAGTAACGTAGGAACAAAAAACGCTCCACTCTTCACCATATGAGGTTTATACTTCTTGCAACTGGGTCTCAGACTTATATGGAGCTAATTTCATGGGTTTACAGACAAAGCTTAGACCCACAGCTCTCAATTGCATCAACGACCCATAAATGTTGCTGGTGTTCAAATGAATAGTGCTAGGCTCAAAACAGATAATTTTCCCACAGAAAGTATAACATTTTGAAAGTGGTACTTATCTGAACGAGCTAATAGTTCCCCAACACCAACCTTCGCGCTGGTGCGTTTCACTCTCAGGTTTTTTCAAGGGGATTGTATTCGCACTACGCCGGTATTTCACACTTTCAAACTAGTCTCTGTCTTCTGTATTGTTCATTGAAACAGTTTTTGCCAAAAGACGCCCGCGAAGGTTGGTGTTGGGGAACTATTAGCTCGTTCAGATAAGTACCACTTTCAAAATGTTATACTTTCTGTGGGAAAATTATCTGTTTTGAGCCTAGCACTATTCATTTGAACACCAGCAACATTTATGGGTCGTTGATGCAATTGAGAGCTGTGGGTCTAAGCTTTGTCTGTAAACCCATGAAATTAGCTCCGTATAAGTCTGAGACCCAGTTGCAAGAAGTATATACCTCATATGGTGAAGAGTGGAGCGTTTTTTGTTCCTACGTTACTAAACCTATACATAACAGCTATGACATAACATAATAGCAAGGGGTACCAGGACTGCACATATGATCTCTGTTTCTCACCCAAAATAGAATCACTTCCCTGCTCACACCCATACTATCCCTGCATCAGCAGTCCCATTTTTCTGAATATGGGAATTGTTAGAGTCCCATAGATTGGCTCCTTTAGCACAAACAGCACATTATTGCATAGCCTGAATAACCATTATTGCTCTCCTTAATATTTCAGCAACAATGTTTATTAATGTGTCTAGACCTTACAACATTCTCTCACCTCTGCTCTCTGTACCTTAAAACCACATCTTGTGGTTTTTCATACTGCAGTCTCACCAGTTCAAACATTCTTAAGAACATAAGATATGCCATACTGGGTCAGACTAAGGTCCATCAAGCCCAGTATCCTGTTTCCAAAAGTGGCCAATCCAGGTCACAAGTACCTAGCACTTTCCCAAAAAGGCACACAAGTTCCACAATGCTTGTATTGCGGCAAGCATTGGATTTCCTGGGTCCTCTTTAATAATGGTTTAAGGCCTTTCCTCCAGGAACTTGTCCAAACCTTTTTTAAAGCCAGCTACACTAACAGCTTCTACTACATTCTCCAGTAATGAATTCCAGAGTTTGGTTATGTGTTGAGTGAAAAAATATTTTCTCATAGTCTTAAATGGGTTACATTGTAGCTTTGTTGCATGTCCCCTAGTCTTTCTACTTTTTGATGGCGTAAACAATCAATCTACACTTACTTGTTCCACTCCATTCATTAATTTATAGACCTCTATCATATCTCACCTCAGCCATCTCTTTTCCAGGTTGAAGCGCCCTAGACAGGAAATGACTCGTTTACTCTCAGCGTCGGCGAGCTCAACATTAACAAAACCATGGGAAAGAAGGGAAACTCTCTTTCTTCTCGTGGCTCTGCAAAAGTGAGCCAGAGCACCGGTCAGGCAATGACAGGGCTCTTCCCTGGGGGGGGGGGCTTGGACTGGAAAAAGACTGAGCAGGTCTGGTAATGGGCTGGGCTGGGCGTTAGAACTGGAAATAGTCTGACTAAGTTTAGGACTTGTAATGGGCTGATGGGGAGGATGGGGAGGCTAAGACTGGAAATGGGCTGATGGGGGGGCTAGGACTGGAGTGTGCTGAGAAGGGGGATAGGACTGGAAATAGGCAGGGATTGGAAATGGGCTGATGGGTGGGAGGAGAGAGCTGCTGGCACTGGAAGAAGACTGGGGGCTAGAACTGGAAATTATATGGAAATGGGTTGATAGGGGAGGGGAGTTCTGCTGGCCCTGGAAGAAAACTAGGGGCTAGGGCTACAAATGGGCTGATGTGAGGGGATGGGAGATGAGGACTGGAAGGGAGCAGATACTGAGATGGTCTGCCAGGGGATGGAGGGGGCAGGAAAGGAGCTGACATAGGGGGGTGGGGGCAGGAAGAGAGCTGACACGGGGGGAGGTGGGGGCAGGAAGAGAGCTGATACAGGGGAAGGAGGGGGCTGGAAGGGAGATGATATGGGGGGAAGGAGGGGGCTGGAAGGGAGCTGACATTTGGGGATGGGCCTGATAGGTGGATGGGTAATGGGGAGAAAGCTGGAAGGGAGGGGGCACTGGGCTGGAAGGGTGCTGACATGTGGGGATGGAAATGGAAGGGGCATGGACAGAGGGTAGGATGACTGGAAGGGAGTTGACAGGGGTGGGGGTGGGTGGCACTGAGAACAGAAGTGAGCTGATACCTGTGATAGTATTTAGACTAAAAGGGGCAGGACAGTGGGGAAGGAGGTGGCTGGAAGGGAATGGACACCAGAGGTAGTCCTGGAAATGCAAGGCAGTTGACAATGGAAAGTACTGGGAGAGGAGGACTGGAAAGGGGGCTGATACTGGGGAGGGTTACTGGGACTGGAAATAGGCTGATGGAAGGAAGTGAAGAAAACAAAAGAAGAGGTAAGAAATGGCAGATGGACCGTAGACCATAGAAAGAACTAAGAGAAAAAATGGTCAGACAACAAAGGTAGAAAAATAATTTTATTTTCATTTTAGTGATTGGACTTTGTGCTATCTTTATATTTTACACAGTATGGGGAACTGCATCTCTTATTTATCTGATGCTGCACTGCATGCGGAATCTGGATTCTTGGGGTTTCAGTTTAACTTTTGTCTACATATTTTTATTTAAGGTTGTAGTCACTTATTCTGTACTTGTTGACCACTCGATCCTGCTCTCTGGTCTACATGATGCAGGTCTTTGGGGCATGGTATTTCGGTGGTTTCACTTTCCTTTTTTCCTAATCATGCACATTAACCTCCAACTCCACCCTTTCCGCCTCTTCTGACCCTTTCCCCCTTCACTGCGGCGTTCTTCAGGGCTTGGTTCTGACACCCCTTCTGTTCAATATCTTTCTTGCACTGCTCGCTCTCCTTATTCAACAATCTGGGATTTCTGCCTACTACTAAGTTGACGATATCCTTCTTCTGCACCACACCAATCCGTTACAGCCAGACCTCTCATCCCTCAACACCTGTCTCTCCTCAGTTGCTGATTGGTTAGCTACAAACTGTCTCCACCTCAACCTCGCAAAAAAATCTGCTATCTAGTTCACTCATGGAAGTACTTGTCCCACTATAGCACCACTACTTGCAGGTTCTCCCGTTCATCTTGTGTCCACCTTCCATTATCTAGAGGTCCTTCTTGACTCTGGTCTTTCTTTCAAGGATCATATCTTCCAGCTCGTGAAGAAATCCTTCTACTATCTCCATCAATTTCGGGCTATCCGTCCATTCCTCACCCCTCAAGCACCAAACACACCCCTGTTGTCTCTAGTCATAACACATTTAGATTTTTGCAACTCTGTTCTTCCCAGTGCCCTCACACTCAACTGCACAGATTCAGCTTGTTCAAAACACAACAGTCCGTATCATTACTCATTCCAACCGCCGGGAGCATGTCACCCCTCTTCTCTTTCAACTCCACTGGCTCCCTCTAGAATATCGCATCCACTACAAAATTCTTACTACAGTTCATCAGGCTATCTGCACTCACGCCCTGCAATATCTGGCAGATCTTCTCCAATTCCACACTCTCGGCTGCCATCTGCATTCAGCGCACATCAATCGCCTTCACCTCCCCTCTCCAGCCCATGCCCATTTACAGTCCACATGCCACTCTGCCTTCTTTTTCCTTGGACCTGCCCTGTGGAATTCTCTTCCTACCCCCCTCAGACTAGAACAGAACTACAGCAAATTTAAATCACTCCTCAAAACCCATTTGTTTTCCTCTGCCTTCGACCTTCCAGCTTCCACTATGTGACTCTGTTTTTCATGTTGTCTGTTCCTCCTGTCTTGTCTGCTAGACTACTTCTCCTTTCCTGTCATACATTGTAGTTCCTTTTTCCTTTTCTGGCCTCTGGCCTTTCTGTATTTTTTTATGATTGTACACTGCCCTGATGTTATGAAGGGCGGTCTATCAAATGGAATAAACATAAACATATTTGGTGAGGGTCTGGGTTCTGAGTGTGTGATTGAGGTCAGGTGTTCTGTTAACATGGAGTTTGTACATAGGGATCTATACTGTACAGTAGTAATTTGAGTTGTTGAACTTTTCACATAGGTGTATGGATATTCTAGGGCCTGCTGCAGTATTTATAGTGCTGCTTTTTTCTGGGTAGGTCCCTTGTATGAGTTTTGGAAGTTTATGCTGGTGTGGTATAGTAGATTTGGCCTTGTAGATCTTAAGTGACTTCTATAGGTTTTTATATTAGTTCCCAGTATGCCTGGTACTGGAGAACGTTTGTTTGTTTGTGAGATGGCCAGAATCAGATTTTTTAAAAACATATTGTTGTTTAACAAATTATTTACCATACTTAGTCCAATTCATGTTTAAATGTATTTAGCAAAATTGTACCTAGTTAATTAATGTTTCATGTATTTAGCAAAATTGTACCTAGTTAATTAATGTTTCATGTAAAACAGACCTGTTAATCTGTTCATTCCTTGTTCAATGTAAACCGCACCTGATCTGTGGAAGGTAGCGGTATATAAGCAACTGTTAAATAAATAAATAAAATAAATAAAAATATTTAGTTCTGTGGGTGAATGTCCTACTTCTGCTCTGCACCCATTGTCGAGGGAGAGGTTTCTGTGGATGCAGAATATACCTAGTATATTCAAAAAGAAAAAGTGAGAACCATAATGCAGTTTATAACAGAATAAAGTGAGTTATAATTTGATCTAACAAACTGTGCTGTGGTTCTCACTTTTTCTTTTAGTTCCTTCATGTGCGAGCATCTTGCATTTCCTTTGTTTTTAAGGAATATATATTTACATTAACACCATGCTGGTCCAGTGTGCAGTTTCAGGAGTTATATTGGGGTTGCTAAGCTCTTCTTGGTGTTTATGTTGGAGAGGGAGGTGTTGTGTTGTGTCACAAAGTCCCTCTTGTTTTTCAGAGAGTGGGAAGTGCTGTTTCGGGGTACCAAGTCACTCTTCTTTTTGTGGAAGTGGGAGATGCTGCATGGGTGCTGTTGAGCCCCTCTTGTTTGGCATATTTAGCAGCATGTTTCCTAGGCTCTGCACTGGTAACATATGAACATAAGAAATGCCATATTGGGTCAGACTAAGGCCCATCAAGTCCAGTATCATGTTTCCAATAACGGCCAATCCAGGTCACAAGTACCTGGCAGGTTCCCAAAAAGACACATAGGTTACACAATGCTTGTCCCAGGGCAAGTAGTGGATTTCCTAGGTCCTCTTTAATAATAGTTTATGGACCTTTCCTCCAGGAACTTGTCCAAACCTTGTTTAAACCCAACTACCCTAACAGCTTTTACTGTATCCTCTGGTAACTAATTCCAGAGTTTGATTACGCAGGGCCACAGGCTAACTGCAGGGAGGCAGTTACATCCCCCTGCAGTTACCGTATTTCAGCGTAGTAAAACTGCTGCTGGTGCAAATAAGGCCACCCACTGAGGTGGCATTAGTTGCACTCATACTATTTGCATTGAGTCATTATGTTAGTTTCTGATGACAATGCAGACGCCTGTGTGTGAGAGTTCTTTCTCTCACCTCACAGTTCAGTAAAGTATAATTTTGGGAAAGAAATCCTGTAAACCTATCATATTACATATATCTGTTTTTAGTTTGTACTGATATATTCCCTACTTGGTGAAGATCTATTTCTCTTCTGCATATGTGTTACTGAGGCTACATGTTCTGTTAGCATGGAGTTTCTATGTAGGGAGCTGTAGTAATCTGGCTTGTTCAGTTTTCTGAATGGGAATATGAATGTTCTAGGGCCCACTGCAATATTTATGGTGCTGCCCTTTTCTGGGTATGCTCCATGTTGTGTGAGTTTTGGAAGTTAGAGCTGTTATGGAATAGTAGATTTGCTCTATGGGTCCTGTATTCTGGGTTCTTGGTGAGGTCAACTGTAGGGGGTTGGTTTGAGGGGAGGGTATTGGAATATGTATGGTTTTTGAGATTTACAGTTTTGCGCTCTTTATGCTGCCAGACTGAAATTTAAAATATTTTGTCAGTTCAGATTCAAGGAAATTTCAAATTTTAAGGGAACGTCTCAGTTTAATTTTGTTTAGTAGCCTGATAGCTTCACCGCTGCTGAATTCCTGACTTTTCCAGCTCTAGCACAATCCAATCCAGCCTTTAAATTTATAGCTACCAGGATTAGTTTCTCATTTTATATCTTCCCTTCTCATCAATAATCTGGTCATAGCAAAATAAATCTAATGTGCAAATACTTATAATGGTTTGAAGGGGGAGGGGGCTGTGTAAATGTTTTTTCATTAATCAAATTTAATGTTTTATTATTATGTTTGTTTTATTCTAACATCTGTTTTACTAAATTGCATGTGTATGTTTAGAAGCCACCTAGGATTTTAGATAGGTCGCATATACATTTAAAAATAAAGTATACTAAATTTATGCACATGATGCTACAGTGAGTCTCCGCACATGGCCCTGTATCACTGGAAGATAGAGGAAAGCAGAAACCTCAGATTGGGACCTACTTGATCAGGGAATAAAATGGTCAGGCAACAAAGTTCAAAGAGAATTTTATTTTCAATGTAATTATCTGACTTGGTGCTATCTTTATATTTTATACAGTACATGGAAATGCATCTCTTTCTATTTCTCTGGTATTGCGCTGCCTGCAGAATCTGGCTTCTTGGGGTTGCAGTTTAATTTTAATCTACATGTGTTTATTTTTAGGTTACGGTCACTTATTCTGTACTTGGTGAGGGTCTGTGTTATGAGTGTGTGACCAAGACCAAGTGTTCTGTTAACATGGAGTTTGTATGTAGGGATCTGTACTGTAGTAATCTGAATTGTTCAGCTTTTCAAATAGGTGTTTGGATGTTCCAGGGCCCACTGTAGTATTTACAGTGACGCTTTTTTGGTGGGCTCCTTATGTGAGTTTTGGAAGTTGGTGCTGATATGGTATCGTATGGTAGATTTGCTCTATAGATACTCAGTGACTTTGTTGTAGGGTTTTGTATTAGTTCACCATATGCCTGGTACAGGGCAATGTTTGTTGTTGTTGTTAGTGAGATGATCAGAATCAGATTTTTTTTAAGATATTGGGTTCTGTGGGTGAATGTCCCGATTCTGCTCTGCAACCACTGTTGAAGGGGGTTCTGTGCATGCAAAATATATGTAAAAAAAAAAGCAAGAACCATAATGTGGTTTAGAACAACAAAATAAAAATGAGTTCTAATTTAGTTTTATAAACTGTGCTGTGGTTCTCACTCTCTTTTAGTTCATTGGTGTGCAAACATCTTGCATTTCCTCCGTGTAATCTAATCGGCTTTATGGTTTGGTTAAGTCCCTGACTGGTGTTTTGAGAAAGCTGCTCCCCCCCCCCCCCATGGGGGGGACACCATCTCACCCTTCGCCTCAGGCAGCAGATTATCTTGAGCCCCCCTGAGAACAAGGGTCCATGACATAATGCGCTGGATGCATAGTAACAAATCTTTTGTAACCAGTCTGCTCCTACATGCTGAAATTCTAGTTTAATCCCAACTGGATCAGATGGCCCTCTTTCTTCATTCCATCTTCCACTCTTCTCAAACCTCCTTTCTAAACAATCTTCTGTTGACAAACATAAGCCTTTCCCAAAAAAAGTACTCTAAGGGCCCTATATTCAAAAGGCATTTACACAGTTTACAGCCCTGTAAACCGTATGGCAGGAATGCTATTTTGAGACTGCACTTTTGCAATGTCAGTTTTGTTCTTTGGCTCAAAAAGAAATATTTTTTTTCTGATGTATCAAGAGATACCCAGAGGAAACATCGAATTCCTGGCCCTCAGGGAAAAGGCGGAGACTCTTGACACAGCCATGAGGTTATGATTTCCTTGTAAATGCTTCATTTTGCTGGATGGTCGTCAATTTATCTTTTTTTGAGCAGATAAACTTTAACGACTGTACTTCTGTTAGGGAAGATTACAATCCCTGACACTGCCGCTGGTTTGCCGACTTCTTGAGGGGGTTCCCTGATTCTACTACTAATACTACTAATAATGATTTATATAGTGTTACAAGTCATATGTTGCATGCTAATCCATTTGTGTTCTGTTAATTTTCCATTTTCTTGGTTCTGATTGTGGGGTAACTTGAGGACTATACTGTTTTTGTTTACTCCTGTTTTTTATTTGCCCTTTATGTTTACTGCCATATTTTTTCATTCAGTTATATTTGGATGTGAATTTAAAATTGCATAAATAAAAAGTTAGAAAATATAATAAAAACAAAACCAAACGCAGATACAAGGTCAACTATAAATAAATACCAACAAAAGTTTAATTGGAAAGAGTAGTGACTCACCTGTAACAGGTGTTCTCCAGGAGCAGTAGGAATCAGTCCTCACTTATGGGTGTCATCGACGCCGATGAAGCCCCAGCGGAGCATTTCCCCAGCTTTCCATGAAAGCCTTTGGGAATGCTGGCACGCATGCGCGGTTCCCTTCCCACCTAAAGGTGCCATCTTACCTCAGTCAAATGACATAGCTAAGAACAGCACACAAAAATGTAAAAATTAAACTATGTACAACTGCAACTCCAAGGGGAGGAGGGAGGGTAGTAAGGACTGATTCCTGCTGCTCCTGGAGAACATCTGTTACAGGTGAGTAACTACCCTTTCTCCAGGACCAAGCAGGAAGTCAGTCCTCACTTATGGGTGACTCCCCAGCTCTGGGCTACCAGGAACCCAGGCTGAACAAGATAACTCCCTCTAGTCTCAGCCACAAGGAAAGGCTTTTCAAGGACACAACCCCCACAGGTAGCCCAACCAGAGGGCAGGAGGGCAGGAGTTGCCTAGACCTCAAAGAGATTCCGGAGTACTGCTTGGCCAAAAGCACTGTCCCTACGGGACTCCCTCTCCAGACAGTAGTGGGCTGCAAAAGTCTGGCTTGAAGACCAAGTAGCAGCCCTGCAGATGTCTTGCAATGGAACAGAGCGGAGATGAGCCACTGATGCAGCCATGGCCCTCACACGGTGGGCCGTGACCCTACCCTGCAAAGGAAGGTCAGCTGCCTTGTAAGCCCAGGTGATACAGTCAGCCACCCAGATGGACAAGGTACGCTTGGACACAGGTCTCCCCAAGTTATTGGGGTCAAAAGACAGGAAGAGGGTACGTTCAAGGTAGAAGGATAAGGCCCTCCTACAGTCCAAGGTATGGAGAACTGTTTCAGCCTGACTTGCATGAGGCCTAGGGAAGAAAGTAGGAAGAACCACCTCCTGGTTGAGGTGGAAAGAGGAGACAACCTTAGGAAGGAACTTAGGGTGAGTCCTGAGCACTACCCTGTTTTTATAGAACCTGGTGTAGGACCGATCACAGACCAAGGCCTGAAGCTCTCTCACCCTTCTAGCCGAAGTAAGGGCTATCAGAAAGAGAGTCTTCCAGGAAAGGAAGCGTAGAGGGCAAGTATCCATAGGTTCAAAAGGTGGGCGAGTCAGCTGCTGCAAGACCACATTGAGCTCCCATTCAGGAGCAGGAGGACGTATGGGAGGTTTGAGCAGGAGCAAGCCCCTGAGAAACCTAGACACCAAAGGGTGCACAGACAGAGAATGGCCCTCCACTAGGGAGTGGTGAGCAGCCAACGTAGAGAGGTGGACCCGAACAGAGTTGGACTTGAGACCCTGATTGGACAAGTGCAGTAGGTACTGAAGCACTACTGACACAGTACAGGAGAAAGGATCCTCAGCACGTAGCTGACACCACACAGAGAACCTCTTCCACTTGAGAGCATAGGTCTTCCTAGTGGATTGTTTCCTGGAGGGTAGGAGAACTTCCTCAACTTCGGGAGGCAGGCCCCAGGGAGCCAACACTACCCTTGCAGCCTCCATGCCATCAGATTGAGAGCTTTGAGATTGGGATGCAGCAAGGAGCCCCGATCCTGAGAGAGAAGGTCGGGCTGCAATCCCAGAGGCAGAGGCAGATCCACTGCCAGTTGAAGCAGGAGGGTGAACCAAGGCTGCCTTGGCCACCTGGGAGCTACCAGGAGGACTGAGGCCCTGTCTCGGAGAATCTTGAACAGTGTTCGGGCCACCAGAGGGGTGGGAGGAAATGCATAGAGTAGGCCCTGAGTCCAGGGAATCAGAAAAGCATCTGCCGCTACTCTCAGAGGATGCGGTTGCCTGGAGCAGAACCTTGGCAGCAGGTTGTTCAGTGGACTGGCAAACAGGTCTATGGAGGGAAGCCCCCATTTCAAGAAAATCTTTTGAACCACCAAAGGATGTAGCTGCCACTTGTGTGGTTGCAGAATCCTGCTCAATCTGTCGGCCAGGGAATTCTCCTGGCCTGGAAGATAGACTGCTTTGAGGAGCATGTTGTGTTTCAGAGCAAAGGAACAGAGGTCCTGGGCCTCCTGGCAAAGGGGCTGGGAACCAGTCCCGCCCTGTTTGTTTACATAGAACATGGCTACCTGATTGTCTGTCTGGATCAAGACAGACTGTTGTGCCAGGGAAGCAGTAAAGGCCTTGAGGGACAAGCGAATAGCTCTGAGTTCCAGCAGATTGATCTGCTGGGACGCCTCCCAATGAGACCAGAGGCCCTGGGTGCACTTGTCTAGGCAGTGTGCTCCCCAACCCTGCAGAGAGGCATCGGTGGTCAGTACCACTGTATGAGGTGGGATCTGAAAGGGCACCCCCACCAGCAGATTGGGGGGGTGTAACCACCAGTTGAGGGAGGCCAGGAAATGGTGGGACACTCTGATCTTGTCTCTGAGACTGCCTGAGGCTTGTGACCACTGAGTCCGAAGGCACCACTGGGCAGGCCTCATATGGAGCCTGGCATTGGGGGTCACCTGTACCGTCGACGCCATGTGGCCCAGAAGCCTGAGACAGAGTCTGGCGGAGACCAGGGACCTGTGCAGAAACTTGCTGGCGAGGTCCATGAGCCTTTGTGCTTGGTCCACTGGTAAGAATGCTCTTGCCAGCTGAGAATCAAACCTTGCCCCTATGAACTCCAAGATCTGGGAGGGGAGCAAAGTGGACTTTGCGAAGTTGATGACAAAGCCCACCTTTTGGAGCAGTTCTATGGTCCTGTTGGTGGCCTGTTGAACTTCCAGGGAAGTCTGGCCTCTGATGAGCCAGTCGTCTAGGTAAGGAAACACAAAGATGCCCTGATTTCTCAGGTAGGCTGCCACCACTGCCAGGCACTTGGTAAAGACCCTGGGAGCGGAGGTCAGTCCAAAAGGCAGTACCCGGTACTGATAATGGTTTCCTCCCACAATGAACCTGAGGTACTTTCTGTGGTCTGGATGAATAAGGATGTGAGTGTAAGCATCCTTTAGATCTAAAGAGCATAGCCAATCTCCCTGCTGGAGGTAGGGCAGAAGAGTTCCAAGAGTAAGCATCTTGAACTTTTCTTTTACTAGAAACTTGTTTAGGTTTCTGAGATCCAAAATGGGTCGAAGACCACCGGTTCTTTTTGGCACCAGGAAATACCTGGAGTAAAACCCGTGACCTTGGACGTGGAGAGGCACAGGCTCCACCGCCTTGTCCAGCAACAGACCCTTTAACTCTTGAAGGAGAAGGGCAGTATGCAGGGGAGGCCGGAAAGGTTCCCCTGGGAAGTGTGGCGGAGGCAGTTGTTGAAAATGCAGGGCATAGCCCCAATGGACTATGTCCAGCACCCAACTGTCCTGGGTTATCAAGGGCCACTGGTGAGCGAACAAGGCTAGGCGGCCTCCTGTGTAGGGCTGGGTCTGCAAGGGAGGAATGGCTATACTCAAGGAGTCAAAAACCCCCACCCTGCTGAGTGGGAGCAGGGGCCGGAGGCTTGGGGGTATTCTGCCTACGGGGCCCATTACCCCGGCCCCTGGCTTGCTGACCCTGGGGGGCAGCTGGGGCAGCCTGAAACTGGGGGTACTGTTTGTAGGCAGCTCCCTTCCTCGGGTAAAAGGGCTTCTTACCCGGGCCCTTCCTCTTAGAGGAAGGAGCAGAGGTCTTCCTCGACAGCCTTGTCCTCGTGAGGTGCTCTGTTTTGAGCTGAGCGGCCTTCTCGGCCACAGGCTTGCCAAAAAGGTTTTCACCTCGGCAAGGGACATCGACCAACTTGTCCTGAACCCATGGCTCGAGGTCTGATGACTGCAGCCACGCCTGGCGTCGAGCCGCGATGCCGGCAGCTGCTACTTGAGCCGAAGCCTCGAAGCCATCGTAGGCGGCGCGGGACATGAACTTAGAGCATTCCCGGATCCTCGAAGACAAGGACTTAAAACTCTGCAAGGGATCCCCGGAGAGACCAGCAGAGAATCCGGCCAACTCCTTGGCCAGGTCTCGTAAATACATGCCCATGTACAGCTGGTAAGTCTGGACACGGCAAGCAAGCATCGAGCCCTGAAAACACTTTCTACCGACGCCATCAAGGTTTCGGGCTTCCCGGCCAGGAGGCACCGTGGAGTGCATCTTCTGACTCTACAGACGATGTATGGCCGATTCCACAACCATGGAATGGTGTGGTAGCTGTGCTTTTTGGAAGCCAGGACTCTTACGGAGTCGATAGATGAAATCGACCCGCTTGCTCAAGACCGGCGCCGAGGCCGGGGCCTCCCACATCCGGAAGAGGAGCCGTCCAAGCATCGGAGGAACCGGGACAGTAAAGGCCTCCTTCAGAGGAGAGTCATACTGCAGAGCATCGAGCTCTTCGGCTCGAGGCTCTTCCTCGGGGTCAGCCGAGATAGCCAGGGCAGCGGCCATATCACGGACAAATTCCGAGAACCTAGTGTCCTCCGGAGGGGATCTACTCCGGGGCTCAGACTCAGGTGAGTCCGAAGGGACACACCGAGCCTTGAAGGTGTCAGGAGACTCCTCGTCTTCGGTCTCCCAAGCAGACTCGTCCAATGTCGAGTCGAGCTCGGACCCCACGGGGCCTCCAGGCACCCGCCCCGACGCCGGGGGCACCGGCGTCGAGACCCTCGGTTCCGAACGTGAGGTCGAGGGAGACCTCGACCGAGGACGACCTCGAGCCGCAAGGGACTCGAGTATCGGCTCGGTCTCCGGTGTCGACTTCGAGGTCGATGTCCCGGTGGTCGGGGCAGATGCGCCAGACAGGCTGGCCATCAGTGCCCGCTGCTGGTCCATGAAGGCAGACAATCTGCTCTCCAAGGCTGTCAACCTGAGACTCAGCTCGGGTGACACAGCAGCCCCCGACTCGGGCCCCGGCGGCGCCGGGCCCGACGTCGGTACTCTGGGAGGCGAGTCCATGAGGACAACAGGACTTATGTGTCCAGCAGACTCCGGCTCCACGCGAGGAACTTTAGCGGGCTTCTCCTGGTCCACGGACCCGGGACGACGGTCGGGGGTCTTAGACCTGGCCCTTGAGGGCCCAGGGACCTCCTCCGATGCCGCCCTCGCGAGCCGCTTCTTCCTCTTACGTTCCCGGTCGGGGGACCCTCTGTCCGAGGAGCTCAGACGAGGTCCGGGCCCGGGTAGAGGCCGAGTCCGAGAAAAGCCGTTCACTTTGCTGCTGACGACTTCGGAGGGCCTTGGAAGACATTTTTCCACATGGCCCGCACGATTTAGAATCGTGGTCCGGGCCAAGGCACCCAAGGCAGCAGTCGTGTGTGTCGGTGAGAGACATAATCTTCTTACACCGATCACACTTCTTAAAACCGCTGGAAGTCATTGGGGAAAAAAGGGTCCCCGCGAGGTCGAAGGACCGGCCTTCCAGGGAAAAGAAAAAAGATTAGGCGTGAACGCCTAGCCACTAAGGGCAAAAACAGAAAAGAAAAAGAGGGGATTCGATACCGGCGTACCGAACCCGGCGGGAGGGGAACCGACGTCGAATCCAAGGAAAAAAGCGAATAACACCTAGAAAAAAGTAACTCTTTTCCGGGAAAAAAAGGACACACATCCGATGGGCTTCACGGAAAAAAAGAGACTGAGGTAAGATGGAACCTTTAGGCGGGAAGGGAACCGCGCATGCGTGCCAGCATTCCCAAAGGCTTTCATGGAAAGCTGGGGAAATGCTCCGCTGGGGCTTCATCGGCGTCAATGATACCCATAAGTGAGGACTGACTTCCTGCTTGGTCCTGGAGAAAAAATATCAGAAAACAGGTTATACCTAAAATGCTTGATTTAATAAAATACCTTAAGTTTCTTCCTAAAAATACCAAGGTCATTCAAGAGTCTCAACTCAGGCAGTATTTGCTCACCAACTGGAATTAAGGTCTTAAGTTACAGAGCAAAATCCCCTTATGAATAAAAATCTGCTTGTTAAGGCTTGGGCCGCCTTAAATATAAGCCAAACTGTAATCCAATATGGCCTCTGGAAGGGACTACACCTCCCAGGAGTCCCTGGGAGAGGCTGAAGGAAAGTAAGTCAATGGGTGGAGCCAGGAATATATAGCAGGTGCTTGTTAGGAGCAGAGGCTCAGAATTGGAGTCTGGCACGTGCGCAGTCCTAGAAGTTTACTATCATGAAAGACAGTTCAACATGGAAACTGATGGGCCCAAGGAAGCCAGAGTTTGGAAGGAGCAAGAATGCTCAGGGTTATTTTTCCCTGAGAAATGTTTTGGCTTGATTAGATTTTTGCAAGTAGCTTAGAAGGAAAAGACTTGAAGTTCCTGGTACCGCATAGCCAGAAGGGGAAAGGCACTGAGAGTGAGTGCAGCATTTTTAGAAGGTGTACAAAATAGAAATCTTGAACTGGATGATATGGAGGAGGAAGCAATGCAATGGTGAGAAGGCAGTGAGAAGCAAACGTGTTCTTCCACATTTTGGGTTGTCTTGAAGAATGTGTTGCATGAATGGAGAACCCCATATTGCACCCTTGCAACCAGAGTTAGACTGTGGGGGAACCCAGTGGTCTTCTCTGGGAACAGCTGAACTAGAGCCTGGGAGGCCCTGCAATGTTAAGAGCTCAGTCGTTTGAGATAATGTATCATGTGCTAATGCTGGCAAAGTGGTGCAGCACCAGATGCAGATAAAATAAGAAGAAATTAGACCTTACCTGCTAATTGTCTTTCCTTGAGTTCTCTCCAGGCCAGTCCAGGACATTTGGGTAGTCAATCCCCTCCAGCAGCTGAGGACTGAATACTGAAACTTTGCTGACAGCTTATCCAGCTCCCCCTGGTGTCAGAGAATCAGTCTTACAGTATCAAAGCAGCAGAACTCAAACTACAACTGGAACAAGGAAAAAAACAATAAACAAACTCTAACTTCCGGACAACGTAGTCCATTCTACAGGTAGCATTCTCTGAAAGATTATTCCTTGTTCTTAGCTCCTTTTTTGTTTTCTTTTTTTTTTCTCTTGGAAGAGTCCCTGCTATGTTTTCGAGGAACCCCCAAAATCCCCTTGCAATATGTTCTCCACTGTCCCCAGCTCCGGCTACTAGCCCGGTAAGTTATCATATCTCTGAAGCACCAGCCGAGGACACTGCCATCTTTATCCCTTGCAGACATCATGGGTGGGTCCTGGACTGGCCCGGAGAGAACTCAAGGAAAGACAATTAGCAGGTAAGGTCTAATTTCTTCTTCCTATTCATCTCTCCCGGCCAGTCCAGGACATTTGGGCAGTACCAAAGCAGTACCTAAATCTGGGAGGGACTTGCGAGTCCCGCAATAATGGCCGAGGCACCCACTCTAGCATCCTCCCTTCCTGAATATCCAACCGATAGTACTTCGCAAACGTATGCAGCGTAGACAACGTCGCCACCCGACAGATATCCAGCAGCGGTACTAACGCATACTCCGTCCACGAGGCTGCCTGACTTCTAGTCAAATGAGCTCTGATCCCCACCAGAGCCGACTTGCCCTTTGACTCATACGCCGCCCATAT